>OY982529.1:2400000-3600000 GCA_963859965.1 Ceramica pisi
CCAACCACCAGGGTACTTGAGTCTATACAATGCAAACACACACGTATTTACAAATTTTGCTATTATTGATTTATATTATAGGTAATATGCATAAAAAAATATTTAAACTAAACACTATATCTAAAAATATACAAAAATATATTACTAACAGTGGAAATAGAATCAAAATTGCTCGAAAAACAAATGAGATATAATTATTTTAAACAAATATATCTGTCCCTCTCGCGAAAACGCTGTTTTCTATGGCAGATGTATGTTTGACGTCACGTTATTTGACGTCAAATTCCATGTCGGACTTCTCGTTCTAAAAGTAATCTTTGAAGCGTTATAACTTCATCGCTGATGAAGATATTTAAAAAATATTTTCTAGAGTGTTTACTGGAGCTTATAAGTAATTCATTTTATAAATAAAAAAATCGCGTACATATTCCTTATTAGCGGGTAGCGTGATTTGCTTTCTATTTCTGCTAAAGTGGCCTTTTAAACCAGCAGATATAGACAAAGCTGGAAGAAACGGCTAGTCTTCGATATTATAATTTGTCAGTTTCTCATTTTTCTTTTGTTTTCTGCCGTCAAAACTCAATAGGAACAGTTTCAGAGTACCAATTCTACTCATTTTCACATTCGCAGCTCATCCGTAAACTGTAAAAAATGTATGAAAATTATGGCTCTTTTGACAGTTTGCGATTGACATTCGAATGCGAAAGTTGTTTAAAAATTATTAGAATTGGCCCACTGATAAAAACCAAAGTCGTCTTGCGATTAAAAACTCGTCACGACACAGTTGGTACGGTGTCTTAGGCTGCGTTTGCACTAGCTAAGAGCGAAAATGCGCAGCGAGGGATATGTGGAGGGGTGTGTTGTGAGTGAACAGGCTACTTCTGAGTAAGCTCGCTCCATCGTAGACTTTGTAAACCCATCACAAATAAAAAAACCAATAAAATCGCTTAATTTACCTAGCCTCGCTCAGCACAAGCGATTCTATTGGTTCTAACAACCACATCATTTGCATCCTCGCACATCACGGATGGAAACGCAGCCTTACGCTTATATGTGCTTGCTGCACTTTGTGGTGCTTTGAAATAAACCTGTGTGTACCGGAGTTGCGTTGTTTTATGTTATTTTACTGTTATTTATTTTATTATTTTTATGTTATGATAACCAATTTTAATATTATAAAATACTAGCTGATGCCCGCGGCTTCACTCACTTGACCAATTAAATACTTAAACCTTCCTCGAAGACCACTATATCCATTGGGAAAATGGCACGAAAATCGGTGCAGTACTTTTTGAGTTTTTTGCGAACAGACAGCCAGACAGGCAGATGCGGTGGAGGACTTTGTTTTATAATATGTAGTAATAGTGATTATTAATCTGTTAAATTTTTCTCTCTCTAATCTTCAAGAAAGTAATTTTAATATAATTGATTTCTAAGCTAGCGTGGGTTATATGCGAAACCTGTCATTAAAAAAAAAAAACAAACATAAACAGATATTTTTTTTCTTCTCTCTCTTTTTAGGGTTCCGAACATTCGTAAAAAATGGAACCCTTATAAGATCACTCGTGTGTCTGTCTGTCACAGCTAGTTTTCTTCCGATCTACTGGACTGATTATGTTGAAATTTGGGGTAAATATTGACTTGTGTGACCCAAACCCCCTGCTACGTAAGTAAATATTTTTTAGTCTGAAGTCAATTATAAGGGTCATACTAGAAACTAAAAAAAAAGTTTCTCAAATTTATTGTGTGTCACATCAAATAAAATGGCTTACTGTCAGGGTTTTAGGAATACATTTTTCAAAAATTTAAAATTAATACTTTTGAAGTTATTCAAGAAATTACACCAGAACTGACCATTCCCCCCCCCCCTTATTTCCGACACTGCTGAGCCTAAAATTTTGATATAAATATTAGCTCTATACCTAAAGATTACAGGAAAATTTATAAGAAGTCGGTATTGTTAAAATAACATGTAAAAAAAATTGGTTCGGAACCCTTTGCACGCCAGTCCGACTCGCCCTTGGCCAGTTTTTCAGAGTTCTGTACATGATTCGAAATGGGCGGGTTTTGATAGTTAAAAAAAACGCTCCCCTTAGTTGCATTGTGATACATTTTTTATCACAGTTATTCCTAACTCTTACTTACCAAAAGTGACCTACTACATTTTTAATAAAACTAACTGCTTACAATGGCGAAAAGCACTCAGGAAATTATCATTACATGCAGCCATATAATGGTCATTATTTTTGAGTATAGGTGAAGCAACCCCTTTTTTGTGTTGAGTAAATAGTTGGAATTTTCGCTTATACATCTTTTATATTCAACTAGCTGACCCGTGCAACGTTGTCTGCGTAACATTTTTCATTACTGCTCCACTCCTATTGGTCTTAGCGTGATGATATATAGCCTATAGCCTTCCTCGATAAATGGGCTATCTAACACTGAAATAATTTTTCAAATCGGACCAGTAGTTCCTGAGATTAGCGCGTTCAACCAAACAAACAAACAGTCAAACAAACTCTTCTGCTTTATAATATTATTACTAGCTGACTCGTGCAACTTCGTCTGCGTCACATTTTCCATTACTGCTCCGCTCCTATTTATTTTAGCGTGATGATATATAGCCTATAACCTATAACCTTTCTCGATAAATGGGCTATCTAAAAATAATTTTTCAAATCGGACCAGTAGTTCCTGAGATTACCCCCTACATACAAACTTACAAACTACCTCTTTATTATATTAGTAAGTAAGTAAGTATAGATAATAGTATAAGTATAGATGATGGCCCCTTATAAAATCTGCCTAGCATTTTCCTAACTATGGTGGGCACAGCTTACAGGCCAATCGGGTAAAGCTGAGTACCAGCATTAACATGAAGCGACTGCTTAACTAACCTCCGTCACCCAATTATTGGATTCAGATCAGTTTCATATTTCCTGGCTTCTACTCTTATCAACTGTTAAAGCTCTACAATTGTCAGCCAGGACCAACAGCTTCACGTAATTTATTGTCCAAGACACTGAGCGGTCTCAATTTACTACGGATAACGGTTGTGAGAACACGGTCACCCATCCATGACTGACCTCGGCAAGCACTGCTTAACCTCGAAGATCAAATCGTGCAGCTGTTATTAATTAGCCACGAGCTCTTTCCTAAAATATAAATAAAAACACGAAGTTAACAAGCAATATAATCACTTGAGCTGAGTGAGGAAAGGTAAATAAAGGAATTATATTGGTTCTTAACAAACACATCCCTCGTTTCACATAAATTACAGCAGATTTACTTTTATATTTTTCAGAAAATTAATTTTAAATCGAGCATCATTCTAGACTACCGCAAGTCTAATTTTTAACCGACTTCCCAAAAAGGAGGAGGTTATCAATTCGGTTGTTTTTTGTTTTTTTTTTTTTTGTTTTATGTTTGTTACCTCATAACTCCGACAATTATGAACCGATTTGAAAAATTCTTGTTTTATCTGAAAGGATACATACACTTGCAGATTGGTCCCATTTAAATCATATCAAAATGGGTTACGAACTTTGGATTTTAAATCGAAATACCTGGAATTTGACTATTTAGATGATTCTTTGATAATCGAAATTGCGTATTTTGCTTTTCTGCGATTTTGCAGTGGTGTTGTTAGGTGTGGGGCACCACTAAAAAGTGAAAAATAAAAAACTTTTTACAAAAAAATACAACCGACTTCCAAAAAAAACACTACAAAGTAAAAAATAACTTTAATTTCGGAAGTCGGTGTCAAAATACGAAAAAAGTAACAAAAACACCGACTTCCGAAATTAAAGTTATTTTTTACTTTGTAGTGTTTTTTTTGGAAGTCGGTTGTATTTTTTTGTAAAAAGTTTTTTATATTAAAAAGTTTGAGGTTTAAAAACAAACATTTTAACGTAATGCTCTATGCTGAAACACGTAATTATTTGTATGCGGAAAACCAAACGTTAAGCGATTAAATTTATTTGCGGTGCGCACTCGTTGCAACTGAGTTAAACTTTGTGTGAAAATTCAATTGATTTCGCTTTGTTTTTGATGTTTATTGGGAGACAGTTAACAAATAGGTAGTTTGTTCTTGTATTGAGCTATGTTGATATGTTTTGTTTATGGTGTGCCTAATGTTTGAGGAGGAGCTCGTGGCTAAAGTATAACAACCGTAAGGATCTTCGAGGTTAATCAACGCTTGCCAAGGGGCAAGCGCTGCTTACCTTTGGTCTGTGAATGAGTGACTATTTTAACATAATGTCAAGATTCATCCGTGCCTAAACCGTTAGCCTAGGCTGTCAATTTTAGAACTTAAGCAGTAGTTACGAACTGTCAGAAACCAGAAACTCTGACTCGAATCTGACTCGTGTTGCCCAGTTAATAGGTTGTGCAGGTCTTGTAGGCAACCGTTCCCCGTAAAATACTGGTATTCAACTGACTCCAGTTAGATTGGAAACGCACCTCAATATAGTTGGGAAAAAGCTAGATAGATGATGATGTTCCCATTGATTTGCTTTATCTAAACGTTGGCTTCGATTCTTATTGAGAGATTCAATGTTTACTTGAGTTGGTGGATACATAATGCCCGTTTTCATACCACCTGCTCGAAAACGTCAAATATTTGCTATGCAAACCTAACCTAAAGTATGTCATTATAACCCGCGAGCGGCTCCCGTCACTCTCCGCTGCTAGGTGAAGCGAGCACAGTCAAAATTGGGTTTCAAATTCAAATTACATTATTGCCCGGCGCGGTGGGCTGTAGCCACAACTTCGGACGCCCGACCTGCATCTGGTGGCGGGAATGATGCGCGCCACCTGTTTACATGGCGAGAACGCAATTTTCTCGCAGTAAGTGTAAAAAGTTTACAATGTTTGGCAGAGACAAAGGTGTATTTGCCTCGGGTTAGCTTGAATCCTTCGCTGCATTCAGGACTCTTGTACTAACTCCACAAACTCTCTCGCGTCACTCGGGAGTTAACTCTCGAATCCTTCTTTGTGTTCGGGATTCAATATAACGCCCGTATCATAAGACACTGCTTAATCCCTTCGTTTCATAATCTACTATTTGATAATAAATCAGCTTCTACAGTAACTATTAATAGAATCTAATATTGTTGTTGTGTATATTAGATTACAGGTGGCTTACACCTCAAGACTCGAATTAATTTGGTTTCGATAGTTAAACTAACTCATTTAGAATTTTGCTTAGGTATTGGATACGCCATTAAGAAGTAAGTATAGGGCAAAGTAAATTTAGCGTTATATATAATTCAAGTTCTAAATACTTACTCCTTCTGTGGTATTATTTTCCTTTCAGAAGTCTTTTTTGTTATGAACTTTTGAGAATACCATCAGGTTTTGGGATTTGTACCTGCCTCACTAAAATCACCCGGGGTTTATATAATAAGGCCACTTTATCAGATTCAGAAAGTACATCACGCTACACGTCACTGTCAAATTTTCCCAATCAACCTTGAACCTAATGCAGTAGCGATAAAGATGAAAATTAAATATAACAGATTCTTGTGAGGTAATTATTAAGATGTACTTTAGTTAAATCATATTAGACACTAAATTGAACGCTCTAAATCTTACAAAGTCTCTGCGAAGCAAAAGAAAGCTATTCCTTTTTCTTTTGTTTTTCGTTCAATTTTTTTTATTTTTTTATTTTTGTATGAAAACCTGACGAACTACAAAAAGGATGAATTTTTAAAAGACATGGAACAAAAGTTGTTGATTATGATGTAAGTGATATAGTCCTGATAGGTTGTCGGTGTATTACAAATAACCCTGTATATTGATTGCTTAATTCAAGCATTAATAAAATAACACAGTATTTTACAAACTTGTGAGTTCACTCATCACTTTTTGTTCATCAAAGTCTCAAAGTAGGTAAGTCGACTCCTGAACTACATAATAAGGTAACTTCACGAACGAGATTAAGTTCCATATTCCAGCAAACTCTACCCAGCTACAAGACACTACTTCTTAATAAGACGATAGGAAAAATTCAAAATTAATTTTCTTCAACAAGTGTATCTCTTTATTCTGAAGGTAGTTTGAAACTCTTAACACTTTTAACTTTCCCTCTACATAAGTACTCACGTACGGGGGAAAAGCTAATGAAACAAAAACCTGTAAAAGTTTATATTGAATCATGAAAGTGGACGAAGTTTTAAACCGATTGCTCAGAAGTTCCCGACGAAATTAGTTTCGCTACAGAATTTCAATTGGCAGGTAAACTGTTAACCGTATAAGTTGCTTCATCAGACTCTCGTTTGAAAAGCTATCGTGATGGTAGTGAAAATGTTACTTTTTTCTTTTTATTGGTAGTACTTTTTCCTTATGGGTAACTAGCTGTATCCCGCCACTTCCTTCACGTATAATATATCGGAAAGTAAAATTTTTGTCGCTAGGTAAGATGGTCCATAATTTGATTTTAATTTGGAAGCCCATTTTGAATGCGTTCACGCCACAAGTGACTCCCATCGGCCTCTGCTGCTAGATTCAGCAAACGCAGTCTAAATGCGTTCCAAATTCAAAATCACATTATTACCTGGCGGGTTATAATGACATTACCACTATTTAATTTTTCTCACAGTAAGTGTGAAAAGTAGAGTATACTCTTTAAGGACAAAAGTGTTTTTGCCTCAGGCTAGCTTAAATCTCTTGCTGCATTCGTGATTGTTGTATCAATATCGCTTTGCTCGTGAGTTAAACTTTAAACTCCCTCGCCATGCTCGGTAATTAACTCTCGAATCTTTCATTATGTTCGGGATTCAAAATGACGCCCGTGGCATAAGATTTAAAAGCTTTTTAAGCCTCTACTCTAAGCCAGATTTCAGTAGGTGGCTTTAATTTTACCTAAAACAATAGGTACCTGAACACCAAACCAAATAACCCAAGGTTATTGAACCATAAGCTCAATTGATTCTATCTTACCTGGTTTTACGCTCAAGTAATTAAACCTTGGCCACGTAATATTAATTCCTACAAAATACCAACCCTTAGCAGATTCCGTCAATCTCAGTCTGAAGTTTTTGAAGTCCGAAGTTGTTTATTGCCAAAAATTAATAATCAACCTTTTGGATCTATGGTTTACCAAACTCGATTGACAGCTTTTCTTTTTTGCGGAGTTTACCAATAAACAAGAAATGAGTTTTCCATCTTAAATCTTTTGTGGTTAGGTGCTCCCATATTGCTGTTTAAAATATTTACAAACATTAATAATCCTTTTAGTGAACTAAAACATTAACTAGAATCATCAAACATTTCCTAACATTTGTTAGTAAATTTTATTAGTGTTAGAAATAGTTTGTAATAGTTTCTAACAGCAGTGTGGGAGCACTATCACGCGGTGTCCTGCGTGAGCGACGTACGCTACACGACGCGACGCTGCGAGACGCGACGTAACGCGGACTTGTTTTGAGGGCGACCAGATGCGACACCACGAACTACGTAATGGTTGATTCAGAAGCGTTGATCGCCGCAGTGTGTGAGCAAAGATTATTGTGGGACAAACACATAAACATTATAGGAATCGTATATTTTTAACTTTCAATCAAAATTGTACTGTACTTCTCCATGATTCGAGAAGTAATGACCAAAATCACGTAGGACATTTGTCGCGTATAGCATCGCGTCGCATTACGTCGCGTCGTGTTGCGTCGCGTCGCGTCGTATTCGTCGCTCACGCAGGACACCGCGTTAGAAAATAATAATGTTACCCACGTCCAACCTTACAATATCTTTCGTTTAAACAGACGATCCCTCTGAGTGTGGACATCCACGTCGAGCCACCGTCTTCCATTTAAGCAGACGTATACTGTCCGCCTGAGTGGGAATACCTACTCTAAATCTTTATCAACCCACTGACGGGCATTATCTTCCCCCTTGATTTCTTGTGGATTAATTAAAGTGAGTGTGTACCATTGTTAATTTTATTCTCCTCGTCTTTTATTAAGCTAATCAGCTTAAAACTTAGTAGCTTAAACTGAACAGCAGAAGCAGCTGACCACCTAAGTAGTAAGTAAGCCATGGCAGCAGTTATGACAGTTAATTTGGCCGCGATCCCAAAGTAGCTGGCAAGAGCAGCTACATCCCGCTCGTTATGTGTTATTATATGATGCTGTTTTATCTTGTGGCTGGGTTAAGAAGTAAACATTATCGGGATGTTTATTGTTTTTGCTTTATTCTGAATTCTGGAGTTACTTGCGTCTTTAATTAAGCTTTTTGTAGCTGAAAGTCGTCTGAGGTAATTCAGAGGCTTTAGACAAGGTATATTCTGTCAGCGGTAGGGTAGCGAAGCTGATATTCAACACGTCAAAAATGTATGGGATTGACAAACGCTGTCGAAATGTTACGTAATCAATCCCTTGTATTTTTGGCATTTCGACAGTCGTGTTTGCTGATTTAATGCCACTATTTTCTAAGACCTACGCCTACGTACGCACTAGCGGTTGAACCAATAGGCAGTTCAACCGCACGGCTGGGCGCTTTTCCAGTTTAATATGAAACTGCTAGTGATTGCACTCACTTAACCGCCATTAAATGACAAGCGGTTGCATATTATATTTATATTTATATTTATATATTTGAACCGCGTGGTACGTACCGTACGGACCGGTGCGCACGTAGGCTTAGAACGTTTCAGTGAAATTCGCAATCTCATGTCAACGACAATCCATGAAAACTTAGGAAAAAAGGCATATTAATGGTTTTTCTCACAGTTTCAAACTGAGATTAGATTACATTTATTTGCAAAAACATGTGTAGATAATATAATTGGACAATCATACACATATCATATCACATATACTCGAGAACAAGATACCACGCAACTTCCCGAACGCTGCCCAGTCGAGTCGAATTCGACGGTTGACCTCTTTCTCGAAATTAGCCCTACCAAATTGGACCGTTTGTCCCAGGTAGACATACTCATTTACAACTTCGAGTGTAGAGACTCCGATTTTGATAAGAGTGGGTGCTACATTGGTATTTACAATGGTCATCTTGGATTGCCATGTTCATTTTGAGACCTACTCTTTCGGAAGCCTTAGGTCATCGAGCATTGTACTAAGGTTCTTCGTAGTCTCAGCCATGACGACTATATCGTTGGCAAATCGAAGGTTTCGGAGAAATGACATCTCCCTGCCTTACACCTCGGTGTAGGAGGATAGGTTTCGAGGTCTGATCCTGAAGTCAGACTGACATGGTGGCGTTTTTGTACAAACATTTCAACACCTCGATGTACCGATAGTCGATCTGGCACCGTTGGAGAGATATTAAACTGTTACTAGGACCCAAGAGTTACATCGAATAATGATCTGGCTTGAAGGCCCAATGTCATCGCCTTGCGTGTCATGGAACTGGTCTCGATGATACTCCAATATTTTGAATAAAATCCATACCAATTTGTTTAAGCAAATATTTTTGTTACCAGGCCTACATGGTTTACAAGGGGCACGGCAAAGACGAGCGGGAGAAGACGGGCAAGTTCAGATCGAGACCAGCAGAATCTACGTACACAATGACGACCAATCGTAGTGCCAGGTTCTGCGATAACATGACTGAGAGAGAACTTGAGGTAAGCGTTACCGTTTTTGTTGATTTCAATGAGTGGGTGATATTATTAATCGAATATCTTCAACAATCTTTGGAGTTAGGAGTTGTTAACTCTTTTAACTTATTCATAATCACAATCCTCTATATTTTGAAGGGTAATTAAGGCATTATTATGGATGACGAAATCGTCTTCTTGACGAAAAAAAAAACGCAATGAATATTTTTAATATCAAAATGAATGTGACTCTAAACAACCGAATGGTCCAGAATAGATGCATAAGAAATTGCTAGATTCTATTTCGATCGATTATTTTCTCGGCTGTACTTTGATGATTCAAGGTATGACATAAGGTGTTTTGGTTTTTGGTTGTAAACAGCAACCAAAAACTTGATTGCTCAGCCTTAATAAATTTAGAACGTTCATGCCATTTATTTCGTAACGTGAAATTGGAATACTATTTCCAGAATCTACCAGACAGGTTGGACGAGAACTTAATTATTTTAGCTAGCCTAAAAACGTCTGGCATTGTAGTCTGAATCAAGGCTGTAAATCAAGTGTAAAACTTATTAAAACAGACCTTTGTAAATATTATAGCGATATTGTGTTCTAGAAATAAGCTTTAAATTTAATTTTGAAGGTAGGTAGTGATGTCAAATATTTATCTTAATTTTTTTTTCCCTAAAAGGAGGAGTTTAGAAAAATCTGCAACCAGTTAGAAAAGCTTCGAGAGAGATGTGGTCCTGGAGCAGTAATTTCTCGAAGAATAGGAGCCATGCAGGACGCTGCAGCAGTTTACGATAGAAAACCTCCGCCATCCGATCATTCCGCGCCTTTGAAACTGAACACTGTGTTCAGTGCAGTAGCAGACAGACTCATGTGTACTGTCACACCTGCCGAAGAATCCTCAAGTAGCGGTAGAGATTTACCTTTCGAAGCACCTCCAGCTTACAAACATAAAACCTTCAGTCCAACTAAAAGCACAGAAAACAGCAACGCAGAACAGAGCCAGACAGATGTCACGACTGATTCTCCTAAGAAACGCACAGACCTTAACGAGGATCCAAAAGAAGATAAACAAAATGGAGTGTTCAAAATCTCCGGTGAAGCAAACTGTAGTGATATCCGACCACCAGAAGTAAGTCGTAACGGTTACAATAATAAGAGTGAGAAAACCAGTGAACTAAAGTCAAGTCCCAGTAGTACGGAGACTGTTAAGGGTGTTAGATCAGGACATGCAAGGACTCATGCTATAGTTATTAATCTAGATGATAAGAGTCGCTTTACTGAAGAGGTCACTGTCTAAATAAAGACTGTACTTATGTTTTCATTAGATCAAGTGTGGGTGTACCAATGGTTGGGAATGAATTTCGATGAAGACATGTTAGCCAAACGAAATGATTCGTAGAGATACATGACATAAAAAGTGTAATGGAGTAAACTCAAAACATCTTAAGGTGTCTTTGTATTCATGAGCAATACAGAACTTAATTAAAAAATCTATTTTTTTTTAGTTATTTCAGTATTGCTCCCATAGTTATAGATGTTCATAATGATGAATACAAAAACACCTTAAGATCTAATGCGTTTATTCTATTACAAGTTGTGTAGTTGTATAGGGCAGTCTATACTGCTCTGTAAATAAATGTGCGCATAGGTCGACAAAATGTATGGAACTATTTTCGTTCGCGATTTTTGGGTTAATCTCACAGTAAAAGTTGTTCATAATGATGAGTACAATGACCCCTAACAGGTATTGCATTTATTTTGTTACAGGTATAATTATGTTCGCTTTAAAATCTAACTTTGTTCGACTTCCCAGAAATTATAGCCACAAAGTGAATCATCAACAGTGATCCCATAAACAGAACTCTAAAACAACTTCACCTGAAAATGCTTTTGTGTAGGAAGTGGATTTACCGCAACGTTTCAATGGGATTAAACTTGAAACCCTAACCATTTCAACGCATATTACCTCATGGCTTCCATTATCGAATTTCCGCCACTATTATAATGGATAAATGGAGTAACAGTCAAATACCATTTAATTACAAAACAGAAGGTCTATTTCATTCCGATGATATACCCAGGGACTACAAAAGTGGGACCCAATTCCCCCTTTTTGGTAACCTCACAATTTTACAACCTGGTAAAGGTATCTGTGTACTATCCTTGACAGAGCTTTTTTTTATACGTATTCGTTATTGACAGAGAAAACAATGCATGAGAATATTTTTAAGACGCTGTATTTTTAATTGTAATGGAATCTTCTCCAAAGAATAATTAAGCGGTCCCTGGACATAGACGTCGACGAAAATAAAGATAAAGGTGAACTGTTTGCAATTCGGACTGCAGTGATTCGAGCATATTTCGTGACTGTGGGCCGTAAACTCGGTTCTCTTGAAGCGTTGGCGATAAAAGAACAACAATTTATGTGATCGACGTTAAGATATAGACGGAACTTTTCGTCCAGACCTTATCGTAGGGACTGTTTAGTATGTATGAGGTTCCCGACAAACGTAAATGATGACGAAAAAAGATCATAGTTTTGAATTAGGATCGTGTAGTAATATTGTGTGGGATGGCTCCTGATAACTAAGATCTAAGAAAACGTTAGGGTAAATCTTAAATCTAACTTCGACTTCAATATTCTTGACGTTAAAGTTCAAAATAGATTGCATCACATCTCTACATACTTCAATCTGATTGGTAACCGCAAATATATTTGATTGTAGACCTTCTGTGACATTTATACCTTGTGTCTATATTGCCTGCCAAGCTCAAGCAATTGAAGTTTGTCATTAAAGCTGGTATTTGGCGAGATCGCTCGCTCCAAGACATCGATCGCTCTTGCCGTCACTTTGAAAATGTCTGCACATTTTTCTTTGAACATAAAACATGTAAGCCGAAATAATGTACCATCCTACTTTCTTTTAACACATCTTTAAAACGAAACGTAAAAGCGTCTACTTCTCTACTACAAGTCCTGAAACTTGGAAATGAATGAACCTTTTCCAATAAAACTAAAGACTTCTTCGTAGGTCTAAAAAGTTAGTTAATAACTTTAAAAATCGGTTCATATATTTTCAAGATTTAGGATGACAAAGTTTGTACGTGGAGACTAAACGCTTTGAATTAGAAATCTATACTAATATTATAAAGAGGTAAAATTTGTTTGTAAGTTTGTATGTTTGTAAGTTTGTATGTAGGGGGTAATCTCAGGAACTACTGGTCCGATTTGAAAAATTCTTTCAGTGTTAGATAGCCCATTTATTGAGGAAGGTTATAGGCTATATATCATCACGCTAAGACAAAAAGGAGCGGAGCAGTAATGGAAAATGTGACGCAAACGAAGTTGCGCGGGTCAGCTAGTTAGAAATATAAAATTTGAATTTGAAATTTCAAAAATAGAATACTTCCGTTACTGTCGGAGTGTGACTGAGTGAGTCACTGACAGACAACGCACAACCGAAATTACTAGTGACTGAGGAGTGCAGAGGAATACTAAGAAGGAGAGAGAAGATTTACCATAATTCCTACGGGAATGAACAAAAAAAACGGGATTCTTGCCTCTGAAGTCGAGGGTGGAAGCTATAGTCCTAAATAAAGGCTACCCAAACAAAGAGATGCCTTGAGATACACCTTGATCTTGTAGATACTTGCATTGAAGTGAAAACCCAACCATGAGTAGCTTAGACGAGTTATCGTGAACACTGCCATGTTACTTGGAAATGGGATTCTAGTCGGAATTTTGGTTCGATAGTTGAACTGGTGCTCGTTCAGGCAGTAGTCAATTGTGGTTTGAATTGCTAACTAACATCACAAGGTTTCGATTGAAACCATACTGTTCACACATAGGCAGTGTAGATTTTGTACCACAAAATGGTATTTCTCCGAAAAAAGTCAAATAAGACAGGGACATAATTTCAAAAAAAAAAAAATCGGACTCCTGTTTTTTAACCAAAAACGACGGGACTTACGTCACTCACGTAAATAGGAGAAAGGTACCTGAGGGCCAAGCCTACTAATTTTTTAACCACTTCCGCATTCACATGTCATTCGCAATCTGTCAAAAAAGCCTTAATTTTCATACATTTTTGACAGATTGCAATTGAAATGTGAATGCGATGCGAATGTGAAAATTACTAGCATTGGCACTCTAATCCCTTGAAAATCCCGCACATAGGAGATTTTAGCTCATGCGCGCACTGGTGAATTTTGTCACCGTGACAGTATAAATATCTCTGTTGCACCTCACAATTGCGAAAGGGAGAAATGAACTGTCACGGTGACAAAAGTAAACAGGTGCCTACTAAAATAATAAAACAAAAGAAAAAAAAAGATGACTTTTACTCAAAGAGTTTTTACGCCACACAGTGGTAAACTTACAAGTCCTCCCACAAGGTGTAGCAATGACCTGGGTCGCGGGTAGCCGATGGATGCGAGACGCACAGAGTCGGTTGTTGTGACGTCATTCAGCTGATATGATGATGATCATGAGTGGTGAACAAGTAAGTGATCTACCTGATGGTTGCAGTAGGCTAATTCACGTAACTAAATAAGTGCTGTTGCAGTGCAATCGAAGTTAAGTTCTACCGCTGCCAGACATGCTCGCGTCAAGTTCGCGTCACGCGAGCGCATTAGTAGCGAGTATAATGATTTAAATGTACAACGTTAATGTTCAAGTTTTCACTTCTGCCGGCACTCCCGGAGTGCAACCCGTTGTTTTTTTTTAATACATCTGTGTCGTAGTTTTGCAGAAAGAGCCCAGAGAATGTCATAACCCATTTTGCAGGTATTTGGCCTACACAATCGTAAAAAATGTGTTGTGTTGGACGACCACTTTATAGTGGACAACTCCTGCAGTTCAAAGCCCGTTTATTTTTTTATTTTTTTAAGCTGCTCGCAGCAATTTTTGGTGCATCCACACTTCTAGTAATATATTGTGAAAGCTAGTCCTTACTGTGATTCTTAGTAATATGTATGTTCGTTTATTAAATAGTTTCCAAGATGCATATCAAAGTACTTCCGTGTTCGTGTGTTGTTAACTTTTTAAAGAAATTTTAGAATTGTTGAATGCTTGAATGTTTGAGTTTAACTATGTCATTTTATGTTTTTGTCACAGACGAGATGCAAAACCTTTTTTTTAAGAATTAACGGTCCATTAATATAATTTCCAAGAGATACCTGACCATAGTCAGCTCATCAAACTTATGCCTAACGCGCAATGGGTGAGCATGATTTTGCCAGGTAAAGTTAAACGTGTTAATTTAAATTAAAATTAAAAAATTCTACATTTGTATTGCGTTGTTTATATTTTACCTTCGCAAATCAACATCAATATATAATCATACAATCAAAGAATTCTTTAAGAATAAAAAAAAAACAAATGTCTTAAAGAAATAAATCAATTCTTGTAAACTAATTATTAAGTAAATTAGTTTTCGACAATTTTGATTCATTACTACAAAAATTTAACTCACACATTTTGTAATAACTGTGTTTAAAACAAATTCAAAAGTCATTAGTATACCAAAATTTACAGTTTCATACTTTTACGACTGGAAAACATTTTGCGGAATGACTAGAAGCCTCATTAACCGGGTAATGTAGAACTCCGACCGTGCAAGCATTCAAGTTAAAGTTTTCAACATTAATTTCATTTTGGTATGTTTTGCAAGTAGTTATCGCAGTAGTTATAATGCAAGAATCTTTGAAACAAAGTGCAACTGTATTTTTCAACTGGTAAGAAAATCCTTGATTATGACATAGTTGTTTTTATCAGAAAAATTATTGCCAGTAGTTTAAAGTTTATGCAATAACCTATAGTTAAGAATTAATATAATTTGTTAAAGTTTTGCAATATTTTATTATAAGTCTGTTGATGATGATGTAATCACACATTATTTTTTGTTATGTCTAACATTTTTAGCATTGTTTATTTTAAAAAATGTTGAATTCAAATTGTATTTCAAAATCTAAGAGAGTGTTATTGTTGGCTGCGTATAAGTATTATGTAAAAAAACTGTTTTGTTGAATAAATGTGAGTTTAGAATGTTCTGTTTAATAAAACGACATTTTAGGTCCCTTACTTTCAACCATAATGTTAACAGGAGACCTTAAATGCCTATAATTATTAAATTATTTTGGTTCGATTCAAAATGTGACACATTACACATTTTAACGCGATCAATGATTGCATCCAAAAAATGTATTTTAGAATCCAAGCCAAAGATTTTAGTTCATAACAACTTCGCCCTAAAAAAATAAACGTATTTTAGATACTTTGTTTGCAATTAGCGCTCAATGAAACGCTTTAACGTGAAGTAATATTTTAATGTTGTATTAGATATAACATTACTGGTTAAGAGAGGTGAAAGTCAGAATTTTTCAAGATAATTCTTACTTCTATTTCACGCACAGTCTGCTCCATGATTAATTGGTTAATTTATTGAAAACTAGTCTCTAACTAATGATTAATCACTACAATTAGGTCCGTCTAAGCCGATTATTCTGAGGTAGCTGAGACGAATTGATAAATTCATCACCTTGAAACAAAAATAAATTTAATTATAGTCACTGCAAATAATTTCGGCTCATTATCTTTGAAAATCAAATAATAGCGGCTTTGCCTTATATAAAATTTCTTACATAAATGGTTTACTACAAACAGTATTAATGTTTTTGGCTGAAAAAATCTGGTTTTCACCTTAAAATTGTACATATTCGATCCACGATGAAAGACAACTAGTGAATGTATTTTTTGTAAATAAGTAAGCATGTATAACTAAGTACCTATGTATAATACATCACGACTGTAAATATATCTAGAAACGATGTGCCATTTACGCTAATACAGATTGTATTCAATAATATTTGTAATGAGTATTTAAAAACTTTTATCATCAGCCAAAAAGAAGAAAACATTTCAAAGAAATTAGAGGGTCAATTCTAGAAATTTTTAAACAACTTCCGCATTCGCATGTCAATCTCAAACTGTCAAAAAAGCCAAAATTTTCTTACATTTTTGACAGATTGCGATTAAGATGCGAATGCGATGCGAATGTAAAAATTAGTAGAATTTGCTCTCTGGTGACAAATTCTCATCCACTTTAACCAAAATTTTGGTCACATCACCCGGTCAGTGCTAAAAGTATTACGTACATAAATTCCAATGAATAAGATTATATACTAAAAAATAGTTTTAAATAAAAGTGTGCTACATTTGTTTTAAATAGTCATTTAATGAATTTTTTAACACTTACCTCTAGTCAATATCAATAAATAATAATTCCATTTGAACACAATTCTGAACATAGACTTTTAAACCTTCTTAATGAATATGAAAAATTGTAAATATAACAGTGTTACCAATATTATCACGTCTTCCTAGTCTTTATATATTGATTTTATAAACTATTATCATAAAACATTCCACATACGTTTTCGCTAATTTTCCAGAGTTGTTTCTGTTGAAACTAAAAAACAAATGAGGCATAATAGAATTTAATTTGCCAGTTAGTTTGACGTTTCAATCAATCATAGCAATCAATATTCTTCAATTTCGATAGTTTGCAAGCATAAGGCGATTTTATTGATTTTAAATGTGAACTCAGTCGCAATCTGCAAAACATTTATGGAAATTGAGGCATTTTTGAGAGGTTGCGACTGAGATGCGTATGCGAACGTTGCTTAAAAATTAGTAGGATTGCGGCAAAAATCAAGCCAGACGGCCAATATGTCCTATTTGTCGGAAACTTGTGAAACTAAAGTCAAAAGTGGTATATTTATGAAAATTGGTTATTATGATATTATACTTTAAAGGACATAGTAATTCAAAGTAAGTAATTTACATATATACCCACCTAATTATTTATATCTTAATCTGCACAGACAGCACAAATCAGTGAAATCAGTGTCTGATCGTTCTGTTAACAATCCGGGTAATCAAATAAACTGCTTGATCTATAAAATGACAGGATATAGCGGGTTTTAACTAGAAAATATTGCAATTTATGCCACCAAGTGACCATTTTACTGAACATTCCATTTTATATAATAATTAATATTTAAATAAAAATGTAAATATTGTAAAAAGATAAAATTGTAAAGCTTTTAATGATAATTAATATTACGTATCGTTTAATTGGTTATCATAAGCATATAATTTATCATCAAGTTTATTATTTTTAATTGGTTCATCATGATAGTCTAGAATTTAATTATATAATAACAGAAGTGTATGTATTTAGAGCGAGTCCTCTATTCCCTTAAGGCTTGGCAACAAGTTACTTTGGTATCCATTTACTGCTTCGCTTCGCTTACATTTTGGCCAAATTGCTTATTTAACTAAAATCTACTACCACAATGTGTTAATAGTTTGGTTTAAATCAATAGAATATACTAAATTCAAATGGGTCTGTATTTCGACGACTTTTTATTGGTCAGAAAAAAATGGCCTAAAGTATGCGTTTACAAACATACACCCTTTTTTATTCTTTTTTTTTATTTAAGATGGGTTTTTTCTTGACTCTAGTCTAGGATAGAGATGACAGAGACACAGTCTACGATGGAGCGAGCTAACCCAGAAGGAGGCGGTTCACTCAAACTTTGAAAAGATTAGGGTTGTAAGCATTCGGAAACAGACGCAAGCAGAAAGTTCCACTCCTTTGCTATGCGCATTATGATAGACGCACTCACATAACAGACTCATAAAATCAGTCGAAAAAGTCATCATCTTCCTTACCCCATGTTATTTGGGGTCGATGGGTAAGCGCAACATTTTTTTCTACCTCGATTCTACCCTGACAACCTTTACTGACTCCTTTTTCTTTCATATCACTCTTAAAAGTCTGAAGAACGAAAGAGTTAATTTATAAAACTGTCTATTCACTCCCCACAATAATATTCCGTAAATACTCTAAAACTACTCTCAAACCAGAAGGCGTCTTCATAACAAGTTGCCGGAACATAACAACATAAATCAAAACATTCCATTTAGCAGAAAAATATAAAGCAGAAACAAAGGTAGACAGCTTTACTAGAGACATAACTTTCCACCCGTCGGCCGTGACAGAAGAAGTCGACTTTTTAAACCTTAGTCATTTTCTAGTAGGGCTGCCACATCAGCGTTATAGTAATTTAATGGCTTGTAAGTAAATGTGACGTGGTTAATACACGGCAAATTAATTAATAGTAATCTATGAATCATTGTCATCTTCTTAAACTTTGTTCAAAGCTAAATTCTTATATTCGTCTGTGTAGATTTTATCCAGTCTTTAGCCATAAGAAAATAATAAGTATTCGTGCTGGGAAGGAATCTTGCCAGCACGACCTGTATATCTACAAAAATTGAGTCCACGAAATCTAATTAGTGGTTTTACAACCCAAAGTTTTAACGAATGCGTGCATGGTCGTGCTATGAAGTACAACACACTTGTAATGTAGCCTAAATAGCATAATATAGCATTCTAAAGAACATTCAACATACATAACTCACTTTATACATCTAAATAATGCACCCATAATTTGTTACTGCTATTAACCTGCGGTGTTAGATCTGAAAAGACGATTATTTAGTATAATCGTCATTTCAGATCTAACACCGCGGGTTTCAGTATCGGCAACTTATCAAGAGAACAAAATACTTACAATACTCTTGAATTATACTGTCTCATTTCCTCTTCATTCAAGTGTAAAAACTGTGACAAATAAAAGCAAAACTATTTAAAACATTGACTATCCAACAACGATTAAGAAACCATTGAAATTGATTTCAAATTACTGCTACCACAGAAAACAATTTTATTTCTAACTCAAAATCATACGTAAGTTTTATAAAAAATGGCAACATTATATAATTCTTGGCGCGCCACCCCTGTTCCCGAGCGGTTTCAGCCGCGATTCATCTTTGGAAAGCATTGTGACACGTTGATAAAGATTCCCTTGCACCTGGCCACCTGGGCACTGCAACATGGACTCGTTGAGACAGCCAACTTTGAGCGTACAACGAAGTTTTCGGAAGCTCTTAGTTTAAATCTAGGTCAGTTCCGGTAAATGTCTTAATATTGGGACGTTGTGGAGTGGTGTTACGAGATTTTCGATAAATGAAATGGCTCACAGCTGTCTTTTGTATATCTTTAGCGGTTTCTATGAGGACTCAGAAGCATGGAACTGTTTTTGCGTTGTCAAGTGTTTTCATATTACTGAAATACTGGTTGTGGAGGCCGGAAAGACCATTCCATGCAAAAATAGTGTTGTTCAGCTAAATCTGGCAAATAAAAAAAATCTATCATAGGGTGAACAAAACAAAACAATTAGAATCATCAATTAGAACTCTGTTGATTTTCCAACAAAATTATTTGAGGGTTGGCTTCAAACTTCATTTAAGCCAAAACATCAGGCGTGAATGTGGTCAAGAGCAAACCCATTCCTCAATAAAAAACAGTAAAAAAATCTAAATGTGATGGCAATTTATCTACAAATACACAAAAATTAAATACTAACAGTGAAAATAGAATCAAAATTACTCGAAAAACAAACGAGATAAAATTATTTTAAACAAATATATCTGTCCCTCTCACAAATAAGCTGTTTTCTATGGCAGCTGTATAGGTGTCATGGACTTTGACGTCAAAGTCTCTTTGAAGCTTTATAACTTTGTCGCTGATGAAGGTTTAAAAATAATTTCATAATTGTTTACTACAGCTAAAAAGTATTTCATTTTCCAAAATAAATAATCGCATGTATAATCCCAATTGAGTGAACAGTCTCCTTCTGGGTAAGCTCACTCTATCGTAGACTTTGTCTTTGTCATCTCTGACTATGACTAGAGTCTAGAACTCAAGAGCAAACCCATCTCAAATAAAAATATATAAAAAAAATATCAGTCTGTCTTTTATTCTAAGCTTGAAGTTTTGACATTCAATTCTTCGAGTGTGTCATAAATTACAAATCTGGGTTCACTTTTACTGAATATCTGACTAACAAGCAGACAAAATAACCTCCATTCTTGAAATACTATCTTCTTCTAATGAGGTACTATGACTGACTCAGTACGTTTTTTCCCAGTGTTTTACAGATGTGTTCTTTGGAGTCTTTTAATACCAATATTTTCGTTAAAAATTTTCATAGCTCCGAATCTGATAAACCACAAACCTGTCGCTCCAACACCTCTCTAAAATCAACGACACCTATAACTATTCACAACCATTCTCGCTAATACCTGTACCAAATAGGGAAAGATCCTTTCACTAAAGCCTATCGCCCGCAAACCTCACAAAGTCCTCCGTGGAAAGCCCGACTTTCGATTGAGTACTCCGTGAAAGCCAGGCTTTTGAGCCGATAGGTAGACCCACCTGTTACGTCAGAGTGGCAAGTAACATCAACACTAAACGTTTACCTGTAATTAGCTGGCAAATTAATTATTTGGCTGTTTCAGGCTCGTTGACTAGAATTTGGTGTCAGGCTAAATACATGCGCGTATAAGTACGTAGGTAGGCTCTGTGACTACCGTTTGATCTCCGCGAAATTGTTAGGTATTTTGAGACAAAGGAACGTGGTAACCACGGAAATGTGTAGCATTAGCCTGATAAATGAAACTTAAACAGGTACATACAGTTTAATTTGAGAAGTTCAATATTAGCTTCACTTTTGTGTAGATTATGTAGAGCTTTAAACATGCTTGATAACATCGTGAAAACCAGACACATGCAAGTCGGACTCTCACAAGGAGGTTTCTGTACCACGAACCGAAAAAAAATACGTTTCGTTGGAAACCCTCTTTAATTTTTGATGTAATTATTTTTGTTATAGCGGCAATAGAAATATACCATCTGTAATTTTATTTTTTCAATTTTAACTGTCTATCACGGTTCTTGAGATACAGCCCGCTGTCAAACAGACGGACGGACAGCAGAGGCTTAGTAATGGGGTTCCGTTGGTAACTCTTCAGGTACAGAATCCTAAAAAGTAACACGTTTAAAGTAACGTCACGGATATTTTTATCAAATTTACTCTTGGAGCCCAAAACTCTCCGAAATATTAAACAGTTTCTTCTCAACTTACAAACACCACTGCCTTCGTCATTCATCATTTCTGAAATTGAATAAAACCTACCCATAGATGAATAGCGTTACAGGTAGTCAACTCATTACACACATCCCAAAGGGAATGTATGTGTTTGACAGGTTGCTGTCATCCTTAGGCTGCGTTTCCACCAGAGATGTGCGAGGGTGCGTAGCGAGGGATGTGTTTGTTAGGGACCAATAGAATCGCGTCATTTACCTAGCCTCGCTCAGCGTAAGCGATTCTGGCACATCTCTGGTGGAAACGCAGCCTTGGGCGTGACTTGTCAGTTGTGCGACAGTCAATAATATTGTATCGAATGTGAAAATTACGTTAGGCAAGGGAGCGGTAGGTTAAGGGCTATAAATATATTCATCTGTATCTTCTCCGTCTATGTACATGTTATTTATGTATTATTTAGGTGTGAGATGCTTGTTTTATTTCTAGTTAATCTTAATGTATGAAATTTTTTCGATACTGATGAATGACTGACCTCGTAGTAAGCTGAAATTTGGCATGTAGGTTCCTGGGGATTGTAGATCAATAAGAGAAGATTTCTCGAAATTTCTTCTTTCTAAGAAGAACCTATTTATTCTTCACAGGCAAATACTAGTCGTGGATTCAAACTTAGAAATTGTTTTATGACTGAAAGGTTTTACATAGAAGCCGCGTATCGACTAAAACTACAGGCTGTTTAAACCATTACAACTTATACATTTACTAAAAGCAGATTCCACCAATAAAACTGATCGCGATCAATACATCTAAACTGCGTTCAAGAGCTGTTACGTCAATATTCCACATAATATAATGACACTGACACCCCCTAAACGTGGTAATCTGAACGTGGTCAGCACATCGCGTTCATTGATGAAATCCACCCTTAGTCATTTAATTCCACATATTATGCTGTTATAAAGCAACAGAAATAAATATCTACACATTGAAAATTTCAGCTTTCCTGGTGACAGAAGGACGGAAAAATCAGGTCTGCAAATAGGGTTTCCTTGGTTACAATTAGGGCAATGGAACCCTAATGATGGCGTGTCAAATAATCTTCGTTAACGCTAAAGCGATATATAGAGACGCTATAGAGAAACTATAATTTAAGTTTTCTGCCACGACCCTCTATTCATAATCCTAATTTTTAAGTTTCCACTGATTCCTGTAGTAATTTACCAAGCTTTCGAAATAAAAAGCACACAAAGTAATTATGTGTTTTCATGTTATTGAAATACTAGTTTTGGAGGCCGGAAAGACCATTCCATGCAAAAATAGTGTTATTCAGCTAAATCTGGCAAATTGAAAAAAATCTATCCTAGGGTGAAAAAAAACAAAACAAAACAATTAGAAACAAAACAATTTCAATCATCAAAATTAAAACTTTGTTGATTTTCCAACAAAATTATTTGAGGGTTGGATTCGAACTTCATTTAAGCCAAAGCATCAGGCGTGAATGTGGTCAAGAGCAAACCCATTCCTCAATAAAAAACAATAAAAAAAATCTAGACGTGATGGCAGTTTATCTACAAATACACAAAAATAAAATACTAACAGTGAAAATAGAATCAAAATTACTCGAAAATAATAATGATGGCGTGTCAAATAATCTTCGTTAACGCTAAAGCGATATATAGAGACGCTATAGAGAAACTATAATTTAAGTTTTCTGCCACGACCCTCTATTCATAATCCTAATTTTTAAGTTTCCGCTGATACCTGTAGTAATTTACCAAGCTTTCGAAATAAAAAGCACACAAAGTAATTATGAAATGTTGACATTATTTAGTCGTGATTATTAAGTTAGATAGTTATTACGTTTTCTGAATCAACTAGCAATTAATTATAACGTGTTTACGATAACCAATTAAAGTGATATTTCTAGTTATTTGCAATAATAACTAATAAGGCATTGTGATTGAGTTATTGCATTATTGTAATATAATGAACTATGTCGTCGGTGATAGAAGGAAATATGTTGACTATCTAAGTAAACAAGTTGAGATAATTATACCCGTGTGTTTTTATTCCTCAATCCCTGAAGCGCTTATTCATAAAAAAATAAGGATAAAAAGTTTTTTATTTTTCACTTTTTAGTGGTACCCACCTAACAACACCACTGCAAAATCGCAGAAAAGCAAAATACGCAAATTCGGTTACTTGGATGACCACACCATAATCCAAGTTGACGAATTCCAGCTATTTCGATTTAAAATCCAAAGTTCGTAACCGATTTTATTATAAATCGATTCAGAATTTTACAAATCAGTTCATAATAATTGTCGGAGTTATGAGGTAACAGACATTAAAAAATAGAACCAAATTGAGAACCTCCTCCTTTTTGGGAAGTCAGTTAAAAAAACTCACGACTAAGGGACTAGTCACACTTATTCAGCTCACGTCCATAGAAAACCACCATTTTGTATGGAGACGCGTACGTATCCGTTCAGCTTTCCGCGTCTATTCAGCTTTCGCGGCAAACAAGTATAAAATGAGGACAAATGTGCTATTATCATGGGAGTGCTATAGATTGAGTTCTGCACTGTTCTGCCGCTGCCGCCTTCTCATTCTTACGACGCTTTACGTGGCTGATAGAAGCATAACTGTATAAGTGTGACCAAAATCGTTCAGCGAAATGCGAATACAACTGAATAAGTGTAAGTAGTCCCTATAGGCAGCACACATATCAACTCAGAAAGGGATTCGCACTGCATCACCTTTCGCGTCGCCGTCAAACAAGCGCCACGTAAGTCAGGTACGGCTCGGCGATGCTGCGCCAACGGTTCGCCCACCACCCATTTTCAGCAACAGTAGTGTTGAGTGCCGAGCTCCAGGTCTACTGCTGGTGGTCTTGACTATTGAATAAAAAATAAAAATTTCGAGAAAATATCACCGGTTTCCAAAAAAAAAACACTACAACGTGTATAACCTTAATTTTGAAAGTCGGTGATAGTTTTTTGTAAAAAAAGGTTTTTTATTTTTCACTTTTATGTGGTGATATTTGGACGACGTCTTCGTTTACGCAGCAATTGAAATAAGCAAAAACGTACATAAAATAAAAATAATTTTAAGGGACCAATTGGCAAGTATGTCGAATCGAACTAAAAAAGAATCACTCAAGTCGAATCAGAAACCGCGAAAAAATCGGTGTACAGACATATAAAAACTTTTTACAAAAAAATACAACCGACTTCCAAAAAAAAACACTACAAAGTAAAAAATAACTTTAATTTCGGAAATCGGTGTTTTTGTTCGTTTCTTCGTATTTTGACACCGACTTCCGAAATTAAAGTTATTTTTTACTTTGTAGTGTTTTTTTTTGGAAGTCGGTTGTATTTTTTTGTAAAAAGTTTTTTATTTTTCACTTTTTAGTGGTGCCCCACACCTACCACACCACTGCCAAATCGCAGAAAAGCAAAATACGCAATTTCGATTATCAAAGAATCATCTAAATAGTCAAATTCCAGCTATTTCGATTTAAAATCCAAAGTTCGTAACCGATTTTGATATAATTTAAATGGGACCAATCTGCAAGCATTTCCTTTCAGATGAAACAAAAATTTTTCAAATCGGTTCATAATTGTCGGAGTTATGAGGTAACAAACATAAAAAAAAAAAAAAAAAAAAAAAAACATACAACCGAATTGATAACCTCCTCCTTTTTGGGAAGTCGGTTAAAAAAAACCCACCAATTGAAAACCTTCTCCTTTTATAGAAGTCGGTTAAAACCTACTTCGCTATTCGAAAGGACTGTATTGTAGGTACTGATTTCAAGTTAAAGATGACCGATATGTGTACGCGGATTGAAGACGTTGGCGAGGGAGTGGCGGCTGCGGCTACGACGACGATTGCGGTAGGCATACATGGCCATGTTTCGCCGTGTGACGTCAGGAACAGTAGTATGCTATTGTAACCTCGGGGACAACGAACCGAAGGCGCGGGAACTGCAAGTAACACACCGCATCACGGTTCGTAAGCTTGTCCCTAGGCGAGGCGATTACGTAACCCAATTACGATTCCAATTAGTGTGCGCTGCAGTAGGGATATACGAGTATATACAAAAAAAAAAAACGGCCAAGTGCGAGTCCAACTCACACACGAAGGGTTCGGCAATAAATAAAAAAATTGTGAAAAATTCAACTGTCTACCTATGACGGTTCTAGGGATATAACCCGCTGGTAGACAGACAGACGGACGGACGGACGGATGGACGGACAGTAGAGGCTTAGTAATAGGGTTTCATTGGTTACCCTTTGGGTACAGAACCCAAAAATATTGCACGGCTCTAATTAATATGGTGACGATCCCTTTCCGAGTTAATAAATAATAGGCTTTTGTCCTGAAAAATCTAATTAGTCCGTCAGTTAGATTATCAAAAACTATTTGACTTGTGTTTTTTCTTTTGTTACGGGAACCAAAATTAACAAAGTTACGACGCTTTTAAAATTCTCAATACGTCACACCTTCGCATAATTTTTAGTGAGTCGTGACGTCACGAGACCCCACTCCCGAGTTTTGATGCGTTTTATCTTTGTCAATATTCATTGATTTACAAAAACAGAAAATATGTGTGCATTATTTTTCAATACTCTAACTGACGGACTAAATAGATTTGCAATTTTTGGATGATGGAATCTAGCCTATTTAAGTGTGATATGACCTTAAGACGAAATGAACATAATGTGAGTTATCAATCTTTTCGTTCTTGAAGCTTAACAAATTTACTCATCATTAAAACCATAATCATCTAAAAAAGTTTATTAACATACAGGAGAATAATTTCTGGTTACATTTTGCGTCTTAGTTTAATTATTTTAGTAATAAATGTCTACCTGGCTTTACGAGTAAGAAACTCAGAATATCTTTGAAAAAAAACTGGAGTCACCGATATGGCTTACAGGTTTAGCAAGATCGACTGATAATGAAGGACCTGGAACACAAAGGGCATAAGGAGGAACACGAATGTTTTAGTCAGTACGAGTCTATATTCTGCTCCACCCAGAGTCATTTGATGATTTCCAGAAAAAAAAAAACCTCAAACTGCAGGTGCACTTGAGGCACTCCAATGTTTAGCTCATGTTCTGAATGTGGGCCACACCCTTAAATTGAACTGGTATCCTACGAATATTTGACATAAAAGGCTACTTTAGGAGAATCATATTAGATCATATTCTCTATAATCGATTATATTAATCACATAACAATCTGACAAAATTCATTTTCATCTTTATCGCTAACGTTTCAAGGTTGATTGGGATTTGACAGTGACGGGGAGCGGGATTTGTTTTTTGGTTCTGCAAAAGTGGCCTTTTTAAACCCGCCTTATGAGTTTTGACTAAACCAACTCAAAGGGCAGCAACCATAATAGTCAATCTATCAGTTGCTCATAGAAATCAAATTCACTTTCTATTCAAATTGGGCCCGTTTGAAGTAATACCCAAATATACGAGTAAAACTAGTTCTAAAGGGCAAAGCACACAACGCTTTGATATGTATGAAGTATGCAAGGTTATTGAAGTTAATCCTCGAGGGGAAGAGTTTATATGTTCGCACACTTTCGGAAAACTTCGGGATATTTGAGTTTTTAAAGAGGCGGAGTTCTTTTAATCCCTTTTGCTGGGTCTTGGCTTCTTTTGAGTACTTACTGACCTTTCCTTCAATCAAATTGAAAGGAAGTGAAGGTTCTATAGCTTTTAAGTTTTTGCATGGGAATAAAGGTTATTGACTCACTTTTTTTTAAAGGATGGAAAGTCATTAAATGAATCCTTCTGCTCTGGGTAGAGTGGAAGGTAGTGTCAGACTCTTACTGGCTTAAACCCATCCGTGTTCCTCCTAATGCTCTTTGAGTTTCAGGACCGCGATTACTATTTCGAAAAATTCCCAACAACCTGGCAGGCACTAGCCCTGCCAATCCGCGTCTACTACGCTGACATCTCTTTGAGAGCGCTTGGAACATAACGCGCCGTCGACCCGGACCTACAGTACTGTATTTCCTTTCGCCGCACACAACAGTGCCGGCACAGTGCCGACACGTGATCAGTAACGTATCCATCCGTGTCAGTGAAAAATGATATTGTAGCATACATTTTGTACGACGCTATCAGTGACAGTGACGTTCAGTGATGTCAGTACTGCGCCGACGCTCGCCGTGATCTGACGTGAATTTCTAGCGAACAATATTTTGCCTGACACGGTCGCAGTATTCCAAGATGGACGACGAAAATTTGATTGAATTCGTGTACATCCTGCAATTTATGACATTCTGAAATACTCAAAAAACTTTTATTTATCATCTATCAGATGTTTATGTAGGGTGGCGAACTCTCTTTCCTCTTCTCTTTTCCTCCACGCGTTATGAACCCATTGCCTTCTTCTCACATAAATTTCATCGTCTTCATCTAATATTAATTTATAGCAATCTTAGCTAATTATGATTTTGAATATTGTGGCATTTTCACGTGAAACTGCTGTGAAACTAGGGGTAAAAATCACTGTGGACTGGACGTAAAGGCTACGCCGATCTCCCAGTCCACCCCCACTAAGACGCTGCGGGAATTTCAGCTTGCCCGGGGGAGTCCCACATACCCCTCCTACTCCCCCGAGTGAGAGGGTATGCGTAATGCATTTTTTCCCAGCCGGAAAAAAAAAGGGTTAAAAATCACTGCACCTGTCGGCACGGTACTGACTGTATATGTCGGCACTGTGCCGGCACTGTTGTGTGCGGATAAAATCCATACAAAGGTTGCCTTGAAAAGATCGCCCTTAGCGATAAGGCCGCCCATTGTGTCACCTTATGTAATGTTTTCTTCATCTATTTTTTCTATAACTGATATGGCGTACATAATAAAGAGTATTCTATCTATCTGTCTACTCTGATCGAACAGCGAGTAACCAACGCTTGCCTTCCGCAGGCGCCGCGCTTACGGTGGCCGGGAATCACCTGCCTCTCGACGCCTGGAGGCGTCTGCTTCTGCTGCGGCGGCTGCGGCGTGAGGTTTGCCTCTCTCTTCTGCGGTCCGCCTCCTCCTGCGCTAGTATTGACCCACCCACTTAGGATTAAACCGACATTCTCACGTAGACATTCCGACGTTCAAATGCCAAAAATCATCGCTAACCATCAGGTGTGGTCAAACGCGTGTCTATCAAAAGTAAAAAAAAAAAACATCCCCAAAGTAAAAAGCAAAAGAATCCCAAAACGGAGAAACACACATAACAATCTGACACTTGCACTCCTCTCCCATGAAATCTGTTGTGGGGCCCGTCAGCCATGACAGTGACGTCATTCGTTATGCCACTGAATGAAACATGAGCTTATTTCATGCATACGAAAAGTACCTACCTTTTGTTTAAATTCATAAGGTGCTTTGATTTTTTTTCTGTTGAGATTAATTTTGATATGGAAAGGTTCCTGTATTTTTTGTGCAAATATTTCAGAAAAAAAGGATTGTATTTTTAAAGAAAGAATGTTCTTCTTTCCTGAACAATTTGTTAATTTGGGATTGAGCAAATAAATGGCGGTTATGTGTAAATTACTTCACAAACACGGTAATGTGTAAATTAATTATTAATAGACTCAACGTAGGGCAGTTCACTCTAACCACAACATCTTTCTTATTCAGAGCATTTTATATACCAGTTGTAACTTTTAAACGAATGCGCACATGTACATGCGCATAAACAACCTTAATATTCTTGAGCTAGAGCGAGCACAGAGATCTCTTACAAAGGTTATGTTTACCAAACACAGATTCCCAACCACTGAGTTATACTCCCTCAGCGGCATTCTCACAGTGTAAAAAATTATACATCCTCCATGCTGTACTAAAATTACACAAAGTCCTGCCCTATGACCCTCACTCTCAGGAAAAAAGACGAAAATGCCGTGTTGCACCAGTAGAATTGGTTAAAACTAAGTATGCTAAAAGAAAACACATGTATAAGCCGTTGGTCCCGGTCGCCAAATGGCGGTCGTCAAACAAAACTTGTCAGTGGCCCTTGAGGCGGTTTAGACACTCTGGCACTGGGGTGTGTGGGGTCGTTAGAACTTACTGCTCACACAATAAGAAAAAGAACTTAAAAAACACACTTTGCAAACTTAAAGCTTATAACAATTTCGCTACACTAAGACGAGAATCCCCAGAAATAATTGTTAATTTCCCCCCTCTTAGGTAAGACTTGACATTTTATTTCCTGGGCGACCTGTGGATTGTGACGCCGTCATATTTTCTTGTCTCCTCGTAATTTACCGGTTTTCATTTCCAGGCCCTTATTTGCCACTCACAAAATTATTCCCTGCTATAAAAACTCATTTTGAACTTTTTACACTGGCAATAGAGATGAATTTTGCAGTCAAACGTGTTGTTTGCCAGATGTCTTGTTCCAATACAATTTTCTGTGTCCTTTGATGTCCTGTCGGAGATCAAAAGATCGATTTTCAGTAAAGGTAGCAATTACTTGTTGGACTAATTTTGAGTAATAATTTCGTAGCAGATAGGTATGGTGGTAATTTTCACAAGCAATTTAATCAAATTATGAATTGTTTATGTGATTATTTTGATTGAAATAATTTTTAAAATTAAATTTTAGTTGGAAAGAAGCTTTAATGAAAGGAATACCCTTTAATGTAATTATGTTTCAATAAGAAAGTCTTTGATATTAAAGGTTATATTGCTAACAACTACTTTAGAAATTGGTTTACCTACGAGATTCAATTTTATTAGTTTTTAGGGTTCCGTACCTCAAAAGGTAAAAACGGAACCCTTATAGGATCACTTTGTTGTCCGTCTGTCTGTCTGTCTGTCTGTCTGTCTGTCAAGCCCTTTTTTCTCAGGAACGCGTGGAGGTATCAAGCTGAAATTCATATCAAATACTCAAGTCTATGGTCTCTTGGAGCTGTGAAAAAATCAAACTTCTAAGTCAACGCGATCAAAAGATACTCCCGTTTATGCCGCAAATTTTCGACACTCGCAAGGGAATCAAAACCTACAGGGTACTTCCCGTGAACTCAGAATCTTGAAATTTGGTACGAAGCAACGTCTTATAACACAGATAAAGGAAAAATTGCGAAAAGCATAAATTTTTAGTTACATCATATAATAAAAATATTTTTAATAATTTTAAACTTATTACCCCTTTACTCATGAACGCGTAGTGGTATTATATTGAAATTCTTAACAAATACTCAAGTCTATAATATCTTTAAGCTGTAACAAAATCAAACTTCTACGTCAACGCAATCAAAAGATACAGCAATTAAAGCCGCATATTTTGAAACTCGCAACTACTCGCAAGGGAATCAAAACCTAAAGGATACTTCCAGACGACCTGGAATCTTGAAATTTGGCATGAAGCAACGTTATAAAGTACACATATAGGAAAAATTCCGAAAATCTTAAATTTTTAGTTACATCACATAGTATATTTTTTTTAATAATCATAAACTTACTAGCTGACCCAGCAAACGTTGTTCGGCGATTAAAAAAAAAAACAGATGTTGGCCGATTCTCAGACCTACCCGATATCTTCTCTTCTTAAAGAGATGAAGATTTTTCCGAACATACATAATGTTTTCATATATGTATTGACAAGGTACCGTCAGCTTTCCACATTGTTATGTTATGGATTTCATTTAGCAATAAAAATACCATAACTTTTACTTATATACCTACAGGTTTGTACGGAACCCTCGGTGCGCGAGTCTGACTCGCACTTGGCCGGTTTTTTAGGGTTCCGTAGCAAAATGGCAAAAACAGAACCCATAAAGATTCGTCATGTCTGTCTGTCTGTCCGTCCGTATGTCACAGCCACTTTTCTCCGAAACTATAAGAACTATGCTGTTGAAACTTGGTAAGTAGATGTATTCTGTGAACCGCATTAAGATTTTTATACAAAAATATATAAAAAAAAAAGCCGAAACGGCAATTATTGCTAAAAGTGGCCACTTTTAGCAAAAATATCGACTTTGGCAACTATTTATGTTCTAAAGTACAAAACATAACTCTCTAAACATAATAAATGCATTTCTTCAGTGCACTACAGAGCGGTTTTTTATCTACGTGTCTTAAATTTACCACAAATAATAAAAAACGATTGGCGGCGCTAGTGGACGGAATACACGCTCTTAAAACTGAAACTCAAAAAGAATGTTTTAATCAAACCCTATGTGTGTGTGTGGGGTATCTATGGATAGGTCTTCGAAAATGAGATTGAGGTTTCTAAGATATTTTTTTTCTAAACTGAATAGTTTGCGAGTTACAAAGTGGTAAAATGTGTGTGTCCCCCCCCTGTAACTTCTAAAATAAGAGAATGATAAAACTTAAAAAAATAAATGATGTATATTACTATATAGACTACCAGCAAAAATTAGTTTGAACGAGATCTAGTAAGTAGTTTTTTTTAAAACGTCATAAATCGTTTAATACGATAATAGTACGGATCCCTTCGTGCGCGAGTTCGACCCGCACTTGGCCAGTTTTTTTTTTATTTATGATGGGTTTGCTCTAGACTCTAGTCTTGTCAGAGATGACAGAGGCAAAGTCTACGATGGAGCGAGCTTACCCAGAAGGAGTCTGTTCAGTCTAACTTTGAAGAGATTAGGGTTATAAGCGATCGGAAACAGTTTCACTCCTTTGCTGTGCGCAATTGTTGTTGTAGTGTAAATCTGTTTCGTCCTCCACTGTTTAAGGTCTCAGGGACCTACAACACCAAAAGTTGCCATCATAAAGTAAAAATCTAATAAAAAAACAAGAAAATTTATAAACAAAATCCGCAGCATTACAGCTGTTTCTTTGAAATAACAGCGTCAAATGACGGCTACTTCTTTGAAGTTGCGTTAATAGCCCATTCCAGCCTCAGATTAACAACAAGACACGATAATTATGTGAAAAAGATACTACTACTCTTGCTTCCTTTTCTTGAAAATAAACCATAATTAAATCAAGGGGATTTTTGTGAATTTATGAATAGGAGAAAATAGAACCATAGGTATAGGTTACAGAAAAGATAGATGAAGGAAACATTACATACCTTAGAGCTGAAAGCAATAACAATTTAATGTTGTCTATGCAAAAAAACCGACCAAGTGCGAGCCGGACTCGCTCACCGAGGGTTCCGTACAATCCTGTAGGTATTATTATAAGCAAAAGTTGCGATTTACGATTTTTGACGCTATTAAAAAAGCTACTTACTAGATCTTCTTCAAACCAATTTTCGCTGGTAGTTTACATGGTAATATTTATCATACATTTTTTTAGTTTTTTCTCTTATTTTAGAAGTTACAGGGGGATACACATGTTGCCACTTTGGAGGTGTCTTTCTCGCAAACTATTCAGTTTAGGAAAAAAATATACTTGAATACTAGAAACCTCAATATAATTTTCGAAGACCTATCCATAGATACCCCACACGTATTGGTTTGATGAAAAAAAAAATTTTGAGTTTCAGTTCTAAGTACCTATGGGGACCCCCAATATTTATTGTTTTTTTTTCTATTTTTGTGTGAAAATTTTAATGCTGTTCACAGAATACATCTACTTACCAAGTTTCAACAGCATAGTTCTTATAGTTTCGGAGAATAGTGGCTGTGACATACAGACGGACAGACAGAAATGACGAATCTATAAGGGTTCTTTTTTGACATTTGGCTACGGAACCCTAAAAAGCATGCAGACAAATATAGGTGTGGTAGAAAACTGTGATAAATCAAAGTCTGTATTGAAAATGTTGCGACATCAATGCCACCACAAGAAAAACTAACAAAGTGAAATTGTTACGCCAGCAAAAAGTTCCACAACGCCATCTAGCGCCTGCATATTTGCCTTGCGATTTTGATATCGGACAGTTGCCCGCTGGACACAACAACCTTCGATTTGGAAGATTCTCCCGTTCCAATGGAGGTTTGCGGGACTTTTCACCCTTTTTCGAATACCTCTATAAAAAATTTTACAACAGAACCCACGCTAGCAATTTTCCCCAGTCGAATTGCCACAAAAGTCACAAAGGCCGTTTCCCCCTTCTCGAAACCTCTCACTTCCTACTCGGAAGTCTTAAACGTTACAAAGTTCGCATAAAACATCATTAACAAACTACTAGACTAACTCCTTTGGAGCACATCTCCACTGCAACGTGTATTTGATCGTACTTTCAAAAGCCTCTCGTTCCCTCTCCCTCTTGCTTCAAACAAACGCCGCCTCGTCAAAGGACGTTAAACGTTCCAATGAAAAGGTGAAACGAACATTAATATTGCTTTTAAAGCGTGTTTTAGATTTTATTCCGTGGAAGTTTAGTGAATGGGGTGAGGTCGGTGACCTGGTAGGTCGGGAATAAATAGATAGAGCTGTTGTAGGTAGGCGTGAAGTTATTATTGTTGAAACTGTGCGAAATTGTTGGTCTTTGATTTTGTTAGACATTGAAGTGTGCCCACTCTAAAATATTGGGTTGAAGCAGCCGAAATGTTCACCTTTGTTTGTTTTTGCTAACTTTGTCGTTGGTTTTGCTAGCTTGGCCCAAATGAGCCGTTTATTTTTCCGGGATAAAAAAATAAACTCAGTATAAATCGGTTATTCTACAAATGAAATACTTTTTATTCACATTATTTTTGAAAATAAAAAGTATTTTGTTTTGTTTTTTTTACCCAGTGAAGTATTTGACAAATTTGGACAAAGTTGTCTACGTAAGTATCTTTTCAGCATTCAAAATGTTTTCAGTAATGCCTTAAACTTCACCTGCGCACCGGCTTTGCTTCAAACTGACATAATCCAAAACCAGTGTTTGTATAAGATAAAGGGATCGAAAATAAACACACATATTTTACGGCGGTTTCTCTCTTTAACGCCACCAAAATGCAGGCGTGTATTTTGGTGCGTTATTGCTGTTTTTTTACGTTTGGACTAAACTCCTACTTTTCGGCGTACATTGGTTCCTGTGACTGATCGGCTCGAGTTCCTAGGCAAATTTGACATACAGTCTCAACTTCGGTGCCAACATTGAGTACAAAACCCAAACTGTGACCAAAAAGCGCATTTGTTCCCAACGAGTAACACCCTCAAATGTCACACTGTTACTCGATGGGATTTTTTTCTGAAAAAATTCCCAACCGGTCACACTACCAGTCACACTGTTACTCGATGGGAATTTCTTCAGAAAAAAATCCCAACCAGTCACACTGTTACTCGATGGGAACACACTGTTAACTACCAAAAAAATTCTAAACGGTTACCAAAATGGATAAATGGTCACCAAATAACGATAATATAAGAAAAAAATCGCGACCAATTTCGAGGTAGCGCTCGCCGGCCGCTGCCGCGGCACCGCTCGCTTCGCTCGCTCGGCTCGCGCGTAGTTGGTCACAGTTCTAACCTAACCTAACCTAACCTATAATATTTTTGGTAGTAATATTAATCTTTTAGTTGGATAGAATTTGGTGACCGTTGATCCATTTTGGTGACCGTCTAAATTATACCCCTTTAGTGTGACTGGTTGGGAAATTAGTAATAAAAAGTTCCCATCGAGTAACAGTGTGACTGGTTGGGAATTTTTTCTTAAAAACATTCCCATCGAGTAACAGTGTGACATTTGAGGGTGTTACTCGTTGGGAACAAACGAAAAAGCGGGGCATCCGAAATGTGGTGAAGCGATACTTCCGGTCTAGACAGCTTTTAACCCTGTACAAAGCACAAGTCCGATCCTGCATGGAGTACTGCAACCACCTTTGGGATGGCTCAGCAACGGTTGACTCGATGGAACACAGAGCTAAGAGGCTCTCAATTATCTTTTACGGCGAATGCCTTTCATAAAATACATTCAGTGAAAAGCCTTGTAAATGACGCTATCCACACTGTCAATTAAAATGAGATTATGGTCAGACCAAAACCAATTTCGGCTACCATATTGTAGAAATTAATTTAATTTAAGGCAAAAAAATATTTTCAAGGCCTTCTCGTAATACCGCGATAATGAAAACGACGTTTCGAGAGCTCTAGAAGATTTTGCTCTATTAATAGTTAACTTTCTAGAGAGTTAATAATTTTGGTATTGTGTCTAGTACTAAGAGTCAAAATTTTAATGAAAATTTAGACAACTTTGTGTCAGGACTATTAACAGGACTCTTGAATTTTCTTCACTGAGCAATTTTTGATTTTAACTAACGCTATGTTTGATTTAAATTTGCCTTAAGACAAGTTAAGTTTAATTAGATTTCTAATATCATTATGGGTATCTGCATACCCATCAGTAGCCGATTTAAAATGAGAATCAGGTCTAAACGGCTTGTCGTAATTTTTGGAAAAAAAAATGGTACATTAGACAATCTTTTTAATAATTTTATATTAGAAAATTTAAAAAAAAGTGCTGTCTCCGCGTCCACCGCCTTGTGCACTAAATCGCTTCTCCGTGAACAATCTCATGCAACACCTTATGTCTGAACTTCTCCGTAAACGAACACTGCTTGTCTAAACACACTTTATCGAAGATATGAGACTGAAGTTCCGCGGCTGATTTTACGTTCTGACGTATTCGGCTGATATGACACACCATAAGTGCCAAAATTACGCGGCAGAAATTCAGCTAGCTACCGCTAGCTTTATCGTTGGTGTCGTGTCGTGTTATCTAAATAACCAGACAGACAGACGCAAAACAAAGTGATCCTGCAGTGCAATCCTGTAAACATGTCGAAGGGTAAACTTAAACGACAAGTGAGCTGTCAACTTCGGTCGCGTGCCTTCGGCATGGTGTGTTTAGACACTAAGAGCGGATTTCACCAATGAAACTGATCGCGATCAAGCTGCGTTCAAGATTTGTCAGTGTCAATATTGCATAGAAAATAATGACACTGATAGCCCGTAACTTGGTTCATATTATGCTGATCGCGTTCAGTTTCAGATTGACGAAATCCGCCCAGAGTTCCAGCTGACTGATTAATGCCCGGTTTCTCAAGTGTTTATTGGTCGTTTATCTTTTCGTTAACGGTATTTATCTCAACGCCATTTGTTATTTGATGGTTAATGGACCGTTAACCACCAATAAAGTACATCAGAAACCGATAATAAGCCAGACAATATACGCAAAAATTACAATGTACTTACTGACCAAAAAACAGTGCCCAAATAACAGTTCATACAATTATTCTAAACATCAAAACAATAACAATATCGTTGAAAATGGGTTTGAAATTTAGCAAATTGAATGTCTGGTGTACACAAAACAATTGTAGCCAATGTATTGTTTATTCTTATAGCAATAAGCGCTAGTTCTCCGCAGCTGGCGGTCCCCTTGGGCCTCATTATATAAGGCTTATTGGGCTTTGCTAGTGGTCCAAAGAAGTTGGGTAATATTTACATAAAGAGTATTATATTAGGTGTTGGGCGTATGGGTCTTGGTTTGAAAATATAATGATATCTTCTTTGCTACATTTTTTTATAATTTAGTTGATACTGGTTGCTGTGCTCTTACAGAGCTCAAAATTCTAATGTATACTAATAAGCTAAAGATTTTGTTTGTTTGCTTGAACGAGCTAATCTCAAGAACTACTAGTCCGATTTGAAAAATTCTTGCTGTGTTCGATAGCCCATTTATCGAGAAAGGCTATAGGATATAAATTATCACGCTCAGACAAATAGGAGCGGAGCATTAATGGAAAATGTGACGCAGACGAAGTGGCGTGGGTAAACTAGTTGACTATAAACCTTTATTATGTAACAACCAAAATAATACAATGGCTACAATAAATGAATATAAATAGCTTTTTTTTTAGATGGAAAACTAGACATAGAGGCGGTAACCTCAAAGACTCAATGATTTTCGCTTTGAATATGCAGTTGTCGTGGCATGCAATCATAGCATGGAAATGGACAATCAAAACCATAAATGTTACGAAATTATTTCGTTTGAAACGTATACTGGTTTTGTTTCATGTCACATTTTTGTTCCTAGAGCTGCTCAAGTAATAACTTAATTCTTGACCACCTTAGGGTCATCATTATCATTTTAGCCAAAAGATTTATATGTCAACTGCTGGACAAAGGCCTAAGGCCAGGTGTCTCCATTTCGACTGGTCCTATACGTCTCCCATCCAGGGGATTCACTAGGTCATCCGTCTTTCTTGTGGAGGCCCTTTCAACGCCTTGACCACCTGGTTATAGACAAAAAAGATAAAGATAAAGATAAAAGATCAGTTATTTGTCAAACATGCGTTTACATACACTGACTAATCAGACATGCAAGGTATTAAATAATAGTATTTTGTGAGCGTCCATGTTTTGCCAATAACGGCGTACAAAATTTGTTGGTATAAAATTAGGTAGGCATTTAATTGCATTTACATATTGAAGTCATTTTAAATTTCATTACAAAATACACAATAAATAAATAATAATTGATGTCAAGGCTTTATGGTATAAGTATATTATAGTCAACAAAAAAAAAGAAAAAAAGTCAATAGATTTAAAATTCACATTTTTAAAGCTTTATGGTACAAGTAAATTATAATAAAAAAATAAAAAAAAGTCAATTGATTTAAAATTCACATTATAAATTGTTATTCTTAACCATATATATTAGAAAAATCTTTAAACACGAAAAACCCTCAACAACTTGTACCACACGTACCACAAGTATCTTATCGATCCATAAGCTTCGTCTGAGACCCTTATCGTGGTCTAAAACGTCTGTATTTCGTGCCCCGCTATAAATCTTCCTCTGCTATATTACCAACATAAGTAATTTTGACAATTTAATATTAACATAATACCAATTTAGATACAGCCTTGAACTGTTTTGGATGAAGATCTTTTTAGGGCCAGTTTCGTCGGGACTCTTTCCAGTCTTTATTGAATTTAGTCGAAATTCTATTTTTGATGATAACTACCATAACAATCCAGGTCATTGTAACATAAGGAGGATTATCACAAATTGAATTATAATGTACACATGTATAATTAATCAGAAACATTACATACATTGTACACGATTCGCGCAGTGGTGTAGTGGCTGCTACGCTGCGTGTCGCGGGTTCGATTTCCGTATTATTCTATATTATTATATTCCGCGCAAACTATTCAGTTTAGAAAAAAAAGATATTTGAAACATCAATATCATTTTTGAAGACCTATCCATAGATACCCCACACATACGGGTTTGATGATTGTATGGGGACCCCCAAAATTTATTGTTTTTTTTTATATTTTTGCGTGAAAATCTTAATGCGGTTCACAGAATAAATCTACTTACCAAGTTTCAACAGCATAGTTCTTATAGTTTCGGAAAAAGTGGCTGTGATATACTGACGGACAAACAGACAGACAGACATGACGAATCTATAAGGGTTCCGTTTTTTGCCATTTGGCTATGGAACCCTAAAAAGGGTGAAGGTTCCAGAGATGTGCTGATGGTGATCATCGTGGTGATTTTAGTGTGTGTGTGAAAACGTTTCCTCAAAAGTCCAGAGCGGGAAGTTTCGACATTGTTTTCGATTACTTACCAACTGATTTCGGCCGATCAGTAGAAAATCATCGGTAACTATGTCAAGATAGATGCTTCTCGCAGGACACAAAATAAAATGGTTATTTCTTAATTCTCATCATAATACCAATCATCACGTTTCAAGCATTCGGTATATCTGACTGGGGTTTGGGTATTCCAAACTAGCTTCGGACTTTACCGGAGGCGATATTCATGAGCCAAACAGAATCAGGCTTACGATGAATATGTAGCAAAGTAGAAGCGTTGAGGTAGTTACGAAATATCAACACCACTCGACGGGCGAGTCAACGTATACAGCCGGTCGATTCTGTCGACATCTCACCGTGATCACTTGGGTGGAGTGAACGACGAGCTGTTAAACCATACGAACAAGATGGAATGACAGCTCACTTGTCGTTCACACCACCTAAGTGATTACCGTGGGATGTCGACAGAATTGAATGGCTGATGTACATGAACTTAAAAGTTTTTTCATTCTAAAATGATTCCAAAGATAAACTTTTTTAAGTACTCTTTTTTTTTTCAAAACTCTTGAACCACCCTTTTCTTGCCGGGATGTATTGTCTTTTTAAAATTGTCTTACATACCAAACTTGCCCGGACAATAATCACAAATTATATTATATATACATCTGCCCCCGATGTCATAATTACAGTAAGTCGTGTTACTGGTGTTATGACTTTTTTTACAGTACTGTGATCTTTAAATCAAGACCTTTAAGGAACATTTTTCTTTTTTTTTATATCTAAATTATTAACAAAGTTACGATAAGCAAAATCACAGTAAATGTTGAGAAGAATCAACCGTTCGTTAAAATAATGACAGTAAGTAGACTTACTCTATTAAAATTATGATTTATTTTATATTTTCACTATCATATTTACAGTAACTAATGTTCCGGTAGATTGACATTATTCAAATATGGTGTTTTCGCTACACATATTAACAGTAAGTATAGTTACTCTATTTATTACTTGTGTAGTTCACAAAAAATAAAACCAATCCGTAAGCATACATCAAGTAAGTGAGTGACTTACTGTAACAATGCTAAGAAAAACGACACCATAGTCGAATTCAATTTTTATTTTTAACAAAGTAAGACTAATAACTAGTACTTATTTTACTAGTACTTAATAAATATAATAGGTGAAAATCAAACAATTTTATCAATCTAACAGTAAAATCGATAGTAACTCAGTTCCATCACCAAGTCGAGACAAAATTGCGTAACACCGAAGTATATGATTTTGTTGCACGTGTGAAAAGTCTGAATTCTTTGAAAACTATCGTTAAAGAAATGAACTTTACTGATTTTTATAAGTATGATGAATGTGTATCGCAACACAAAATTCGAAACTCCTCACCGCGTATTTACCTAAAAGACATCACATACGTTAAAGCAGAAAGAGGCTATTTCACCCTAAAATTTAAAAAAGATCAAGATGACGAAGACTTTCAAACTTTGGACTTTATACGAAATACAGTCTTAAAAAATAACATTTCCTGAACTTAGGCCAAAAGCTGCTCCACGAGGCATAACAGAGGATAAGAAAAAAGAGATACTGGAAAAGCTGGTCCCATTGATGCCAGCTTTTCCAGTATCTCTTTAAATAGACGAGCAATTTGGTTGAATATACCAACTTCTAATGCTTCTGATCTTGAAGATTAAAAAAAAGATTTTAATCTACAAGATCAGAGTTTCAATTTTATTTTTATTCAGTTTTTTTTCTCATTTTTAATACAACATAATTATTATTTGTAAAACTTTAAGTCTAAGAAATGTGATTATGCTTTTAAGACAAACATTGTTTGTTATAATTAGGTATTATGGAGACTGATTTGATTCATATGATCTCAAATAAGTGGGAGATTTTAGTTTCTGTACAACTTAGTGGGACTAGACTTTTAATGATAGATAAAAGAGATTCTTGGAATTCTTAATGATTATAAACCTGTTTTAGTTGTTGTTAAATTTTATTATACTACCGATTTATAAATGGAGGAGATACAAGACTGTAACTGATAATAATTAATACTTATTTTAAGTACAATTTTCATGGCTCCACAAATATTTTTGTCTATTATAAAAATTAGTTTTTTATTCATAAAACATTTAAATTAATTGCCTAACACTATTTACAAAACTGAATGTATCGATGTACGGAATTAGATTGCAGACATGCCCTCTTATTTCCAAAATACGGGAAGTTTGTGAGAAAAGTCACTGGATTTGTGGGCTAGATAAAGAGGTTGTAGTAAACATAGTTACAGTAACTTAAATCGACAGAATATTTCGTTAAATATAATTACAGTATGTTACCGACTTACTGTAAATATGTTTAAAAAGTGTTAGTTGGGCTGATAAAAGTGGTAATCATAGATACAATTAATTAGACAAAATAAAAACCATCAATGTGTAACAAATAAATTATTTTCAGGATTATTCTACACAAATGTATCTTTTATTATCTGTTTAAATATCTAAGCTATCTACTATAATGATCAAGATACACCAATTTAAACATCTCGAAACAAAAGTGCGATTTCCCACCATTCACATTTTTTGACTTACTGTAATTATGACATGGGGGGCAGACATATTGTTGTGCTATTAGCTATATTTATATCGTAGTGTGAAACCAGCTTTGTCTTGCTACTTGAAATATATGTGTATTATATTATATACTATGCTATAAACAGTATAAAAGGTCCGCTGTAAATTTTAGCTCCAAATGAAACCCCGAAAGAAAATTGTAAGTATTTTTCTGACTCTATTACGGGTATTTTACGAGTAATTCACAATTGTCCCGGCTCCCATAACGGAACACTGGAGAACCATTTAGGAGCCCACCTACATTTCATTGCGAAGAATTTTATTTGTAAAAAAGGCGCACCGACTATGAGAAGCCATTTTGACTTCCCGTTCACAGATTATAGAAACAAGGAAAATAATTTTGTTTGTTTAATTAAAAGTGATTATTTCCAAAGTAATGTTGAGGATTTCTATAATATAAAAATGAATCGCTGAATGTGTTGCTATGCGCAAATCTCGAGAACAGTTCAACCGATTTCGCTTATTATTTTTTTGATGTGTTTCTTATTACCAGGAGAAGCTGTTTATGAAAAAAAAAAAAACAAGAAAGTTGCCAGTTGATGGGAGCGAAGCCGCGGGGATAGCTAGCTTATAATAAAGACAAATAAATTAAGCTACTTCTTTTTTAACTTTGAATTTAACTCGAGCTAATGTCTGAAGAAAATCTTTATAATCCTGGAAGCGAGTAAATCAGCTTTTAACCGACTTCCCAAAAAGGAGGAGGTTCCTAATTCGGTTTTTTTTTGTTATGTTTGTTACCTCATAACTCCGACAATTATGAACTGATTTGAAAAATTCTTGTTTTATCTGAAAAGATATATACTTGCAGATTGGCCTATATTTTATGAAAATCGGTTATGAATTTTGTTTAAATCGAAATAGCTGGAATTCGTCTACTTGGATCATCAGTTTTATGTCATCCAAGTAATCGAAATTGCTTATTTTGCTTTTCTGCGATTTTGCAGTTGTGTTGTTAGGGGTACCACAAAAAAAGTGAAAAAAAAAAACTTTTTACAAAAAAATACAACCGACTTCCAAAAAAAAAACACTACAAAGTAAGAAATAACTTTAATTTCGGAAGTCGGTGTCAAAATACGAAGAAACTAACAAAACACCGACTTCCGAAATTAAGTTATTTCTTACTTTGTAGTGTTTTTTTTTAGAAGTCGGTTGTTTATGAAAGGAATATGTTATGATATGCATTTATAGCATTTTTATTCATTACGCGATTAGGTAACGTCACTTAGTAGTTGTAAACCATTAAATGTAGCAGAAAAACTTATGACTAAATAAAATAAATTCAAGATACAGGTATCCTAAGTACCGCACTCAAAGGCACATCTATTTTTCTTTGATCTACGCTGCGAGCCCAAAGGTCATCTATGTACCGGACCACTTAACTTTTCGTGTACTTAGTGCTTCTCGCCCCTATTAAGTTATATTGCCCTGAGAGAGGATAAATTGCGCAGTCGTACTTAGGTAATGAACCGAGCCCTTCCAGTACATTTTGTACTTGAAGGACTAGTTTAATTTCCCGGTATCACTTGCAGTAGGGACCCGGAAATGCGGATGTCAAATTACATTGGATGTCGACCCTAATATGAGGTGGCACTTCGAGAGGGTAGGGATGATTGGGGCTCATGATTTAGGGATGGACCTTGACTGTAATTTTTAGGGTTCCGTATCCAAATGGCAAAAAACGGAACTCTTATATATTCGTCATGTCTGTCTGTCTGTCCGTCCGTATGTCACAGTCACTTTTCTCCAAAACTATAAGAACTATGCCGTTGAAACTTGGTAAGTAGATGTATTCTGTAAACCGCATTAAGATTCTCACACAAAAATAGAAAAAAAAAATTTTTTTGGGGTGCCCCATACTTAGAACTGAAACTAATTGTTTTTTTTTATCAAACCCATACGTGTGGATGGATAGGTCTTCAAAAATGATATTAAGGTTCCTAATATCATTTTTTTTTCTAAACTGAACAGTTTGCGCAAGAGACACTTCCAAAGTGGTAAAATGTGTGTTCCCCCCGTAATTTCTAAAATAAGAGAATGATAAAACTAAAAAAAATATATGATGTACATTACCATGTAAACTTCCACCGAAAATCGGTTTGAACGAGATCTGGTGAGTAGTTTTTTTTAATACGTCATAAATCGTAAACCGCAACTTTTGCTAATAATATATACCTACAGGTTTGTAAGGAACCCTCGGTGCGCGAGTCCGACTCGCACTAGGCCGATTTTTTTTAAACATTAAAAGTAAGTATATTTTTCGTTTGTTCTTCAACAGATTCTTGCAACAACTCTAAGTTACAGTATTTTTTCATAAGAGTCTGATAAAATGTGTTACTCAACTTTTTATAATAACTTTAGTAGATTTTATCCGCGGCTTTGGTTGCGTTAAGGTAGCCTATAATTGACTCAATGGTTGCATCTATCTTTTTAGCAAAATACATCAAAAATCGTATCGATGTTTTAAGCGTGAAAGCGTTATAAACAAAAAAAGTAGTTAGGGTTGTGAAATGTCAGCATTTTATCGAATTGATACACCAACACTATAGTAAGAGGATCTAAGTAAAGTGACATCCTCAGCGTGTCAGAACGATTGGGTACCGAAATGTGACGTAGTTAATCCTAAAGATTATGAAATTTTAATAATAATGTATGTAGCTAAAATAAAAACACTTTTTTAGAACCCAAGGTCAATCAATGTCACCAAAATACCCTTGACTTGGCAAAAATATAAATACAGAGAGGTACTTTCCGTACTCTTACGCCAAAAAGCATAAGTGATACTCGTCGGGCCCGAAATTTTACGATCTTAGGCCATCAGGGCGATCGGTATAATGAGACCAATGCTTTCACACTAATTGCTTCATACGGCTTTGTGTGCCGAACTAGGTACTTATTAAGGCGTAAATGCTCAATGTGGTAAGTAGTAATATGAAGAGATAAGATGTGATAACGCTGATTTAAAAGAGTGCCGGCCACCCGCCACCTTCACTAGGTCATCGGTCCAGTCTAACTAGATAAAGTCGAATACCAGTACTTTAAAATATAAATACTTTAACAAAACGGTAGCAGCAGCTTTTCAAAAAACATGTATGTATAATTTCAACCCGATGTAAATAAATCTTTGTAAAAAAATATTATTTTTAAAAGAGTGTCCGTGGAGTTTCTTGCACGTTCTTCTCCATAGAGATCTACGCTTTGGAACGTGCAAATAGCTTCAACTTTTTGGACCGACCGACCTTGACAATTCAAAAGTGCCTGTAAATGGTTTAATTGAAATAAATGCTTGAATTTTGAATTTTGAATAAAGTTGAATACCAGTACTTTAAAATATAAATACTTTAACAAAACGGTAGCAGCAGCTTATTTTCAGCAGTAGCGTTTAAAGGGTTGCGGAATTAGTCAAGGGCTACGGAATTTGTTCGAAAAAGTCACTGCGGCTCGGAATGTAAAGGGCATTAGAAGGAACACGGGTGGGTTTTTAGGGTTCCGTAGCCGAATGGCAAAAATGGAACCCTTGTAGATTCGTCATGTCTATCCGTCTGTCTGTCCGTCCGTATGTCACAGCCACTTTTCTCCGAAACTATATAAGAACTATGCTGTTGAAACTTGGTAAGTAGATGTGAACCACATTAAGATTTTCATACGAAAATACAAAAAAAAACAATAAATTTTGGGGGTCCTCATACTTAGAACTGAAACTCAAATATTTTTTCCCTCACACCCATACGTGTGGGGTATCTATCTTCAAAAATAATATTGAGGTTTCTAACATCATTTTTTTCTAAACTGAATAGTTTGCGCGAGAGACACTTCCAAAGTGGTAAATGTCCCCCCCCCCCCCTGTAACATCCAAAATAAGAGAATAATAAATCAAAAAAAAATATATGATGTATATTACCATGTAAACTACCAGCGGAAATTGGTTTGAACGAGATCTAGTAAGTAGTTTTTTTTTTTATCTTTTATATTTATTTATTTAAGTAAATCGCAACTTTTGCTAATAATCTACAGGTTTGTACGGACAGGTGCGCGAGTCCGCCTCGCACTTGTTTTCAGTAAGCTTCTGACAACAGTTCCTTCTACTCTACCCAGTGCGGAAAGAGTCATTTGATGTAGATGTCCTTAAAAAAAACAGTAGCATTTACGTCCAATAGTCCAAAGAAGCAGACTTAACGAGATGGAGGCGGGATGGAGCAAAGAGGCAAAGGCAAAGAGTTCCACTCCTTTGCTGTGCGCATTATAAAAGACGTTTGGAAACGATTAGTGCGAATTTGTGGAATAATCCTGTACAAAAACAAGATTTACTACTAATCTACTAAACTGAATGGCATCACAGTATTAGGTCAAGTAACTAAAATACACTAGCTGTTTCCTTCGTCTCTAGCTGTCGACGCAGTTTACTTTAAGTATAGGAACTGTCCATTTTCCAAAATAAAAACTTGCCTCAGACACTCAGGATTATTGTGCATTACTTAATATCAATCAGGATTTTCGTAATTTTCGCTCGGATAGTCGATGGGGCTGAAAGAAATCAATAGCGTATCGAAAAATGCAACGTTTCAACCTCCTTTGGTCCTTCCATAAGGGGAACCGATGATCTAGTGAAGGTTGCAGGGATTTACTGGAAGCAAAAACCATAGAACTAAATGATGTGGTGACACTTGGCGGAAACCTTTGCCCAGCAGCGGACGTTTTAGTTCAAATAATTATGACTAAGAACTTACTCGTATAAAACAAAAAAAAAACAAATAGTATGGATAGACACAACTATGATTCAGGACGTAAAGAAACTCAATCAATTTCAATAAACTCCTTTCCCTGTCCATAAAATAGATTGAAAGCAGGACAGATATAAATGAAAACATAACTCTGTCGTGGTATGTTGCAATGTCTGTCATTTTGAGGGATGTCTAGTTTCGCAATAAACTTTCTATGTAAATCTCTGTTGCACTGAATTGAAAAATGGCGGTGTGCAAGTGCAGTTAACATTTTTACTGCTGAATAGTTTCATGAAAACTATAAAAAGCTTCAACAGTAATATTACTCGCGTAGAAAAAGAAATATGTCCATGTTATGACGACAGTAAATTCACATTATTTTATGTATGAAAACGTGAATAATGCATATGTCAGAATAAGAATGAAATTGGTAGGACTTATGTGATAGATATCAAGAAAAAAAATTGCAAAAAAAAAGAAACAAACATTGATTTAGGTAGTTAGGTACTTAATCATCATTATTATAAACTAGCTGACCCGGCAAACTTCGTTCCGCCTATTATTTTTTTTCTTAAATAAACGTAACCTAAGTTACTCCTTAATACATCAGCTACCTGCCAATAAAATATCCGTCAAAATCGGTCCAGCCATTTCAGAGATTAGCACAGACAAACATTTTAAAAATGTTATTTTGGTGTATGTACCGATAATCGTAATGTAGTAAAAAACGGTATTTCAATGTTACAAACAAACAATCCAATTTTATTTATATGTATAGATTATGACTGACCGCTTTGCTTCTCTCAGATTTTGATTCACCAGTCAGCGGAAGATATAATAGCAAAATGGTGTAAGCGCTAGATCCCGCCATCGGTTTTTGTTTTTTCTTCCCAGCTAAAACAGTAGGAAGTGGTGATGTTCGGGCGTTTTTGGGGGACTGTCTACTTGTGAACGTTGACGTTCAAAAAGTGCTGGCACTCAGCCATTTGACTTGAGTTTTGATACCTCGCGAAAAAGATATAGAAACTAGTAATTTTACAAATACCCCTCGTCTCATAATGACTGCGACATCTTCGGCAACTTATTTTGCGCTGAATTAGCTTCATGTTTTGGCTCTTTGCACTTTATATTGTGAATTTTCAAGGATGGACTTATGCTGCTAGCTTTGTTACTTACTTTTTGTTGAAAAAGGATAGCACCTTTGCGGCATAACCAACCTGCCATTTTGCCTTTTCTGCGTAGAGCTCGGGCAGAAATTAATATGAAAATAATCTTTGTACATTTTTAGATACTGGACCGCCCCCACATGAAAGCTATAACTACGCCGCTGACAAAGTGTATTGCTCCTACTTTTTTATTATTTGATAAAATTGTAATACAGAGGTGTTACTTAAATCTAAACTCGCCAAATTTTTAAGTTTGATGGCGAGAGGCGCTCTTTTACATATCAGTAAACCACCTTTTGCACATACTATCCACTTACATATTAAATCGCTATAGTTTAATTTTATCTATTTTCTTAGTTCTGTTCGCAATTCTGTATAATGTTTTCTAATTTTGACTTGAGTGATCCCTTAAAAATGTTTACAATTTCCCATAATAAATCATTTTTTTTTAAACTCTTTAGGTACCACATACTTAGATTTTCTCTTACCATAATAATTTGTTATCTGTGGTTGAACTAGTTTATTTTCTGTAACCCTTGTGTTGTACTTGTTTTTAACATTGACTTTATATTGGTAATTTTAATACAATCCAGACCTACCAAATAATCTACTTTTTTATCTATGGGCAATACGTTACGTTCAAATGTACTAAGCATTTAACTGCCCAAGACAGCAAAGCCTCTTAGTATTAGGACCATCTCTTGAATATCAGAATATGTGAAAGACCTTTGTCGAGCACCCAAACCACGCGATCAATTCCCTTATCAGGTAGTACATAATATTCTATACGATTTCCCGTACATCAGCTGTCTGACCTTTCGATGGACCCCTTAGAAAAACCGGCCGGCCAACATATTGTTACATAAATGGCTCCGGCGTTCGTGACCCTTCCCTGTCAATAAATCAATGATTTATATAGTGTAACTTGCCTTTGCACTCGGTTTTGCCTTTATGGAGGTCAAGAATGGCATCATTTTTAAAAATAATGTCTCGGGCCCGAACTACCGGTTATAAAAACGTAGGTATGTATCCAATGTCTTTATCCGGTCATCTGCCTAGCCGTTTCCCAACTATATTAGGGTCGGCTTCCAGTCAAACCGGATTCAGCTGTATACCAGTATTTTATGTGGAGCGGCTGCCTACCAGACCTCCACAACCCATTAAATGGGTAACACGGTACTCCTTGGCAAGACTGGTGTCAGATTTTCTGGCTTCTGACTATCCGTAACGACTGCCAAAGATCTCCAAATGACAGCGGGGACCAACAGCTTAACGTGCTTTCCGAGGCACGGAGGAAACTCGAAAGATGGTCATCCATCCACAGACCAACCTTGGCCAGCGTTGCTTAACCTTGAAGATCGACCTATGCGGCTGTTATTATTTAGCCACGAGCTCCTCAGACTACCTGCCCACCCACCTAAGACTACCTGCAGTACTGTATTTCCTTTCTCTTTAAATTCCATCCAAAGGTTGTCTTGAAAAGATCGCTCTTAGCGATAAGGCCGCCCATTGTATCACCCTATGTAATGTTTTCTTCATCTATTTTTTCTGTAACTTATACGGTGTACATAATAAAGAGTACTCTATTCTATTCTATTCCATTTCATTCCATTCTATTCTATTATATTCCAGAGTGCCGATTCAACTATTTTTTTAACAAAATTCGCTTTCTCTTGTCAGTCGCAAACTGTCAAAAATGACATTCTTTTTTGACAATTTGAATGCGAACGCTGTTTTAAAATTAGTAGCATTGGCACTCAGATCGGAGTCTACCCAATATATCAATGCCTTTTCCCGCGCTGAGATCGGCTTCTAGACTCAGTTGCATCGGGTTAGACTAGAAAGTATCTGACTTGTCCAATCCAGTAACTGGATAACATGGAACTTCTTAATGATAAATGATATTTTTTTTTGTAAATAAGTTGTAAATGTCACCGGAAAATGGCAAACACCGTAAGATTGTAAATTATCGCGTGAAATTGTAAACTACTTTTTCTAAATAAGACACGGATGTATTGGAAATTATTGAATTTGGATGGGATATAATTATTATAACTATACAAATCGATTTTTTCATAATATATCAAGAAATTATGATCTAATTATGATTTATTACAATCTAACGGAGTCTGCCCCTTTACGGTGACATAAATAACACTTTTACACGTCTACATCTTTGTTGGTCATTTTAAACTAGATGAGGCCATGCAGTGTTTCCTAGCTGACTGCTCTAGGAAGAAACACCGAAACAAACTCAGAGGCCAGTCTCTTTTAAAGTCTATACAATCGTACTTGTCAAATCATAAAATATGAGAACCATGTAGGTTAATGTCTGAAGTAGTATTTTGAGGAAAATACTACACAGATTTGAGTGGACTTGTCCAAACAATGCAAGCATTTGCCAGCTATCGTGTAGCTCAAACATAGAACTTTAAGGAGCTCAACTCTCGTGGTGCGAGACGATCTTGGTAAGTCTCGTGTCAGATTCAGGCTTCTGATAGTCCGTAATGACTGCCAAATATATATACAGATGTCAGCCGAGACCATCGGCTTACCTATCGTGCTTTCCAAAGCGCGTAGGAATCCTGGTTAATATTAAGATCCCCAGACAGAGCTTGGCTTCCGTTGCTAGAATCCGAGTAGATTGACCCTGGCTACTATTATTGTATAGCCAAATGACCTTCGTCTATTATGAGGTCACAGTCCCAAATTTTGTCCAAAAAAACCGCTTCACTGTTGTGAAGTGTTGTGGATGTTGTATGTTTGATCATCAAACATACAAATTTTTACATTCATAGTATGAGTACAATTATGTATTTGAAATATGTGCCACGTTATATGATATTAAAAGACCCCTGTATAGATTTCTAGGATACCTTTTATCATACCCGTGTCAGAATATAGCGTCGATTTGTTACTCTTTGAATGGTGAAGAGGGTCTTGGAATTCTTAAGGCAGCTTGTTGAAGAAATGTATCTGATTTTCATTGTAGATATTTCTTATACAATAATATGTAGTTTGTTACTCGTGTTCGGTTACATTTCTTTGATGAAAGACGTACCATTTGGGCATTGTACTGTTGATTTTTTATCTATTTATCATCTGCCTAGCTTCTAATAAACTATGTACTGTTAACTAGGTATTTTTGTGGGTGTTTGACTATAGGTGGATAGTCAGTCCATCAATATCGATCAACCGTTGTGCCAAGCGATGTCAAGCCAAAGTTCCCGGCTATAAAAATCCCGGATTTCTTAAGACCAGTCTAACCACAAGATCTCCAGGACCAGGACAATGGTTTGAAGAGGTCAGAGGGCCAATTAAAGTTTAAACAACTTCCGCATTCGCATGTCACTCGCAAACTGTCAAAAAGCCTTAATTTCCATAAATTTTTGACAGATTGCGATCTGATAGTAAGCCGCTTTACGTAAAATACTGGTATTCATATATTTCTGGTTAGAATGAAAGCCGCCTCCGACAAAGTTAGGAAGATGATGATGTTCTGCCTAGCCCATTTGTTTATGTGTCTGAGTTGGCTTCAAGTCAAACTTGATTCAACTGAATACCAGTATATTACATGGAGTTGCTCATCATCATTTTTTTTTCATCAAATTGGGGTCAGCTTCCAGTCAACCCGGATTCAGCTGAGTACCAGTATTTTACGTGGAGCGGCTGCCTACCAGACCTCCACAAGTCCACAACCCACTAACTGGGTAACACGGTACTCATTGGCAAAACCGGTGTCAGATTTTCTGGCTTCTGACTATCCGTAACGACTGCCAATGATTTCCAAATGACAGCCGGGACCAACAGTTGAGTTGAAGTGCTTTCCGAGGCACGGAGGAAACTTGGTATGTCAAGATGGTCACCCATCCACAGACCAACCTTGGCAAGCGATGCTTAACCTTGAAGATCCTTCTGTGCGGCTGTTATTATTTAGGCAAGAGCTACACGGAGTTACTCCATTAGGACAAATATTGCTGAGACATTTTTCTTCTACCAAAGCAGGCTATTATTTAGGAGTACAACGGAGAACAACATTATATCCGAAAATAGGTTGGCAAGTGTTCATTAACGTGTGTTAAATCACTTTATGACGGCCCAAACGACTTCGCTTGCTACCTGGCTGGATATTAAGTGTGAAGAACAACATAAAATAAGAATCTTGACCTCTCAACAAATAAAAGGCTACGTGCGGGAGAGGCAATAACAGTAACAAAAATGTATTTTCTGAAATATTACGTGCTACAATCTTACATGTGTATAATGTTTTGTAAGATACTCAGATCTTCTTAAGGTTGGTATGATGTATAACGTTATTGCTCAACAAATAGTTTATGTGGCCAAAAAATAAAGACACCAACTTTCAATACTGTATGTATGTAATAGGTACTGACCCGCTCGTATACTATTTTTTTCTTTTTCCTTAATATGTTTATGTATTGATTGTTAAGTTACGTTACGTATACGTACTATAAGTTGGCACAGTCCGCAGTTGTTTAATCCCTATTTTTAAGTAACCTCACAGCTGAACACTGTCTCTTAAGATACAGGTTATCCTTGTTTGACAGGCAGGGCAATCACAATATCTGTATACAGACTTCTGCAGCGATAGTTAGCATCTTGTTAAACAGTGTGTACTAATTTATGTTTCCTTGTGACAATAAACTATTTATTATTATTATAAAAAAATAATACTATACGAGCGTTTCATTACCTACTTATTTTTTCGTCCCGAGTAGGTTAGGTTCTAGGGGACTACGCTCTAAGCCCGAAGTCCGTAGTTTTGGGTTTAGTTGGAGGCGTTTTCTACTCCGTATTAAATTAAATTAAATAAATCTTTATTTCAGACTATTAGTCCATAATTAAGTTAGTACATATTTTGGTGTTAGTAACAATGGCGCTTACGAAGTAGGTTAGTATTGTTAGTTTTTTTAAAATAACCTACTACCTACGTATTACCTACGGACTTATTATTACTGTACTATTAGTCCCGAACCCGAAATAAGAATGAAAGACCCACAATTTTACAGTACCTGTCAAATCGTATTGTCATTAATTCTTAGAGTTAGGTGGTATGGAGTAGAATCCGCCCGCAGTTAAGCTCAAAACTAAGCTTAGAGTACCCCCCTGAAGTGGCGACAGCGCATCGGAAAACGCAACGTTTGGAAAGATTTCCCCATGCGTCCCCACATCGAGCGATTCGTTGCTCGTTTCCACTTACTGACTGCACGAATGCTCGCTTTGTAACATGTTACACCCCGTAGGTTACACTGGTCAGTACCCACATTTATGGATGTGTTTCCATTGCAGCGTGTCGAGACAGCGGAGTGGCTATGCAGAGCATGCACGGAAGGGGAAGAAACGGTACCGCACGTACTCCTTGATAGCGAGGGCGTCGCCGAAATACGGAAGCAAACTATAGGGTCACCAAACTTGCTCACAGATATCCTGAACATGCCGAGAAAACTTATCTGTTTCTGGAGGGAAGTTGAGTGGTTGGAATGACGGCTGCCATGAATAGAATTTGCCCCAATTGAATAGAATAGACAGCGGAGTGGAAAAGCGGCCAAAATTATAATCAATCATGTCAGTCCAAAAGTCAGTGAGTCACGTGGTGCGGCGATTTTATGCAATGCCGTTGGTTAAAATTTCACCATTTCTCCACTTCGCTGTAAAAACACAGCCACCCTTAGAATTTTCTGTAATGAAAGTCTTACAAGAATCTTCGGTATTCTAGGGCCACAGGAAAATAGGCGAATCTCTTCACCGATACAAGCAAGAAAGGCTAAAATTGTTATCTCAAGTACTTGATCCGTTAAAACTAAAGTCTTAAGTTGTTTAGCGCTAACTTCAAATACAAGTACTGAGCGCTGAGCCAGAGCTCCTACCCGAACTAAACTTGCAACCGCATAGGAATAAGGATGAGGTTATGTGCCGAGCGAAACGTGAACCGTTTTTAATTTATACTATAAATAATAATATTAAAGCTGAAGAGTTTGTTTGTTTGAACGCACTAATCTCAGGAACTCCTAGTCGGATTAGAAAATTTCTTTCAGTATTAGATAGCTCATTCATCGAGAAAGGCAGGAAGGAGGTTATATATTATATCACTACGCTAAGACAAATAGGAGCGGAGTATTAATGGAAAATGTGACGCAGACGAAGTTGTTGTACTTCGGAGAGTGTGCCCAGGAACTCCACGACCTCATCCCACCAGCCCCCTTCTACCATCGGACATCCAGACGCACTGCAACTTGCCATCCCTACCTTGTTGCTATTCCACCAACTCGCACTAAGCGCTTCCAAGCGTCTTTCATAATGCGCACAGCAAAGGAGTGGAACTCTTTGCCTGCGTTTGTGTTTCCGAATGCTTACAATTAACCTAATCTTTTCAAAGTTAGAGTGAACAGGCTACTTCTGGGTAAGCTCGCTCCATCGTAGACTTTGTCTCTGTCATCTCTGACCAAGACTTGAGTCAAGAGCAAACCCATACCAAGTAAAAAAAAAAAAAAATGGAAAATGTGACACAGACGAAGTTGCGCGGGTCAGCTAGTCTTAGTATAAAAACATTTTACTAGCGATATCGCGCTGGAAATAGGGTCAGTAAGTGTGTTTTGCTTTTTCAGTAAAATTAGTCATATTACTATAGACTAGTAAACTAGTCTATTTGACTTGAAAATTCCAGTGTCTGTAAATGATAAAAAATAATATATATAATCCTCAACAGTTTGGGGTTGGCAGAACACATGGTAGCCTTCGCGACGCCTCCTTCTCCTCGAAGGATTGGCAGTCTTAACCTCTATAGAGGTTACGTTAGATATTTTTTTAATGAGTATTCATTTAATGAAATTATTATATTTAATTGATTAAAAATAAAAATCAACAAAAAAATAAGATTCAGTATAATTTGATTCTTAATTTCTTGTCGACTTTTATTTTTGACATTCCTTTTTTAATTTTTCAGTTTTATTATTGTTTTATTTCATCTTAATAAAATTTCCGTTAGTATGTAATATTTGTATTAATTCTACAATCATTTTGATTTCTACAATTTTGAATTTAATGCCATTTTTATTTAAATGTTTTACGGAATTATTGTGAATATTCAATATGTTTTACTATTTATTTTTATTTGAGATGGGTTTGCTCTTGACTCTAGCCTGACAGATATGTCAGAGACAAAGTCTACGATGGAGTGAGCCTACCCAGTAGCAGCCTGTTTTTGTAGGCTGTTGCTGTTGTTGTATTTAACCTACCTAATTCTACACTTTTCAACGTCACTTTGTTTATACTTTTTTAATGTCAAAATTTGTAACTCTTTATACTATCAGCTATCCGCTAGTGAGAGTCTCGCCAAAATTTATTCAGACGGTTTGAAGATAGCCCGGAACAAACAGGCAGATTCACACTGGATTTATCGCTTGAGTCCAATTCTTTATTACTTTTAACCGACTTCCCAAAAAGGAGGAGGTTATCAATTCGGTTGTGTGTTTTTTTTATGTTTGTTACCTCATAACTCCGACAATTATGAACCAATTTGAAAAAATCTTGTTTTATCTGAAAGGATATACTTGCAGATTGGTTCCATTTAAATTTTATGAAAATCGGTTATGAAATTTGGATTTTAAATCGAAAAAGCTGGAATCCGTCTACTTGGATGATAGTTTTATGTCATCCAAATAATCGAAATAGCGTATTTTGCTTTTCTGCGATTTTGCAGTGGTGTTGTTAGGTGTGGGGTACCACTAAAAAGTGAAAATGTGGTGTTTTTGTTAGTTTCTTCATATTTTGACACCGACTTCCGAAATTAAAGTTATTTTTTACTTTGTAGTGTTTTTTTTTGGAAGTCGGTTGTATTTTTTTTGTAAAAAGTTTTGTATGTTTGAGTTTGCTTATTTACTTACCTGTATATTTAAATATTTATCGTCGTTTCATATTTAGTTGTGGAGATAATATAGTGTGCTAGGAAGTGCCATTTAATTTAATGTTTTACATCTGTTCAAGTTCTTTAAACTTAACAGACAAATTTGTTGCTGGGGAGTTTGTTGGCCACTTTTTCTTCCCAGCTAAAACACTAGGAAGTGGTGACGGGCGGGCGTTTTACGGACTGTCAACTTGTAAACGTCGACGTTCAAAATGTTCTAGCATTCGAAATAATCCCTAATTTAAACTTTTGACGTCGATTTGCTCCATTTAACTAGTGCAAGAGAAAAGGCACTCTTAGAAAATAGTCTTAGTTGATTTCATAGTTATCTTATCGACAAGACTGCTTCTATTTATCTCCCCCACTCAGAAACGACACAAAACAACAGAAAACAGTTGCTCTACATTGACTAAATACACAATACAGAGAGTAAACAAGCAAATAAAAGTAATGTTTTCACGAGAGCTTTCGACGATAGTCCTTGACTTTAGTATTATGTGTAAGCTTTATATTATACTAGCATCGGGCAACGGCCTCGCCCGCGATATAGTCTGAAATTCATCATCATCATATCAGACGAAAGACGTCCACTGCTGGGAAGCTACTCTCTAAGATTCAAGATTCAAGATTCAAAGCATTTATTTCAAATAAACCATTTACAGGCACTTTTGAAATGTCAAGGTGTCGGTCAGTCAAAAATATGAGGCTATTTGCACGTTCCAAAGCGTAGATCTCTATGGAGAAGAACGTGCAAGAAACTCCACGGGCACTCTTTTAAATCATGTGATGTTTTACAAAAATCTTAGTTACATGTACTTCTTCTTCATGTGAGGACAATGCAAAAGAAAATTAAAAAAACAACTTAAAATATAAAGATCAAAATAAGCCGGTGCTGGTTATGAGTTGACCAGTCTCAATTGACGGCGCCCGTTCAAAAACCTGACGTATGTATAAGCACCATTCAGCTCAACCATTTTGAAGGGAACCGAGTGATCCAACACACGCGCCGCCATCAGCAAAACATTTGATTGAGCATGACATACTCTCAATCACCATGCTCGTTCATGTCAAACAAGTAAAATTATAACTAATCACATATATATTATGTAAATGGCCCCATGGTACAGGTCGCGTCATGTAAAAAGAATGCTGGCGGTCAAGCTGCGCATTAAGCGATTTATCGATCTATTTAGTGGTATGAGGAGGGGCGCGGGAGCATAATTATATCATCTTTCAATTTACCTACTAATAACCAATATACGACGCCGGAAGCGAAAGTGTAGTTCAAAAATAAAACAATAGGCCTAGTACTTTCGTGCGCAAGCTCCACATTCATACAGCGTTCTTTTTATATGACGCGACCTGTACTCACATTTACAAAATTTGAAAAAAGCTTCTACTTTACACAAAACTATGGTTGTCAATGACTAAGCCTGGAGCCCGTAGTTTTGGGCTTAGTTGCGGGCGTATTCTGCTTCGTATCAGCCAAACTTACGATTAGTCTCGAACCCAAACTAAGAAAGAATGACAAAACGATTTCACAGTAACCATAAAATCTTAGTGGTTAGGTGATACGGTGTATAATACGCCCGCAACTAAGCCTAAAACTGCGGACTTCGGACTTAGAGAGTAGCCCCCCTGGACATAGGCCTGTCAACAACCGATCCTGTGGATGTCGCATCCATTGGCTACCTGCCACCTTCACCAGGTCATTGGTGCACCTTGTAGGATGTCTTTCAATGCGTCTGATATTATGCCAAGGAAACGTATTTCTGGGATAAAATTTATACTAAGTCCTAATTCAGAACGTGGTCTACCTGTGAGTCAACTTTCTACCATTATCATCATCTGCCTAGCCTTTTCCCAACTATACTGGGATCGGCTTCCAGTCAAACCGGATTCAGCTGAATACCAGTATTTTACGTGGAGCGGCTGCCTACCAGAAATCCACAACCCATTAACTGGGTTACACAGTACTCCTTGGCAAGACTAGTGTCAGATTTGTGAGTCAACTTTCTACCAAATACTTAAAAATGTGAAAAGGTAAGAAACAGACATACAAATAGACAGGCAAAGTTACTGTGACATAAATAATACTAGCTTTTACCCGAAGATAAACTCGCTCCAGTAGCCTATAAACGTATTAAAAGTTCCATATATACCAGTGTACAAAAATTCATCAAAATCGTTTCAACAATTTAGGCGTCAGTGTTACAAACAAACTCTTCTTTGTAGTTTTTATATATTAGTGCGGATTGTACAAATGTTTGAGAAAAAATATGTTTTGCGTACAGTAAGGGTGTCGGCTAACAGTAGATATTTGCTTATAATGCTGGCTAAGAGAGCGACTCGTTGTGTGCTATCAATAAGTATTTTTAACCGACTTCCAAAAAAGGAAGCGGTTCTCAATTCGGCCAGTAGCAGTTTTTTGTTTTTTCTTTTATGTACACCGATTACTCCGAGATTTCTGATCCGATTCGTGTAATTCTTTTTTACTTGCCATTTGGTCCCTTAAAAATTTTATTAAGTTTGGATTAGCAGTTTTTATTTTATGAGTATTTTTGATTATTTCAATTTCTGCGTTCCAAAGAGATTTTTTTTGAAGTCTTTTTTTTACCGTCTACGAATCATTATAAATATTATCAGCTACAATGTTAGGTAGTAACTGTCATCAAAATACTGATTTCTCAAAGTTTAGCATGAAGGTTTGAAACGTTTTTATTATTTAAAACAAAATGATGAGTCGAGACTTCGAGAAGGCCTGCCATAGCAAAAGATGGATTATATCGAAAAAGTAGAGGGATGATTTAGCCCAGCAGTGTATTATGAGATAAAGTAAAGAATATAAAAAAACACAAAAACCAAAAAAATCAAGATAAACAACAACAACAAACAACAGTATAAACGTATTTTTTGTATATATTATATCTTCATTTTCAAAGTACTAAAAGGCTTGTGTTTTTCACTAATTCTAAACAAGCTACAATCAGTCGTCTTAAACAAGAAGCAAAACCAGAGAAAAAAGCGTTTTCCAACAGGCAACAGCTAAGGGCCAAAATCATAAATTTCAACATTTCTTATAACTTCGCCAAGAATATTAATTTACTTATTCCAAAATTCAATTTAAACTGAAACAAAAGTCCTAAAATCATAAAATCCGATACTTTTTGCCATTAACTACAGTTCCTTCGGCTCACCATTAGTCAAAACTTTTTAATTGACCCGCGTCTGAAGAAATTCGTGAGACGTCTTGTTGATTAATATACAGATCCAATGAAAATTAGTTTTTGAGCTTGGGACAATTGATTTTCAGAGTCTCTTTTGACGTCCACTTTGAGGCTGAATACTAAAAAGCAAAAGTTTAGAGGAAACAATTAATAGTAAATAAAACGACCAATGCTTTAAAATAATATTAATTGATACATTTCACGACTCACTTTAAAACGTAACAGCCCAACACCGAAATTAAAAAAATGTTTTCTGTTCAGTACGTTTTGTCAAGTTAAGCGAAAGGAATTCAGCGGGACTGTACAACGCCATCCATCGAAAGAGGGATCAAACTTTTGTCGCTGCTTGGCGCGGGCAAATGCGCTAACTGGTCCTTATTTATTTATGAATAGCGATTTCTTGTACTGGATGGTAATTTGTCAGTATGGGCCAAAACACATAACTGCGTTGCGGCGCCACGCCGCGAGACTCGGCAGTAGCGTCACTGACGATCGTAGCGGCGCGGCACAGCAGCGTGTGATGTTATGATGTTATACATGTTGACAATGATTTAGTTTGTATCTCTCACGATGGTCCATGGCAGACACACGTCTATCCACAATCAAAAATCACGAGGAACTGGATACACTACCATACAACAATAAAATGCTCTTTTTCGCGACGCCGCGACGCCGCAACGCAAACCGCCGATTTTAGCGGCGCGGCGCCGCAACGCGGCTATGTGTTTTGGACCTATAGCATTAAACGCGTAGCAACAATAGCAGCGCAGAGGCGTAGCGCCGTAGCACCGTAGTGATGTAGCGGCGTAGCGACGTAGCAGCGTAGTAGCGTAGCAGCGTAGCACCGTAGCAGCGTAGTAGCGTAACGGCGTAACAGCGTAGCGGCTTAGCTCATTTTAATAAGTATGCAAAAGAGTAAAGTTTCATTTGCTCAATTGGTACCTAATAGCAAAATAAAACTAAAAATTAACATTACTAAGAGACACAAAAAATGCTGAAGTTTGATACTACGTCCAAATCAAGCCAGCCTCTAACAACTTCTTTGAAAACCCATTAGATACGAGTCTTTGCCAAATCAGTTTGAAAAGCTATTTCTTCTAACTTAACATGTAAACCAAGATAGCATGAATATAAAAAGATTGACATAGGTACAAGTAACATGACATTTTCTATCCTAATATTATAAATGCGAGGCCTTGACCTTGACCTTAATGACGATGAATGCGGGACGATACTTGGGGTCATCTTCCAGCTGATGATAATATAATGATTTCTTAGAAATTTTCCTTTTTTATTCCAGTCGCTTGTTTTCTGCTCGTCGTTTACATCGTTCTCACATGTATGTATAATTTAAACATGATGTAAGTTAAAAAACTTTGTAACAAATTAATATTTTTAAAAGAGTGTCCGAGGAGTTTCTTTCACTTTCTTCTCCATAGAGAATTACGCTTTGGAACGTGCAAATAGCTTCAACTCTTTGTTTTTTTGACCGACCAACCTTGGCAATTATTCAAAACTAGCTGACGTGCAACGTCGTCTGCGTAACATTTTTCATTACTGCTCCGCTCCTATTGGTCTTAGCGTGATGATATATAGCCTTCCTCGATAAATGGGCTATCTAAAACTGAAAGAATTTTTCAAATCGGACCAGTAGTTCTTGAGATTAGCGCGTCCAACCAAACAAACAAACTCTTCTGTTTAATAATATTAGTATAGCTTTAATAATATTAGTATAGATTGCCTGTAAATAGTTTAATTGAAATTCATGCTTTGAGTTTGAGATGATGATGATTATAAATTCGAAAGTAAGTCTGTTTATTTATAACGTCTTCACATCTAAAGAGCTGAACAGACTTAAATGAAACCTGGCAAACGGCTAAACCATGTTCAGGAATTAGACATAGCACAGTTTAAATCCCCGAAATTAGTTCTTTTGGACAATTTTCATCTATGACGTGGGCGTAGTCGCTGTCAGAAGCTTAAGAGCGTGTATTCCGTCCACTAGAGCCGCCAATAGTTTTTTATTATTTGTGGTAAATTTAAGACACGTAGATAAAAAATCGCTCTGTAGTGCACTGAAGAAATGTATTTATTATGTTTTGAGAGTTATGTTTTGTACTTTAGAACATAAATAGTTGCCAAAGTCGATATTTTTGCTAAAAGTGGCCACTTTTAGCAATAATTGCCGTTTTGGCTATTTAGCCATGAGTTATGTATTAAAAATAGCTGTCAAAAAATAATAGATACATTTCTTCAGTGCACTACAGAGCGGTTTTTTATCTACGTGTCTTAAATTTACCACAATTAATAAAAAACGATTGGCGGCGCTAGTGGACGGAATACACACTCTTAAGGCATATTTTTTATTACGTATAGTTCAGGTGACACTTTAATAGTATATAAAAAGGAGGACATTATATCTTAAAAGGTCTTTTGATGGCTCCTCAAGCGTACAGTTGAGTGTTACGTGGCGAACCTTTATGTTCTCTTTATATTGTTATGTGATCCTTATGTTATTACGTAAAAGTGAGAAGAAAACGATGTGTGTTGATGAGACGTTATGTGATGTTGGTGGCATGTGTTTTTTAGCGGATATTTTGCTGGCTTTAACTGAAATTATTTCGACAGCGACGCGGATAATTTTTTTTGTCGCCATTGTTCTGTAAAGACTTTTTAAAGTGAAACTTTTATTACATCGTCTCGAACTTTTTCATCTGTGTGTTGCATGTCGCGTGACGGTCGACCGCGGAGTAGGGATAAAGTGAAAGGCGCTCGTCAGAGCAGCCGAGGCCAATATGGCGGCGCCTATAGTTCGCATCAGTTTACCTTTTTGTAGTGAAAAGTTTCACTTTTACCGTGATTGTGTGGTTTCATAAAACCACACAATCCTTTTTATTTAAGTTTACATATGAGATAAGTATACAAAATAAGGTATTTTCGATTGTTTTCTGGTGTAGTAAAGTTATATAACATAACATCAAGCTTTTCCCCAATGGTCTTGCAACTAGCAAGACACACCATAGTAGAATCTGCGTCATGTAAACTCACTACAATATTTTTAAACTATTCTACATTATTTTTCTTGTTTGAACATGCTAATCTCTTAAACTTCCAGTCGGATTTAGAATATTCGTTTTATGCATAATAGCCACATTCTTGAAGTAGGCTTTAGGCTATACGGGAACGGAAAAAAAAACTGACTGTGTGCGTACAAAGTTGCAGACTAGTTACTAAATAAGAAGTTTTGCGTGACAGCGTCTGAAGATAAGCTTCAAAATCGTGTATCTATATTTCAGATAGGAATTAATTTAACTAGACTTTTATATAATTAATCAAAACCCCTTTTTCACGGCCACAAATGATGTTAATAATGTTCCGTACACTGCCAATTATTCAATTATGAAAAACCCGTTTTCAATAAACCAAATCTAAGTCTCTCAATTGGCATCCTTTCCACATCAAGCCACCGAAGCCATTTAGATTCAAGAACGCAGATCGGAACCTTAATACCTGTAGAAGGAAATTGTGTTTCCAATCCGGAAAATTAAAACCGGCGAAGTGCGAGTCGGACTTACAATCGAAGGGTACCTACCGTTCCGTGTAAATAAAAATAAAAAATTGTTATACTTTTATTTTATTTATTTTTTCCTACTCCTCCGCTGTGCTCTTCAGATTAATTTCGTTTCGGAATCCAAGACAGTTGAATCGTTTTTCCGGAAATCGTCGGGCTTCATTAGCACGTCGTTTTTCTGGTGGTCGCCACTGTTGATTCTGGCTTTCAGGAGTTGCAGTGGTTGGGAATGTCTTGTGTGGCGGGGAAAAAAGTTTTTTTTTCTGACTTTTTTGTACTTTTTTTTTGTAACTAATAGCGGCAACAGAAATGCACCCTAAGTGAAAGTTTCAACATTCCATCTATTTGGCCGCGGAAATGAAATTAGCGGGCAAGGAGCGCCGCCGCTGCCGCCGCTGAGTTGGTGTCCGCGGCCTTACGGTTCATGCGACAGTGGCGAGGCCCGCTGATAGTGGCGAGCAACAGAATATACAGTGGTACCTTCGGATATGGAACCCTAATAATCTTTCTACATTATTCACTTTTTTCTTTTTCAATAATTATGGATCTTGCATGTTCTGAAATAAAGACTTTCTCTAATGGAACTGAATGACCATGACCATTTTTCGGATTTGGCTGCTGAGTACCAGGAGTTCTAAAAAGGCCACTATAGGATAATCCGAAAACACATCACGTTGCCCGTCACTGTCAAATTTCCCCAATCCACCTTGAACCTAATGCGTTAGCATTAAGGATAAAAAGGAAATTTTACCAATAATTGTGTGACTCAAAAACTCAACTCAACTGATTCTGCTAAAGCGGTCTTTTTAGACCCACTGTACTTTTAATAGAGCGAATAGCTCTCTGACCTCCACTATCCAGTTACTGGGAAACACGACTGACCCATCATTTCGCCTTTACATTACGAGAAAGCGGAAATCGTGATAACGAAGGTGGAACATCTGAAATATTCATGTCACATAAAAGTTAGTGACCCAGTTTCGTTCACGTTCCTCAAACCGTTACAATTGCATTGCAACGACTTTGAGATTATCGTGGCATTCACTGATATATCAAGGTGTGATATTTTTATAAAAAATTTAACCATAATAAGGCTGTCATAAAAGACGATTCGACGACTTTTTTTTAATTATTAATTTTTCTACTGTTGATTATACAAGTGGGCCTATTCATGTCAATCGCAAACAGCCAAAAAAAAAACTTAATTTACATAATATATATTTTTGACAGTTTGCGAATGAGATGCGAATGCGTTGCGAATGTGAAAATTAGTAGAATTGATATATATTGTTATAAACTTTCATGGTCACTAACATTAGAATAGTTCATATCGGGATTGCTACCATGTATGTTTTTATTTCCTTTTTATTAGTAGAAATGGCACTCTGGTTCGAGGTGGCGCAAGAAAAGAATGTTTAGACAAATTAAGGCGGGGTTGCAGTACTTTTTAAGATTTTTGAACGTCTACAAATCTAATTAATTATGAGTTTTTTAATAAATAAAAATCATTACATAAAAATTGAACATACCCTCCAGTAAATCGTAAAGATAGAAACGCGATTTAAAATGATTGGCTCGATACTTGTTTTTATCAAACATGACACTAAATTACAATTTTAAACGTGTACTGCTAAGAAATTTTATCACGAATATATATAAAAGTTATATCAATAGATAGAGCTTTTTATTTTGAAGTAAATGTTGAAACCATATTGTATTATTTCTTTATCAGTTTTCGCCAAGAAGAAAAAACAATCAAAATTCAGGCATTATTTCGCTCGCCGGACAGTCGCTGTTGTTCGTCAAAACACACAGTGCAGTACTGTGTGTTTTGACTCCCCTTAACTTCTTCAAATTTTACAACCAGATGTGTTGCTGGAGAGTAGAAGAGAGTGCCAATTTTCCTTCCAAACTATAACACCACAAATAGTGACTGATTAGCGTTTTGAGGACTATCACTATGTATGTTGATATTTCAAAAGTAGTAATTCTCAGCTTTATTGACATAAATTACTTTTTATTTAGATTTAAAGGGGGCGCTGTTGCATTACTGTCCCAATGCTGGGTAGCATTGGGACAGTAATGCAAAAATAATTGCAATATCTGTTAAAAATTGTCGTCGCATTTCTTTAAGAGCCTATTTTTAGGATGGGAATTCTATATGAGCCTTGATTTAATGAAGAAAATTCGTGACGTATAAAGTTGCCCACGCCATTTGAAGTGGGCGTCATTTTACAACAAAATATCAACAAAAAAATAAGTGCCCATTACATTTCCACGGCCCCATCAAACAGCCATCATAACAAAAAACAGCTAATCAAAGTAAAAAAGAACTTATCCACGGTTGAACGATGTCTTTTGTTCAAAATATCTCCATGAAGTCCCGCCATTACTTATTGTTGGTTAGGGGATGGAATGGAGGCCATTTTGATTTGGGCTGAGAATTAAAAAAAAACGGCCAGGTGCGAGTCGGACTTGCACACCGAGGGTTCCGTACAAACCTGTAGGTTTTCGGTTTTTTTTCCTTTATTGTGCTATAAAACATTACTTTATGCCAAATTTCAAGATTTTAGGTCGACTGGAAGTACCCTTTAGGTTTTGATTCCCTTGCGAGTAGTTGCGAGTTTCAAAATATGCGGCTTAAATTGCTGGTTCTTTTGATTGCGTTGACATAGAAGTTTGATTTTGTTAAAGTTTAAAGATATTATATACCATCATTATATGAAAATATGTATATAGTAATTATTATCGAGTATTTGAAATAAATTTCAATCTACGCGTTTATGAGGAAAGGGGTAGTCAGTTTAAAATTATTAAAAAAAACATATTATACGATGTAACTAAAAAATTACGGTTTTTGCAATTTTTTCTTTATCTTTGCTATAAGACGTAACTTCATACCAAATTTCAAGATTCTGAATTCACGGGAAGTACCCTGTAAGTTTTGATTCCCTTGCGAGTGTGGAAATTTTGCGGAAATTTGCGGAATAAACGGCTGTATCTTTTGATTGCCTTGGCTTAGAAGTTTGATTTTTCACAGCTCCAAGGGACAGTAAACTTGAGTATTTGATATAAATTCCAGCTTGATACCTCCACGCGTTTCTGAGAAAAAGGGTCTTGACGGACAGACAGAAGGACGGACGGACAGACAACAAAGTGATCCTATATGGGTTCCGTTTTTTCCTTTCGAGGTACGGAACACTAAAAAAACATTAACTTTTTAACAATGAATCGATCTATTTACAAAAACATTCTTGGTGGTTCATGAAATAATCGAAAAATAAAATACACTAAATAATATTAATCAATTTTTTTTTACAATAATTATAAGCAAGAACCATTCTACCTCCCCTCCTCCCCCCTCTACTTGGTAGAATGTGATCAACTTTAACGTAAAGGTATATCTCCAATGGACAGTTTTCGACCTTCAAGATCCCCGATGCCGAGGTATCTTTTTGCTAAGGCATAGACAAAATTCCTATACAACCCTCAGTCATTATGAAAAGTCAAAATGTATTCCTTTTCTCTGGACCTTTTGTTCGACGTTTTGCGAAAAAGGACCAAAGCGGTATGAATAATATCAGCGCGTAGATCATCTCCCGGCTATTTGTGTGCCGAAATCTTAAAAATGTATTTACTTTTTTATTATTAAGTTACTAGGGAAATTGAGCCGGTTTGCCTTTGTTGCTGGTAAGAAGGCGTTTAAAAACCTTGTTCCTTTTATGTTTTTGGGCCTTGCTACACGAGATTAGGGGTAGTATTTTTTGACCGAGACAATCGTTGTTGAATTTTTGTGAAGCCTTTACAGCCGTGGGTCATTGTCTTCTTGCTTTTGTGGCTTGATCTCATGTACAATGCAAAATCGCTTTTTCTTGGGTTGTGTTGTTTTCAATTATTGCTTTTTCTTAATTAAATTATTAACAGGGAATTTTGAATTTTCAAGACCGGTCAGTCAAAACATGAACAATTTTGAGTAGATAGTTCGAGCCATGTCTCATTTGTTGGAGTATCCAATATATCTGTACTTAGGACTTAAAAACCCTCTGTCGTGTCTACTAACGAGGCCCAGCCTGTTTTATAAATACCTAATTTACATTAACTCAAGTGTCAAGGTTAAGTAACACTTGCCGAGGTTGGTCTGTGGATGGGTGACCATCTTAACATACCGAGTTTCCTCCGTGCCTCGGAAAGCACGTTAAGCTGTTGGTCCCGGCTGTCATTTGGAGATCTTTGGCAGTCGTTACGGTTAGTCAGAAACCAAAAAAATCTGACACCCACTCTTGCCAAGGAGCACCGTGTTACCCAGTTAATGGGTTGTGGAGGTCTGGTAGGCAGCCGCTTAACGTAAAATACTGGTACTCAGCTGAATCCGGTTTGACTGGAAGCCGACCCCAATATAGTTGGGAAAAGGCTAGGCAGATAATGAGTTAATGTCATCATCTGCCTAGCCTTTTCCCAACTATATTGGGGTCGGCTTCCAGTCAAACCGGATTCAGCTGAATACTAGTGTTTTACATGTAGCGGCTGCCTACCAGACCTCCACAACTCATTAACTGGGTATTTCTTGGTAAGACTGGCGTTATATTTACTGTCTTCTGACAATCCGTAATGACAGCCGGGACCAACGATTTTACGTGCTTTCCGAGGCACGGAGGAAACTCCGTATGTTAAGATGGCTACCCATCCACAGACCAACCTTGGCAAGTGTTGCTTAACCTTAACGATCGATCCGTGTGGCTGTTATTATTTAGCTACGAACTCCTCACCTAATTTACATTTACAATCAGATCGAAAATAAGAAAAAATTCTGAGTTGGGTTATGTCGTTCCTGATAACAACCACTTGGGGATCTTTAAGTTAAGAGATAATAGGCTACTTCTAGGTAAGCGTGCTCCATCATCGACCATTTCGTCGCTTTCCATCAGGTCTTCATCTTACCGTGTGGGCGGTAAGGTTTAACGACGCCACACACCCTAGTGTCAGAGTTTCTAAACCACCTCAAAGGCCTCTGACATGGTTTAACGACCGCCAAATAGCGGTAGGGACCACCGGCTTATACGTGCCTATCAATCAGGAGAGACTTTGCCTATCAATGAAAAAAAAAAGTATGAAATGGTTTCTAGCTAAATTTATGTAAGTAGTTACTTTTGACTACCTTAAAATATTACAAAGCGTCAGATTCAAGCTGACCTGATTAAACATTAAATTCAATTTATTACTTCCACAAAGTTCACACTTTTCAAATAAGATTATCACGTGATACAAACTGCACGCCAAATCCTGTAAAACGTTCTAATAGTACTGTTTAATTTAATAAAGAAATTCGAAATTTCAAAGAAAAGCATTGTAAGAATATTCTCTGGTACAGTCGAGACGTAAATACCTTTGTAATTCTTCATTCTTAAATTTATAAAAAAACATAGTGATTAAATACTTCATATACAAAAAGCTACTAGTTAAAGGCAGACTAGTTACAGTTAGGCGATTCTCCCAAAAAAACTTAGTCATTAACTATTAACAGTATAATTTTGAAACTACTACAAATCAGGACATAGAAACGCCTAAAACCGTGTTTCAAACCATCAAAATAAATGCTAAAATAGCAAATCTTTCAGCAATTCTTAAGTTCTAATTGACGTTTTATGAAACTGAAGTACCTAACCCATATCATGCATGTTAGGTAGAAAACCTATTTTGACTACGACTGTACAATACCTGTTCGTTCGCGGTGGAGGCGTGGAGCCGAACGAATACATTTAGTATTCGCAGAGCATTCTCTAATGATATTATATTAGTATTCATTCCTCACAGCGTATAAGTATTTTAAAAGGAAAACCACGAGGAAAATGTAAATTTTCATGGATACGTAATATCTTGAAAAAAAAATTGTAGAACCTTTCATTCTACGACATAAAAAGCCTTTTGCGAACGCATTACTTTGGTGTTACGAGAAAAAAGGATTCAGTCATCCATAAACTCTTATAATTGGATTTTTTTTAAATTTTGGAATGATGTTTATTGTTAGAAAGATTTAACGTTGTACGTATCTAGCGGAATCTAAGAATTGCAAAAACTTATGGCCACTTAACACAGTGCGAGCTAAGTGTGATTCAGTCTGTATTTCTTGAGTGCTGCGCCACGCAAGAGACAGGGCAGCTTATATCACCGTGAAGACAGCTAAGGTAAGCCGAGATAATGGCATACGAGTAGGCAATACGAGAAACTGTCTAGCCAGCAGCTCGCATTGAGTAAATTAGCCATTACGTCACACAAATCCTATATCGTGTTAAGAAAGCTATTCGCGCAATTCGGGCGGGACTACAACCTTAGGGCTGTTGCCCACCAGAAACAAAACCCGTTTGGTCGAAGGATCTTCTCTGTTACGTATACCTCCATTTTTTTTTGTAATTTTGAGATGGGTATGCTATTGACTCTAGTCTAGGTGAGATGGTCAGAGATGACAGAGACAAAGTCTACAATGGAGCGAGCTTACCCAGAAGTAGTCTGTTCAATCGAACTTTGAAAAGATTAGGGTTGTAAGCGTTCGGAAACACAGACGCAGGCAGAGAGTTCCACTCCTTTTCTGTGCGCATTAAGAAAGACGCTTGAAAACGCTTAGTGCGAATTGGTGGAATAGCAATAAGATATGGACGGTAACTTGCAGTGCGTCTGGATGTCCGATGTTAGGCCGGTGGGATATACTCGTGGAGTTTTTTGTGGTTATAAAGATGGAGAACGAAGCATTTTACAAATAAATCCTAATATATAAATTCTTCCGTTAATAAATGAGTGACTGACTGACAAACAACGCACAGCCGAAACAACTGATCGGAGAAAGCTGACATTTGGCATGTAGGTTCCTTGGGGAGCTTGGGGAGGGTATTCTACGAACTAAGAGAGAATTTCCTGAAATTCGGAAATGAACGAGAAAACAGTATACACGCGTACGAAGTCGCAGGCAAATGCTAGTCACTACATTTAAACAAAGTCCTCCGCCGCGTCTGTCTGTCCGCGATAAACTCGAAAACTACTGCACCAATTTTTCATGTTGTTTTCACCAATGGATAGAGGGATCAGGTTATAAGATAAAACATAATTAACAAATATAATAACTCTCCGCCTTATTTGGGTAAAAACGTATTTTCCAGCTATCTCAATTCTTTTAGGTCATAAGCAAATGAAAATTTAATTAAAATCATTTTAAGCTTCATTAATTCTTTTGTTTAACGCTACATTACTTATTTAGTTAATAGGTACCTCAGTTTAATCATAATTATTATCTAAATAAATCATGTATAAATTATATAGGTCCTTTTACCCCATCCAGAACCCTTTCTAATATTAATACGAGTGACTGGCTCCCATCAAAGGGAGCTTATTACCGTTAAGTTAATTATCAGTGCGGTTGCAAGGACGTAAGTTAGTTAAACTTTGTCGAACATGTTCGTCTGCGAGTGACTTGGCATGACATGTCGGTTAACGAGGGTGACTGGTTTTGGCTCAATTAAGGTCAGAAAGTGAGAACTTGTTGGATTACACTTTTAGGTTCTGGAGTGATGGCCAGGAATATGAGAGAATAAGGCACATGAAGATTTAGTAGCTTTAGTAGTTTGGGGGCCGAGTCACCCGCGTCCGTAGGAGAATACCCTTGACGTGGCGAATCCCTACACGTGGTCCCCGGGTGGTGCTAAACAGGTGACACTAACCGCCTCCGTGGTCTAGTGGTTATACCACCCGATTCAGACCCAGAGGTCCCGGGTTCGATTCCCAGCGGGGGGCAAATTTTTTGCTCAGTTTGGTTGGTGGTAGGACTTCTAAGTCCGTCTGGCAAGCTACCACCATCTTGTCTAAGTCTGTCGCCATAAAAACAATGTTAACAGCATTTTTGTGTTCCGGCAATTAGAGGTATGATAGCCAGTTCCTCTATGCTAGAGGATTCCGGGTGAAACTCGCTTGCATCTTTGGCCTAATCATCACTTTCCATCAGGTGAGATTTGGGCCAAGGTTTTCCCCGTTTTCAATTAAAAAAATAAATTAAAAAAATACCACAAGACGTACCCACGTTAAGCGATGGTCTGGTGAAGGTATCAAGAGTCTGCTAGATGTAAGAAGCACAAGAACCGTCAATTTGATGACGCCTGAGGGAGCTGGATGTATAGTCGTTTTTTGCCTCAAATGCTGATGATAAAAGCATTTTTCAGAAGAAGAAGAATTTTACTAAACGTTTTGCTGCTAAAAATAATGGTGTTTTAGAGACTAAATAGAAGCTCTAAAAATCTTTTTACAAAAACATACACCGGGTCCCGAAACTAAAGTTAGTTCTTACCCTGTAGTGTATTTTTTATTTGGAATTCCGTTGTATCGTTTTACAAAACGTTTTTTTAGTGATACCCCACACCTTAGAAACCCACCGCAAGAAAAAATCGCAGGAAAGCAAAATACGCAATTTCGTTTACTTGGATGACGAAAAACCATCATCCTAGTTAATAAATTCCAGCTATATCGATTTAAAAGCCAAAATTCCTGAGCGATTTTAATAAAATGTAATCAATTGATAAGTATATATCCTTTCAGGTAAAACAAGATTTTTTCAAATCGGTTCATAAATCACGGAGTTATGAGGTAACAAACATAAAAAATACAACCGAATGGAGAACCTCCTCCTTTATGGGACGACAGTTAAAAATTGTGTTTATTATAAAATAATTACTTTTCTAAAGATTTTTACGGCATGTTCAGTTATCCATGAGAAATAGTGATAAATCCACTCAAATCTGTGTAGTCCTTTCCTCAAAAGACCACTTCAGACCTGCATGGTTCTCGTATGATTTCACCGGTACAATTGTTTGGACTTTAAAAGAGACTTTGACCTCTGAGTTAGTTTCGTTTCTTTTTCATTTTTTTTATTTGAGTTGGGTTTGCGCTTGACGTTAGTCTTGGTCAGAAATGACAGAGACAAAGTCTACGATGGAGCGAGCATACCCAGAAGGAGCCTGTTTACTCTAACTTTGAAGAGATTAGGGTTGTAAGCGTTCGTAAACAGACGCAGGCAGAGAGTTCCACTCCTTTGCTGTCCGCATGATAAAAGACGTTTGGAATCGCTTAGTGCGAATTCGTGGAATAGCAACAAGGTAGGGATGGTAAGTTGCAGTGCGTCTGGATGTCCGATAGTAGAAGCGGACCGGTGGAATGAGGTCGTGGAGTTCTTGGGCACACTCACCGAAGTACAATCTGTAGAAGACCGACAAGCAGGCAACCTTGCGGCGATGAGCCAAGCTGTGAAGCTTGGCATCCACCAGTTTTTTCGTCGCCGATGAGCCTCTAAGCTCTGTGTTCCAACGAGTCAAGCGCGGCAAGCTCGTACTTAGCTGAGCCATCCCAAAAGTGGCTGCAATACTCCATGCAGGATCGTACTTGTGCTTTGTAAATGGTTAAAAGCTGTCCAGGCCTGAAGTATCACTTCACTCTATTCAGGATGCCCAGCTTTGTGGCTTTGTACTCAATGGTACAAAGCCTTTGTATTCGGTGTTTTTTCTCAGAGCAGTCAGCTAGGAAACACCGGCCTCAGTTAGTTTAAAATGACCAAAAAAGATTGACTTATACTTACAACCTACTAACAAAATAAATATCATTTATCAAACAACTGTTCCAAGGATGTTCCAATGTTAAGAGAAAATGAAATCATGACCACCACCATCTCAAAAAATCACAGCTCTAAGTATAACGGTTTATTGTAATCTGTTATACCCATTAACAAAATGACAGTCCTTTCGACAATGGCTCTTTTCATTTTACCGCACAATGACCGAAATGCTAGGGAGACATCGTGTGAAGTCAGAAGTGTTAAATATACTTTATAATGCAAAGTCTGTAGACGGACAGACAGACAGACGGACGGAGAGACGTTCTCCATGTAGATGGAGAAGACATGTGTTAGAGTGGAGACCGCGTTTGAGCAAACGTAGTGTGGGACGCCCTGCGGCACGATGGACCGATGATTTAAAGAAGGTAAGCGTTTCCAAACGTCCTTTATTATGGGCACAGCAAAAGAGTGGAACTCTCTGCCTGCGTCTGCGTTTCCTGACGCTTACAACCCTAACCTCTTCAAAGTTAGAGTGAACAGGCTCCTTCTGGGTAAGCTCGCTCCGTCGGAAACTTTGTCTCTGTCATCTCTTATCAAGACCAGAGTCAAGAAAAAACACATCTTAAATAAAAAAGAAAAGAAAAGGGTGTATGTTTGTAATTGCATGTATTAGGCAATATTTTTTCTACCATTTAAAAGTCGTCGAAATACAGACCCATTTGAATTTAGTATATTCTATTGATTTAAACCAAGCTATTAACAGTTAACACATTGTGATAGTAGATTTTAGCAAAATAAGCAATTTGCCCAAAATGTAAGCGGAACACGAACCAGTAAATGGATACCAAAGTAAAATTATTGCCAAGCCTTTAGTGAATAGAGGACTCGCTCTAAATACACGTGATTGGTTTGGTAGACTAAAGTCAAGAGCAAACTCATCTCAATATTTTTTTAATAATAAAAAAATATTGAGATGAGTTTGCTCTCACTCGGGGGAGTATCATTCTCTTATTTTAGAAGTTAAGAGGAACTTCTAAAATAAGAGAGTGATAAAACTATAGAAAATAAATGATGTACATTACCATATTGTAAACTTCCACCAAAAATAGGTTTCAACGAGCTCTAGTAAGTAGTTTTTTTTTAATACGTCATAAATCGTAAACCGCAACTTTTGCTTATAATATATACCTACAGGTTTGTACGGAACCCTCGGTGCGCGAGTCCGACTCGCTCTTGGCCGGTTTTTATAAATAAGAAGATAGAAAGCTACAAACTGAGAGAATATGAGTGAATATGTTACTTCTAGATAAGCGTGCTCCATATCCGACCACATCGTCGCTTTCCATCAGGTGAGATACAGGTCAAATGCAAGGCTATAATAATAAACAAATAAAACGGTCAAGTGCGAGTCGGATTCGAACACGAAGGGTTCCGTATCATAAACCTATTTTTTTATTATTTTGTTGTTATAGTGGCAGTGGAAATACACAATCTGTGTGAATTTCAACTGTCAGCCTATTACGGTTCTTGAGAAATATCCCGCTGATAGACAGACGGACGGGTTCGTCTGTCCGGACAGCGGAGGCTTAGCAATAGGGTTCCGCTGGTTAGCCTTTGGGGACGGAACCCTGAAAACACATTTTTTATTACGTTTTGTGTAATCTAACTAAAAAGGTATTTTTTTGTAATTGGATTTATACATAATAAAATAATAATAATAAAATAAATAAATGTATTTTAAATGTATTTTCTAATGATTTTTTTAAGGTATATTTAAAAATGTAAATTTTATGTATATAGAAATGAATAAACGAAATAAATAAAATAAAAAGCCTTTTATTTCCAGTATATTTACAATTCTTAAAATCTGTGTATGTGTTACTTTTATTTAGTTTATTCTGTGTAAGTTATTTGTCTCCTTAATTGATATAAATGTATGTGTTTTTTTTCTCCATTTCTGAAAATAAACAAAACGAAAAAATCAATGTCTTTCAGCCCTTCCAATGAACTTGGCTGAATTTAAAATCACATCTCAGGTTATTATGGGGAGTATAATAAGATATCATCCCGGTAATGTTCGGACGAGGTCGTAAACTGGTGAGATTTGAACATTTGGATAAAGGTGGCATGAAAAACGAGGCTCTAAGCGATGCGGCGGCGAGTTCAAGGATCCATTCTCGTTTCTGATTGAATTTACAGACCTATACCTACCACCTGATAATAATTTATTTTCATTTAGTTATCTTTTTATCGTCGCAAGCATTTTGCCTTCTTGCCTCTCGTATCGACACGAGAATATTAGAATTCCTCTGGCATCAAAAGGCTTATCATTACTCAGTCTCGGAAATTAGGCCTGAAGTTGCCTGAGGAGCAGGTTGAAAGTATTACTTTTCAGCCCTAGGGACAATCGTTTTCAATTGACAGCTGTCAAATTACAAAAAAAAAATGTGAATGAATGTTATGGCTGAATAGCTGGCTGGTCACAGAAAAAAGCAAAATAGTCGAAAAAGCGGCGATCCGATCTTCATTTGTTTTTCGAGTTGTAGAGTTTTGTTCATACTTTCGTATAGCAGAGATTTAGATCAAAACTATGAGTTAACCAGATTTAGATATGGTTTTTTATTGCTAATTCGTGTTTTATTTTTACTTTCCTTTTATTCGTAATGAAAATCAGTTTTCACCTCAGGAATTAACCCTAATAAATGAACAAAACAGTATTTAATGTTCAGGCTTATTTATAAAACTTATGTTTGGCCATGTTTGACATATCTTACTGACAATAACAAAACTTAAAAATACACACATAACTAGCTGACTCTTTTTTTTATACAAAACGGGGAAACTCTTGGCCCAAATCTCACCTGATGGAAAGTGAAAGATGGAAGCGAGTTTTACCCGGTATCCTCTTACACAGAGGAACTGGCTATCATACCTCTAACTGCCGGAACACAACAATGCTGTTAACATTGTTGTTATGGCGACAGACTTAGACAATATGATGGTGGTAGCTTGCCAGGCGGACTTAAAACAAGTCCTACCACCAACCAAACCTAGCAAAAAAATTGCCCCCGCTGGGAATCGAACCCGGGACCTGTGGGTCTGAATCAGGTGGTATAACCACTAGACCACGGAGGCGGTTAGTGTCACCTGTTTAGTACCACCCGGGGACCACGTGTAGGGATTCGCTGAAGGGTATTCTCCTACGGACGTGGCTGACTCGCGACCTGTCTGACTTTACTAAGTAGTTATACCAACACACTTCCATGGCTTCGCTAATAATTTATAATGCATCTATTATTCCTCCTGTCTCATTGTTCAAACTGCACACCAGTAGCACCAGGAATCTACACTATATCTCTGCTGTCAACGTGTCCAATAAATCGGTAACACAATGGACCACAGCTATGGATCGAAGCATCGTTAGTAACTGAATTTACCAGCAACAAAGGAGGCCGACAACATAACTCAGACAAGATAACGTCGGCAACATCATATGGTCCTTAGAAATTAATCGGACACCGCTTGAGGGTGTAATAATGGATATAGTTTCGGGTGAACTGTTATTGTTTAGAAGGGTATCGATGATTGCTATTTCATCATCATCTGCCTAACCTTTTCACAACTATATTGGGGTCGGTATCTGTTGGGAATCGCAACGTGAGCAACCTACGCCTCATCATCGCGAGCGGCGAGCGGCGAACCGGCTGGCCGGCGCGCATTCGCTTCCACGACGACCACCGCGACGGACGACACTCTTAAACGCACTATTTCCATGTTTGTCTGGGACTATTACATTCTGTAAAATAGAACGGCAATACACCAAGCCTATTTAATACAGTCCACTTTTTATTTCATCCCCTGCGAGCAAATCGAACAGTATTTAGGAGCTCGTGGCTAAATAATAACAGCCGCACAGGTCGATCTTCAAGGTTAAGCAACGCTTGCCGAGGTTGGTCTGTGGATGGGTGACCATCTTAACACACCGAGTTTCCTCCGTGCCTCGGAAAGCACGTTGAGCTGTTGGTCCCAATTGTCATTTGGAGATCTTTGGCAGTCGTAACGAAAAGTCAGAAAATCTGACACCAGTCTTGCCAAGGAGAACCGTGTTACCCAGTTAATGGGTTGTAGAGGTCTGGTAGCAGCCACTCCACGCAAAATACTGGTTATCAGCTAAATCCGGTTTGACTGGAAGCCGACCCCAATATAGTTGGGAAAAGGCTAGGCAGATGATGATTGGGGTCGGCATCCAGTCAAACCGGATTTAGCTGAGTACCAGTAGTTTACACAAATAGCAATCAATAATGTTGTATGAATAATCGCTACAATAGAGTAAACGACTAAAAATTCTAATTAATCAGTCAGATAGATTTTCAAAAGATATTGGCCATGTATTTTTTCTTTGTAAACTAAAAATTGAAACGAACAGTGCGTTAAAACTCGTGTGACGTCACTTGTAGGTACAATTTTACATAATAGTGACGTCACAAGCCCCCGCTACTGATCTTTGAAACGTTTTATCTTCGTTAATTTTTATTTATTTCATAAAGCAAAAAATATGCGTCCTATATTTTATGATAATTAATTTAATAACGAACTAATTACTAGTAGAATAATATTTTTCTGACACAGAAACCATCCCTGTTATTTTGACGCCGTAGTGGCCGACGCTGCGTTTTCCGCGGCGGCAGACTCTCGACGCCCCGCGTCTCCATAAACGGGTACTAAGTAAAATAAATAGAGCGTAATTTTCTATAACAACGAGGCTTTCATGGAGTTGCAGCGCGTATGCTTTGAGTTGCCGCTGTTTTGTTTTTTTTTTTTTTTTTCGATCGGACCTCTCGCAGTTCACCTCACTAAGGGCGGAGACTGCTAAACCGGACGAGTGAGTTGCCGCTAACATTCTTGTCTCATAATATACCCGCGCACTATAATGAAATCCACGTGGTCTACGCGATTACAGCACGGTTGCTGCGCGGACGATGCGTGTTCAATTCTTTGGGTGGTCGTGAACACATTCGTGTCTTAAAAACGCGTCCCAAAGCGGAGGCAAAAAAATATAGACACATAATTTGCCGACAGGATTATTAAATTCCACTGTTTCAAAGAATTCAAAAAGGATTCAAAGGATTCACACAATGCCCTCTAACTCCAATCAACGTGCAAAACTGTATTAAAAGATAGGAAATTAAATAAAATCATGGCTTTGTTCACAAAAATTAAATTTCCAAATCTTTTACGAGCACACAATAGGTCGCCCACGTAAAAAATAATAAATAAATATAATGACCGTATCACATCGGCTGCCAACGGGTTCGTGATATATTGGCACCGTGTAGGCAAGGGTTTATTTAGGCCATGGAACATGATAAGCCTCGGTAGTAGAGGGTTATCGGCGAATGTATCGAGTGTTTGCATTAGTAGGATTTTCTGGGTTTCATTGGTAAGACAAGGATTTATCGTAATAAAAACAATGAGAATCGTTGTAAATGTAAAGATGTTTTTCTGGGTTTTGTCCCCAAAGATGAAGCGACGGAACCCTATTACCCTGTCCATCCGTCTGTCTGTCTGTCAGCGGGCTGTATTTCAAAAACCGAATTATCACATAGTGTGTATTTGTGTTTCCGCTATAACAACCAATAATAAACTTAAATGAAGAAATACGAGAAATGTGTTTTTGTTTTTTTTTTAGTTTCTGCTACTGAATCCTTCATGTGAGATTCCGACTCGCATTTCACCGATTTTTAGGGTTCCGTACCCAAAGGTTAAAAACTGAACCCTATTACTAAGACTTCGCTGTCTGTCTGTCTGCCAGGCTGTGTCTCAAGAACCGCGATAGGTAGACAGTTTCTGCTGCCGCTATAAAAAATATAAAAAAAAAACAGAATAAAATAAATATTAAGGGGGCTCACAGACAACAAACTTGACTTTTTTGACGTTTTTATAGATAATGGTACGGAACCCTTCGTGCGCGAGGCCGACTCGCACTTGGCCAGTTTGTTACTTGGGCAGTTTTTCTTATAACCCCTTTTGTCTTAATATTCGCATAATCATTTAATGCCTAAGCATACTAATATTTAAGTAGGTATTGAAACACAGTTTTTCTCTCTTATAAAAACCACAACTGTGGTTTCTGGGTAAATTAAACCACGATTTTCATTAGGAAGACTTTCACAAATGAGAAACGAAAGGTTCTAAGTGCATTTATATAAAAAACTTTTTACAAAAAAATACAACCGACTTCTAAAAAAAAACACTACAAAGTAAAAAATAACTTTAATTTCGGAAGTCGGTGTTTTTGTTAGTTTCTTCGTATTTTGACACCGACTTCTGAAATTAAAGTTATTTTTTACTTTGTAGTGTTTTTTTTTTAAGTCGGTTGTATTTTTTTGTAAAAAGTTTTTTATTTTTCACTTTTTAGTGGTGCCCCACACCTAACAACACCACCACAAAATCGCAGAAAAGCAAAATACGCAATTTCGATTATCAAAAAATCATCTAAATAGTCAACTTCCAGCTTTTTCGATTTAATATCCAAAGTTCGTAACCGATTTTGATATGATTTAAATGGGACCAATCTGCAAGTATATCCTTTCAGATAAAACAAAAAAATTTCAAATCGGTTCATAATTGTCGGAGTAATGAGGTAACAAACATAAAAAAAAAAACATACAACCGAATTGATAACCTCCTCCTTTTTGGGAAGTCGGTTAAAAAACCGACCCAATGTATGTAAATCGGGCTGGTTTCCACAACTGTACGGCTAAGCGCGTATTTTGCGTGTACGAGTAAGTGGAACAAATGTGTCATTCAATCCACTCCAGCTCCCTACGCTGGTCCTGCTGCAAAGGATCAAGGGTGAAGACAAATTCCAACTTTTTGATTTGTTTTAACTTTTTTTAATTATTTATGAATTAAGTTTGTTTATTACTTTATTATTGGTTCCAATGTTTGTAAATATAATTTGTTCGAAATGTTTGTAATATTTACTTATTTAGAAATTGATTAGGTTTACCGCTGCTGGGAATATTTTGTTCCTATCTATACTTATATACTTATACTTATATACTTATAATATTATAAAGCAGAAGAGTTTGTTTGTTTGTTTGTTTGGTTGAACGCGCTAATCTCAGGAACTACTGGTCCGATTTGAAAAAGTCTTTCAGTGCTAAATAGCCCATTTATCGATGAAGGTTATAGGCTATATATCATCACGCTAAGACAAATAGGAGTGGAGCAGTAATGGAAAATGTGACGCAGACGAAGTTGCGCGGGTCAGCTAGTAAGTTATATCCATAAGTGCATAATCCTCACATATATTTAATTATGTTATACAACGAACATTGTAAAAAACATTTATTTGAAAACGGTAACTATGGAGTTTCTTGTCCATTCTTGGCTACCAGAATCTATCAGAATGGACAGTACACACAATACATCATTTGATATTTAACAATGACGTTCAAAAGTGCCGTGGCCTAATTGAAATAAAGATTTTGACTTTTTTGACCCCAAGGAAGGCCAGCAACGACTTGTGTTACCAACTTTGTCACAGAGGGTACCTGTGTTAGCAAAGTACTTGGCCTTGTAGGCTAAGAACTCACGGAGCGATTTTCAACCGCGACCGCCGCGGTTGCGGGCCCGCAGCTTCTGTAGAGGCGGGGGCGTAAATCGCGTCGTGAGTTGTGCTTTAATTTTTAACATACATAACTGCTTTCTACAGAAGCTGCGGGCTCGCTCCGTGAGTTCTTAGCCGTATACTACGATTACCGGACTGCTTAAAAGCAGAGGGCCAATTTTACTAATTGTCACATTCGCATCGCATTTGCATCTCAATCGCAATCTGTCAAAAATGTATGAAAAATAAGGCTTTTTTGACAAATTTCGATTGACATGCGAATGCGAAAGTTGTTTAAAAAAAAATTTGTAGAATTGGCCCTTTGGTATGCTCCACACACAAAAAACAGTTTTCTAATAAAAAGACATATTAATTTGAATTAAGACATATTTATTGGATGTAAGGAACTGGTTCTCTCCCTATAGACGCTAGAGAATAATTCCTTAGTAATAGTAAAAAATATTCTTAAAAATATTTATTTGTTTCAAGAATAATAAATTTAATCCAAGACAAATATTGTTTCATTCAAGACACTACTACATTGTACACTCAAGTAAATGTTTTCTTCATACGAAACATCTTCTTTATCTCTTTCTTTCCTTACCTTCCTTAGAGTAAATTATTAGTTTATTCATACAAGAAAATGTTTCATTAGTTTAACTAATTATTCACTTTTGGTGAAAAAATATAATCTAAAATTGAGATACTATTTTTTTGGTGTTATTAATAACGATCTCAAGACAAAATTCCATTTCTTACATTAAGGCTGTTGGTTTTGTTGTATCAAAGCAGTTGATGTCTTAGATAGACAACTCTTTACTTAATATTAATAAATTTATACCATTAATTTAAGATATTACTGTCTTGGGTTCAAACATGGGATATTTTTGATTTAAGCCATTTTGATGACACAGTTTGGGATCGATTACCATTGCCCGCGAAGAGAAAAATAAGAAAAGCAAGCATATTTTTAGAAAAAATTGTACATTAATACTAAATAAAAAATGCTATTACATTTCGTTAGAAAAATATGCTTGCTGTTCTTGTTTTTTTTTTCGCAGGCAATAGGAATCGACCCTTTGTAAAACTCATACTTCGTACATGTGGAGCATGTGAAATGACTTAAATAATGAAAAGACTATAAATAAATCACAGAAAGGTTTATTGTCATTGCAACTATACTGCACTCATAAAACATCAAAATGTTCAACAAAGATACATCGCTATTTTGAATTTTGATACCAAAATAGCGGGACCAATATTTAAAATGGTTTTTAACCCTTTCAGACCTGATTTTTTTTTTTTGGCCATTTGTAATTGATAATTTTTTTATAGTTTATTTGGGCTTAAGATAATACAAAAAACCTGAAAAAATGGCATGTAGTGGAAAACTTTTCGCGAAAACCGAGTTTTTGTTTATGTGCACAAAACTGGACATCCGGCTTATATGTCTACTAATTTATGTATGAAAAGAGAGAAAACAATTTTTATCTTTGGTTAGGCATAGATGTACTTTACATTTTATGCACACTATGCGTGACTTTCCCGTGCATCCTGGCAGCTTACATCGCGTTCCAGCCCCCTCATGGGCAGGGAAATGACCCACACCATCGCGAGCTATTTCAGCAGCGGGACGCACTTCTCCTGGTTTTCTCGGAATTATCTCTGGCAAAGGGCTGTTGCTGCTTGGACGACCTCTTTTTGCAACCGTCATCTTCTTGCACAAAACCAGACTTTCAGACAATCGTCGACGAAATTGAAGAAGAGTCAGCCGTTTATTCTTGGGGATTGCGAGCAAATCATTGTCGATGTCGTAGTCTCGAAAGGCTTGAACAACTGCCAGATCTGAAGCGTGGAAGATCATTCGCAACGTCCACTTCTTAGATTTTATAAAGGTTCTATAATAGCTCATAAGTTGGTCAAGCAAATCTACCCCTCCCATTGCATGGTTATACTTTTTCACAATTTCAGGTCTCTCTATATCAACAAATCTTTTATATTTTTTAGACCATCTCTTTACCACATCCTTTTCTCCTATACCAATAAAGTTTGATGCTAAATGAGCTGGCTTGTTATCTAACCATTTGACCATAGTAACATCACCATCAGTACTACAAATTTCTTCAGAAAAACCTCTTGGTTTTTTGTTGATTTGTGCATCACTCAGCAACGGAGGCTTCGCAAATCTATTCACACGAGCTGTACAAGTGGCCATTATCCCTTTGTGTTTGAGAATTTGCAGCATGTGGTAGGATGAGAAGTAATTATCGCAGTATAGTTCATGGCCACTGTTCTCTCCAATTCTTTTAGTTAGATGTAACACAACAGATGCGCCGAAACCCACCTTCTTTATCAAATTTTGATCTAATTCTGGAGTTGAACTTTGATATATTATAAAATCAAACGCGCGACCATTTTTGCCACACAAAAAGAAAAGTTTGATACCCCATGGACAAGGTTTACCTTTCACGTATTGTTTGGCAGCATGCTTTCCTGTAAAAGGAATTATTTGTTCATCAACGCATAATTCTCTTTCTAAAGGTAGTTCCAGGCAGCGGCTCCTGACAGCGTCATAGATTCGTCGCACTTTGTAAAACAAATCATTGCAATTTTGAGGCATTTGAGTGTTATCTACCAGATGTAAATTGCTCCGAAGTTCAAAAAATCTATCTCTTGCCATGTTTTCTGTAAAAAGGCGAATCCCATAGTTGGTTTCCCAATACATTTTTATAGCGGGATAGTTGAATACTCCTGTGGCGATGTGCAGACCAAACAATATTTCTAACTCATTAGCAGTCGTAGGACGAAACCTGAGTTTTCCTGACTGTACTGCATATAAATTTGTCATATCTGCCATCAAACGAAATAATTCTTCTGGAATATATTTCTTGTAGTAATCAATTGGAGCTTGCACAACGGGATCGACAGCTATTGGTGGAATCCAATCTCTGGGTATTGTATTTTCTAGCTGTCTGTGTCTCCATTTTATGTTCTGTTTAGGTGTCAGATAGTCAAAAACCTCCCCACTAATCGAAGGCTGTGCTGTCTCAACGTCTGGCTCTGCTTCATCATCGACAGAAGTTTCCTCGTCTTCAGAGTCAGGTGGGTGGTACTCTCTTTGGTTTTGGTTCACTACATCGGCACCCAATCGAACAGGTCTTGTATTTTGGGCATAATTATAAGCAGTCGTATCCTCATCATCGGAAGATAAGTCCAAGTCCGACAGATTTCCATTACGTAGAAGATCCAAGGCATCTGGATCGAACATTTTTGGAAATACAATTACCTGAAAACGTAAAATACACTTCTGAGAATCTTTTGTAAAATAAATGATCGTAAAATAACATGTGGGTATCAAAAAAATGCATTTTATTCTACTACTGCACCCTATTGAATATTTCGTAAAAAGTTATAGTTAAAACCGCATGTCCAGATTTGTGGACATAACGAATTAACGAGATTTATTGTGTAAAACATTTGATATTTGGATACAAAACACTTTATCGTTCATTTATAAACCTTTTAATAACTCAAAAACATTTTTGCTATCAGTATTTACACCAAAAACTTGGGATTTTGAAATAAAATAAATCACTTACCTTCTCACTTCAAAAGTTTACGGACCACTGGTCAAACTCAGCGAATTAAATCTCATAGGTGGCAATAGATGTCGCTACTAGTAACGTTTTTATTTGAGAATAATGTGCTCAAACGATGACAACAGTCTTTTGCTACATAAAAAAATATTTTAGTATTTTAGTTGGCAAAAAACTTTATGTCCTCAAATGTGCACACTCGGTCTGAAAGGGTTAAAGAGCGTTTTACTATGTAGACCAGGGTCGATAATTTCTGAAACCAAAGAAAATAATAGTAGGATGAAACCCATTCGAAAAGGAAGAGAATATAACAAAAATTAAAGGAAAAATAATTTAGCTAGTCTCTGTTGGCGCCTGAAAATGAATTATGTTATTATAAGACCAAACAATACAAGTACCTAGTGACATTTTTGGAAGTTAGATTTCCCCATAGCTAAGCAGGCATAATGAAAGCGCCCATAACCTAGTTACTAAATAGGTACAATAATTTAGTAACTAGGTTGTGAGGCAAGATAACACGAAGAAGAACATACGCAGGCAGTTATCAGCTCTTCTGTTTTTTCTTGCAGCAATAATCTTGATGTTCACAATTCCTTCATGTTTTCCTTACTCAATTTTGGTAATTGTTCAATCGTAATTCCATTTTCTGTAAAAGAAGGACAAGAATATTTCCTCTTTTTTGACTACATGACGAATAAAGAACAATAAATGGCTAGGTACCTATTTTAGGGCGTTAATTCGCCACGCAAGTTTGTTTCTAAACAAGATATTTTCATTTAGGAACTTTTAAGCAGACGAACACAGAAAATGACCCTCTCACCCGGTTTATACATGAAAGTATGAAAATAATTACTTACGCAATCATAGTTTCGCTATTGATAATTTCTTGAGTTAGATTCCAAGATTCGAGTAACGCAGTTATGGCGTCCATCACTGTGTTCAAAGAGTATTTTACTCTTTACTGTGAACAGATCACTTGAAACAATGCCTGTGCGCCGCCGCCGCCGGTTACGTCGCCTCCCCGAAGTAGTCCCGAACAAAACCTGTTAGTTTGTTGTGGTTGTGGCGACTTGATTGCTGCTGCGCGTCTCTATCTACGTGCGCGACCTTGCGTTGCATTGCGCATGCGCGAAATGTTGTCATAGAAAAATACTCTTAAGTTTAGAGAAATATTATTTAATTGAAGAATTACCGTTTTAAATCGAAAACTATAACTTTCTTGTCTCAAATCTTTTAATATTACTCTGATTAAAACTTAAGATTTTAAAAATCTTACAAAATAATTTCTTAGATCTAGTATTTTTTTTCTTATATTTAATAATTTGTAAGTACTTCAAAATAATAAACTAGGTGTCTCAATTATAGAAAAATTATTCTCTAATTTAGTTTACTTTTTTTGATGTGAGAGGATTGGAATTTCGTGGTTTAAGTAAACTAAATTTATTTGATTTAAAATTGTGAAAGACTTGAAATAAAAACATTTCTCTTAATTAATAAGAAAAAAAATGTCTCGGAAAAAGATGATCAGTATTTTTGTTCTAAAAATATTGCATTAACCAAAGTAAATATATTTTTAGAATTACTAAATATTTCGAGAAATTGGTATTTCTTCTTTAAAGAAATCCTTTTTTACCGTGCAGTCTCTGAATGGTGGGCTGTCAGTGACTACATAGAGGTGTTTATTTGAAGACTCAGTTGTTACGTTTGTGACTGTATGAAAATGTTGTTTAGTCAGTTTTAGAGCTGGTTTTGTGAATCGGCCATCTATAGAGGGAAGTGCCTCTTTTCCTGCCTCATCATTGTTAGCCCATAGCTAACCAGATTGCGTAGGTACCCGAAAGGCAGCGGCACGATGGGTTCAGGTCCAATTGTTGCCATACTCGAACCCCTTCTGGCGAGTTTGTCTGCTGCAACATTGTCTCGGGATTCGCTGTGTCCTTTGATCCATTAAATGGTTACTTTATTGTGTCTACCTATGCAAGACAGCCTTTGCATTTGTTGTAACTTGTCAACGGCTGTAACGAGGTTTGTGCGCAGCCACCACACCGCCCCGCAGGTTATCATGGGCCAATTTACTGTACTGTACAGTCATAGTATTATTTTGGGAGATAGGCCCCACATCCCTACTATTATCCTGCTTTGGCAAAAGGTAATGCAAGCCCTGTTTAGTTTGTAGTCTAGGTGATTACTCCAGTTTAACTTACTGTCTGGGATGACACCTAGATATTTTTCCTCGTTAGACAACTGGAGATCTGTGTTAAAGAGCTTAGGTAGCCGGTAGTGGCATAGTACTCGTTTTTGAGTGAACATGACCAATTCAGTATTCGTGAGGTTTTCTGACTGATCATATTCTGCGCACCATCTCTTACGATATGCAGTGCTTGTTGAGTGAGGTTAAAGATCATTCCAGTAATCTTCCCTGCCACGAAGATTGCGAGGTCATCTGCATAACCTATTGTGTAGTAACGATGTGCGTTGAGTTTGGTGATAAGGTCATTAATCACCAGATTCCACAGAAGAGGGGAGAGCACTTCCCCCTGTGGGCAGCCTCTGGCTATCAAGGCCAACTGCTGCTCTTCCTCAAGGCGAACCAATCGTTTGCTTAACATATTGGTAATGCATTGGTAATGCAATCTTCTTTTATCAAAGTCTTCTCAAATTGCCTTTCATAATATCTCATAATTATGCAAAGAAAAATACCACTATATTTGAAAACCACATCATATCGCACAAAGTACACACGCTAGAAAATTAATCCTTCCTTTGAGCTCGTCACAGCCAATATGAGATTTAATACAAACCATTTTACAGAAGCGAAGCGTGTTGGAGCGAAGCACAAGGGATCAAAGCATGGCGGAGTATAAAATAATTTCATACTCTGTCAAAAGTTTCGGAGTTAAATCGAGTTTTTGGAATGTCGAACGAGTTCCGAGTCGGAGCGTATAATTCTGGTGAAATAAAAATACTTATTGATGATTATCGTGATTTAGCTATCGCAAGCTTTTCTGTTGCATGTAACTTTTACGCAGCTGAAGTTTATTTATATATAGAAATTCCGGTACATTTAAGATGTAATCTGTATAGTTTTAGAAGTACTGACACTTAAATATATTTTAAACTTCTACGCTAAGAAGTTTAAGTCGACGGCAAAAAAGGGTGTCCGTTACCCAGGCCAGATGTTGTCGAAAATGGTCATTTGAATCTTATAGATAATTAGTTTTGCGGCTTCTGTAATTGTTGCGCACATTTTTAAATTTGTTGCGCTTATAGTTTTTTAATTATTTCACAAAAACATTTCCTGCTGGGGTAACGTTACCCCAGCCAGACCTTTTTCTTTCTAATGGGAATATTTAAATAATTACTAGCTATAAAATTAGTTGTCTAGATGAAGTAAATGTTGTGCCTTATTTTGTATTTGTTCTTTCATCGGTTGCGAAGTTATTCGAGATTTTGCTGGGGTAACGTTTTTGGTTTTGCTAGATCTTTGAAATGGTTAAGCGGATTCTTATCATATTTTGTACATGGCTTCTTAGGAATTAGTTTAAATTTGTTCTGCAATAAAAAAACCAAAATAATACATAGCTTAAAGGTTATTTCAATAAATAGAAAAACACTTCAATTGGTCCCAGCACTCTCAATAAGAGCTCTAAAGACTTACTTTAAACGTTATTTTAAAGCTTGTAACTGCCTTCAAATGTATGTGAAGTTTCATTAGTATCCTGTAAGTATTTGACAAGTTATGATGATATTGAGTTCTTCACGAGCACGGTCTTGATGCACGCGGTGTTATTTGGCCACTGGATTGGATATATGAACTGAATGTTATGTCAATTATTAGTTTTTTAGTTCAGTTGTATATCAGTAAAATTTCAGCTCAGTACATTGGATAATTAATGAGATAATACGATTAAAGTCATCAGGAAGTGAATGACCGTGGTAACCCGACCAAGTTTAGGTGGTTACGAAAAAGCGAAAACGCAGAACATTATACTATCTTTTGAAATGTTTAGTATAATACACCTTACAATTTCGGTACAGACGCGTACACTGTTAAATACATTAATAATATAATAATATCTGTACTATGAAAACATTATTATTATCTTCCAGTTGCACAAACTTATCAAAAATCACTGATGAAAATAACATGTCGTTCGGTGGGACGCGGAAGGGGTGGGGTGAAGGGGCGCATTGTTTGCATATCACACTAAACATGCTCCGTAATCACATAATTCATCTTGTAGAGTGCGCATGCGTTTCGGCAGTTCCGTTTCCTGTTTTTGCAAATATTTATAGAGTGCGTGAGAGCTAATGTAAAATAATAAGTGTGGCGAATTACTGCTAATGTGGAGTGCTTCTATTGATGATCATAGTTATGGTACAGGCTGCTTGATGAATTCACGAACAAGGTAAGCTTGTATAATGTAACTACAGAAATAGTAGCAAAATTATTATTAATACTAGCTTCTGCCAGCGGCTTCGCCCGCGTGATCCCTAGGGAACATATCCCGGGATGAAAAGTAGCTTATGTGCTATTCCAGAATATAATCTATCTTTGTTTTAAATTTCACTAAGATCCGTTAAGTCGTTCTGGCGTGATTGAGTAACAAACAACCAAACTTTCACATTTATAATATTACTCGTTTGGTGTAAAGCGAAATTATAACCATCTTCCCCTCGACATTATAATTATTAAAGGATATTGCAAACTGTCGTAAGCCGTTTTCCGAAGCTACTCGCTAACCTCTAGGCGCCAAGCTAGCCGCCTGCCTGTGCGTTCGCGACCTTATACAAAAATAATCCTTATAGCATGATTCAGTATTCACGCGCGATGGCTTATTATTAGCGTATTTCATGTATAACTTTGGTGTTTCTATACCGATTTCTATGATTCTTTTTTTATGGAATAGTTAATAATGTTAACTTTTATTCATGTTAATTAGGGATGACTGAGAGTTTTATAAACGTAAGAGTAGACAAATACAGTCAGAAAGCTTCGAACTGCTAAGCTATCGGGAGTTACACGTGTTATTGTTCGTCAATCATAAAAGATAGACATATGCTGTTGTGGGATATTTTTTACATAATTTTAAGGAGAACAATTCCGTCATACATGATTTCTGTGTAGCTTTCACCATTAAGGTTGCACACGCGACGGAAGCTTAAAAAATGGAGTAACTTCTCCCGTTTTCCCAACATTTCCCTCCACTGCTCTGCTCCTATTGATTGCAGCGTGATGAAAAGTATACTATAACCTGCTCAGGAATATGAATAATAATTGTACCAAGTTTCATTAAAATCCGTGGAGTAGTTTTTGTTTCTATAACGGTTATACAGACAGACAGACAGACAGACAGACAGACAGACCGACAGACAGACAGACAAAAATTGTACTTATTGCATTTTTGGCATCAGTATCGATCCCTAATCACCCCCTGATAGTTATTTTGGAAATATATTTCATGTACAGAATTGACCTCTCTACAGATTTATTATAAGTATAGATGTACATGTTGTTAGGTACTTATCTAAAACTGTGTTTTTTTAAGGCTTAAATATTTAAATTTAGGAACTTATTATTTTCTTTTCTTTCGTACTTAATTATTACCTAGACTGGAAGTCTCAACAATAATAACGACATATTTATCCTTCGCTACATAGTAGGTACCTATAAAACAAAGTCGCTTCCCGTTTGTCTGTCCCTGTTTGCTTAGATCTTTAAAACTACGCAACGGATACTGAAGCAGTTTTTTTTAATAGATAGATTGATTCAAGTGGAATGTTTTTGTGTATAGGTATATTGTCAAAATATGACTTGAAACATGATTAATGAAATTCATGACTTAGCGACCGATTTTTATCGTTATCAATGTTGGGAGTCGGGACTTCCGCAACGGGTAGGTATTTATTTATTTCCACAAACTCTTTGGACACGTAGACTTTAAGAAATCCATAATTACCTTGTTGCGACACTCGCGTTGATATAAACTCGCAAATAGATGACAATTCGAGTTTCAAATATGTAGGTAGCAAAACTACAATTGAAACCCCATTAAGGATTTAGACAAAAAAAATGTACTCTTTGTTTTTATTGTAGGCATAAACAGAATGGCAACATAGCAATAGCCGTGGGCCACGATGATGGACGCGGTGATGGCGACATAATACCTACGTATGGGTGTGGTGGTGACTATGGCTGCGTGGTGAAGTTATAAAAAATATCGTTTGACGTTCTCCTCTACGTCTGTAAAACTCTCAATCTACGGTGAGTACATACTTATATCTAGCTAGGTATATATTACTACGATTTAGGTAGGTTGACCTGCTGGCCACTGTTCAATCTTTATTACTATGGATCATGACTTAAATAGATTATTACAAATGTAATGTGTAGGTAAATAAAAATGCTCTAAATACGTGCGCTATTACAGTCCCCGACACGTAACTTGGCAAAAGTTGTTAGATTCGCAAAAGTCGTTTTTATGAGGTAGCGCCAATCGCGCGCGATTGGTGTGTTACTCGGACTTTTGCCCCCCGCAACCCGATTACGTCTCGGGCGTATACAAAATTGTACGTTTTTTTATTATGAGTTTCTGTTACGAGTTGTTATAATAGTGTTACTTAAGTATATTTTCTAGGTGAAATTTTTAATTTGATACCAGGAAAAGCAGTTTTGTTAGCTGATAGTGACGACGACAACATATAATTTTTAACCCCAGACGCAAAAAGAGGGGTGTTATAAGTTTGTTGATAATGTATTTTTTTGTCTAGGCATTTATTGGGTACAATATTGTTTTGAATCTCTGTTCTTTTTCCTCTATTTTCATATTATAATTCGACAACCCTTTAGCTGTAAATAAAACTTTATGTTATATTATCAGTTAATTTTTTTGTTTGTTATAGATGTTCTGATGACCGATGTACTATGGAATGGCAATCTTCTCATCGACCAATATTTGCGGACCTAAATCATGACCATTTCATCGACTGACGTAAGAATCAACAAAATCTGCCTACGCTTATGGTCTCTCTAGAGCGCCAACTAGATCTCTGTTTATGACAACTTTTGTTTCACAAAGTTACTTACGTATTTGGATACTCATTTTACAAAATGATCTGTGATATTTTTATACAAAAACCAACAAAGTTTTAGAATGTGCCTTTACACGTCGACTTTTTGAGATTGTAATGAGTTAAAAGTAATACTTACATAATTATTTGACTGCAGTTTAATATTACTTAATTTTATTATTTTTGATCTGTGTTTTTAAACTTAGGAAAAAAATGTGATATTTGAAATGAGACAACAAAACAGTAGGACTAACTGTCAGCATTTTACTACATTGTGATGTCATTTAATATTACCATTGATCTGTGATTTTAATTGATATAAGTAGGTATTAGTAGACATACGTAAAGGTGCGTACAGACCATGTAACATGTTATATAACACTACAACTCTATGTAAAATGTTATACAACAATGTTAAATAACATGACCACACTATGAAAAATGTTATATAACATGTTATGTTATATAGTTTGTACGCACCGTAAATTTAGTGTTAACTGAAAAAAACCATTGTATATTATTTATTGTCTGTGATCATTACACAGTCCAATATGTGTATATTTAAATAAAAACTGTAACTGTGTACTGTGTATACTGAAATCTATAATTTAATTAAAAAATAATAGAAAATTTCAAAAAAGCATAATTACTATCTGTAATTTTAATCTGTGATTGTTTTTAAGTATAAGTTTAATAATACTTTAAAAGTTCAATTGAAATGATTATATGTCAATAAAAATTATTTAATAATCACGTAGTTTTTTTTTAAACTTGTGTACATGTCTGTACTAAATTTGTAACACTATCCTACATATTTTAGAAGGTACCATAATGTATTGCGTTTTCGCTTTTTCGTAACCACCTAAACTTGGTCGGGTTACCACGGTCATTCACTTCCTAATGACTTTAATCGTATTATCTCATTAATTATCCAATGTACTGAGCTGAAATTTTACTGATATACAACTGAACTAAAAAACTAATAATTGACATAACATTCAGTTCATATATCCAATCCAGTGGCCAAATAACACCGCGTGCATCAAGACCGTGCTCGTGAAGAACTCAATATCATCATAACTTGTCAAATACTTACAGGATACTAATGAAACTTCACATACATTTGAAGGCAGTTACAAGCTTTAAAATAACGTTTAAAGTAAGTCTTTAGAGCTCTTATCGAGAGTGCTGGGACCAATTGAAGTGTTTTTCTATTTAATGAAATAACCTTTAAGCTATGTATTATTTTGGTTTTTTTATTGCAGAACAAATTTAAACTAATTCCCAAGAAGCCATGTACAAAATATGATAAGAATCCGCTTAACCATTTCAAAGATCTAGCAAAACCAAAAACGTTACCCCAGCAAAATCTCGAATAACTTCGCAACCGATGAAAGAACAAATACAAAATAAGGCACAACATTTACTTCATCTAGACAACTAATTTTATAGCTAGTAATTATTTAAATATTCCCATTAGAAAGAAAAAGGTCTGGCTGGGGTAACGTTACCCCAGCAGGAAATGTTTTTGTGAAATAATTAAAAAACTATAAGCGCAACAAATTTAAAAATGTGCGCAACAATTACAGAATCTGCAAAACTAATTATCTATAAGATTCAAATGACCATTTTCGACAACTGACATCTGGCCTGGGTAACGCACACCAAAAAAGGCCCAGTATTCAGCAACGGTAACCCTAGTCGCTAACGCAGCCATAAGGTCACTCACATGTAAAGGTGACGGGGCAATGCTAGGCAACATATTTTAATGAAAGCATCTTTAATTGAAGGGAACTGTCTCCTGAGATACAGGCTAACAACCTAGTTCAGGAGGCAGGGCGCTTATGTAATTGTGTACTTACCTTGTTTTCAATAAAGCATTATTATTATTATTATTTTTTTTATTTTATTTTTTTTACTTTCTCGGGCCCCTGGAGACCCGGTCCTTTGGTAGGCGTACGAGGGGCCAAAACCAACTCGCAGAGGCCCCGTTAGACTTTTCAAATGTAATGGGGCACCAACCGGCGATTATCCCTGTATGCACTGAAAGTATTCCCAAGGACAATCCCCGGTTGGAGCAGTACCATTGCAGAATATGGAAACAAAAAATGAAACAAAAAATTATTATTATTATTCTCTTTATTCATTTTTCTTAACCTACATATATATATTTTTAAATATTTCTTAAAAAAACAAGTAAAAAAAAAACATTTAAAAATATAAAAAGTAGTAGTCCGCCGGTGTCGGGAGCAGGGTCCAAGCTACCGGTGGTTAGAGCTCCAGAGAAAGAAACCTCCTCACAATACGAGCCGTATCGAGGAGTACTGCCTTCTGTATCAGGCCCTTTACCCAACTGCGTAACGCCAGCTTCGACAGGTGGTCGTCGAAGCTTTTGGCCAATAGGCCATTGGCCGTTACGACAATCGGCACAATGACTGCCGAGTCCACATTCCACATGTCAACAACCTCGTGTGCTAAGTCGAGATACTTAATCTGTTTCTCTTTCTCAGCTTTCACGAGATTCTCGTCATGTGGGATGGTAACATCGATAATCATTGTGCGGCGCGCTAATCGGTCTATCACCACTATGTCAGGCTTATTGGCAACAATAGTCCTGTCAGTGATGATAGACCGATCCCAGTACAACGTGACATGGTCATTTTCGAGAACTGGGTCGGGCACATACTTGTAATACGGTACTTCAGAATCCACAAGATTGTATTTCAAAGCAAGTTGCTGATGGATAATCCTGGCCACTTGGTTATGCCTGTGCAAGTACTCGCCGTTAGCCAAACGAGAACAACCAGAGATAATATGTCTGATGGACTCACCCGGACGGTGGCATGCCCGACACACGTCAACCGTCCCGTCCCTCATAATATGCCTCCGGTAGTTCTTCGTCAAAATAACTTCATCCATAATAGCACAGACAAAACCTTCGGTTTCCGCGAAGAGATCTCCGAAACGCAGCCAGGCCACGGATGCAGAGAAATCAACATCGGACCCATGAAGAGCCCGATAGAAGCGCCCGTGAAGCTCCTTGCCTTTCCATACCTCCCTGCGATCATCTGTTGTAAGTACCACAGGTTTGCGCCAGTTCTCTTTAGCCATAGACAACGGGGTGAGTCCCTTGTCCACTGCGACCACATCTCGGTGCATACCCACATCAGTTTTGAGAAAATATTCTCTGAGACTGCACATCTCACGGTTGTGGAGAGTCTTGGCATTTAAAAAGCCTCGACCTCCACACTTCCGTGAAATGTACAGTCTCATCACCGACGATCGTGGGTGATGCATCCGGTTTGCGGTCAGCAATGTACGGACTCTCCTATCCAGAGCGTCGAGTTCGGTTTGAGTCCATTTGAGTATGCCAAAAGAGTACATTAATACCGGCATGACCCAACCGTTGAAGGCGCGCACCTTATTTCCGCCCGACAAAAGGCTATTCAAAACCTTTTTCAGGCGGCCAAAGAAGCGCTCCTTCAACGATTGCTTCATGTCAGCAACATCAATGCCCAACGTTTCTGACATACCCAAATACTTGTAGGTTTCGGTTGAGCTGAGGGATCTAACCTGTATGGAATCCGAGAGTTGAATTCCCTCAGATTCCATAATCTCCCCTTTCTTTACATGCATGACTGCACATTTGTCCACACCAAATTCCATCCTGATGGCACTACTGAAGGTTTCAGTTACCTTCAGTAGCTCCATTAGTCGTGAATTGTTGGAGGCAAAGAGTTTCAGATCATCCATGTAAAGAAGGTGAGATATGGCCTGACCACCTCTTCTCAACCAATAGCCTAGACCTGAATCCTCCAGCAATGTGCTTAGAGGATTCAGAGCTAAGCAAAACCAAAGCGGACTCAAACTGTCGCCCTGAAATATTCCCCGTTTAATCCATACAGGCTCATCATTCCCCTGAATTGGTCGACATCCTGGATAGCGAAGGACTGTTTTCCATTGCCTCATACATGACTCAAGGAAGGTGCGTAGAGTTGGATCTATTTTATACAACTCCAACACCTTCGTGAGCCATGTATGTGGCACAGAATCATAGGCCTTCTTGTAATCTATCCAACATGTCGACAGATCCTTGCGGGATCGACGAACCTGTTGGCTTATGGCCATGTCTATGAGGAGTAGCTCCTTAGTGCCGCGGGACCCCTTCCTACATCCATTCTGAGAGGCAGACATAATTGAGTTAATCTCAATGTGATCATTAATTTTCACTCTTAGGATGGATGTAAGAAGCTTATAGACCGTCGACAAACAAGTAATCGGTCTATAATTCTTGGGTTCCGCGGGACTACCTGTCTTATGGAGCAGGTGGGTAACGCCAGTTGTTAGAAACTGTGGTAGCGACCCAGACTCTAAGCATGACTGGAATTGAGATGCCAGGAGCGCGTGTGAGCTGCTATACCACTTAAGCCAGAAGTTGTGCAGTCCGTCCGGTCCCGGAGATTTCCAATTCGGTAACGGACGAACTGCCTTGGCTATATCTAATGAAGATATTATAATTTTTTCCATTTGTGGTATAGCTTCACACACACTCTCGACATCGCGCATCCAGTCACCCTCGGCGTGACAGACGGGCACCGACCAAATGCTGCGCCAGAAATTACTCGTGGCGACATCATCCGGGCGGCACACATCTGACACACTTTGTTCAGGTCGCTCCCAAGCTCTGTATACCCACCTCTCATCGCTCTGGAACATGCGATTCTGCGAGTATCGATCAACCCGCCGCTTATACCGCCGAATACGGTTTGCCCATGCACAAACTTTTTGCTTCAGGAAGTCGATGCGCTCTGTGACACGGGACGTGTAATCTCGAGGGCTGATACCAGTCCCCGAAAACGCCCGTCTCACAAAGCGCATTACGCGTGGTCGTGTGTTGCCCTCCCTGAAGCAGTGTAGTTTGCCGATGAGTGCCCTTGCCTCATCGATACGCCGCTCGATCCTGCACTGCCAAGCTGGTGCAGCAGGTTTCTGTCGTATAGGTTCGTCACAAGTTGGGAACTTGACGTTGGCTATACGACATGCTGCAACAGCCCCGCAAAACAGAATTGAGTGCGTATCAACGAGGCTCTCGCTGCTTGCAAAGATGTTCTGCAGCAGCGAGTCCAAGGCACACACCAGCGCCCTATTCTTTTTATGCATGGGTAACCGGGGTAATCGGGGCCTAAGTTCGGTCGGAGTCGATCTATACTCACGAAGCGCATCCTCCAGTGCGCTCCTCAGTCTATCGTTGCACTGGCTACTTACCGTGACAACCCTATCATCTACCTCATCACAAACATCAATGGGCTGCTGCGGTGTGATTGCGCCACTATTTGGCGCCTGAACCGCAGTTTGTGTTGAGGTCGAGATGATAGGGTTGCTGAGTACCTCTGAGCGTAGCCTATCAAGTGCGGCATCGTCCAACCTGTGATTACGTTGGATGACTCGCACCTGATCCGACAATCGTTGGGCCGAGACGTTCACAGTTGGTTCCAAGTCCTGAAACAGAGACAGCATCCTAACACGGTACGCAGTGAGGTTAGTTCCCCCCTCTGTAGCCCCGTAATATGCGCGCATGACGTTCTCGTTTATGGACTGGGTCCATCTCATGCGCTGCACACAACCACCGGTAGCGGGGACCCGACTCGGGGCCGGTTGGCCCCTAGGTCCCAAGCCCCTCGGTGGCCGGCCTCTCCCCTGCCGACGCACAGGTGTTGGCGACGTCGGCGGGGAAAAATACTCGTCGCTGGAGCTCGACGCGACTGCGGCCGCCGGTGACTCTGGTAATCCGCTGTCCGGCGGCGGCGAGGCGGAGCTCAGCGACGGGTCCGGGGATGGTGGGCGTGCGCGTCTCGAAGCTGCTGCTCTCGTTATCATTATTTCGTATTTTCATTCGTCATAGTTTTATTTTCGTTAGGCTTGGTGACATATGTCATATTCTTTCCGAGACATGTAATTTTCTTTTATTTCGTTGCATATTTATGCTTTATTCTTTTTGCAGAGTTTGTTGGATATTTTATTAATTGTTTCTGGGTGTTTTTATGTGGGAATCGTGCTTTGATTTGGTCGAAAACTATTATATTAAATTTAAATTGTATGAACGAATAAAAATCAAACTTGGGTTGTCAACGAGAGTTGCCAACCCAAGTTGCGGTTTTGATTAATAATATTATTATTATTATTATTAATCAAAACCGCAAGTCATCACCATCATCATTGGCGTCGGCGTCGGTTTCCAGTCAAACCGGATTTAGCTGAGTACCAGTATTATACGTGGAGCGGCTGCCTACGAAACCTCCACAACCAATTTACTGGGTAAATAACACGGTTCGTCATCGCAAGACCGGAGAAGAGCCGTTACGACTGCCAAAGATGTACAAATGACAGCCAGGACCAACGCCATCATTAGACCTTTTTTTTTTTCGCTAGCCTTATTTGTTCAGCCAGCAGGGTAGAGGCTAGAGGCCTCCCCTTTTTCTTTCCTGACCACTCAAACCTGAGCGATTTTTGGCCACTTTTGATCCTTATACCTCATCTGGTCGCCACAACAGCTTCATAGCCGCGACGTTGATGACATTTCTTAGGCGTCTCGTGATTCTTTTCAGGTGCAGCTGTCCAACGCGGCTAGCTCTATCCCATTTCAGCTTAGCTATTTGTTCCCATAAGATCTATTTGTACAAAAATTACGTTAAACGTCCTCAAATACCTCAAGTATTAAAAAAATCAATTCAGGGCAAAATAAATGTTCTCAAAAGCCAATCCTCTCTTGATCATTTCTATTTATAGGAAACATTAATTTCAAACGCAATATCTCCATGATTCCTCCATGCTTTTTTAAAAATAATACCAAATAGCCTTTTCATGTCCAGTGTTGCGAGCAAAATGAATTCAGATGAAAAATTATTTAATGGACGATGCGGCTTGCGGCGAATTTAATATAACTTATATTTACGTTTTCAATAAATGAATGGGGTTTTTATGATTTTTTCATGATTTTCTGAAGCTATTTAATTAAATACTCCTCGTAACAACAAAGAATGTGAAAATGTGATTACGAAAGCCCGCACACTTTAGCTACGGCGTAGCTGACATCGATGATACGTAGTTGCTACGCGTGCTACGTCAGCTACGCCATCGAACAAAAAAGGAAATTTTCTATTATTATGCTGAAAAACTATAGACATTTGTTGGAATCTTGTGCAAACACGTGTCAACAACAAGTTATGAGTGCGATTTAAACATAAAAAATGGCACTATAAGAAAACAGAATTTCATAGAAAAATCTTGAAAAAACTAAAGTCTAAAACTTATAAACTTGTTCACCCAAAAATAAACCGCTTACGTTTGTTTACACAAAATTTCGAGCTTACTTTCTCAGTAAAACAGTGTGAAAACAACTTATATCAAAGCCGTGTTTGCCCAAATCAAAGTGTAGCCGGACCCTTTGTCAACGCGCGGCGATACTACACATATAACTCATAGTAGGATAGGAAGAGGACCCCGAATTCATTTGAACACGGAGTAAAGAGGAAATGGACTGACCATTAAAAGTGTATTTATACATGTAGAAAATGGTCCGTTAGGGCCTAAAGAAGACATGTCGGAGCTTACATTTTAAATTAACTTGTTCAAACATTTTGCTATAAGGGACGTGATGTCAAAGCACTTTACGTCCACGTCTCAGGCATGACGCCGACTTGTGTGGCTGCAGAATAGCGTTTTATGAGCAAACGAAAGTACCTACATTTTTACGAGGACCTTTTGGCGCTTAAATGACATCAACTGTTTGACGATTTAAGTACGAGTGACTGTATTTGTTTCAAACTGCGTGAATGCTAGCAATACTCAAAGTAAACGACATTCTTTAAAGAACTTTTTCCTAAAGATTTAACTTGGTAAAAACATGCTCTTACTACCCCATATCTTAAGTCAACCCTGTCTATCGAAATATCAGGCATTTTTGCACTACCTCGCAAAGTAGAAATGGTACGCATCTAAACAAAGACGATAATCGTCACATCATCACCAGAAAAAAATAATGAGTTCGTCTAGCACTCCATTTGCTATCACGTAAGTACGTAAGAGCGGCTCCGTGTCAGCTTATACCCTCAGGAGATGGGATAAAAATTGTTTTTTTTTAGTCACGTACTAGGAAGGGCCGGGGGCATAAATTGTGGGCCTTTTCCTGTTTGCCCGTTATGGGGTAATACCACTAAGATCCTCTTCAATCAAAAACTAGGTACTCCTTTGGATTCAGGTCAGTGGGCTAAGAACACAACAGTGCCTGCCAGGATTGCGGAATTTCTTCGAAAGAGTCACTGCGGCCCTGGAACGCAAAGGAGGAACATGGATGGGTTTTAGTCAGTAAGAGTCTGACACTCCTTTCTGTCATTATTTTTATAAAAACGTTATCCCACACTAGGAATTTCTCCTGTATCGTGGGTGCGTTTACAAACATACAAAGTCACATACACAAACAGCCAGACCCGGAACAACTATCTGTAGGCCATAAAAATATTTGTTCCGTGCGGGAATCAAACCCACAACACGCGACGCAGCAGCCGATCGTTCAACCACTGCGCCAACCGTGCAGTCATTTGATGATTTCCCATACTAAAAAAAGCGCTAAGGACACAAAAGATTTAAAAAATGTAAGATGATAAAGAAATGCGTTAAACTGACACTAATATTACTGCCATGGTGGTCTACTTGTCATAATATATGATTTTTTTTGGCAAAGTTCTATGGGTCGATATTTACGGACATGAAAAGTGTTTTTGGGTTATTCTACCACACTACTTAGATTTGTGTCTGGTTGATGGTATATAATTTGATAGTTTTTCCCTACATTTTATGTTCTGCGTCACATTTTCCAGTATTGCTCCGCTCCTATTTTTCTCAGCGTAATGGTATAGCCTTTCTCGATAATTGGGCTATCTAACACTGAAAGAACTTTTCAAATCGGACCAGCAGTTCTTGAGATTAGCGCGTTCAACCAAACACACAAACAAACTCTTCTGCTTTATAATATTATAAGTAAAGATGAAATGTCTCACCGCCGGCGAGGAAGCGACAAGCTTTCGACTATTTGCTCGCTGGGGAAAGGGACAAAAGATATAGATTTCGTGTGACTAAAAGAGACACATACATTCATAGTTGACACCTGGCTGTTCACACTGCCAGCGAGCGGCTCTTACCTCAAGTTGATCGTGGCGACAAGAGCTATCAAAGATTGTACTCGCTCAGCAACAGTCACTCGGAAATGCTCGCTGGGTGGTCAGAACTCACCAAACAGTGGTAATGTCTACCTACCTATGTTTATCCTTTAGACTTGCGAGTAAAATCTCGTAACACAAAATCAACGCTCGGCTTTTTTTTCTTTCTATATATACAATACGGGAAAACTCTTAGCCCAAATCTCACCTGATGGAAAGTAATGATTAGGCCGAAGATGGAAGCGAGTTTCACCCGTATCGTATCGAGTATCCTGATACACAGAGGAACATAGTTGTTATGGCGACAGACTTAGACATGATGGTGGTAGCTTGCCAGGCGGACTTCGAACAAGTCCTACCACCAACCAAACTGGGAATCGAACCCGGGACCTCTGGATCTGAATCAGGTGCTATAACCACTAGACCACGGAGGCGGTTAGTGTCACCTGTTTAGCACCACCCGGGGACCACGTGTAGGGATTCGCTGAAGGGTATTCTCCTACGGACGCGGGTGACTCGGCCCCCAAAACTTTTACTTTCCTTTCGCTACTCGCTGCTCGCCAACTCGTTTGAGTTTCAAGCTTTACTCGCCACGCGCTGACGCCGGTGGTGAGACAAGTGTCGTAACACAAGCGTAAAGTCAAGTTATTTAAACCTAACCTTTTTCCAACTATATTGGGGACGCCTTCCAGTCAAAACGGTTTCAACTAAATATCAATATTTAACTAATCCTACACAACCCATTGACTGAGTTACACGGTACTTATTGGCAAGACTTCAGTCAGATTAACTGGCTTCTGACAATCCGTAACGTCTGCCAAAGGTCTACAAATGACAGTCAAGACCAAATACTTAATGTGCCTTAGGAGGCACGGACATGTTAAGATGGTCATCCATCCACAGACCGACCTCGGTAAACGTAGCTTAACCTTGAAGATCGACCCGTGTGCTTGTTATATTTAGCCACAAGCTCTTCCTTATTTTCATTATGCATGATTTCACAAAAAAAGAGCCTGAAGGACTGAGGACAGAAGTGGAACTCTCTGCCGGCGTCTGTGTTTCCAAACGCTTACAACCCTAATCTCTTCAAAGTTAGAGTGAACAGGCTCCTTCTGGGTAAGCTCACTCCATCGTAGACTTTATCTCTGTCATCTCTGACCAAGACTAAAGTCATGAGCAAACGAATCTATACTTAATATTATAAAGCAGAAGAGTTTGTTTGTTTGTTTGTTTGGTTGAACGCGCTTATCTCAGGATCTAATGGTCCGATTTGAAAAATTATTTTAGTATTAGATAGCCCATTTATCGAGGAAGGCTATAGGCTATATATCATCACGCTAAGACCAATAGGAGCGGAGCAGTAATGAAAAATGTTACGCAGACGACGTTGCACGGGTCAGCTAGTCTCAAATAAAAAATAAAAAAAAGACTTAGGTAGCCCTTCAGTAACTTCAATAATAATGAACGGTCAAAAACCAACTTTTAATTGAGCTTTCATATATAACTTTTAATTGATTTGAAATGTAATGTACTTTTCAATGAGAAAAGTTCTCGACAGAATAAAAAGCTCAGGGAAAAGGTCATAATATAGGTATTGTTAACAGACTTTTCATTACGAGTTATTTCAGAACATACAATTGGAAAGGAGAGCATTTGTTGAGCAAATCCTTCGAGAAAACTCTGAAGGGAAAATTAAAACTTAAGTACAGATTCTTAGTACACAGTATTATAAAAAAACCAGCCAAGTGCGTGTCGTACTCTCACACAAAAGATTTGTACCATAAACGAAAAAAAAACACGTTTCTCGAATAGGAATCCAATTTTATTTAATTTTTATTATTTGTTGTTATAGCGGCAATAGAAATACACATTTAAAATTTCAATTGTCTACCGTTTACGGTTCTTGAGATACAGTCCGCTGATAAACAGACAGGCGGACGCAATAGGTACAAGGACTGAAATCAGTCGCTTAGTATTAGGTTGATTGACGCTTTTGGTACGGAATCCTAAAAACACAAAACTTTCCAAATTAAAACTACTCCAGCCTTACTGAAATTTGCAAATTACTTCACCAACAAAATATTTTACTAAAACAAAATCAACAATCTTTATCTTAATTAGCATAAGAATGCCATGACAAGCTCTGATCTCCGAAAAATGAAAACCCGAATCTCGGTAAAAAAATTAAATACGACTCAAGGTCTATGCATAAAGAATACTAATTTGTTCGGGTAACGTTGGCAAACTTCGGAGAGCATCGGTCTTGGTATCACAATATAAGTAATTATAACTTTTTCTGATGAAAATAGACAGGAAATATATTTGGCAAAGTTTAGCAAAATATTATGTTATAAATATTTATATCTGGATTCATTTAGTCTTATGGAAAGGAAAGTGAATACGAAAGGCTCAAAATAAATTCTGCTTTGGTAAGTTTATGTAAGACTAATAATATTTATAATACTGGCACTTTTTGGGAAAGTTAGGATATAGATAGGACGTAAACAGTTCCTTTTGGTTATTCTGTAAGTTCTGTTTTTGTCAAAAAAGGCTAGCTCACTCAACTACTATTAGCTCAACAACTAACAATTTTTTTTATTTTGGATTACTCTGATAATTTTTCAGTCTATTTAAGGCAATTTTAACTATCTGTAACTTTATTAGATTACAAGATATTGTTTTAATATCATTTAATCAAGCACTGACTTGAAAAGTGTTATAAAAATTTCTTGTTCCAAACACTGATTCTGTTGAAGACAGTTATTCGAATTTGCACGTACTTATTCTTGGAATGAGGTTATTGCAGCTTTTTTTAAACACGTCAAATATTTCTTAAGAATCATTCCACACTGGTGAACGATCAGAACAATGGTGCAGAACTGCACACATTGAATACATACCTCGCATAATATGTTTTCATTAGTGCAGGCTATCAAATTAGTTTGTTAGTTCGAATCTTCATACCATTATTTTTTTACTTGAATGTACCCTGGCGGTTGGGAGTGTCATGCTCACTCAAAAGCCTAGCTGATGATGGCGTATGCGTTGGATCATTTGGCTTCATTCAAAATGGTTGAGACGAATGAGCCTGGCGCATACGTCATGTTCGAGAACGAGCGCCGTCGGTTGGGACTGGTCATTTCTCAGCTGCCATGGTTTATTTTAATTATTTTTTTGAATTTTTCCTTTTTATTCCGGACGATTTTGTCATGTTCGTCGTTTACATCGATTTCACATGTAGGTATGTATAATTTCAGCACGATGTTAACAAAACTTTGTAACAATTTATTATTTTTAAAAGAGTGGAGTGTCTTGCACGTTCTTCTCCATAGAGATCTACTCTTTGGAACGTGCAAATAGCTTCACCTTTTTGACCGACCGACATTGACAATTAAAAAGTGCCTGTAAATGGTTTAATTGAAATAAATGCTTGAGTTTGAGTTTGAATTTGTCATAAAAATAATATCTCATTCCAAACACTGATTCAGCAAACATTTTGATTCCGTAAATATGGCGAAGTGAAGGCTTAGAACAATTTGACACGTAAATATTCGTCCCCAAAACAGGTCCTAAGTCTGCTAACATTCCACAAGGTTCAGTATTTCGTCAATACCGAAGGTGTAAACGTACACACATACATACCAATAGGCAGGCAACGACCGATAAATCGAACCGTGCGGTTTGGCTCGGTGGCCTCCCCGAATTGCGTTGCGGTTGTGGGACGAACGTGGCCGAAATTAAGATGATGCGAACAACAGGATGAAGGTCTTATTGTTATGCCAGTTTGTTAAAGTCAAATCGTTTATTTCAAGTAAACCTTTCAAAGGCACTTTTGAATTGTCGAGGTCGGATTTTCAAGCCGTTTCGGAGTTCGAAAACAAGCCCCTGACAAGCTTTTTTATACCGCGTGTATCTGACATCGACGCACAAACGATTTCCATGGGTCCGGGGCATGATTCTGGACACCCTAGACTTAGAATTTTTCGTCGGCTTTTTTCTCATTTTTTTTATTTTTTTCAAGGGTTTTTTTTACTTTAGACTGCTCATAATCGTTATTCTGACCTAACCCAATGAGATTTTTAATAAAAAAATAATTAATTAACTACTGTCACTAAAAAGAGCAATCTGAATAAAGCCACAAATAATATCAGCTCAGCTGAGCTGATACTTTGTAGTACTCTTGAAAAAAATGAGAAAAGAACCGACGAAAAATTCCAACACTGGGGTGTCCAGAATCATGCCCTGGACCCATGGAAATCGTTTGTGCGTCGATGTCAGATACACGCGGTATATTAGAAGAATATAATCTTCTTTTTATGTATAAAACAACTCTTGTCTTCTCTTAGAAGAAGTTCGTGCCCTGGTTCCGTGAAATATGCAACCGCCATCTTGTTTTTTTTAACAATTAAAGCCTATTGTCATTTTAGATCATAATACGAATCTAAGTGCCCTTTTCCTGTCATGTATATTTTCGCCAGCGCGCGGATCAGTCCGCATGCGGGTGATAGCACGCTCTTGGCCACACGCTGGACAAAGATTTTTTTGATGCTGCAGTATCGTGCGTGTCGCCAATGACTAATCACGTCATGCTCATGCATATGACCCGCGTCACAGTGAAAACAACAATGAAGACAGAAGAACACCGCCCGCATCTGGATAGTACGCATGCGGGCTGTGCGCCCGCAGCCAATCCGCATCCCGCTCGCGTGCTGCCCACATGGTAGAAAAAACATGTATGAAATGATAGGATATACATAAAAATACAGGCCCTAATTCAACTTCAATTTGTTCAAATCTATCCAGCTGTTTAGGCCACAGGGCGTGCCAAAGAAACAGACATACAAAATTACAACGAGTAACAGAATAAATTTAACACCTCTTAAGGGGTCATCGTACTCATAATTATTAACAATTTTTGCGCCAGACTGTTAATTTAATAGTAGTAGGGTATTCATGTCTATTGATAAGTAACTAATCACACCTTTCGTACAATGTTGGATTTAACTGATTTTCACAAGTCACCATCACGAACTATATTGGGGGCCCCCCAACTGTTTTAGGGTCGGTTTCCAGTCAAACCGAATTTAGCTGAATACCAGTATTTTACGTGAAGCGACTACCTACAAGACCTCCACAACCCATTGACTGGGTAACACGGTACTTCCTGGCAAGACTGGAGACAGATTTCCTGGCTTATGACAAACCGTAACGACGCGACGTAAAAATACAAACATCTGAATTGAGAACCTCCTCCTTTTTGGAAAGTCGGTTAAAAATGGGACGAAAGCGCGTTTGTATTCGGATATGTACTGTCAAAGATCTACAAATGACAGCCGGAATCAACGGCTTAACGTGCTTTCCGAGCCACGGAGGAAACTCGGTACGTTATGATGGTCACCCATCCACAGACCAACCTTGGCAAGCGTTACTTAACCTTGAAGATCGACCCATGCGACTGTTATTATTTAGCCACGAGCTCCTCAACTGATTTTCACAAGATTAGTATAAAATACAATGTCCTGTTATTTCACTCAAAAATCTCACGAAAAATATTCTTCAAGGGCGCCATTAAAAGTAACGAAGTCAATTATACCCTTGTCCGTCTTCCTCGAACATTCTGAGGTAAGGACGTAATGGACCCCAATACGACGAAAATGCTAATTCGTTGAACTGTAAATGGGGGCGTTAGGGTGTTTAGTATGGTGTCTTATAGAATTCCCACTTGTTTACTATATAAATGAGAGTGTGGGTTTACTTGGGTGGAAAAACTCGACAAATTATTTACCGATCTATTATAAGAGAAATCTGAATCTTGTTTTGAAAAAAACATGTTAATAGTTATCTGGAAAAAGAGTTTATTCACGATAGAACGTGTAACAGAAATAGTAGAGACTAGCTGACCCGCGCAACTTCGTCTGCGTCACATTTTCCATTACTGCTCCGCTCCTGTTTGTCCTAGCGTGATGATATATATATATATATACGCCTATAACCTTCCTCAATAAATGGGCTATCTAACACTGAAAGATTTTTTCAAATCGGACCAGTAGTTCCTGAGATTAGCGCGTTCAACTAAACAAACAAACTCTTCTGCTTTATAATACTATATTATAGTACAGATTGCAGATACAAAAACTACGTTCAGTTACGTATCCTGATCTCTCTCTCGAATTAAGAATATAATTATGAAGAGGGTAGCTAATGCAGGGCACTGTATCATCTCTATCGGTTGAAATGCCGACCAGCCCAGGTACCTAATCTCCTGGTACAAACTAATCTTGAATCAAAATCAACAAAACCAACTATGGAACGAATGGTGCTGAATCAAGTGTATTCTTAATTTCGTCCAGAACAGTCAAAAAAGAAACACATTTTCTCCGATTTTTACTGACAATATTGCTGATTTTAGACCACTGATTAATTTAATTTGTTTTAACATTTTATAATATCAAAAAAGTTTTACTGGGTTCATAGAGTCAATTTATTATAGAGGAGCTCGTGGCTAAATTGAAACAGCCACACGGGCCGATCTTCAAGGCTAAACTACTGGCAAGGCGTACTGCTTGATTGTAAATTACATTTAGACACCCATATCGATAACATTATCAACAAAGCGTTTCGGATGTATGGTTTCGTCATGCGTTCATGTAAAGACTTCAAAAAGCCTTCTACTTTTCTCTTCTTATTTAAAACACTTGTACGTTCACAGTTGGAATATGCGGTACCCATTTGGTGCCCGTATTATGAGAAATATAAAAAAGCAATAGAAATGGTTCAGAAAAAATTTCTTCGTGCTATGCACTACAAGTGTTTCCGTACCTATATTCCCTATGCAGATTTGCTAAAGCATTACGAGATATTGAGCTTGGATTCTAGACGTTTATTTATAATGGCTGTGATGCTACACGGTATATGCAATAACAAATTTAATTGTACTGAGCTAACGAATAGATTGTGTTTCGCAGTCCCTAGAACTGTTATTCGGCGGGAGGTACGCGCACCTCAACTATTCTACACTGGGCGTTGTAGAACGAAGGCTGGGGTGCGAGCCCCTCTTCGCCGACTATTAGAGAACTATAACTCACAATTCCAAGATTTTGACATTTTCGCGCTGTCTCAACTTAAATTTAAAAGAATGGTCTCACAATTTCTTGCGAATTGCCCATAAGACATTGGTTCGTCGGTACCTGCATATTGTTTATCTTCTATAGTTTTTTTTTTTTTCTTATCTTCATCTTCTCTCTTTCCGTTTGACACGCGTTCGTTATCTTCATACTCCGATGTCACTTCGTGGACGATAGTGTGGGTTATACGTTTTCTCCACTATGCTATTATAACTACTTTTCTGTAAATGCTGTAACGTATAACTGTTTTTTGTCCCAAATAAATAAAATAAAAATAAAATAAAATAAAATAAACTATAACAGACGAACGCATCGATCTTCAAGGTTAGGCAACGCTTGCGAAGGTTGGTCTGTGGATGGGTGACCATCTTGACATACCGAGTTTCCTTCGTGCCATAGAAAGCACGTTAAGCCTTTGGTCCCGGCTGTCATTTGTAGATCTTTGGCAGTCGTTACGGATAGTCAGAAGCCAGTAAAATCTGACTGAAATCTTGCATTGAATGAGTTGTGGAGGTCTGGTAGGCAGCCGCGCCACGTAAAACACCGGTATTCAGCTGAATCCGGTTTGTTTGGAAGCCGAGCCAATATAGTAAGGAAAAGGCTAGGTTGTTATAATGGTCACCCATTCAAAGACCGACCTCGGCAAGCGTTGCTTAACCTTGAAGATCGATGTATTCGGCTGATTTAGTTTAGCCACATTGAAACATAATACCAAATATTCACCTCTTCTGTTAGTAAAACAGTTTACTATGGATACAGGTAACATAAAACATGGGGCTAGGACCTCATCACCGCGATTCAGAAAAACGCGTCATAAGTACAACGCCATCTAGCGATCTACAACGTAACTGAACTGTCTTTATACTCATAACTACTCATAAGTTCAAACTTAGAAGCTTACACGTTACGATAAATAATGATAATATAATAAAATGTTCACTTTTATTGCTACATTTTCAGTTTAATTAAAAAATAACTCAAAAATACATTGTTTCGGGGTCTTTTCACACATTTCATATTAAAAATTTTCTCAATAGATGGCATTGCAAGTATCTGAAGTCTTAATGTTAACAACCTATTTTAGCGCTCGATGAAGTTTCTTCGTAAACTTTAAAATTCGATATCAGCTTCTGATTTTGTGGGTCGATTTTGATGAAATAAACACTAAATGTTGCTCCGATTATCACTTCATATTTCGAAGTACCTAAATTTTGAATCCAATCAGTGGTTTATGCGTGATGCTCCTCCAAACGCACAGACAAACAGACAAACAGAAAAGAATTTCAAAAACTGCTTTTTTGTGTTCTATGTAATTTTTCTGACATTTATATGTATTTTTTATGCGAAAATATTCAATTTACAGACACGGCAACTCTACGATTTTATTATATGTCTAGAAGATAGATTTTTCTGACATTTATATGTATTTTTTATGCGAAAATATTCAATGTACAGACACGGCAACTCTACGATTTTATTATATGTATAGATATAGATAGTAGGATTTAGGACGTCCGACCCGTACCGAGATTCTGACCGAACTGGCATGCAGACTAGATGCACATCGTCTCTAAAGCGTCCTCCAGACTACTCGCGTAGTTGCACGAGGTGAAGTGCTCTCCGAAGTTGACCGAAGTCAAGTGCGAGTCGGACTCGCGAGCAAAGGTTTCCGAACCAATTTCATTTTTCAACATGTTATTTTAACGGACTTCCAGTTTTCCTGTAATCTTTAGGTAGGTATAGAACTACCTGGATTTTTTCAAAATTTTACGCCTTGTAGTTTCGGAGATAAGGGGGGAATGGTCGTTTTTGGTCTGATTTCTTGAATAATTTCAAAATAGTAAGCGCTTTCATTTTATATAAAGTTTGCTTTTTTTGTAGTTTAACACCCAAAAGTGACTCCAAAATTTATTTATTTTTGCAACGCGTCCATGTTTGGGTCACAAAAGTCCATAAATGTATACTAAAATTCAGCCGAATTGGACAAGTAAATCCGGAAAAAACTGGCTATAACAGACTGATATACAGAGTGATCCTATAAGGGTTCCGTTTTTAGTTCTGAACCCTGAAAGCCGCTTAAAAAACTATATATACCAACATATTTAAATAACTCAAGACAACCTAGGTACTTGCAAAAACAAAACTGAAAAGAGGGTGTGTGTTACACCCTCAAATACCGATGACTCTCAGAAACCGAACACCAAAAGAAGCAATAATAAAGTCAGGGAAACTACCAAGTCACTGAATGACAAAACACAAGTCACGGTGGGACGCCTCGGTATGCACAATGGGACTAGCAAGGGTCTAACAGGGGTTGTAGTTGAAAAAGTAACCCGCCCCTAAGTTCGGAGACGAGCAATATTGAGCGCGGAGGTATTTGGATGGGGTTATATTAGATGGACTCGGGAAATTCGTTGAAAATAACATCCTAATTGTTGATTATGCACCGAGGGAATAAAGCAGTGTTTTATGGCACGTGCGTTTAAAAATTTAACTGACTTTGCACAGTCCGCAATTCCGCTCCGCATAACTCCCTCGCTCCGCTCCGCTGTCCCGAGATAGGCATTGCCTGTAGGCAACCTAAAGGTCAAATTTTATTTAAATTGAATTTTATTGACCTTCATTTCACAACAAGTTATTTATAAAACTATAACATTTCGTTTAAATTTACAAAGAGTAACATTTAGACTTACTTGTTTTATTTTATCGTAGCCACCAGATTATTACATTTTCAATTGTTATTTTTTTCGTGCAGCTGACTTATAAAATAATAGTAAATTTGACTTCTATCAAAAAACCCAATAGCAAAAAAGACTTGTTGATGAGTTCCAAACAATTCATTTTTAAGCAGTCTGATACAGCTGGTGGTATTTATACCTGCGGTTCTAAAAAGGCCACTTTCACAGTATCAGAAAGCACATCACGCTACCAGTCACTGTTAAATTTTCCCAATCGACCTTGAACCTAATGCGTTAGCGATAAAGATGAAAATGAAATTTGACAGATTTTTGTGTGGTTAATATTATGATTCTCATATGATTCTGCTAAGTTAAAATTAAATTAAATAACGTTTAATTCGACCAACAAAGGATCATAGTACACATTACACATAATAAAATTAAAAAAAATACAAAAACAATGATACAAAATTGTAAATTCAAATTCATACATAAAAAATTAAGTAGCCTTTTTAAACCCGCATAGGGCCAATTCTACTAGTTTTAAGGAACTTTCGCAGTTACATCTCAGTCTCCATCTGTCAAAAATGTATGGAAATGAGGGCTTTTTTGACAGTTTCCGATTGACATGCGAATCCCAAAGTTGTCAAAAATTGGTGGAATCAGTCAGTTCAATCACAGATTTCCAAAGTTGTCAAAAATTGGTGGAATCAGTCAGTTCAATCACAGATTTGAGCGCCCTAAAATGCATCAGAACGAAGTGACATCAAACGCAATAAATGCTGTCTGTTTATGATATAATCATCATCATTTTATAGATTTTGAAACGGCCACAACACCTTCATGTTTAGAATGTGATAATTCAGTGTTATCTTTCTCAATGATTGGTGTTTTAAAAAAATCCCGCCAGAAACAAACCAATTGACGGCACGATTGGCGCAGTGGTTAAGCGATCGTCTGCTGCGTCGCGTATCCTGGGTTCGATTCCCGCACGGAACAAATATCTGTATGGCCTACAGATAATTTTTCCGGATCTGGCTGTTTGTGTTTGTGACTTTGTATGTTTGTAAACGCACCCACGATACAAGAGAAATTCCTAGAGTGGGGCAAAGTTTAAAAAAAAAAAAAACAGAAATGTTCCGTGTTACATAATATCTTTTTTTATTAATATTATTTTAGATGGGTTTACTCTTGACTCTAAATGTTTCTTTAGATCTCTTAAGTCATCCTCTGCCTAGCCTTTTCCCAACTAAATTTGGGTCAACTTCCACTCATACTGGATTTAGCTGAATACCAGTATTTTACAACCCATTAACTGGATAACATGGTAGTTCTTGGCAAGACTGGAGTCAGATTTACTGGCTTCTGACAAGCCGTAACGACTGACAAAGGTCTACAAATTACAGCCGGGACCAACGGCTTAACGTGCTTTAAATGTTGTTGACCAAACCAGTCGTTTGGAACTTATTAGACGAGTTTATTTTTAGCAACTGCTGATTGCATGACACTGTTAGGATGCCTGTCGGGGTGGAACGAAGCAGCGAAGTGGAATTGCATAAAATCTCCGCACCACGTGAATCACTGACATTTTGATTGATATGATTGGTCTATTTCCCGTTGCTCCGCTGCCTCGCTCCGCTGTAATGGAAAGAAACCCTTACAGATGCTTTTTAGGTATGAGACAATATTACTAAGAAAAGACTGAATCAATAAAAATAAAGATAGATACAAAAATCGTAACCCGCTACCACATAACACCACTCGTATATGAAATTCCGTTGACTAAGCAGAAGAGAGGCCCGCGTGAATATTTATGTCCCAACACTAACTTGTGAAGATGTACAATATTCTATATTATTCTTATTTACGACTGCCGCCTTGTATAATAAAATCTTATAGAAGTATTCACCTTATAGATTGAGCAAAACATTGTTCACGAAAGTGTTTTTATTTTATTATTTTTTTCCGAATGGATTCCGTCTACGTATTTTTCAGAGTCATTACATTTGCGCAGACAATAAAATCAAAACCTAAAATGAATAATCCCAGATGGTAAAATTTCTCACAACACTTTAACGTACGTGATGAGCTAAGAGGCTGATCGGCGACGAAAAACTGGTGGATGCCAAGCTTCACAGCTTGGCTCATCGCCTCAAGGTTGCCTGCTTGTCGGTCTTCTACAGATTGTACTTCGGTGAGTGTGCCCAAGAACTCCACGACTTCATTCCACCGGCCCCTTTCTACCATCGGACATCCAGACGCACTGCAACTTACCACCCCTACATTGTTGTAATTCCACCAATTCGCACTAAGCGTTTCCAAACGTCTTTTATAATGCGCACGGCAAAGGATTGGAACTCTCTGCCTGCGTCTGTGTTTCCGAATGCTTACAACCCTAATCTCTTCATAGTGAGAGCGAACAGGTTCCTTCTGGGTAAGCTCGCTCCATCGTAAGCATCGTAAACCTAGGTCTCACCATAACTCGTTCTAAACCATTAAAAAAATTCCATCTATCGCCCATCAGAAATAACTGAAGTTGCAGCTGTAACTGAAGTTACATTGCCCATAAAACCAATGTTTTAGCTCCGTCGTCCACTGCGAAGCTATGAATAGGTAATAGCCGGAACTAACGCAGCGACCGATTGAATTGCTTCCCAATCGGAATCCGGATCGGTTTGCCGCCGTTCGGTACCGCAGAATGGAGGGGTACAGAAGTCCGGCTTTTTATGTCATCGTCATCATCGTTCTTTGCCAATACCTCAATTGATTTGGTGCAATGTCTGTCGGCACATACTGGCAGGGCGCAGGGACATCAATGCCGCAACAAGAAAAAGCAATTATCGCAATGTACATCGCAACAAAAAGAACCGCCATGTATCCAACTGGCGGCAAACTAATAATCTTTCATCGCGCAAGCAGAGTTTAACATGCGATTTGAACATATACATCCGCCCGAATATGAACTATCGGGCATTAGCACCCCAGGCACAACAACCGCCTGCTCGGAGGATCCTCACTTTTCAATTGAGGTTTGCCGGACTTAACTCTCTGTTCCGCATACCCTCTAAACAACTGCTGCGTTGTTTTCACGGTTGCAAGCGTGACTATTGATCATGGGGTGCCAGGTTTGATTACCAGGTCGGGCAAAAGTGTTATTATTGGGTATTTAAGATTTTCTCTGTGACAGCCCGGACTTTGGGTATTGGTGATGTGGACACCTCTGGTTCCTGCCCCAGCCGGCTCGGGTAAAAGTCATCGCGAAGTGTTCTGTCATTGCATATTGATTACATGGATAGACTACTCACTTTTTGATCACTTCACACAAGCTTTCACTTCGACTGTTTACAGAATCGCACTGCAGATATCTCTCCGGTGGCGTAGGATTGCCATCGACCTCAAACAAATGCCGGTCGCGAGTGCGCTTGCACTTGCTGCATGTCGAGCGTGTCTATGTGTGCGTGCGTTTTCATTTATTGTATGGAGTCAACTTTCTGTTTCTATCTATACTGTGGCAGTAGTTTGCATCCCCGTGAGAGGCAACGATTGTAAGGAATCGAGTTCTGATGACATAATTTTGTTTTGAAGTTGGCGATACCGTCTCGTTATGTGGTAAGGATTAACAGTGGTGCAAATTCCATTCTGGTGATAGCATTTTGAATTGGTAATATTCTGAAGTAAGGAGTTCTAATGCTGAAAATATTCAGGAGACCGGAATTGAATTTGGATGATAACGAGTTAGAATGGAAAATTTGCTTGCAGCTGGATCTGCAAGGGTTAAAAAAAGCTCGTCAATTGTTTTCAAGTCCCATATAAATAGCCTATGGCCATAAACTGTTCACAAATCCAGATTCTAGGCTACTACTGAAATAAACAACATTTTGGCAAACGCGGGACTCAAACCCAGGAGTTAATAGGCTTGTGTCCTGAAAAAATCTAATTAGTCCGTCAGTTAGATTATCAAAAAATATTTGACCCGTGTTTTTTCTTTTGTTACGGGAACCAAAATTGATGAAGTAACGACGCTTTTAAAATTCTCAATACGTCACACCTTCGCATAATTTTTAGTGAGTCGTGACGTCAGCAGTAACTTTTGCTTTTGTTGCTTAATGGTTTATCTTAAGATGATGATGATTTAAGAGAAACTATGTTGATCTGTCTAAGTGGTTACATACTCGACAAAATTTGAGTCAACACAAAACATCACAAAAAGAAAAAGTTTTTAATTTAATTTGTGTGTTAATTTCTAACCTTCTGTCCAGTTACTGTTGTAAAGTTAATAATTACGATACCCAATCAAAAGTTTTAAGTTAAGCAATAAATAAAACGCAGTTCTTACATTCCTAGTATTGCAAAAGTTTTTAGAACTAATAATTACCCTTTAAAAGGCAAGCCAAAAGTCAATTCCAGTTTACATTTCTAAATTCTTAAAATCTGAATATTTCATTTGCTCGCTTAATTAAGAAGCGTTAAGAGGAAACGCGGGCGGAGAGACTTTGTATGTAAAAAGTCATAATTCGAGGTTTGGCTCTCGCCTGTTACCTTCTTCAATATTGGACAGATTTAAGAGATATTTCATGAACTGAATAAGAAGAATATATTTTGTGCCGCTATGTTTTCTTTTTTGATGATATATTAAACGTAAAAGCACTAGGACCCTCAAAACATGCTCAAAATTGTCCAATAAACTGCTGTCAAAAGAGCCTTACTGAACAAGTTTGGCAACTATTAATGAATAGAAAAAAACATAGGGGCACAGTTTATATCCTTCTTATTCAGCTTGTGTAATATCTATTGAATCGATTTAATATTCGAGGAGGAAACAGGCGAGAGCCAAACCTCGAAATATAACTTTTTACATACGAAGTCTACAAGCCCACATTTCCTCTTAATGGCGTTAAAAAACTGTCACAAACAGCTGAGTTATTAATGCGAGAGATCTTCACTTGGTCAGCAACCTTCTAGTCTAAAAATGCCACTTTAACAGAATCATATTGGAATCATAACATTAAACACGCGATTTTAGGATGGTTCCATAGAAAAAGTTGCTAATGATCTGTAAAGATTTTGAGTTAATTCTAACACACATTGTAGGTTGCCCTGAAATTACAGGACCTACAAAATTGTCTTTATTAACTCATGGAAGCGATTTATGGTATGTTCTCATAAGGGATATAAAACTAACTATAAAATATTATAAATCTTCTATTGGACAACAAACCGAATTATTTCAGGTTTAAAGGCAACAATTTAACAGTTTACGATCGAGTTTAGTATTTCATTACGCGCTATCCCGTAGCAATGATATTGTCAACTATAAACTTACCCAACCACTGTTGCGACTCTACCAGTGATAAAATACTGTTGTCTTATTCTCAAAATTGGTCTTCAGTAATGGTTGGATTAAAGCGGTTATTAGACTACCCAATCTATCGGGCCCGATAACTAGGGCGAGACTAGTGTAATAAGAAATCGGGTGACACTGCCATCGGGCGATCGGGTGGCTCCGATCTCCCTGCTCTGTCTATCACCTAGTGTAAGTAAGAGACAGGGAGGCAGGTCACTGCCGCAGTGGCGGCATTGGGTAGATTGGCACCTTGGGCAGATTTGTATTCAGATATTTTCGATTGATTATTTTAGGTACTAAAATATTCGATGAAATTATCAAAATTAATTTCCCTGTCTCGCGCAGTTTATGCGCAACATGACTTTATTATTTTAGGGAATTAGAAATTATACTCCAAAAAAAAATGTGAAATTATAGTTGCGATGCATTTTAAACTAGGTATAATATTTGTATGCAAGTAGTCACAAGAGTAGGTAGTTGTTAATTGATGTCTGAAGTTGGAAACAAATTATAGGCACGTCAAAAAAGCCACTTTATTTTTTTTTATAGACGCGACTTTGATATCTGTCTAATGAATTTGATAAAAAAAAGAATGTACGCCTTCCTTGGACCTATACTACGCCTTCTTTGGATGTACGAGTGAGTTGTCGTTGTCACCTTGGTACTAGGCACCCGGGGCGGACCAGCCTCCTCCGCCCGCACTTTACGCCGCCACTGCAGTTAGGGCACGATAGATTGTGTAGTGTAATAATCGGCACCCTGCCGCAAGGACAGGGCGCCCTAGTTATCGCCCTAGTTATCGCCCGATAGATTGTGTAGTGTAATAACCGCTTAAAGCTCACGACTAAATAGTAACAGTCGTCATCTTCAAGGTTAAGCAACGCTTGCCAAGGCCGATCTATGGATAGGTGACCATCTTAACATACCGAGACACGAGGGATATCTCGGAAAGTACATGAAGCCGATAGTCTCGGTTGACACTTCACAGTCCGACCTGATCTTTGGCAGTTGTTACAGATTGTCAGAAGCCAGAAAATTTGGCGCCAGTCTTGCCATAAAGATTGGTGTCAGATTTTCAAACATTTCCGCAAACCTGGTTGGACTTCTTCTACAGACTGTACTTTAGAGAGTGTGGACGGGGATTCCATGACCAGATCCCACCATCACACCCAGACGTACTGCAGGGTACGCACTAGGTCGTACGCAGCTCTTCTCCTCCAAGTGTATTAAGCGCACAGACAAAGTGTGGATTTCTTTCCCATCGTCTGTGTTCCCATCACATCTTACCTATCTGCCTTCAAAGCGAAAGTGAACAGGCATCTTCTGGACTCGTTCGTTCCATCATACGCTTCATCAATCGCTTTCCATCAGGCGTGATACAGATCAAGAGCAAGCCAATTCCTAATTTATAAAAAAAACCTCAAATACCCGCGACTAGATAACGAAGTAAACCTTCAACTACCCACAAACTATTACTTTATCACCTGACCTTTTCAGACTCACACAAAACATTTTCCAGCAATGACACATACACGAGAATTCCCAGGCGTTCCAGACGAAATACTCTACAGCAATGTTAGTACAAAAGTGTGCCATCAAATTCACATCACCTTTGGAAACATCTGTCACGGTCATAGATATGATATTGTTCCCTAAGGATGCCTCAAATACGATGTGGAAAAAAGCTTGTAAAATTGTGACAATTTATTGTTTTTGGAGCTAACATTTTAAAAATATATTAGGGTTGCTTAGACCTGCTTTCTTGAGGAATTTATATCATTCATCACATTGATCATTGATACATAGACCTGGGAGGCTAAAAGGTCACTTAACGAGATCAGAGGGCTAATTCACGTAATTTTATGACGCGCCGATTAAGTTTTAGTGCAGTTGCAGTTAAGTTCAAGTTTGAGTAATAAACGGTATTCTTGTAATCTTTGAACTGCACGTAAGCTGCGCGTGAACTGCACGTCAACTGCAGGACAACCAAACTCGACCAAACTTACGTATGGTTGAGAGAAAAAATATTACTCACTAAATAATCGAATAGAATCGATTACATTTCAATGATTAGGACGTTATTATAATATTAAAACATAAACTTAAACTTATTAGCTGTCATTTTGAGACGTCAAACAAATAGTAGAATACCGATCTTGTTGCGTTCCGAAGCACGCACCAAAGACGCGTAACAGTAGAATGCCGTTATTGCGCTCGCGTGACGCAAACTTGAAGCGAGCGTGTCTGACAGCGTTATAGAATACGGAAAGTGTTGTTTTGATCGAAACTTAACTTCAACTGCACTGCAACAAAACTTATTTAGTTACGTGAATTAGCCTACATAACAGATTGGAATCATAATATTAATCACACAAGTCAGTAAAATTTCATTTCATCTTTATCGCTAACGCATTAGGTTCCAGATTGATTGGGAAAATTTGACAGTGACGGGTAGCGTGATAATTATGCTTTCCAATTCTGCTAAAGTGGTATATTTTTACCTCCTGGCTTGCTTGAGGAATTTTTACATTTCATTCTACATTAGCCAATAGGGAATATGCAAGCGATTTTTTTATTTATAAAATGAATTACTTATAAGCTCCAGTAAACACTCTAGAAAATATTTTTTAAATATCTTCATCAGCGATGAAGGTATAACGCTTCAAAGATTACTTTTAGAACGAGAAGTCCGACATGGAATTTGACGTCACATTACGTGACGTCTATACATCTGCCATAGAAAACAGCGTTTTCGCGAGAGGGACAGATATATTTGTTTAAACTGTTAGTAATATATTTTTGTTTATAGTGTTTAGATAATAAATATTTTTTTATGCATATTCCCTATTCTACAAAATTTCACATTCGCATCGCATTCGAAATCTTCCAAAAATTAAGGCGTTTTTTACAGTTTTCGATTAACATACGAATGCGAAAGTTGTTTAAAAAATAGTAGAATTTTGTCTTTGGTGAACTGCATTCGCACGTTGTAACACCTTTTTCCCTAAATGTAATACGGGGAAGTATTGAGCCGCACAAAAAAAATCACGATAAGCCTCAATTAATAAATATCATAATTTACAAGAATATTGTACGATTAACATACAACTCACGCTTAGGTATATGGCTCTTATATCCTCTTTTATTCCGGACACTTTTATCCTGCTCGTCTTTTACATCGTTCTCACATGTATGTATAATTTCAACACGATGTCAACAAAACTTTGTAAAAAATTATTATTTTTAAAAGAGTGTCCGTGGAGTTTCTTGCACGTTTTTCTCCATAGAGATCTACGCTTTGGAACGTGCAAATAGCTTCAACTTTTTGGACCGACCGACCTTGACAATTCAAAAGTGCCTGTTAATAGTTTAATTGAAATAAATGCTTGAATTTTGTTTTTTGAGTCATGTATTTTTTTCCATGGGGACTAGCTGAGTGGGCTTGAAGGGAACTCTCTTGTGTGTGTGACTACATAACAAGATGGAATTACAGTTCACTTAATGCTCACTTCGCCTTAGTTTAAACGATGAGTGTAAACAAAATAGACTGGCTGATGGCCTCCTACTGCGATCCCAGAAAGTATTACTAACATAGATTTTGTAACAACCAAAATAGTAATTTTTGTCAGTATGACTGTACAACCAAAGTTAAAAATCTTACCCATATTAACATCGAATCCATATACATATTTGGAGGCCATGTCTATTACTAATAGAAAAGTCTTTACTGATTAACTTTTTTCTTTTAATCATAAGGTAAATGATATTGTATTTTAAGGCACTACTCACACATATTCAGCTGTATTCAGCGTATGCCCATAGAAAACAACGATTTTGTATGGAGACGCGTACGCATTCAGTTTTCGCGGAAACCAAGTGGTTGCGCCAACATTACGAATTCGATTGACATCCGCTATTCACTTATATCTTTTCTTTTCCCGCACATACCTCGCGAGTGAATAAGGAGATTCGCCCGCCATTTTTGTCGCAAAGGTGCTTCGAACTGCATCGCAGGCGCATCGTAGTCAATTCGCTCCGCTTAAAAATAATGGTAACTTTGGAAATACCTCGGTATCGCATATAATAAGACTTATAATCAAGGTTGTGTATTTGCTTTAACGTGTGAGGACAATAAATTGAACCCGGCTGCCCTTGAACCTGAAGAAAAGAATCGACATGGAAGACGAGACCACGCGGTTCCCGTAAAAGGTTTGTGCATCCGTTCCTAATTGTTTTTCGGGTTGTATTCTATTGTCTCACATCCACCGCAACTCGAATTGCCTGCCACTGATCGTTTGTCAATTGTTTTGCTCCGCCTTCCACATATGTATACAGTCCACTAAAACCTAACCAGCGTAACCACCAAGTATAAAATGAGGACAAATTTGTTATTATAGTGCGAATGCTACAGATAGAGTTCAGCGCTGTTCTGCCGCTGCCGCCTTTTCATTCTTAAGACGCTCTGTACGTGGCTGATAGAAGCAGAACTTTAAAAGTGTGACCAAAATCGTTCAACGCAACGCGAATGGAACTAAATAAGTGTGGGTATTCCCTAAAACTGACAAGAGCATACCACTAGCACCTCATTCAAGAACTTTTCATATTAACGAACACAAGCATAAAAAGAACAAATACGAGCTTAGCGCAGGTGCTCGAGCCAATTGCTCTTGTTCAGATGCTCGAGTGTCTGTGCTCGTCGACGGCTGGCAAGCATTTGAGAACTGCACTCGAATGTAAAGGTGTCGCACTTTTTGTTTGTCAGCCTTGTGAAAGTTGTCTTGTGAGAATTGCTTGAGATGTTAAGTTCAATAGTTTAGATAAATGTTTTTTCTTTAGCAAGATGATGGTAATGTCTTGTTATGAATTGAGCACCTTAAAGTTCTAAGTTTGAGCTACACGATAACTGGAAAATGCTTGCACGGTCTGGACAGGACCACTCAAATCTGTGTGGTACTTTCCTAAAAATATCACTTCAGACATTAACCTACACGGTTCTCATGTGATTTGACCAGTACGATTGTACGGACTTAAAAGAGACTTTGACATCTGAGTTTGTTTCGATGTTTCTTCTCAGAACAGTCAGAACTAGTTTAGCTACAACATGGGAGTCAAGTCAAGAGTGAATAGGTTACTTCTAGGCACGCGTGCTCCATCTTAGACCACATCATCGTTTACCATTATGTGAGATAGTGGTCAAACGCGTGCCTATTAAAAGTAAAAAAAAAAACAAAGTTTAAAATGACCAAAAAAGATAGACGTGTAAGTGTACAACTTCCTTACAAAGTAAATATCATTTATGTTGTAACGCCCACTTAATTTGACTCTGTAATTATTGTAATACTCTGTTAAAAAATACCACCATGGGAAATTAAGTGTTGAGAGTGTCAAGCAAACAGTCATTCCACTTTTATTGGATAAACTAGTATCCATCCATGTCGATGTAAGAAGTGAGTTGTGTTCGTCAAAAGTGTTCAACCTCCACGGACGGTGTAGGGTAAAACCAGGATAGTTGCCCCAGGAGTACAGTTGCCTCGATTTTAATTACTCTAGTTTCGTGAGTGAATCACGTTATGTTATTTTTTTTATCAATCGAAAAGCTCTGCAACTACCACTAAGTTGCGATTGCAGGGGAAGGCAAGGTGCGATCAAAATTTAGGCAGGATAAGTCCTTTCTTCTTTTTCTGAAAGTCCTTTCTTGACAGGGCATCAATCCTATATGTAATTTATATAGATAAAGCAACTATACCAATGGGATAGTTGGCGCAAAATTTAGAGGTCCGCAAAAATCCCCTACACTCTGGAATTATCAAAGAGAACGTTTTTTAATTTCATGAAGATAATCAAAGCACTTACCCATTCTATAATATTTTTTTTTGCTTTTTGTACTGAGAGATATAGAGTTGTTTCAAAAAATGTTGCAACTATCCGACTTTTACCCTAAATGTCACCTCAAAAGCAAGCTTTGGGACACAGAAGACAGGAAAGTAGTTGAAAATATTGGTAGTAGTCGTGTCTTCGTTCTTTGCGCACTATAAGTGCAAAACATGTCCACAAGCAGCTGACTGTGACACACTCGAGTATTTCTATGGTTGCCAGACTTAACACTAGAAGGTGTTCAAAGAAAAAAAAACTGGCCAAGTGCGAGTCGGACTCTAAGGGTAGGGAAATTATAATTTTTTGGTCTAATTTCTTGAATAAATTCTTAACGATATGTTTAAAATTATGAAAAAAAATATAAGAAAACCCCTCACAGTAAGCCCTTTCATTTGATATGTCGCACAATAAGGTTTGAAAAACTTTTCTTGTTAATTTTCTAGTTTGACCCCCTAACGTGACCCCCATACTCAAAATTTATTCATTTACGTAACGCGTCCGTGTTGAGGTCACAGAAATCTATGGCTGGTTTTAGAGTCACGCTGACCGCACGCTGACCGTCAGCGCGTAGATTGTCATCGCTGACGTTCAGTGCGAGACGTTTCAATATCGTGCTGATCGCTTTGGAGTACAGACGCACGCTGACGGCGTCCACTCGGCTCGACACTAGAACGCTCACTGAAGACCGAGGCGCTCGGGCGGCGGTGAGCGCCGACGGCTACGCGGTGCCGACGAGCGACGCGTACGCCCGCTGACAGGTCAGCGCTGACCAACCTAGAAGTTCATACATTTTGGCTGTCAGCGCTGACGGTCAGCGTGACTCTAAAACCAGCCTATATGTGTACTGAATTTCGACAGAATCAGTACAGTAGATCCGAAGAAAAACTGGCTGTAACAGACGGATAGACAGACAGTCAGACAGACAGACAGACAGACTACCGAGTGATCCTACAAGAGTTCCGTTTTTTACGAATGTTCGCAACTCTGTGTGTCTCAAGCGGACCTGTGACACGAGGGATATAGTGTGACAATATCCGTCTTCGTAGTCATCACCTGCCTAGCCTTTTCCCAAGTATATTGGGGTCGGCTTCCAGTACAACCAGATTCAGCTGAATACGTGGAGCGGCTGCCTACCAGACCTTACAACCTGTGGCAGCGCGCACGACCTGCGCGCGCGCCGCACAACATCATACTGGAGTCGCCCCTTTTTTTTTGTTATGCCTCTCGCAGGTCAACCTGAGAAGATTGGCTTCTGCTTAACCGGACGTGCTGGAGTAGCCACTGCGCGACACTTTTATTTATAGCCTCAGCGCTAAATGTATTGTCGATGTAACTTTCAATGACTGTGCCGGTCTGCGCGCCCCGCATTTTTGGACTTCACCACTATTGGTGGACTGATTCTACTGGCGTTGCAGACCTGACCCTAATTCCACCATGTCAAATAGTATGTAAGTAGGGACAACATTCAATAAATCATGATCATTTTATTGTGACAGGACGGACAGACAGACAGTCAGACGGACAACCAAGTGATCCTACAAGAGTTCAGTTTTTTACGAATGTTCGCAACTCTGTGTGTCTCAAGCGGACCTGTGACACGAGGGATATAGTGTGACAATATCTGTCTTCTTAGTCACCATCTGCCTAGCCTTTTCCCAAGTATATTGGGGTCGGCTTCCAGTCAAACCAGATTCAGCTGAATACGTGGAGCGGCTGCCTACCAGATATCAACTCATTACCTAGATAAAACGGTACTTCTTGATAAGACTGGAGTCAGATTTACTAGCTTCTGACAATCTGTAACGACTGCCAAAGATCCACAAATAACAGCCGGAACCAACGGCCGAGGCACGGAGGAATCTCGGTATGTTAAGATGGTCACCCAGACCAACCTTGGCAAGCGTTACTTAACCTTGAAAATCGACTCATGTGACTGTTATTATGTAGCCGTCTTTGTAGGTACAAACCAAATAACTAGTGTCCAACCCTATATCGGTTATACATGAAGGTATGTTTGTACTTAAATCGAACCGTGTGTAACTTGTACAATATCCAGACGTCTAGGACCCTCGTCACGTGCGACACTCCGTGACAGATGGCGAAGTATCTTCAGATATAAGTGCTCCTAAATGTATTCACTTTATTTTATTTTCTTGAAAGTAGGCCTTTTTGTGTAGGGCTTTCGATATTTCGACTATTGGGTATCTTCGATGGTGATTTTTGCATGGTAAAGCCCTTTAAGTAAGTAAGTAAAATTTTATTTGTTTAAACATGGTGTACATGAACTTGCAAGATTAAAGAAAAAAGTGCTAAAATGTTCAGTTTACAAAACGTAAGACCAATTTATAAGTCCGATGTTTCCTTTTAAAACCCTATTTTTTTTCCTTTTAAAGCTGCATATTTTCGGCTCTACTGAATCTATCTAAGTAACAAAGTCTGTGTTTACCATACCTCTGCCAACCTTTTTAAAATATGAAAGTGTGATGTCAAATGAATTATGTAACGAAGGCAGGAAACAAAACTAGGATAACCCTAATCGTCCAGAAACAAAGCAATGATCACCCGATAACACGATCGTCACTTCCTTTCACGCAAAAGCGGTCCCCTTCCAGTTTTTCCGAATTATAAGGCTGCTTTTCCATTGACGCAGAGCGAGATAGCAGAGCGGAGGGCAGGAGTAATGCAGAGCGGGGTGGCGGACTGTGTCTGTCCATTGATGCTAAGCCAGGTAGTGAGGAGTAGAGCTGTGGACGGAGTGGAGTTAAGCCGAGCTAACGCGATCGCTGTCTTTTTCCGCTCTCCAGTTTGTATGAATTTTTAAACTAGGTTGCAAATCTCTGTCTGAAGCGGAGCAGAAATTTTAGACAATTTCATTGGCACAGTTCCGCTCCTCTCATCTTCGAAGATCGGATAGTCAGCTATACGACGCCGCCCATTCCCCTTTAACGCAAGACCAGTAGTTTTCTATTGTCAAAATTACCTTAACCAGTTAAAATGCTTTAAGCTTTCCAGCTCTCTTGCCAACCCTAGAACAAATTCCCAGTTTACGATGCACAGTTAGAGCTGCGATCGTCAAAGTGTCTCGCGAGGTTACGCTGAATGTAATCCTGTCGAACACGCCAGTTTATTTCCAACGGATCTTTGCAAAGTAACAGTATCGGGTCAAAAGTAACAGCGGTTCTAAAGTAACAACAGTTCAGGGGGCTGGGGAATCGTACTACTTTTGTATTGGTGAAATACTCGTATTATTCCTGTTTATGTTGTATATAATGTCTATGTTAACAAATATCAAAATACATAACCCTCCTTTTGGGCCTTGCCGCAGTCGGGTAACAAAGAGCTAGATTTGATTTTTAGTTTACTAAATTTCTACAACTTCTACATATTATGAAAATTCTTGAACCGATAAGTTACAACTATAGGCTTTTCTCAGAAAAGTTCTATAGGCCGTGAAAGCAAAGCTGAAAAAAAATAATAATAAGAAAGTAAAAACTTTCAATCTGCATGTTCCACCAATTTGCCAATCTCAACGGTTGGCGCAGTGGTTGAGCAATTGGCTGCTACTGTACGTGTCGCAGGTTCCCGCATTTTTTTTTTGCGACAAGCCCGCCACACATTCCCAAACACTGCAACTCCTGAAAGCCAGAATCAACAGTGGCGACCACCACAAAAACGCCGAGCTAATGAAGCCCGACGAGTCCCGGAGAAACGATTCAACTGTTGTGGATCCCGCGACGAAATTTATCAAAAGAGTACAGCGGAGGAGTAGGAAAAAATAACTATAATTTCCACTTGGTTCCCGCATGGAACAATTAATACTAGAATGACCTACAGATAGTTTTTCTGGGCCTGGCTGTTTGTGTGTGTGACTTTGTATGTTTGTAAACGCACCCACGATACAGTAGAAATTCCTAGTTGGAGCAAAGATTAAAAAGATTAACCAGCGGCCAAGTGCGATTTGTACTCGCGCACGAAGGGTTCCGTACCATCTACACTAATATTATAAAGAGAAAAGATTTGATTATTTGTTTGTTTGAATGGAATAGGCTCCAAAACTACTGAACCGATTTCAAAAAAAAAATCACCAATGTGAAGAATGTACTGTCCGTATGAACATAGGCTATATTTTATCCCGTTAAAATAAAGGATATTCCCGTACGAAGTCGGGACTTGCAGTTCAGGTAAAATCAAGTTTGTTGTACGGGAGCCCCCTAAAATATTTATTTTATGACGGCAACAGAGTAATCATCAATCATCCGTGAAAATTTCAACTGTCTAGCTATCACGGTTCTTGAGATACAGCCCTGGTGACAGACAGACAGCGAAGTCTTAGTAATAGGGTCCCATTTTTACCCTTTGGGTACGGAACCCTAAAAACTGGCCAGGTGCAATTCGCAATTCAAAATTAATAGGACCCACTACATTCGTACCTCAAGTACGTTTAGCACCCTCCTCCCATTACTCCTGCAGTGCCAGAACATAAAACCGCAAATGATTCTAAATTTTCTAATAAAACTAACTTTAAGGTGTCTTATTTAACTTTTATTTTGCGAGGTGGCGTTTCACAACTGCTACTCAAAAATGTATAGCTCACTAGGTAGGTACTGCTTTCATTTCATTGGCGCTATAAAGTTCCAGGATTTTTACATTATTTTTCAGGTTACTGGCGTACGTAGTAATAGTGTATACATATGTCTGAGAGTAAAAATAAAGTATACATAAATATGTCTGAGAGTAAAAATAATGTATACATATGTCTGAGAGTAAAAATAGTGTATACATAAATGTCTGAGAGTAAAAAATAAAGTATGAATATGTCTGAGAGTAAAATAGTGTATACATAAATGTCTGAGAGTAAAAATAGTGTAAGTATACATATGTCTGAGGGTAAAAAAAATTACCAGACTCTCATAAACACCACGTAACGTCACAATTAACGTCCAATGGACAACCCTAAAAGGAAAGCGTAAAAGAAAAAAACAACTGCTATCATTTTTTTACTTCAAACTATTTACTTCAACATAATTTCGATATTAAGACCCTCGGATGTTGTCCGCCATTTTGAGCAGTATGTTCCTCAGTAAGTTAGCGAGTAGTGGGTAGTTTTGACCTAAAAGTGGCGCTCGCAGCTGCGGCACGCATACCTGTGGAAAACCAACATTGTTTGGTTCACGGAATTTGGAATGTATCAGGTGCAAAATAGTTCAGGGAAATCTTAAGCTACGTTAAATGTAAATACGACCTTGCCAAGGGGTATCGTTTCCCAGTAAACTGAGTTATGGGCAGTCACTCAAATATGTGAAATTCTTCCGTTACTGATTTGTAGAGTGACTAACAGTCAAGGCACAACCAGGGGCCCGAGTCTGCTATTACAATAGTGTCAGAATGGTCGATCACTGATTTCAAAATGGTTGATTTTGACAAGTTTGGTAATCTACTAACATAATGGCATCATAATGGCGTCATTATGACATCCCAATGATCAACTACTGACACGCCATTGAAAGAAAGCCATATGAATGATAATCTCGTACATAATGACAGATTTAGTTTACGAACTTCTCACTACTTCAGATTGCTTATAACACTAATAAATAATATGTAAAACTAAATATAAATAAAATCTACCATGAATAAATGCTCAAATTTAGCTCGATTTTATAATAATGGCAATACGGGCATTCCTACCGCAATTCTATTATGAGACCAGTGACCGGCCACTGACGTGCCAGTGACCGTGCGATTATGAATTTATCAGATTACGAACTTTTAGCAAAATGACAATGGCATGACAATGGGATCGTGTCGGAATGACAAATTTATAAAAATAGCAGACTCGGGCCCCTGAACTACTGGTCGTAAAAAACTGAAATTTGGCATGTCGGCTCTTTGGGGAGTGTACTACTAAAACTGCCGGAGTTGCGGGACTATTCGAAAGAGATACCGTGGCTCCAGAACACAAAGGGCAATGAAGGAACATGGATGGGTTTTAGTCAGTAAAAGTCTGACACTCTCTTCCGCTCCGCCCAGAGCGGGAGAAGTCATTTGATGATTTCCCATCCCTAAAAAATAAAAAAGTAAAAAAGGGGACCACTAAAACACTGAATAGGTCACTTCTATGTAAGCGTGGTCCATCGTCGACCACGACCACATCATTGCTTACCATCAGTTAAAATCGTGATCAAACGCGAACCCAACAATAATAATAAAATACCTCCTTTCAATTGAGTTGCACCGTTAGTTAATTTTCAGAAACCAGCAGGTTGATTCTGTAAACATGTCAAAGTGAAGGAGTGGGTGAAGTGATCACGAAGTGAGCTGACATTCCAAATAGATCACTTAAGACTGACAGCTAACTTCGAGAACACTTCACCCACGCCTTCACTTTGACTTGCTTAGAGAATCGCACTGCAGAATGGTAAGTAGTTCAAATCAAGCTACAACAATCTGGCAAATTTCTTTGTTAGATTTTCAACTTTATTGCTAAAGAGATTGGGTTCAAATTTGATTAGGAAAATTTGACAGTTTTATATAGCCAGATGTACTGTGCAACTACCAATATTCCTCAAGCAAATACTCACGACTGCCAGAATGACGACCAACAAGGGACAGATCAAGTTAATGAGCAGAGTGAGAACGGCTCGCACCAACCACCAGAGGCCCACCACCACCATGATACTGGCCAGCATCACCTTTAATAGATCGAAACAATCCTACAGAGATTATAAATCCTGTTTGTCTGTATGTGTGGGTATTGTCCATCACACCGTAATGGCTAATAGTAGGAGAGCTGGTAGATTTTTTGGGTAGATGTTTGAGGTAAGCTGGAAACTTGTCCTATACAGTATACCTCTATTTTTGTTAATAGAGAGGTATACTGTATAGGACAAATTGGACGAGTAGGGTGTTCCCTAACACAAAACTGCAGCCCTGGCTGGGGAGAAGCAGGGCTAACTCAACCATTATATTTTCAAAGATACTATTTATGTTTTCCAGAAAAATATTTCATTTTGCCCGCTGCTACTATTACTATATTTTGACAAATTACCTTTTGATATTGTTCATCAAAAACTTAGACAGTGTGCTTTTTCTGCAGTATAGAATTGATAAATGGATTACAATTTTTAAAAGACGATATTCCACAATCGGGAAAACATTGCAGAAATTCAATTTTCGATTTTCACTTTTTACCGACAAGTCCTTAAACCGCAGCGTCACTGTTAACTGCTACACCATTTTATTGATTTTTTTTATTTAACACTTTAAGCACAAATGTACAGAGGCGGACTTAATGCCATCGGCATTCTCTACCAGTCAACCTTTGGGTGATGTAGAGACAAACAGTGGTAGGTGCAATATGGAGAACATAAAAGCGATTGATATTAATATACAAACATACAGAATACTGTATAAACTATACATATTACATAATATATAATATAACAAAATTTTAATTGAAAAAATAAACATACAAACATATTTATACAATTAGTACCAATGGATAGTTGAGAAATATTAGCGCTGTGATGAGACTACTGCCAACTTCTTGTGAATGTGCTCACGAACTCTAACTTTAAAGGTTAATCGGTTGGTGGCCATCCTGAATTCCTGAGGGAGCGCATTCCACAGAGAAATAGCCTGAACGAAGAAGGAAGAGTGAATGAAGTCAGTACGGTGAGTGGGACATTGAAGGACGCGGTTATGTGATGAGCGTAGATTTCGGTTGTGGTTGCTACAAATGTATTACACCATCAGTTGATTGTTTTATTAGAGGGCCCAATTCCACTTCTACTGCAGAATGTGCACTACAACCAAACCGATGTGAACTCGGCATACGATCGGGTATCTTCGTGAGCGATCGTGTGCTCATTTAAGAATTTCTTGTACAGTGAACGCGTATGAGCAACCGTTTCACCGGCCTTATCTTTACTATTTAAATCTATGTTACGCGCGTTAAATATTCGGAAGCTGCACAAATGGGAATCATCTATCTATCTTAATATATATAAATCTCGTGTCACAATGTTTGTCCTCAATGGACTCCTAAACCACTTAACCGATTATAATAAAATTCGCACACCATGTGCAGTTCGATCCAACTTGAGAGATAGGATAGTTTAAATCTCAATTTTTTGTTGCAATATTATTTAGGAGCGGAAAATGTGACGCAGACGAAGTTGCGCGGGACAGCTAGTATAATTATATAAATATCTATATATATATAAAAATGAATTGCTGTTCGTTAGTCTCGCTAAAACTCGAGAACGGCTGGGCCGATTTGGGTAATTGTTTTTTTGTTTAGTTCGCTAGAATACAGGGAAGGTTTAAAACAAAAAAAAAAGCAGTTGACGGGAGCGAAGCCGCGGGGCACAGCTAGTCAAAAATGAATTACTGTTCGTTAGTCTCGCTAAAACTCGAGAACGGCTGGGCCGATTTCGGTAATTCTTTTTTTGTTTACTTCGCCAGAATACAGGGAAGGTTCAAAAGCAAAAAAAAAATTGCAGTTGACGGGAGCGAAGCCGCGGGGGACAGCTAGTATTGAATAATTGAACTTTTGCCTGCATAGTATTTTTCTTGAAAACGTTGCATATGACAATAATATAGTTAAACATGAGTGTACTTAGAGCTCGTGAAGTTTACCATACCTGCGCCTCTTCATGGGTGTGCAGCCAGGTCTTGACACAATTCACGAAGTTGTTTTCTGCCTGACCCTCTCCCCCACATGATGTCCGTGAAAGACCAAACTGAAATAACAATAACATTTTCAAAAAAAAACCCTGCAAGAATAAGTCAATCTGGTGAGTTACAAAAATCAAATGCAGGTATTTAAATTGATTCAATAATAACGCAAAACATGTTTGACTTAAATACAAACTTTATCATAAAAGGGTATTTCTGCAGAGTTGTGAAATAAATTGCAGGTGTAAGTGACATTGCAGAGTTTTACTCACTAATGTTTGAGAGGTAAAAATTTAGCTAACGTTTATATATTTAAATAGATATATTACATACATCAGGGCCAAACATATCCCCCTGCCATTGGAGGTGATTGGCGTACATCTTGCTGGCCAAGTTTCCAATGACGTCTGTTGCGCCCAACATCAAGTCGTGTAGATTTCGGTCTAGACGGGAGTCTGCAAACAAAATAAAAGTCAGTTTGCAGACTATTTGTACGAAACTCTGCAATATCACTTATCTCTACTTTTTTGACGCTGGTTTAAAGAGTTTCAACTAGCATTCTAAAAATGCTACTTTTCCATGTTTTTTTTTTGACTTAATTTATATAATAAGTCTATCCATAAATTAAGTTTAAGAACATAATTAGTCGTGTTTTAAACATTACCATAAAAGGGTAGTTAAATTAACATAAGGTTTTAATTACGTGAGAATTAGTCGTTTTTACTAATTAGGTAGCAACAGCTTTTTATTTGTGTTATTTCGATACAGTAGGTTTTATTATTTTCCTAATTATGCCATTGCTTTTGTACAACTCTTATCAAAATTTAATCAGAAGCCAAACATGTTAAGACTAAATTAACTTTCGATATTTTAATAAGAGTTCGAGGATAAGAGAGTTGAATACTCTTACATAAAACATAACCTACCTTTTGGGACAGTCGAGTAAAAATTGGTAATAATTTCAAAAATAACAATTATTTAGGTTCCAAACGTCTGTAAGAAGCACAACCCTTATAGGATCACTCGGGTATCTGTATGTCTGTCCGTTTGTCACAGCCAATTTTCTTCGAATCTACTGGACTGATTCTGTTGCAATTTGATACATGTACGCACTTCTGTAACCCGAAAGCGGACGCGTTACGGAAAAAAAATGTGATTACTTTTTTTAAATTATTTGTTTGCTGTACTCCTACCACAGTGTAGTCTTAATAACCCAGAGGTTGACTGGTAGAGCATGCCTTGTTGCATTAAGTCCGCCCATGTAGGTGCCACTATTATGCATAAAGTTCAAGTAAATAAATAATAAGTATGGGGGTCACTTTTAGAGGCCGTCTCCACGAGCGGGAGAATCGCCGCGAGTTGACGTAATTTTTTTCATTTCACTTGTCAAACTCGCCGTGTGGAGACACGTACATAGAATTGTTATAGAAATACGTGACACGGGGAGATTGCCTCTAAAGAAATAATTCGAACTATGCCGTGTGTCATATCAGATGGCCTATTGTGAGGGTTAATTTTTTTTTCGTTATTTTAAATTAAAAAGTTTTGAAGTTTTTCAAGAAATTTGTTGTTTTTTTTATCTTTGACTAGGATTTTTTTCCTTTTCTCGCAAGCGCAAACAGTCAGACCTGGAACAACTATCTGTAGGCCATACAAATATTTGTTCCGTGTGGTAATCGAACCCAGCACAGCGCAGCAGCCGATAGCTCAACCACTGTGCTAACCGTATCGTCAAATTACCATTCTCCTCCCTTTGTCTCCGAGACTCCTAAGTAGACAGGATAATAGTTCTATATCTACAGATTAAATATTAAAAAAAACTATAGTTCTAAAACAACATGTTACAAAAAAAAAAAAATCGTTTGGAACCCTTTGCACGCCAGTCCCGACTCGCACTTGGCCAGATTCTTCCACATTAGATTTGAAGAAATTCACCATACCTAAAGCAGGACTTCATAATCAGATTTAGTGATATTATATTTTCGTTTTTTCGTGACATTTATCAAACTTTGTCATTTCGCAAAATCGACACTGTGTTTATGATGACCTTATGTTTTAACTAAATTTTATTTAAGTTTGATAATAATTAATTAATACATTTACATATATTCAGCATCGTTCATGACTGGGTTCATGCACAAAACGAGACAATAAATGAAATTGTAAAGTTTGTTGTATGCATGAGAGCAAATAAATAAATAATTCACAGCATAATGAAGGCATATAAAACAGCCACGTTCTCTAAAATAATGAAGTACAACACTCAAGTAAGCACAAACACTCATTCTCCACAAAGATAACATAAGAAATGACAGCAAACACGGCCATCAACCACAGAACCCGTGCATTTACTTTATGTAGCTTATCTTCATAAAAAATGCTCACTTCCGTATGATAATACGTTATAAGCAGAGCTATAAAAGTTATTCCACGATATGAAGAAAGTAGGTACTTCATCAGCTCTGGTGTATTAAATAGGTCGATTTGTGTAGAAATGCTTTTGGGTTAACTAATCTTTTTTTAAGTGAATTTTTAAAGCAAAATAGCAGCTAAAAATAAACAAATAGTATCCTTGTTTGCACGAATAGAATAGAATGCTCTTTAGTATGTGCACCGTTTCAGTTACAGAAAAGATAGTTCCTAAATACCAAACCATTCTGCAAAGCAGAAGAATTCTGCCTTTAATCAACCAATCAAAGAAGCATTGGACAGTGCAGCCTGCTTGTCGGTCTTCTACAGATTGTGATTCGATGAGAGTGTCCAAGAACTCCACGACCTAATCTCATCGGCTCCTTCTTACTATTCCACCAATTCGCACTAAGCTTTTCCCAACTTCTTTTATAATGCGCACAACAAAGGTGTGGAACTCTCTACCTGCGTCTGTTTCCGAACGCTTACAACCCTAATCTCTTTAAAATTAGAGTGAACAGGTTCCTTCTGGGTAAGCTCGCTCCATCGTAGTGTCTCTGTCATCTGTTACCTAGACAAGAGTCAAGAGCAAACCAATCACAAATAAAAAAAAAAGCAAAAACGCGTATTGCACACACCTCAAAATTTACTAGCATTACAACCTATCGACACACCACCATACTCCAAATTATCACAACAAAATAAAGCAAATACAACAACGAAAACACGTTCCCACTCGCGAAACTCACAACAACGCTAATATAAGCAATTAACGGTTTAAACAGCTTAAATCTAACAAAGCGTCACCGTGACGTGTCGCACGGAAGCGCAATTTACTACGGAACCCACCTTCTTCATCCTTGTAAATGAAAAACGGCTCATTAATGTGTCCTAATTTCCTCACACACCGATCTTTGTCACATACCACATAATTTTATAGTTGTTAGAGGAAAGTCAGCGCAGAAGGCTAACTTGGTGTTGAGGATGTAGAATATGCTGTGGTACAGGAGGGTGCAAATGTTTGACAAAAACTGCAGTCAGAAGCTATTCTATGACTCTGTGTCGACGGGAATCCACTGGTGTAACCCTCAAATTAAACTAGATGATATTTTTCGCCATGTTTTGCTGTGTTTTCTGGTATTGATTACTTATCCCCATTAGAGTGATCTTTCTGTATACATTATGCTGCGTTGTGATTAACTGAACAAGATTTTCATAATTTAAAATACACTCGATCCATTTTTTTTCTCCAAAAAAATCCATTGGATAGTCTCGTTGGCAGAGACTTCAAACAAAAATAAAACCGGCGAGTCGTGCTCGCGTGCAAGGAGTTCCGAACCAATTTCGTTTTTGTTAAAAAAATATTTTTGTAACACTATAGACTTTTTATAGCTTTCCTGTACTCTCAAGGTAAAGGAACCATCATCTTCATCTATTTCAAAATTTTAGGCTCAGTAGTTTTGGACATATTTTTGGTATAATTTCTTGAATAATTTCAAAACTATTTTATTTTAAAATTATGAAAAAAATATAAATAAAACCCTCATGTAGCCCTTTAATTTGATCATTCTATACATTTAGATTTATTTTTTAAATTTTCTAGTTTGACCCCCATAAGTGACCCATACTCAAAATTTATTTATTTACGAAACGCGTCCGTGTTTGGGCACGCGTCCATATGGGTACCAACAATTTCAACAGAATCGGTCCTATAGATCCGGAGAAAAATGGCTGAGACAGACAAACATACAGACAGACAGACACCCAAGTGATCCTATAAAGGTGCCTGTCCGTTTGTGCGGAGCGAGGCAGCGGAGCGGAGAAACGGAGAAATATTAATCAATGGACTTGCATAAAATCTCCGCACCACGTGTGTCATTGACAGTTTTACTGACATGATTGGTTTATATAATCTCCGTTTCTCTGCTCTGCTGCCTCGCTCCGCACAAATGTACAGGCACCTTCTACCAGATAGATGTAAGAAACTCTGAAAAACAATAAAAAAATGAAATCCAACTTACTAGCCCTCGCAAAACAGGAGACCATTTTCGGTCACATTTATCACCCATTTTTCAGCAATAAGTAGATAAATAAACGATCCCTTTGAGTAAGATTAAAACATGTTTGTTTTTATAAAAATTGATATTTTTGAAAGTTTTATTTTTGATTTAAGTCATGACGATGTCAAAGTGAAGGTTCTGATTTTTTTGTTTTTTTTTTAAATGAAATGAGCGGTAAGTAAAAAGTATTTATTATGACATGCTATTACTTGGAATGATGATATCCGAGAACCAAGGCTACCGACATAGCCCGAAGGATCGCCAAACTGAAGTGGCAGTGGGCAGAGCACAATGCTCGCAAAACAGATTGACAGAGACAGAGAGACACTCCAGAAATTTTTACACTTTTTTTTTAAAAAACAAGTTTTATAATTTCAAAATGTGCGGAAAGACTATTTATGTACATCGGGAGAAACATCGACAGAATTGAATTTGTGGTGATTTGCCGCGAGATGGCGCGAGTGTCGTTGTAGAATTGAGAATTTATTTATTTTTTATATTGAATTTTATTTTGAAGCAACAGTGGCATACTTACAGGTACCTTGTCTTATTTTGCCTGTAACCTAGGTTATCTACAATGTACAGTGTCGATTTGGACTATAATGTATAATACGCATATTTAATTTACTTCAAACTAGAATGGTAGTTAGTCTCGCCAAAACGCAATCTGAATCTTTGACTGCATCTCCTGTAAAATTTCTAAAAGTGTAATTTTTTATTTATTTATTTGAGATTGGTTTGCTCTTGACCTTAGTCTTTGTCAGAAATGACAGAGACAAAGTCTACGATGGAGCGAGCTTACCCAGAAGGAGCCTGTTTTCTATAACTTTGAAGAGATTAGGGTTGTAAGCGTTCGGAAAAACAGACGCAGGCAGAGAATTCCACTCCTTTGCTGTCCGCATTATAAAAGACGTTTGGCATCGCTTGGTGCGAATTCGTGGAACAGCAACAAGGTAGGGATGGTAAGTTGCAGTGCGTCTAGATGTCCGACGGTAGAAGGGGGCCGGTGGAATGAGGTCGTGGAGTTCTTGGGCACACTCACCGAAGTACAATCTGTAGAAGACCGACAAGCAGGCAACGTTGCGGCGATGAGCCAAGCTGTGAAGCTCGGCATCCACGTAACGGAAGACGCCTTGGAAGGCCTCCCACAAGGTGGACTGACGACCTGGTGAGGGTCACGGGTAGCCGATGGATGCGAGACGCACAGGACCGGTCGTTGTGGGAGGTCAATGTCAGCAGTAGACGTCTTTCCACTGCTTACCTAATTTTATCGACGGATAACGTATTAAAAGAATTTTTTTTTTGTGGATCTTAAATAAAAATCTTTTTACAAAAACAAACATAAAAAATACAACCGACTTCCAAAAAAAAAACACTACTATGTAAAAAATAACTTTAATTTCGGAAGTCGGTGTCAAAATACGAAGAAACTAACAAAAAACTTTGTAGTGTTTTTTTTTTTTGGAAGTCGGTTGTATTTTTTTGTAAAAAGCTATTAAGTGGTACCTCACACCTAACAGCACCACTGCAAAATCGCAGAAAAGCAAAATACGGAATTTCGATAACTTGGATGTCATAAAACTATCATCCAAGTAGACGAATTCCAGCTATTTCGATTTAAAATCCAATGTTCGTAACCGATTTTGATAAAATTAAAATGGGACTAATCTGCAAGTAGGTATATCCTTTCAGATAAAACAAGAATTTTTCAAATCGGTTAATAATGTCGGAGTTATGAGGTAACAAACATAAAAAAAACATACAACCGAATTGAGAACCACCTGCTTTTTGGGAAGTCGGTTAAAAAGTTTTGATCACAACTGTGAACCCAGTGCAAACAAAACTGTGTAACTTTTCAACTAAATGATCTATTGCAATGAAACAAACTCCATGATGATCGGAAGTAATTAGCAATCCTTATAACATGAAATTAATGTTAATAAACTACCCTCAATTAAAAATAAACATGTTTTTGTAGCAAGAATCTGTTTTCTTTGCATCCATTTTTACAGTAATCGTAAAATTGCTCAAAAAGACACGCCCCGCTTACCTAACTTTTTTCTTACTTATGGATATTTTTCATCCTATAAACTACCGAATAGTAAAAATTTACAGTTTTCATCCCGGTAGTATCTTTCCTTGTTATAATTTTCAACGTTCAAGAGCTAGTTGAAATTAAAAAGATACTTCATCAGAAGCCGAGTGACGAACAAGCCGTACCCAAGAGAATCCTTTGAAGGAAACGACCAGCCGAAAAGGGCCACGTTAATTAGAGTTGACCTCAATGATAATCAACATTATCCTTCATCCTTATTTTGAGGTCGACGCCATTCGCCCATCCATCTTCATCAGCCATTATCTGAGCCTTCACTTCCTTCTTACCAAAATGCTAATTGAATTTTTTAACAACACAGCACCAAAGAAAGAAAATTTTATTTAAAAAGCCTCTCAAGTGCTAGTTATTCGCGCGCACAGGGTTCCGAACGATAGGTACATATTTTTTTTAACACGATACTTTAAAAACATAGATCTGTTATGGTAAATATAATTATGAAATATTATTGCAACCCACACTATTAACCATAACATTTAATAATCATCTTAAACAGTTTAGTAGATTCAGAAGAAATTATCTGTGACCTGTGACAGACGGACGGACGCACAAGTAAGCCAATAAGGGTTCCTTTTTTTCATAGGGACGTCGGGAACCCTTATTTGCTAGAATTTTGCTCAAATTCATAAAACTAAACAACGTTTTCATACCGCTCAATTTCCTTAAATTAAACATTTTAACACTCCATATCACAGAATCACCACATAAAGTTACTTTGTCAGGATTAACGTCACAATGTCAACGTCGACGTCAACGTGAAACGAAACGACGTCAGAGTCATAATATTTATTGTTTCATTTAAAACAAATCTAAATTCCGTTAGTCAGGAGTTTGGAATTAAGTTTACTATACGAGTATTGTTTAGAACGCTGTATGTTTTGTTAATTGGTTTTTAAGATGAATGGGTGACTGCAAAATATTAGCTTGGCAAAATTATTTTGCTTAAACGTATAAAATGGGTGAAGTATCCAGTTTCTTCAAATTTACTTTCTTCAAAACCTGGGGATCTTTAAGCATCTCTTCTTTTTGAGTCGATGTTAACCCTTAAATATTTTGAGCCCGGTACATGGCTACTTTCACAGCATTATCAGAAGGATTCGTCAGTTCCTCAATGGTGTAGGTATAAGGGCACTTGGGACACTTCATCAAGGCCTAGGGCCTTATTTTGGACGAGGTACCGCATTCACAGCTGAGCGGATCAGTGAAACTAAATTTTTGCCAAATTGTATTTGCAGCGAGCGGTCTTCTTTGGTGCGCAAACGATTGAGGCAAGACCAAGACAAGTGAATATGTTTCCATTAGACAAGCGTCCTAACACCCGCGACCACCATGAGCTCTACCATCACTGACCAACAGGGAAAATAGTGGCTTTTTTTTTTAGCTCGCCACACATTCCCAGCCGCTGCAACTCCTGAAAGCCAGAATCAACTGTGGTGACCACCAGAAAAACGCCGAGCTAATGAAGCCCAACGAGTCCCGGAGAAATGATTCAACTGTCTTGGATCCCACACCGAAATTAAGAAGAGTACAGCTAAGGAGTAGGAAAAATAAATATAATTTCCACTTCCCTCCTTAGCAAGCAACAGATTAGAGCTAAATTTCATCAGAATCGGTTCAGTAGATTCGGCGAAAACTGGCTGTGACAGGCAGACAGACAGACACCCGAGTGATCCTATAAGTGTTCCGTTTCTTACGGATATTCGGAACCCCTAAAAATAATTTACCTACAGTTAAAAGTGTGGATCTTTAATTTTATATATTTTATTCCCTTACTACTCAGATGAGGCAAATAGAAGTGAAAGCAGTTTTCTGTTGACTTTTGCTTGACAAGTGCAAACAGACTAGGAAAAATATTCTTTTAAATAATATTCGCAATATCCTTTTCTCATAATTTATATCCTGATGTATGCTTGAAAGTTCAAACATAATATCACTGCAAAGTTTACCCCTAGAAAATGTTCTTAGCTATGGAAATTAAGCTGATAAAAGCGTTTAGCATTTTAAGTTTTGCTTTGACTAAAAGACTTTATCATTTTTCGTCCACTGATTTTAAAGTGGTTTATATAATTAGTCTGTCCATACATCCGTCTGTTTGTCAGCGGGTTGTGTCTCATGAACCGTAATGGGTAGACAGTTGAAACTTTCACAGTTTGTGTATTATTGCTATGTATAATAGTGCATGTATGCATAGAAGTGAAGGCGATGGAACGGAACCCGTCTTGCAACAATCCGACTCGCACTTGGCCAGTTCAGTTTTTTAAACTGATGTGATTACCCATGGTGTGGTTTGTGTCTAACACTACCGCTGACTATGCCACGCTCGGGTTAGCGAGGTAGTGTATTTGCGATGCTCTGCGACGCTTTGCATAAGGACCTCGTCTGAAGCCCTAGTTCAAAGCGCAAGTCAGACAAGATGTCACTGGGTTCTCAGTAGCTGTCAGTTGGTGGCAATATACACTTTTTATATGAGACATAAACGTAACTGATAAAATACATGTACACCTCTTCACTTGACCGTTCAGAAAATGTCTGCAACCGTGATGTGATGACATAATATGATGCAGCCGGTCGATTCTGTTGACATCTCACCATGATCACTTAGGTAGAGTGAACGACACGTGAGCTGTCATGCCATCTTGTTTGTATGGTTGACAGCTCACTTGTCGTTCACTTCGCCTAAGTGTTCACTTCTACATGTTTACAGAATCGCACTGCTGTTAAAATAAATTCACCTCACTTCACAGTTTTAAAACTGCCCTCAGTACATTATCCTCGTACAATGTGAACTATTTCATAACTAAGTTCACAAAAATCTAACGCCTTTCTGCCTGAGCTCCTGTTTGACACAGTTGAGGAAAAAAAAGCCATTTTTTCCATAAATTAAATTCCTGCTTTATCATTTTCCACTACAAGCTCAAAAAGTATTTTACTTACTAGAAATTTCTTTGCGCCAGAAGCCATATCAAAATCTTTCGAACAATGCTCTTAGTTTGGTGCCAGTGTAGCTCGTGGCTACTCATTAACAGCCGCACAGGTCGATCTTCCAGGTTAAACAACGCTTGCCAAGGTTGGTCTGTGGATGGGTGACCATCTTAACATATCGAGTTTCCTCCGTGCTTTGAATAACACGTTAAGTCGTTGGTTCCGGCTGTCATTTGTAGATCTTTGGCAGTCGTTATGGATTGTCAGAAGCCAGCAAATCTGACTCCAGTCTTGCCAAGAATTACCGCGTTACCCAGTTAACTGTTTGTCAGCCGAGGTGTTCTGGTAGGCAGCCGCTCGACTTAAAATACTGGTATTCAGCTTCATCCGGTTTGACTGGAAGCCGACCCCAATATAGTTGGGAAAGGCTAGGCAGATGATGATGATTGATGATTGATTTTATGTACAAAATATTATTTTGTAGGACTCTCTAATATAGCAATCTCTAGTATAAGCAATTTCTTTGTATTTAAAAGTTATAAAATAGTATCGTTTTACTGTTTTTATAGCTATTTAATAAAAGTGAGATTACACAATAAGTAGTGTAATAAGTTCAAGAAACTAGTAATTATCTAGAAGTTTATAACCCTAAAACTGTATTTCAGGGCCGCTCAGTTTAAGACGAGCTTTAGAACTGGTAAGAAAGTTTGGAATGCTGATACACATTTTTTAGCAAAAACCCAGAGGGTGAAAAGAGTATTTTTTGTAGATTAAATCAACGGCGCGAGGTTTGCACTAAATTTTGTCATGATATTATGTTCTGACACACAATGTAGTGCAAGGTATGGAAGCCATGTTGGATATTTTTTGTGGATATTATTTTTGGACTGAAATTTTTGTTGCCTTTTAGAGCAGTTCTTTTTGTTAAAATGAGTTGACATTGAAACGAAATTTCATAACAGGTGCTATCCGTACAGCAATAAAAGTGTGTACATAGTACGTGTATTTTTTATCTGTGTTTCGAAAAAATATTTTACTATGAATAAGTTATACTCATCACATGCCAAGTCTTTTTCCAAATATACTGGGGTCAGTTCCCAATCAATCTGAATTCAGCTGAATACTAGTTTTTTTTTTACATGAATGTGTAACAATTTTGCTTAAAATCATAAAAAGAGGTGGCTCCAGAGGTGGGCGTTCTTGGATGGCTCCGATTTTCAGTGGATGTGTGGGGTCGCCCCACAGTCAAAGGCCCACCTTTTATCTTTTGTTGTATGCCCTGTCATCTATACTTGTGAGAAACTTATGGCTGTGTCAGCCATTGGTGTCACTGTTGCTGAGTACAGCAGTACAATTCTGTAAACATATCGAAGTCAAGACTTGGGTGAAGTGATCACGAAGTGAACTGTCAACCCACGTAATCAGGATGTTTGTTTGATGCTTCGACATGTTTACAGAATTTTGTTTGATGTTTCGACATGTTTATAGAATTGTGTTTGATGTTTCGACATGTTTACAGAATGGGCTTGTGTCCTAAAAAAATCGAATTAGTCCGTCAGTTAGATTATCAAAAAATATTTGACCCGTGTTTTTTTCTTTTGTTACGGGAACCAAAATTGACGAAGTTACAACGCTTTTAAAATTCTCAATACGTCGCACCTTCGCATAATTTTTACTGAGTCGTGACGTCACGAGCCCCACTCCCGAGTTTTGATGCGTTTTATCTTTGTCAATATTCATTGATTTACAAAAACAAAAAATACGTGTCCATTATTTTTCAATACTCTAACTGACGGACTAAATAGTTTTGCAATTTGTGGATGATGGAATCTAGCCTATTATACTGCTGTACTCAGTAACATTCGCTGATGCAGCCATAAGTTCCTCACAAGTCACACTGGCCATGCATAAAAAATAGCACTCTTTTTGTCATTGTCACACAAAGAACAGATAATATTTTTTTTAGGATGGGTAATCATCAAATGACTCCCCCCGCTCTGGGCGGAGTAGAAAGGAGTTTCAGACTTTCTTTCTTTTCTTTTTTTAAATAAAAATGTTGCCCGTTTCAAACTAAAACCCATCCATGTTCCTCCTAGTGCCCTTTGCGTTCCAGGGCCGCGGTGACTCTTTCGAACTAATTCCGCAACCCTGGCAGAACAAGAGGTAATTGAGCCTTATCAATTCAATCTATCCTGAAACACGACACACACAGTCACCATCATCATTTGCCTAGCCTATTTCCAAGTATATTGGGGTCGGCTTCCAGTTAAACCGGATTCAGCTGAATACCAGTGTTTTACGTGGAGCGGCTGCCTACCAGAACTCCACAACCCATTACCTGGGTAAAACGGTACTTCTTGGTAAGACTGGAGTCAGGTTTACTGGATTCTGACTATCCGTAACGACTGCCAAAGATCTAAAAATGACAGATACAATGGTGACACACACAGTCAGCATTTCCAAGAAGATATTTACCAAAACTTTATTTAAAAATCCCACAGAATCCTGAACCCGTGGCCCGCTTACTCTAAGCGAAGTGATAAATTAAAGCTTAGTATGGTCGTGACATCTGCTCCAGCCGCCATATTATTTTTATTTAGACTAGTACGCGCCCGTGTCGCCTGCCAGATATTAAGACTTGGATTATGTTCGGCTTTCTGCTGACCAGACACTATTTCATTAAGATTAAATGTTTTGTTATCTTTTTTTGTCTGGTTTTTCTTGAGATATTGCCAAGGAAACTTGTGGATGGGAGCCTATTTTTTTATTTCACAATTTGCGATGATTGAAAAGAAAACCTATTTTTAACATTTCAGAGCAGGTGTTATTTATTTATTTAAAATACTGTATAACATCTTAACAGCTACAATGCAATTCGATGAAAAAACACTTAAGAAAATAAAATTTACAATCAATTAAATGGATTTGGAAAAACAATTGTTTGGACATCCCACGCCACACTTTTAATATTGGAATTTTAACATATTGGAGTATCCCAAGTGGCTAGACACCAGCTCGTCGAGGGACTTACTTACGTAACAATTGTGTTACTTATGTAGGCTATGCTGCTTATTAACGTGGCCACCTGCTGGACGGTCGGCCTAAACAATTTAAGTTCACGCAGTTTGGTTAAAAGATTCTTTATTTATTCTAAAAGAACGTAAATTATTTACTTGTCGAATAATACATAACTAAGGTTAGTGTATTCCAGGAGCTTACAGGTTTTTTTTTCTAAATGTAGGTACAATGCGTTTCAAATAAGAATAGGATCGACTTAGCGCCATATTGTGACGTCATAGCTGTTAATTATTATAATATTTAGCATTAACGAACGTTTTTATTTCAATTTGATTTAAGACATTTAAACAAAGTATTTATTTATTTCATCTTACATTCATCATTACAGCCTAGACCAATGCGATAAATGCGCTTATCCTAACTTATTCTAACATCTATAACTAATTACAAATATTGAAGTAAATAATAAACCATTATTGATTTGCATATCGGCTAAGTTGTCTTTGCAAACCGTACTTTTCAAGAGACATTTGACAGATACAGGTCATTGACGTTCCTATTCTCATTTGAAACGCATTGTAGGCCTGTACGATGCCGACATTGATATTTGTTGGTACTGTGTGTTAGGCGGCCATTAAACGGCAGGTTTGACTGTCAGTTTTGCTGTCCGTTTGGTCACAGTCATGGCTTGACTGACGGATAGCCTATCGTGTCATGTAGTGACTGATAGTTGCATGAATCCTGAAGAAAATCTGAACATTTAGCTGGTTTTGACTTTTAAATGAATGGGCCAGTAGTTACATGTTAATATAATGGGTAATATTTCAGTTCTTGCCTTTTGTTAATCCGAAGTTCTGTCTGCAATCACATGATTTCAAGAAAGTGTTACTTCAGGACTTGTAAGACTCATGCTAGCGAAGGAGGTGGCGGAATGAGAGAGGGAGAGAACCTCTCGTCCCGGCCGCCGTGGTAGACGCCGCGGGCGTCGGAGGCCATCTAGTGACCTCCGGCCACCGTAGGCGCGGGCCTGTGGACGGTGAGCTATGGGTAGTTCGCCGTCCGTCCGTCTCATGACGACCGGCCGTGTCGACGGCACGTTCGTGTTCTACGCGTGCCTCAAAGAGAGTCAGCACACAGAGGGGACCGAAAGGGCCGACGCCTGCCGGAGTTGCGGGACTGTTCGAAAGAGATACCGCGGCTCCGGAACACAAAGGGCACATGAAGGAACATGGATGGGTTTTAGTCAGTAGAAGTCTGACACTCCCTCCCGCTCCGCCCAGAGCGGGAGACGTCATTGGATGTCTTCCCATACCTAAAAAAAAGGACTTGTAAGACCTATGCTGCCGGTTATTTATTCATTTACAGCAATCATAATACAGCACGTTCACACGTCAATGAGAGCCCTCGCAGGAGAGTGACACAGTGACTCGCCTGTAACTCGCGCTAAATGAAGACGCTATAGTCGTTTCAGCACAGTTTTATGTCTTCCCCCGCTCCGGGCGGAGCGGGTGGGAGTGTCAGACTTCGACTGACTAAAACCCATCCATGTTCCTTCATGTGCCCTTTGTGTTCCGGAGCCACGGTATCTCTTTCGAATAGTCCCGCGACTCCGGCAGGTGTCGGCCCTTTCGGGCCCCTCTGTGTGCTGACTCTCTTTGAAGCGCGCGTGGAACACGAACGCGCCGTCGACACGGCCTGTCGTCAGAAGACGGCCGGACGGCGAGCCACCCATAGCTTACCGTCCATAGGCCCGTGCCTACGGTGGGCTCCGACGCCTCCGCATACCCTCTATAATTTTATTACAGGACCGTATGCACAGTGAACCTTTTGCCTCACTTCCAGTCTAGAATAAATATCTTAGCAACCCAGAATGACTGAATATTTAAACTCTATCTAGACGTGCTCAAGCTCCTAGCTTGTTTTACATTTTAAATGTGCGAAAGGGTTTTTTGATGATACTTCGTTGTGCAAGAACTTTTTACTGATAGTCGTTAGCGGGGTATGGAAACTAGGCTGAAAGTAAAGTGATATTGCATTGGCGTTTTGGTGGTTTGGCTGTAACTAAAAAAAAGTAATTGTTTATTTTACCAGAGATGAGAACCAATCTTGGCTTCAAATTAACATTTGAAGGAGGACAGTTTTATAAAAATATACCGTCTTGCATAAAAATTTACACTCACTGTATCTAAGAAGCAATTAGCCCAATATTTAATTTAATAACCAGATGATAACGAAATACCTTGGGATTGCATTGGATGACTAAAATATTCAATATTTATTTTAATGACGAACTCAATATATTTAGCATCAGGTAAACATTGTTCTCATTTAAGTGACTTTGTGACTTTTTTGAGAATAAATATATTTAAACCTGAAGTCATTCAGAGGTATTTATAGTAAAAACCACAGCAAAATGTGGTTTGCTAACTAACGCTCACTCATTAAATTTTGGTAAAAATCAGTCGCCTGAAGCTGCTTTCAAACTAGGCTATAGTATAATAGCATATAGTATAGAGCTCATAGCAAGGCAATATCGCGCACCATAGGTACATTGTTATGGACACGTTCACTCTGTACTAAACTATATATTATTAACAATATATGGCGCACGATATTGTTGTGCTATGAGCTATATACTCTATGCTATACAGGGTGTAAGGGACAGCCTTCCACAAATTAACAGGGTGCAATGAGCTCCTTATTTTGAATCATATTCCAGTGGAAATTTCTTCAGGTTTTTTTTTTTTTTTTCGATTTTTCATTTTTTTTTGCTTTATTTCAATGTAAAGTTACATTATCTGTATGCAGAACTCCATTAATGTAAATAACACAGCTAAAATGAAAAAAATAAAAAAAAAATATAAAAAATCTTATGAACGACGCATGAAATCAGCTGTTAAAACGTAGCCCGGGCGCAGCTATCCTTTCGAAAGCTCGCTGCGCTGCCGTTCGCTGCGTGCGTTTTGCAGAGGTAGCGATACATTGCGAGTGAGGTAATTAAACAAATCAGTTTTATTGGATTCCCATAAAGTTCCTGAAATAATTTCATGTACCGGTCAACTTAGTACGATATACTGAAATCACCCTATCAGTTTGAGGAGGGCTGTCCCTTACACCCGTTATATTATAGCGTAGTCTGAAACCAGCTGTAGTAGGAATCAGTGTCCACATATTCAAAATAAACACAATATACATGCCTAGCCCTTTCGAACAACGAGTGAGTTGAGGTTATCTTTTATTCTAAGCGGTGTAGCAGGATACCAGTATTTTATTTTAAGGCCAGGTATTCCCAATTTCCCCAACATTCCATCACTTTGAATCAATAATAAATTCAAGGAAAAGAGAAAGGAGGATAGGATCTCATCATTTGTATGAATTGTTTATTTATGATTAAGCTGTGTACTCCTGCAAGTGACAAATTCACCACAATAATAGATGTATAAGTTATTTTATGTAATATGTTATAAGTGAATAAGTCGTTGGAGTACCTAATATAAATAAATAAAATGAAAAGCAAAAGACTACAATAATTATATTTCTGAACTTTGACAATTTCTGGTTCAAAACATAATATCGAAAACTTCACTCGATCAAAAAAACTTCAAAGTGGGGGCTAAATTCGACTATTTTTTATATGTTATATTATTAATATTTCTTTGCTCTTGAAGTTTATGAAAGTTATATGTTCAAAAATCATATCTAAGAAAGGTAAATAACATTATCACTATCAATGTTATAAAACAAAGTCCTCCGCCGCGTCTGTATGTCTGTTCGCGATAAAATCAAAAACTACTGGACTGGTTTTCATGCGTTTTCACCAATGGATAGAGGAAGATTTAAGTATATAATATTTCAAGTTTTTGTATTGGCTAAAATATATTTGTTGGAGGTGTCGGAAAAAAAATAAGTCGTCCCATGGGTTGCGGGAACGGCGAAATTTTGCAAAATAGTTTAATTCGTATAATAATAAATTATTAGATAATACAGTGGTTTCACGCGGGCGACGACGTAAGCGCACGGCTCGCTTCGCGTATGGTATGGGTATGGTTTGGTCTGCCTGGCCTTAAACTACGGCCTATCAGAGGTCCAATTCTACTTATTTTTAAACAACTTTCGCATGCGCGTGTTAGTCGCAAAGTTCTGTCAAAAAAGCATTAATTTTCATACATATTTGACAAATTGCGAATGTGAAAATTATTAGAATTGGCACTCTCATCTATACAACCCGGTAACTCGGTGACAAGATAACGGATGAACAAACCACAGAACTATGCAGAAACTAACCTCGGCAGGCATTACTTAACTTCGCAGATCGATCAGTGCGGCTATTATCATTTAACCAGCTATATGTTTAACAACACTTCAAACACAATAACTAAAACTCCGTGGCCCACAACATAAGACCCCACAGAATGATGGATAAATAGAAACCGCATCCATCACACAAAAGCAAGACTAACGTTACACAGTCACAAACACGCTTATCTCTGAAAATAATAAAGCGCAACCATTCAGAGCTATGTCATCCGTCCTCTGCGACTGTAAATTCACTCCCACTGAGATTTTTTCTCGTGGATTATTATTTCTTTAAAGCGATCGCATGGTGACTTGCTTTGTGGAACAAAATAGAGGTCACACTCACAAGTTGCTGAATTGTTAGCGTTTAAAATAAGCTTTGCTGATACTTTGGTATGTTGTAACTAGATTTCTATGTTTCTCATCGTTTATATAGTGGTCTTGAGTTTGCTTCCTGGGCTGGGCAAATTGATAATGGCTTTTTCTTTAGCTGAAAGTCTGAATTTAGGCCTTATAGATGTATAGATTCATTTATTTCTCTGAAATATGGTATTATACAGATTTTATCACACACACACAATAAGTTCAACATATTCTGCTACTCAATTCAGGATGCAAATTTTGTAATATTAATGCTTCTGATACATTTACTTCAAACAAAATTATAAAAATACCCATGTCAAAAAATATAGGTACTAAATCAAGACTTGTCTACATGTTTATCATAAATAGCTTACAAATGTCAAAGAATAGTAATTAAATATTATCAAATTACAATGTCACAGTAAAAGTTTACAAATTGTCTACATACCTATTTATTAAATTTAAAGTGTCAAAGAAAATCAATTAGCAAATTGTCTGAATATCAAATTTCAAATGTCAACCAAATGTGTTACTAAATCACATATTATGTCAATTAGCTTACAATAAAATGTCAAATTTACTTTTTCTATTAATTTATTTGTTCTGTAAACATGTCGAAGTGAACACTTAGGCGAAGTGAACGACAAGTGAGCTGTCATACTAAACAAACAAGATGGCATGACAGCTCACTTGCATTTCACTCCACCTAAGTGATCTCGGTGAGATGTCGACAGAATCGACCGGCTGTAACTTCCTTTGTGTTGGGAATAGGATCTCCCCACATATTACAAAGAACTTAAACAAAACTGGCGAAATACATTCTGCCCGTAACTCTTCGGAGTCGTTCGGGGTATTGCAAGCTAGATACAGGTCTGATGTTATGTTATCGTACTAATTATACATTAAAAAGTGCGTCTGTTTTTTTGTTTTGCTTTAGAAAGAAAAGAAAGAAAGAAAAATAGTTTATTTACGCCAAGCATGACACATAGGAATCAAACACTTACTACACTAAAAATAACAAAAAATCGGGACAATATGCGTCACCTCCACGTAACGGTCATCGTTCAGCATTATGCTGGGACTCGTGTGCGAAACAGAGCCCCAGCGCTGGTTTTCAGCGACCTTTCAAACCTAAATCGCCAAACCGTTTTCGATGAATTTCGATACATATATGGTACCCTGGCGACGTTTATAGGATACTAAAGCGAGTGATACCCATAACAAAATTATAAACTGAAGTTTTTTGAAGTGAAAACTCCTTTAGTGACGTTGAGCACTTGGGATGGGTATAAAATGTTAAATTCGCGTCAGGACACGTGACCTGAATGAAAATTCGTAAGACGAATGACGTGTCAGGACACGTGACCTGATCGAAAATTCGTAAGACAGATGATTCGAAAATGCGCAACGTTAATGTTCAAGTTTCCACTTCTGCAGGCACTCCGGGAGTGCAACCCGTTGTTTTTTTTTACGTGCTGATCACAGCACACAGGCGCATTCATGGAACGTAATCGTTGCAACACTGCATTTCCATCCTTAAAGGCAAAGTTAAAATGTTTCATGCCTCTGTTATTTCAACGGCACTTGGAATATTTAAATCAGAGTACTGCAATGATACTTGGCGGGAATGCGTCAAAGCAAAGTTAAATGCACACGTGAGCTCCTTAGCAAACGACGTATTTTCATACAATTATAAGGAAGCCGTTGCCTTTGCGACGGGCTCTCTCATAAGAGGATCTGCACTGATTGAAGATGGCTGAGAAGTCTGACTGGAGATAGCTATAACAGAAGAATATTGGTTTTTGAGTTGCCTTTGATGTAACGATTTATTTTACCATCAGATGAAAAGACATCAGTTGGTTTTGTGACCATCCAACGTGTGGGCATCGGGTTGGAAGTCCGAAGGCGCTTGCCACTTCAAAATCTTTCGGCTTCACCCATTCTGCAAGCAATATGTCATACCCATTGATTTGAGCTTGACAATTATTTGGGGTAGAATACAGAGAGTTTCCCTGCGTTTTGGAATAATTTATGAAATGGTACTCAGGTGAACCAAGCCATAACCAACATGGAAACAATCATCATCATCTGCCTAGCCTTTTTCCCAATTATATTAAGGTCGGCTTCCAGTCAAACCGAATTCAGCTGAGTACCAGTATTTTACGTGGAGCGGCTGCCTATCAGACCTTCACAACCCATTAACTGGGTAACACGGTACTCCTTTGCAAGACTGCTGTCAGCTTTTCTGGCTTCTGACTATCCGTAACGACTGCCAAAGATCTCCAAATGATAGCCGGTACCAACGGCTTTCCGAGGCACGGAGGAAACTCGGTACGTTAAGATGGTCACCCATCCATATACCAACCTCGGCAAGCGTTGCTTAACTTGGAAACAGTCATCTATATATATATATATATATATACATATAATAAAGCAGTAGAAGCCATGAATTCTGTACATTAAAGAAAAATACCAAAAATCGAGTAGAGGTTTTCAAAAAAGCTATAGAACACAAAAAGAGCATTTTTACGTTTTTTGTCTGTCTGTCTGTCTGTCTGTCTGTACGCGATGATCTCCGAAAATAATGAACGGATTTGGTTGCGGTTTTCAAAATTAAATTCAGCTTATTTCTGAGCAACATTTAGGTTTTGTTTAATTACAATCGGTGGCCGGGAAAAAAAGTTATGGACATTTAAAGATTTTAAACTTACGTAGGTATCAACGTTTTTCGACAAGTTTTGTACAATTTTCAATTATTCGTTCAGCTTAGCATAAAACTTGCCTTTTTTTAAACATTCTTAGAAATTGTTATCATCACGCTATATCTTAGAGGAGCTAAGCAGTCAGTAACCATAACATATAAGATCGGCTTTAAAACTAATGTCAACTGAATTCTTAGACCCGGCGGTGCAATGGCTGCCTTTCGAGTGAATGGGTGTAAGTTCAAACCCCGGTAGTTGACGCGGTTTTTTTATTATTGTTGAATGATTTCTTACTTTTTATGTCCTGTTTTAATATTTTCGTTGGCCACGACTTCATTTGCCTGTATGTTTAAAAATGTACCTATGGAACTATTTTTTTTTTATATTAACAAAACCTTTTATCTGTATTATTTTTGTTTGATTTCGATAAAAAGTACGAAACCAAAGTATTTGATCACCTTTATTAAATGTAGACGAAACACGAGATGATATCAACTTACTACGTAATACCTGCAATGCCATCTATTGATTCAAATAGTACTTTCGACAACATGACATAACACCAAAACATTATTTTTTTTAGTGGTTCATTTATAACGTCTTAAAATGATTGTAATTATTTTAATACTTTAAAAACATATCGTTACAAATGAACGTAATATTCCCATTAACTCAAATAAAACGACCTCTTACTAATCTTTTCATAGTTCAACTTCATGTTCCATAGATGGCGTTATGCATTCGATCTCATTTTCGCGGTGTTAAGATAAGATTGACAATATTCGTCAACAGGCGCGCACTTAGATTTGCGAAGCTCAATGAGAAAAAGCAGCTCAATAACACCTGTGGGTCTAAAGTGGCCACTTTAGCAGAATCACAGTAGAATCATAACATTAACCACGCAACATCTGTCAAATTTTTATTCTATCTTTATTGCTAAAGCATTCGTTTCAAGGTTGATTGGGAAAATTTGACAGTGACCGGTAGCATGATGTGCTTTCTGATTCTGCTAAAGTGGCCTTCTTAAGCCATCTCTACTTTGGACAATTAAATGATTGCCACTTAGCTACAATACTTGTGGCAACCTACTGGGCCAAAACAATATACAGAGTCAATCATCTACTCGAAAAGACGAAGAATGAACCTTTACAGGCCTGAAGCCAGGGATCATGTCATACCACCCACGAGCAAGTTGCGAGGTTCCATCGTAGAGACGCAAAAACAGTTGAATTAGCTTGGTAGCTGAGTTTTTAACCGACTTCTTCAAAAAGGAGGAGGCTCTATGTTACGGTGTTTGTAATTTTTTTGCCCTTCCTCCCGGACCGCCAACTGGTGTAGACGTGTACTCAATCCGTATTTCTTTATTTTTGATAAATAAATTCAAAATTCAACTAAGTTAAATCGTGCATAAAAATAGGAGTGCATAAACCGGAAGAGCCACAGTCCGACCTACGAGTTGTCGCACTCACCGACCTCCTCGCACTCCTAGTACCCTAGTACATCGAAGCTGGTCGGCCAATCTAAAGGTACGAATTACTTACTTATCTGCCTACGCGCACAGCAACGCCCCTAAGAAGAGCAAAGCACCACCTACCTGCGCGTCATTGGACCGTCAAGGACAGCCTACCGTTTTGAATAGACCACCGCTGTATGCGAAAACAAATCTGCACATCACACTGCTACAATACCCTATCTCTGTGGGCGTCAGTTCGCGCAAGACCTCCTTGCATTCATCTTCTCCTGGTACATTTGCCGATCATATTTAATCAAAGATACGCAGTTCGATTCAAATAACTGAGCCAGCCACCAGAAAGCACATAACTAACTTAACAGTAGCATATCTTCTTTGATTTATTATCTCCTGGTGCTCGGAATGGGGGAATCGAGTGGCAAGTCCCTTTCCGAATCGAACCTTTCCGATCAACTCGAACTCGAACAATGCACTCCTCCTAACTTCGTATCTCGTCGCCACAAGAGGTCGATAGAGGATCTTTATAACTACGACTCAGACTTTCGTGCCTTCAAGGAGGAAGTCAGAGAACTCATATCATCTTAAATGGCACCACAACAAGAAGAGATTAAGAAGATTTACCAAACTCTAATGGAAATTAAAACCACTAATAGCAACATAGAATCTTCCATGGCTTTTCTGGCAGCGCAAAATGAAGAACTAAAGTCCAAAATTAAGCATCTCGAAGAACAATCTAAAAATGATAGAAACTGCATCACAATTTTAGAGGATAAAATGGAAGACTTCCAAAGAGGTAGCAGAAAGGCGAATTTCGAGATGAAAAATGTTCCAAAAATAGATAAGGAATCCAAGGAAGATCTGATAAAAATGACATTATGTCTATCCAATTAAGTAGGCTGTAATATCACAAAACCGGATATTAGTGACATATATCGAGTAAAAAACAAACGAACTAGCACTAAAAATAGCCCTATTATAGTTGAACTAAAGTCGACTATTCTTAAATCAGACCTGTTGAATTCAACTAAAGCTTTTAATAGGAAACAGAAAGGAAAATTATGTGCGAAACATCTCGGATTTAAGAGAGATGAGAATACGCCAATTTACATCTCGGAACAGTTAACTGCAAAAGGAGCTCGACTACACTTTCTTGCGCGTGACCTAGCAAAATCAAAGGAATACAAATACTGCTGGACAGCATACGGGAAGGTATATATTAAGAAGGATGATGATTCTCGTACTATTGTTATAACTTCTGAGTCACAGGTACTTAACCTTTTACAGCTTAAATGACTAGTTTATATCCTACAAGCGACCTACCGTTGTTACTTTATTTTCTTGCTATATTTCGCCGATTTGTTAAACTTTCATCGGTTTTTTAAACTCTTAAAATTAATTAGAATTAAGTTAAACACTAAGTTATGTTTTGTTTACCAATCGCGCCCTTACCCTCATTCTTCATCACTCAAACCAACATTCAATCCATATACCAAATTCAGAAACTTACAAACCACACATACCTCTACACACTCACAGACACACACATCCACCATCACCCACACACGAAATAATAATATGAATATAATTACGTTAGCCTGTATTTATAAAACTCATATTAATGGATAATACTCTACTCACTTTGAATGACATCGACAATTCCGAAATAGCTCAAGTGTTTGATTGTGATATTGCTTTCTTTACTAAGCATATAGCGCCTAACTCTCCCGGCTTTGCCATTGTTTCGCAGAATATTAGATCTGTCTACTCTAATTTTGATGATCTTCAATTAAATTTATTCAATCTTGGAACGGATATTGATCTGGTAATCCTTACCGAATGTAGATTAAACTCAAATAAACCAATACCTCAAATAACTGACTATAACTCCTACCAAACTACAAACCATCTGAATAAGGCTGACGGTGTAGTCGCCTATATCAAAAGCACACACAAAAATAAAACTAGAGAACTAAAGTTAGCTCATGCGTCTTGCTTAGAGATTCAAGTTACGCCTGACTTTATAGTTATTGCAATTTATCGATCCCCTTCAACTGCGAACGCAGACCAATTTATTCAATCATTAAATAATCACCTAGCTACCCTTACATCAAATAAAACCATAATAATCACTGGAGACATAAATATTAATCTAATATACAATGAAAATGAGCAGTCACACGAGCGTACAAACAGACTTAATTATCTCAATATGTTAGCAATGCATGGTCTACTCCCTGGTCACTCGCTTCCCACGAGAGACAAAACCTGTCTTGACCACTTCATATTAAAACTCAAACCTGGCAACCAAACTGCAACCATTGCAGTTATTCACACGACCATTACTGACCATTTCATGACTTTCTTAAGAATCTCAAACCATAGTAACAATATAAGATGTTCAAAAACAAAAACAGTTTTTAATTCGGAGAAGGCGCTTGAGCTGCTCAAAGAGAGTAACCTATCAGACTTATTAAAACTAGATAACCCTAACACCCTTACTAATAGATTAACCGAAATACTACAACACTGTGTCACGCTCAGTACAACTACTGTGAATATACCTTTGAAAAATAGAATCCTTAAACCATGGATGACAATTGGCTTGTTGCGCTGTATTTTAAATAGAAATCGAATGCAAAGGAGACTTAGGCTTGACCCATACAACGAGGTGCTAAAAATCACATACAAAAGGTATCGCAATTACTGTTGTACCATTATTCGAAAAATAAAACGTAAAAATGACAGAGATCAACTTTCTAAAGCGCACAGAAATCCTAAAAAAACTTGGGCTATCATTAACAACATCACACAACGCAAACCTAAAAAAACAAACAATTCGGAACTGCTAGACATACTCACTACCCCACAAAACTCTGTGGACAAGGTAAATGACTACTTCTGTAATATAGGGAAACTTCTTGCTGAAATCATCACAACTTCTCAGTCATCGGCAGGAAATAATACCAACCCTGACTCACTCTCGGCAGACAGTCCTTTGGCCACATCTTTTGTTCTTCTCGACACAGACCCCGACGAAGTTCGTGCCACTCTAATGAGCATGAAATCGGATAGCGCCCCAGGTTGGGACAAAATACAAGTCAGCTTTCTAAAATCAGCACACGAACAAATTGTACCAATTATAACCCACTTAATCAACACATGCTTCAAGCAGGGACTTTTCCCGGACGCTTTGAAAGTAGCCCTTATAACGCCTGTTTACAAGTCTGGGGATAAGTCTGACCCGTCTAACTATAGACCGATTTCGGTCCTACCGTCCATTTCAAAAATCCTTGAGAAACTCATCAACTCACGCCTAATTAAATTCTTATCTAAATATAAAATACTGTCGCCTTCTCAGTTTGGGTTTAGACAGGGAAAGTCTACTGAGGATGCAGTTTTGTCACTTACATCTGCTCTGGTAGACGGTGTAGATTCTGGAGCAAAGTGTCTAGCTGTTTTTCTTGACCTCAAAACGGCCTTTGACACAGTGTCTGTTCCCCTACTTTTACAGAGGCTTGAACGTATCGGCATAAGGGGACCCGCTCTTGAACTTTTGAAGTCCTACCTCAACAATCGCAAACAAATGGTTAAAATTGTGACGTACACCAGTTCCGAGTTAAGTGTCAATTTCGGAGTCCCCCAGGGCAGTGTTCTTGGGCCGACCTTATTCCTTATCTACATTAATAATCTCTGCAACATGAAGATTGATGGCGGGCTCATTTTCTCATACGCTGACGATACTGCCATTGTCTTCACTGCTAAGACTTGGGATAATGTTTGTAGGTTGGCCGAGCGCGGCCTTGTGAAGGTGGCAGCCTGGCTAAACCATAGTCTCCTCACACTGAATGTCTCAAAATCCAACTACATCTGCTTTACTAAATATAATAACTCGCAACCGTCTCAAAACTTCCAAATAAAAATTCATAGCTGTCCCAATCCCCCAACCCCTGGCTGCTCTTGCTTAAAAATTGTCAGGTTACAGCATACCAAATATCTAGGTGTTATGATTGACCAGCGCCTGTCCTGGCACATGCACACCGAACTTATTATGAAAAGAGTTAGGAAGCTGATTTGGACATTTAAAACACTGCGACATGTGGCTTCTAGGCAACTTCTGAGGCAAGTATACATTTCACTGGCCCAATCTATCCTCATGTACTGTCTGACTTGCTGGGGAGGGACTACAAAACTAAAATTTTTGGAACTTGAGAGGGCACAGAGAACCTTACTTAAGGTCATGTTCTTTAAACCCTATAGGTACCCCACCCACAGCCTCTACCTATTATCAGACCTTCTGTCAGTAAGAAAGCTTTATCTGCTTCAACTTATACTTAAAAAGCAAACATGCCTTCCGTATGACCCCTCTAAGCCAAAAAATAGAAGGAGCTACTTAGTCGCTCCATCGGTCAGGGTTAGATCTGCTTTCGCTAAAAGACAACACTCAAGGCAATCATCTTATATATACAACTTGCTGAATAAAGAATTACGAATATACTCCATGAAGCTCCGGGACTGTAAGCAAGTTGTAATAAACTGGCTTAAAACCAAAACCTACGATGATATTGAGTCTATTGTTTCTTCTATTCAATAACCAAATGAGCAACTTTTGGGTTGTTGTGCCGAAGGTTAGTGAATGAAATCTTATGCAGCTTCTTTCGATCCCAAGACAATGTCGCAGGGCTAACCGACAAACGGCAACCTACATTTACACCTACACTTCATCCACACGACGACGTTCGTAAAGAAAACTAAGCGTTGCTCTCGCAATTTATTAGATATTCTTGTTCTATTTTATTATCTTACACACCATACAACCTCACTCGCACACTCACACCCACACTCACTCATGATACACATACCACAATTACACGCGTGATCTGGCTTTTTTGTTTTTTGTTTTATACATAACGCTCACTTATTTGCAGAGCTGTTTGAATAATTTTTAAGTTTACAGTCATGTCTACATTTCAATTGCTTAAAAATAACAAGTGGAAGTGCGGAGTCTCCTAATACAAGCAATTACTTGCTTAAAAGGTGATCTCCAATAATATGTATCTAAATGCCAAATGTAATTGAAATAAATGTTTTTTTTTTTTTTTTTTTTGTATGTTCACCGATATCTCCGTCAATTGTGTACAGTTTTTAAAAAATATTTTTATTTTCAAAAGCCTATACTCCTGAGATAGTACTCGATCTTGAATTGTCACCAAGTCAGAATCGGATGATGGAATCCCATGAAAATCGAGGGAAACCCTAAAATTTTATAGGCACATACAATGTTTTACAAAAGCTTTCGAACGCAATTCAGATATTTGTGTCATCTTATGTTACTGAGCTAATAATTGAAGGTATAAGTTAGGATTTGATGATGGGATCTCATGAAAAATATTTGTTCGGCGAAATTTTTTGCCAAATTTCAACCAATTTGGTGATTCTTATTTTGTTTAGGAGAGTTTCTTTTCGGATTGGTCTCATTTCAATTTGATGAAAATCTGATTAAGAACTTCGGAGTTAGGCAACGGAAATTCTTCAATAAATGATAACAAATGGTTCGGGATTACTGAAATGGCATGTCTGTTACTGTTTACACCAGTTCACAACGCAACATCACATCAGTAATCTGTGAATGAATAAGCAGGTACGACTAAAAGTGAAAAATAAAAACTATTCCGAAATTAAAGTTATTTTATAATTGGTATTGCTTTATTTTCGGAAGTCGGTTGTATATTTTTGTAAAAAGTTTTTTTTTAACTTAACAAAGTTATGATTTCCGTTCCTGGTTCGAAGCCAATTAAGAAACAACTTCATGCAAAAATTATTTTCTTAACTTCGTAGTTTGAAGAAAATCATTTAGCGCAATACATTATGTGAACACGTTAAAGTTCAAATATGCAAACATGTGGTCTTCTTTATGGTGCAACGCCATAAAGAAGGCTATTGGAGATAGCTTAGCTTCAGAGCTTTCCACACTCCAGACTACCGAATGGCTTGGAAACGCGATATATTATGTAGTCACGGTCTTCAGCAGAGAGGGAACCACGAAGAAAAAGATGAAGGCCACTCAAATGGGCATTATTATACAAAAACTGACAAAAAGTCCTGACGGCACACACCACAATCAAGAGGATGGTTAGCTTTTTTATTTGTTAGATAAACTCTTGGCCCAAAATCTCACCTGATAGAAAGTGATTATTAGGCCGAAGATGGAAGCGAGCTTTACCCGGAATCCTCTAACACAGAGGAACTGGCTATCATACCTCTTAACTAACTGCCGGAACACAACAATACTGTTAACATTTTTGGTATGGCGACAGACTTATACAAGATGGTGGTAGCTTGCCAGGCGGACTTAGAACAAGTCCTACTACCAACCAAAACCGAGCAAAAAATTTGCCCCCGCTGGGAATCGAACCTTGGACCTCTGGGTCTGAATCAGGTGGAATAACCACTAGACCACGGAGGCGGTTAGTGTTACCTGTTTAGCACCACCCGGGGACTACGTGTAGGGATTCACTGAAGGGTATTCTCCTACGGACGCGGATGACTCGGCCCCCAAGCTTATTTTAGAAGATAGCCTCCCGTTGCTTCAGCATTAATTCATTTCGTCTGTGTACGGTGAACCCACCGACGTAAGCATCAATACCCATTATATTGATTTATAATGTTTGTGGGGAAGATAAGGAAAATATTTTCATTATGATGGCTGTGAAAGAAAAGGTACACATCCATTATTTTTTTATTTACATATTTTATAACGATTATTAAATTTTGCAAAGGCACTCGGCTGAAAGTCACACATATTCAACAAACTGTTAAAGTAGCTGATATAAGATTTCGGCTAATTTGCTCTAGCGTGATTCTCTAGTCACGTTGCGATCATTCCCAGAATCTCCCTTATTCCCAGTTATTTTCTATTTACTTTTTATATTTTTCAATTCTCAGTAAGCCTATGATACGTCATGACCAGCTCAGGGCCAGAAATTATCCGTACCGGGTTTCACCCTCGAGTATCATAGGGGAACTGTAGATCCCTAGGCCATGACGCCACAGACGAACTTGCGAAGAGGTTCCAAGTTAGTAGTGCTGGACCCAAACATACCCACTCCTTCTGATATTTTTCTCAGTTTCAACTCAAATGCCAATGTCAAACCTATAAATGTGACCAACTTTACAACGTATCAGCCTAAGTAGAAATACCATTCGAATAATAATAGGTATCATGAGACATTGCCTTCCATAGACAGCCTAATTTGCAGAGGTTGCTTCGACGCCGAGAAGTTGCCGACTTCCTGGCAATGAGGCCGTTGCTTCCCGACCTGAACAAATCGTGGAACGGTGAGGTCGCAGCGCAAAACCTGTGGATCACCCAGAAGGCCTTTGTGTATTTGGGCGGAGCTAGGCTGGTTAACTTAGCCAGAACACTTACGGTCATCAGACCGAATGGGAGTCTAAGTGCGGATAGCGCAGTCTCTAATCTACTCAACTCTATCCGTTGCGGGGTTAGATTTCTATTTGGGCCGGTATACCCATGTCCAACTTTATGTAGCTCTATCGCGTGTTATCAACCCTAGCAACTTTCTTCAATATTGTGCACAGAAGTTTCTCATTACGAAAAATTACTAGGGCTGGACGGCATTTTGAACAGAAAAGATAATACAGCCAGTGCCTTGCATTACAGTCTTCCAAATTCCTAATTCTGAGAGGGGTAAAGCAATGCCAGATATGTCAATATCTGGCATTACTTGATTGTACATCATATCGTATCAATCTTACATCGCTATGTGTGTTTACTTTTCGAAATACACGCGGACGAAGTCGCGGGCAACAGCTAGTACAACAATAAGATTATAAGCAACTTTATCTAAGCCTAAACAAATAGAATGATACCGTGAAGATGCTCAGTAACTTAATATTTCCCTAAACTTGTCACGACTTTTAAAAATTGTTGCGATTACGAAACTTTTTTTTTAATGCCTTGACTTTTTCGGAGGCAAATGAGAGGAAAATTAACTTCGCCGAGTTTTGTCTGAGTGATTTATTATTTTGAAGCACTGGGGTGGCGGAAAAAGGGCCACAGTGCGGGGTTATGATGTTATCATTAAATCAGAGGTTTTTAACCCGGGAGAAAAAGGAGCGCTATTTTAAGCTTATCTTTGAAAGTATGACGGGCTAAAGTCTTTGTGTTCGCGTTTTAGCTTGATGTGTAGTGACGGAAATTAATATGGTTTTGATCTGAGTTTTCTCAATTCATCAGCTTTATTTTTAAGGATGCGAAATCATCAAATGCCTTCTCCCGCTCTGGGCGTAGCAGAAGAAGGGAGTGCGTAGAAGGGAGTGTCAGACTCTTACTGACTAAAACCCATCCGTGTTCCTCCTAATTAAGCTGCCTGGAGATTAGAAGTTGATGTTGAGCCGTTGGTCCTGCACCAAGTCTCTCTGCGGCCGTGTCGGATGGCCGTCCTAACTATTAATCCTTATAATTTATAAAATTCTACCGTTATTGACTGATGTGACTGACTGACAAAACTACTTACTGGTCTTAGAAAAGTTAATATCGGGATTGCTACCATGTACCTTTTTATTTGCGAGTTTCCGATATTTCGGCACTGTTGCAAGAGCCATGATCACGGAGTACATGGTAGCAAATCCGATATTAACTATTCTAATGTTAGTGACCATGAAAGTTTATAACAATATACTACTGGTCGTCGAGAGCTGGAATTTGGCATGTAGGTTCCTTAGCGAGTGTAGAGGTGCAATACAACCGACTTCCAAAAAAAAAAACACTACAAAGTAAAAAATTACTTTAATTTCGGAAGTCGGTGTTTTTGTTAGTTTGTTCGTATTTTGACACCGACTTCCGAAATTAAAGTTATTTTTTACTTTGTAGAGTTTTTTTTTTTTTTTTAAGTCGGTTGTACTTTTTGTAAAAAGTTTTATATTTTTCACTTTTTAGTGGTACCCCACACCTAACAACACCACTGCAAATTCGCAGAAAAGCAAAATACGCATCAATTACTTGGATGACATAAAACTATCATCCAAGTAGACGAATTCCAGCTATTTCCATTTAAAATCCAAAGTTCGTAACTGATTTCCATAAAATTTAAGAATTTTTCAAATCGGTTCATGATTATCGGAGTTATGAGGTAACAAACATGACAAAAAAACATACAACCAAATTGATAACCTCCTCCTTTTTGGGAAGTCGGTTAAAAATAGGATTTCCCGAAATCTCTACGGAAACAAAAAAAACGGGTTATATGCGTGTACGAAGTCGCAAGCAAAAGCTGGTATTAATATAATAAAGTTGAAGTATTTGTTTGTTTAGTTGAACCCGCTAATCTTAGGAACTACTAGTTCGATTTGATCTTTGAGTGTTGGATGGCCCATTTATTGAGGAAAGCTATAGGTATATGCTATACTAGCGACCCGCCCCGGCTTCAAACGGGTGCAACAATGTCGAATATTCATCATCTGAGGCGTTTTCCCGAAGGAATTTAAACTTGCCGAAGTAAACCCAATCTACAAGAGTGGTGACAGAGACAGCGTCAACAATTACCGACCCATCTCTATACTTTCTACTCTGTCTAAACTAGCTGAAAAACTTATTAACAAGCGTCTCATTAAATATCTTGAGACCAAATCCTTGCTGTCAAAATCTCAATTTGGTTTTAGAGCTGAAATCTCGACCAACGATGCGGTTCACGAATTGATCGATCATGTTGTTAATAAACTAGACCAAAAAAAGAAAGTGATAGCGATATTCCTAGATTTAGCTAAAGCTTTTGACACAGTCTCTGTTGTTCCACTCCTACTAACTAAGCTACAAAGTATGGAGATTCGTGATACACACCCAAACTATTTGGGGATTACCTTGCTGACAGGCAACAGAGAATTAAAATTGGAGCATTCATTAGTGATGACTTACCTATTTGCTACGGTGTTCCTCAGGGTAGTGTGGTTGGGCCCACACTTTTCCTCACCTTCATCAATGACCTGTGTGATCTGCTACTACAAAATGGCAAAATTGTCACATTTGCGGATGATACTGCGTTGATCTTCCATGGCGACAGTTGGGATGAGGTCTACAGCCTCGCTCAATCTGGGTTCAATACTGTTACTTCTTGGCTCAATAACAACGGCTTTACTCTTAATGTCAGCAAAACTAAATTTGTACCATTCTCTATTAAAAACATCTCATCACTCCTGTTCCTGCAGTCGATTAGAAATAGTTTTTAGTATAAAGTACCTGGGAGTCATGATTGATAACACTCTCAGCTTCAAATACCACCTGGACCTACTATCTTCCAGAACTAGAAAACTAATTTTCATTTTTTTAAATTTAAGCCGTATTGCAGATAAAAATGTCATTAAAATGGTTTACATGGCCCAATCCATTCTAACCTATTGTATTACAGTATGGGGTGGCACTTGTAAAACTAACTTAATAAAACTAGAAAGAGCTCAGAGAGCGGTAGGTACTAAAAGTAAGCCTGTCGTTACCTTTCTTCTTTCCTACCAAAGATCTGTACTTGCTCTCTGATGTGCTGACAGTAAGACAACTTTATATTCTGTGCTCAGCTCTAAAACAACATTCACTAGTAGGGTATGATCCTTTATTTAATGCAAACAAGAGAGTCAAACACAGGGTTTGCCCAACACATACTAATCGTAGCACCGCCTTCTCACGCAAATTCTTTGAATTTCTCGGTGGACATAAAATAAGATAAATAAGAAGCTAACAGTATAACCTCTTGCAAGAGCTAATTGTAAGAGGGTTATTACCGTCTAGCTTAAATCCCTCAACTACGATGACACTGAAAATCTGATTACTGTACCATCCTGACCAACTGCGTATGCTGCCATCTCTTTCACCCCGCAAACACGCACTCACACACACACTCACTCTCTCCCACACACACTCACACAGACACATACACGCTCCCACACACTCGCACTCACACTCGCGCACACATACTCACGCACACATACTCAAGTACTCACTCATTCAATTTAGTTCCTCTCACCCACTTTGTAGGTACCCCATAAAAGCAACAATCTCACTGCACCACTTTGTACCCCCATAACAGCAACAATCTCACTGCACCTAGCTTAATCCCTCTTACTTAATTATAACTTCTCACTGATGTTGTATACAGCTGTCACCTATTGTCCGGAGTTTGGAGAGGCTGGTAATCTGTCATACAGGTCTCCTAGTACAGAAACCAGTCTCTCACATAGATCACAACAATTATCTCTAATGTTTTGTTTTCTTTTTTAATACTGTTTGTTAAATTCTATGTGAGAGAAGAACAATAAACTTTATTTATTTATTTATTATTATTATTATCTGCCTAGTTTTTAAACCGACATCCCAAAAAGGAGGATGTTCTCAATTCGGTTGTTTTTTATGTTTGTTACCTCATAACTCCGACAATTATGAACGGATTTGAATAATAAATTTTATCAAAATCGGATACGAACTTTGAAAATTTTAAATCGAAATAGCTGGAATTCGTCTACTTGGATGATGGTTTTATGTTGTCCAAGTAATCGAAATTGTGTATTTTGCTTTTCTGCGATTTTGCAGTGGTGTTGTTAGGTGTGGGGTACCACTAAAAAGTGAAAAATAAAAAAAATAAAAACGGTTTCACTGGAAGTCGACCCCAATATAGTTGGGAAAAAAAAACTTTTTACAAAAAAACTTTTTACAAAAAAATACAACCGACTTCCAAAAAAAAACAGTACAAAGTAAAAAATAACTTTAATTTCGGAAATTAAAGTTATTTTTTACTTTGTAGTGTTTTTTTTTGGAAGTCGGTTGTATTTTTTTGTAAAAAGTTTTTTATTTTTCACTTTTTAGTGGTGCCCCACACCCAGCAACACCACTGCAAAATCGCAGAAAAGCAAAATACGCAATTTCGATTATCAAAGAATCATCTAAATAGTCAAATTCCAGGTATTTCGATTTAAAATCCAAAGTTCGTAACCGATTTTGATATGATTTAAATGGGACCAATCTGCAAGTATATCCTTTCAAATAAAACAAGAATTTTTTAAATCGGTTCATAATAATTGTCGGAGATATGAGGTAACAAACATAAAAAAAAAAATAAAAAAAAAAAAAATACAACCGAATTGATAACCTCCTCCTTTTTGGGAAGTCGGTTAAAAAATACAACCGACGTCCAAAAAAAAACTACTAAGTTAAAAATAACTTTAATTTTGGAAGTCGGTGTTTTTGTTAGTTTCTTCGTATTTTGACACCGACTTTATTGGCTTATTTCATAGACTTTTAAGTACGTTACATTCGAAATTGTTGCTAAATATGGTTTCACTGGAAGTCGACTCCAATATAGTTAGGAAAAAAAACTTTTTACAAAAAATACAACCGAATTCCAAAAAAAAACACTACAACGTATAAAAAATAACCCTTCGGAAGTCGGTCGCTCCAAACTAAAACGGTTTCAACACTTTGTTAAAAGAAAAATAAACTTATAATTATTAAAAAATATATATACTCCATTATTGGAGGCAAGGTGACATAACCTCGACCATCAAAATTGTAAATGGAGAAGTTATGAACGCAAAAAAGTTGAATAAGTCTTAAAATATACAAAAACAACTCTTTCAACATAATATTTTATTCACCTTCTCAAATAGGTGCTTATTTATTCAAAAAGTACTTCTAAGCTTAATGTATATGTGCAAATGTGTTTTATTACTTATATGCGTAAAACTTTAAGCACCTCCCTGTCTACCTTTGTTTTGGAGTTCATCAAAAATATTCATAAAATAAGTTAGGGTGAGTACAGACAGACGACCCGCATGACGAGCGTTTACTTTGTTAAACTGGGTGTAAGAGAAAATCTGAAACGACCCATATTCTCTAGAACGCTTTGTACCCCTTATAACGTGTTGTACAAATATTTCAAACCAGTGCTTGGTTTGAAATATTTACTAGAAGATTATATCACTTATTTAAAAGGAGCTACAAGGTACTTCGGTGAATGTGCCTAAGAACTCCACGACCTCATTCCACCAGTCCCATCATGTTACCATCCCTACCTTGTTGCTATTCCACGAATTCGCACTAAGCGTTTCCAAACGTCTTTTATAATGCGCACAGCAAAGGAGTGGAACTCTCTGCCTGCGTCTGTGTTTCCGAACGCTTACAACCCTTATCTCTTCAAAGTTAGAGTAAACAGGCTCCTTTTGGGTAAGCTCGCACCATAGTAGACTTTGTCTTGACCAAGACTAAAGTCAAGAGCAAACCCTCCCAATTAAAAAGAATTAAAAAAAAAATCAAGGTTAAGCTACGTTTTCCGCGGTCAGTTCCTGGATGGGTGACCATGTTAACTTACCGTGATCCCTTGCCTTGGAAAGCACGTTAAGCTGTTGGCCCAAGTTGTCGTATGTAAATCTTTGACTGCCGTGACGGATAGTCAGAAGACGGAAAATCTGACCAGTCTTGCCAAGGGATATCGACTAATTACCCAGTTATAACTCGCCTGGTATGAGGATGGGATACAATCTTTTACAACTGAGAAGCTTTAGATTTTAGCAGAATCAGCCAGCAATTCATACTACTCAAAACTGTCCAATCCAAATCAATCTTGAATCATTAGATTCAAGGTTGAATGATGATTGATTAGATTCGTTTCGTATTTATTTGTTAGGTTGGATAAAATATGTCTTTTAATATTTGTAGGCGAAGCAAATTATGTAAAGCAGAATGTTCTCAATTGCCTAATCTCCATCACCTGCAGTAGAAAGGCCAGTTTAGCAGAATCTGCAGTGAGATTCTGTAAACGTGTCGAAGTGAATACTTAGACGAAGTGAACGACAAGTGAGCTGTCAAATCATACAAACAAAATGGAATGACAGCTCACTGGTCTTTCACTCCACGCAAGTGTACAGACGCCAGCACATGAAGCTACAACAATCTGTCGAATTTCTTAGTTAGATTTTCAACTTTATTGCACAAGAGATTGGGTTCTAATTTGATTGGGAAAATTTGTCAGTTTCGGATAGCCTGATGTACTGGCGACTGTACTCAATGAGATGTCGATAGAATCTACCAGCAGAAAGCACATCACGCCACCCATCTCTGTCAAATGTTCCCAATCAACCTTGAACCTAATGCGTTAGCAATAAAGATGAAAATGCAATTGGACGGATTTTGGTGTGGCTAATAACTCTAATTTAATTTAATTAAAATGGACTTTTCAGACCCACTGATAAGCATTTGCTGTATGTACTGGTACAGCTGCATCTGGCTAGACTGAAGGTCCAGCCCAACAGTAATTTCAACATCGTACCCTGTGAATCCAATACACTGTATCTGCAGTTACAGTGTTTCGAATTAACAACGTCCATTCGATTTCTCTTTGCCTTTTACATGGTCCTGCATTAATATATTTTAGTCCATATGCATGAAAAACTGAGATATCGTAATCCAAAGTACACTGTATGTAACTAAAACTGAAGTCCTAAAATAGCAAAACACGGTAATCGAAGATGCAGTGTAATGCCAAAATAATCCTCGCTCGTTCCAAGATACAGTGTTTAGTCAAAACTGTCGTGCGATGGCGGGCGCGCCAATCAGAACGCGGATGATCGACAGTCTCGATCGTTATTGGTCGATTTAACGGAGTAAGTACACAGTTTGAAGCACCCACGTTTGTTTACGCGCGGGGCTGTCAGTTGTTGTTTATAAGATAATTTTTTGTTGGTTTCTGGAGTAATTTGTGAATTTATTAGATTAAAAGTTGTTAAAATGAGTGGTTATCGTAATAAATTGTTGATAAAGTTATCACAAAGCAATGTGCAACATTATGATAACTCAAATAGTGCTACAAAGGTGTCTGATTTAAATAAACATTTTCAAAAAGAAAATGATACTTCTATCACGGATCCTCCAAGTCTCGGTGTACCTTATAATGATTGCATGGACTTAAATATAGACTCTCGCGATATTAGCCTTACTTTAATACCATTAAAAGAATCGGAGTGCCCAAGCTTTTGTGAAGAAATAGGTAAAGGAGACTATACTGAATTATTAACTGTAATTACGTCTTCAATTACTCAGATGTTTACCAACCTCCGAAACGGTTCGTAATAACTTCAACTACATTGAATCGCAAGTAAATCATGATTGTGTTCAAATAACTACAAACGCTGTTATAGAACAACAACCTAGTCTTCGTCAAGAAAAGGACATGGTCGTCCCTACTACTATCTATACCAGCCAACCGCTTGCAACTAGTGACACCGACAGAAATGATTAAACTTGGAATAAAACAAACAAGTTTATTAAATACTAGCTGACCCACGCAACTTCGTCTGCGTCACATTTTCCATGAATGCTCTGCTCCTTTTAGGGTTAAGGTGATGATATGAGCTTATACCCTTCCTCGATACATGGGCTAAATAATACTGAAAGAATTTTTCAAATCGGACCAGTAGTTTCAGAGATTACCCCCTTACATACAAACTTACAAACAAATTTTACCTCTTTATAATATTTAGTATATTATATATATTATATATATTATATAGTATAGACTAGTATAGATATTAATAAACTTGTTTGTTTTATTGCGGCATAATAACAGTGCCTACATTTAAAGCGATAACTTACACATTTTTTTTAAATAAAATTATTAAACTGTCAATTTAATTTGTATATTATAATTTTTACTTGAACTTTCGATACAAAACAAACTAAACTTTCTGAGAAACACTGTTTGAACCAGTAAAAAGAACACTGATTTAACAGGTCAATACACTGTAACTCTAAAATACAGTGTATTACCCTAACAAACTCTTCGTTCGCTTTTGATGACTATCGCGGCAATACAAGTTATCCATGTTAAATCATTGTATTTGCGGTAAAATATATTTTTAATTACTATGGCTGAATACCTTATAAAATTACCTTTTTATTGATACCAAACACTTAAAACTTTCCAAAGGAAACTTGAAGGTAATCCTCTAAAAACAAAAAAAAAAGGTATTTGCTCGTTTTCTCAAAACCTGTGTTTCGTAGTTACAGTGTATTGGATTCACAGGGTACCATCACTAATTTAAAAGGAAAAAAATACAACCTACTTCCAAAAAAAACACTACAAGGTAAAAGAGTTTGGAAGTCGGTTGTATTTTTCTGTATTTTTTTTAATTATCACTTTTTTGTGGTGGACCCCTAACAACACCACTGCCAAATAGCAGAAAAGCAAAATACGCAATTTCGATTACTCGGATGACAAAAAAACATCACCCAAGTAAACGAATTCCAGCTATTTTGATTTAAAATCCAAACTTCGTAACCGATTTTGATAAATTCAAATAGGACCAATCTGCAAGTATATCCTTTCAGATAAAACAAGAATTTTTCAAATCGGTTCATAATTGACGGAGTTATGAGGTAACAAACATGAAAAAAATACTCTTGAGAACTCCTCCTTTTTGGGAAGTCGGTTAAAAAATAAGGATTATGTTCGACTAGCTGATGCCCGTGGCTTAGTCCACTTGACTAATTATATATTAAACCTTCCTCGAGAATCACTCTATCCATTGTTGAAATAGCATGAAAATCGGTGCAGTTGTTTCTGAGTTTATAGCGAACAGACAGACAGACGCGGCAAAGGACTTTGTTTTATGATAGTTAGTGAAGTCCTCGCTATTTCCACAGTGTTCAATTTACAAAGTCATACTACTTGCAAAACAGAACTATTGAAACGTGTTCAAAACTACGGAATCTCGCCATTCAATTTGCTGACTGTACTCGTACAGTATGTACGGACCTTTGATCCAAACGTTCGAGAGGTATTTAAACAGCGCCCAAACTTTCACAAGTAATTTCAGAGCGCGTCGTTCATATTGCGTTGTGTGCTGTTGTAGGGTCAGCAGAAAAAAGTTTTATATTTTTTAATTATATGAAGTATCCAAAGCTTTTCCCGTTCCCATAGGAATTTCGGGAAATTCTCTCTTAGTTCTCCCATAAACACCCTCAGAAACCCACGTGTTTAATTACAACTTATATCGACTAGTAATTTCGGCTGTATGTTTTCTGTCAGTCACTTAGTAACGCAAGAGGTTTATATACCTATATATATATTGATGATAAATTTTGATTGAGTAAATCGTGGCTAAATAATAACAGCCACACAGGTCGATCTTCACAGTTAAGCAACGCTTGCCGAGGTTGGTGTGTGGATAGGTGACCATCTTAGCATACCGAGTTTCCTCCGTGCCTCGGAAAAAACGTTAAGCTGTTGGTCCCGGCTGTCATTTGGAGATCTTTGGCAGTCATTACGGATAGTTAGAAGCCAGAAAATCTGACACCAGTCTTGCCAAGGAGTACCGTGTTACCCAGTTAATGGGTTGTGGAGGTCTGGTAGGCAGCCGCTCCACGTAAAATACTGGTACTCAGCTGAATCTGGTTTGACTGGAAGCCGAGACCCCAATATAGTTGGGAAAAGGCTAGGCAGATGATGATGATTGATTTTATGTACCTACAAAATATTATTTTGTAGGACTCTCTAATATAGCAATCTCTAGTATAAGCAATTTCTTTGTATTTAAAAATTACATAATAGTATCGTTTTTCTGTTTGTGATAGCTATTTAATTAAAAGTGAGATTACACAATAATTTAGTGTTATGACAGTAGTATAATGTCTACAAAGAAATAATTAGTGTTTTAAGTTCAAGAAACTGATAATTATCTATAACTTTATAACCCTACAACTGTCTTTCAGGGCCGCTCACTTTAAGACTAGCTATAGAACAGTTGACAAAGTTTGGAATGCTGATACACATTCTTAGCAAAAAAGTGCTACTCGTGAACTTCTTTATGTAATCAAGACTTCGAAACTCATAACTACTGAATCTGTTTACTTATTAAAATTACTTAAAAAATTGTAGCAAAGAGCTATTTGTCTCCGACGGCATTGAGTACCTTGGCTAAGTCTCCACTTTTTCAGGGATAAAAAGTAGCCTATGGCACTCTGCAACAGTATAGTTTTCAATCAGTGAAATAATAGCATCAATATTTGCAAAGTTGACCTCATAATCATCGTCATCACATTAGCCTAAAATCATCAACTGCTGGTCATAGTGTCGCCACAACAACCAGCCCTGTATACCTCGCATCCATCAGCTACCTGCTACCCACACCAGAGGGCTAATTCACGTAATGTTATGACGCACCGATTATCTTTTAGTGCAGTTGCAATTAAGTTTAAGTTCGAGTGATAAACGGTATTCTTGTAATCTTTGAACTGCGCGTAAACTGCACGTGAACTGCACGTCAACTGCACGACAGCCAAACTCTATCAAACTTACTGACGGTGAGTGAAAAAATTATATGCACTAAATAATTGAATAGAAATGAATAAATTTCAATGAATAAGACGTTATTAATTAACCTTCCTATACTCGCGCCAATTTTTGTAACACATATACTCGCGCACGGTGTCACAGACCGATAGTTCGCACCCCTACAACATATTTTTTTAATATGAAGCCCAAACACTATTATTAATATTTTAAAGTTTAGGATATAATGAAACAAAATAGTATGAATAATACTTAATTTATTAATTATTTTACTGACTTGCAGTCTATCAGAAATCAGTCTTCGAATTTGAGATTTTTTTCTAAGTACTAGGCAAAACAAAAATAAAATATATACTTCTTTTTAAAAACAAAATAAACTTCTAAATAGTAATAAACAACATATCAAAGGACATATTTATCTATGTTTGGCTTAGTTTTTACCCTCACCATAACAATCAGGGCATACGGTTACAGCATGTTCCAAACAGTAAAAATCGCGAGAACTTTCATTACTTTCTACCTCATATATCTCGTCATTTTCGTCTTCTTGCTCGGTGTCGTATGTCTCTTCTTGTACCTCCACATAGTCTTCCACCTCACTATCATTTTCGTCTTCATAGCTACAACCAGAACTTAATTCATCCAGCAGCAATCTGATGCGATCATTGTCCATTTTGATATGAAGTATAATCTAAAAATAATAATAAAATTAGTCTAAATATAACATAGAGCAACAAACATACATACATTTTACTATACATACGTCATAAAGTATTCAAAGTTTGTAAAAAATATATAAATGCACTAAATATATTACATTATTACTTACTCAAAAAGTTGCACCCATACTCGCGTCGGTCTCACGGACCGATTAGAACACTAAAATGAAGTTAGCAACAAATCCGGCAGCTAGCAAGGACCTCGACTTCTTAGGATTTTCGTGCATACAAATAATTACGAAAATAGGTTTCGTCGGTCTCACAGACCAACGCGCGAGTATAGGAAGGTTAAAAATTAAACTTAAGCTTATAAGCTGTCATTTTGGGACGTCAAACATATAGTAGAATACCGATCATATTGCGTTCCGAAGCACGCACCAAAGACGCGCAACATTAGAATACCGTTATTGCGCTCGCGTGACGCAAACTTGACGCGTGCGTATCTGATATCGGTAGAGAATACGACGTAAGCGTTATTTTGATCGAAACTTAACTTCAACTGCACTGCAACAGCACTTTTTTAGTTAAGTGAATTAGCCTACAGGTCTTCGGTCTACTTTGAGGAAGGCCTTCCAAAGCTGTGTCTTCCGTAACGCGGTCGCCACTCCAGACCTTTTCAGTCCCATTGACCAAATGTTCTGCGAGCAATGACCCCTGCCCACTGCCACTTCAGTCAAAGATGACCGACCACCAACAAACAAAATATGCAAAAATTCCAATATTAGATTAGATTATCTTTGCTTGTCATTAAATAGTAAGGTACTAATTATTATAGTTTCTACATCTGTGCTGCTAACGGTACCGAATGTCCCGCCATATTGAATATTCTATTTGTGTTTATACTAGTACTGACAAGTTCAGTGGATGCATGCTGTTTAAGCTTATCACTAACTTCTAATAGCTTGCTCTGGTATTCAGCCTCCGTCTTACGCTACCTCCTGTAAACAGACCAGAGTGCCAATTCAACTAATTTTCACATTCGCATCGTGAAGAGTGAGAAATTTGTTTAAACCAGCCAAGTGCGAGTTGGAGTCGCGCACTGAGGGTTCCGTAAGCAGAATATGCGATTTATGACGTATTAAAAAAACTCCTTACTAGATCTCGTTCAAACCACTTTTCGCTGGTACCTAGTTTACATGGTAATGCACATCATACATTTTTTTTAGTTTTATCATTCTCTTATTGTAGAAGTTCGGGGGGACACACATTTTTCCACTTTGGAAGTGTCTGTCGCGCAAACTAATCAGTTTAGAAAAAAATGATCTTACAAACTAAAATATCATTTTTGAAGACCTATCCATAAATACCCCACACGTATGGGTACGATGAAAAAAAATTTTCTGAGATTCAGTTCTAAGTATGGGGACCCCCAAAATCTATTGTTTTTTTTTCTATTTTTATGTGAAAATCTTTATGCGGTTCACAAAATACATCTACTTACCAAATTTCAACAGCGTAGTTCTTATGCTTTCGGAGAAAAATGGCTGTGACATACGGACGGACAGACAGACAGACAGACAGACATGACAAATCTGTAAGGGTTCCGTTTTTGCCATTTGGCTACGGAACCCTAAAAATTAGTAGAATTGGCCCTAAGGTGAAATTATTGAAGTATGTCGGGGTAACAAGTTTCATAGCTATGAGGCATTTTAATTAGTGATTAAATTAGTCATGTGGTCAAATTTTTCAAATATGTTTTTTTGTTTGTTTTACGGTCGCTTCAAAAATTATATTTAGGTTTCTAACATCATTTTTTATAAACTGAAAAGTTTGCGCGAGATACACTTCCAGAGTGGTTAAATGTGTCCCCCCCCCCCCCCTCCGTAACTTTTAAAATAATAGAATGATCAAACAAAAAAAAATATTATGATGTACATTACCATGTAAACTACCACCGAAAATTGGTTCGAACGAGATCTAGTAAGCAGTTTTTTTTTAATACGTCGTAAATCGTAAACCGCAACTTATGCTTATTAAAGAAGGATGGCCAAATCATACCTGGCGACGAAACGATAGTGTCCCTATATGCTATATATATAAAAAATTCTCTTATTTTTAAGGTCTTAAAAAACACAAAAAATATCTTTTTATGTGGCCACAAAAGTTTGCCTTATTTTAGTTTTTGTTTCTTAATTATTTTCGAATAATGGTTTCAGAACGCAACTATTGACGATTCATTTCGCGTATGAAATGACTTGGTATTCAAAGACTGAATATTCAATTGTTTCTGAATAGTTGAACTATTATTCCATTACCTAAATTAGTATTTAAACACCATATCACTACGATGCTGATTTTTTATGCATTGGATCTTTGTCATAAAAGATAATTAAGTGAAAGCGTTTTGTTCAATTACGTACAATGGAAGGTCATTTTTAGTCGAACAAGTTACATAATCTGTGATATCGACCCGTGCCATTGATTGAAACCCGGCAATCAAACCGCATCTCATTCGACAGATGCCTTATTTTTTGAGATTCTTTATGAGAAATCGCAACAAATAGAAACGTGATCGCTAATTACCCTCTTTGCTTATCGCTTAGTACACTTACGCAACAGTCTGATAAAAGGTAGTTGTTGGTTCAAAACTCAAAAGTCTAATTGACGCTTTTACAAAAAAAATGTGGCTATTTAGAAATGATTTTGAAACGGGATGATGTTTCCATCATTGGAACAAACCAATCTAAATTAAGCTTATTTTGGGACATAAAAAATAAAATATAGGTCCAGCTCCTATAGAAATCTGGCCATTGTTCTTTACCTACAGGTTTGTACGGAAGTTATTTAGCTACGAGCTCCAAAGAACCATATTCTTCCAAAATACCTCTTAGACAGTACAACTAAAGTATACTTTTACAACTGACGTTCTCAATCTCTAAATCAGCTAATGCACACACAACATTAAACCCGTAACAGACCTTTTAAAAACAAAACAAGATTAACAATAATAATAACTACAAACAAAGGTTTCTGGCTAAAAGCCTCGAACACAAGTTCAAGCCACGTTTAGAGTTTCAGCCAATAATCTTATGTTAGAAGATGGCGGGACTAAAATCTACAATATTCGAGTCACAACGTGATCATCGCTAAGTTTTTGCTGGGTATACATACGGGCGTGATGGATGACGAGCATTATTATATTTTTAGAAATGATCTATTTAAAAATGTATGCCAATTCTACTAATTTTTCACATTCGCATCGCATTCGCAACTCAATCACAAACTGTCAATAATGTATGAAAATAAAGGTTTTTATGACAGTTTGTGATTGACATGCGAATGCGAAATTTGTTTAAAATTAGAAGAATTGGCCGGTTGAATTTCACTTTTTTATTATTATTAATTTTTTTTTACTTTCTCGGGTCCCTGTAGACCCGGTCCTTTGGTAGGCGTACGAGGGGCCGAAACCAACTCGCAGAGGCCCCGTTAGACATTTCAAATGTAATGGGGCACTAACCGTCGATTATCCCTGTATGCACTGAAAGTATTCCCAAGGACAATCCCCGGTTGGAGCAGTACTATTGCAGAATATGGAAACAAAAAATGAAACGCTATGGGTTTGGGTGGTTAAGTGGACTGATAATCGTTTATTTTAAAAGAACTATTGGCTCCTGCCTGACCACTAAAAATATGCACGGCTTTTAAATGGCAGAGTGACTTGCACACTCAATGAATGGGCCCCCGAAAACGGTCGCTAGCACAAAGAGACGAAGCGCCAAAGAGGCAACATAGCCTGAGGTGCTAGAGGAGTAGAGAGGTATACCACGGCTATCAGGACAATCCCGGAAATGCGGTCAAGATCCCTACCAGCATCTTACTGGATTATACATCCTTCTCCCGAGCACGTGAGCTCTAGCGAATCTCCACTCAGACCGGCCAATTAAGGCAAGAAATAGGTGGGAACTCTGTTCCTCGTCAGTATTCACTCTGACCAGCCAATAAAGGCAAGCCGTAGATGAGGAATAAGACTTCTCCCGGGAGATAAGGTTCGTGGGGTCGGTACTGCTCAACAGTTCGCCACAAAACTGCCTTGCGGATTGTATCTCTCTTTGTCTGGCCCCTCACCCTAGGTATGACCTAAGGTTATTATTATTATTTTTAGGGCACACAAATCACTACATATTATAAAACAAAGTCCTCCGCCGCATCTGTCTGTCTGTCTGTTCGCGATAATCTCAAAAACTACTGCACCGATTTTCATGCCGTTTTTGTTGTTTTCACCAATAGATCTAAGAGTGGTTCTGGAGGAATGTTTTAATATATAATTTGTCAAGTTTTTTAATACATTGGCTAAAATATAATTTAATTTAATTGGTTCGGTCACAGCCAACTAGCGAACGGACGTGTGTCGCTGCTCCGCGTGCATTGATAACAAATTTTAAGTCTCTTTTTGGTGATTGGTCAAGTGGCTAACATTTCAATTCCTTGTCGCACATCGTGTCTCTTTATCCATTGGCTCCTCCTACTGGGTGGGACTAGACAGTGATGACAATATAGAAGTGATTACCTCTTCAAACTTGCCGAAATAAGGCGCAGGGATTTGCTGGGTTTCGAACCGCTGCCACCACGCGCGTCAGTCCAGTCCTTCATCAACGAGCCACCGAGCGACTGACGTAAGCGGCGAAATTACTCAGTGCTACGCGGCGAATGACGTAGCATCAACAAGGTGTGCTACGAGCTACGAGTGCTACGCCTGCTACGACGACAACGTGCACGTGATCGCGGCCGGTCTTATCGGCTACGCACATCTGCTACGGATCGACGTATATTGTCAGCGTGCATTTCGTTAAGGTGAATACATTAGTACAATCACGGAGTACAACAGTAATTAGTGCTGTTACTAAACAACATCTATCTATACGCATAGTGAGATCACTCAGTGGAACTTCGACTCATACCTCAAATATGTCGAGGCTCGAACGCACCCCGCCGTCAACCCCAAAAGACATTTTAACTCAATCTGAACCGGAGCTACATGCTCTAGCGACAAGCGATGTGAGTTTTGTTAACGTAAACAGAAACAAACGTTTGCGTATGGACATGTCTCCAAAAGAAATAAGTAAGCTTGAAGAGCTTAAAGCTGAAATCAAAGACATGCTGGCGTCATGGAAGATAGGACAAGAGGAATATTTAACCAAAATAATCGACAAGCAAAGTGCCTCAATGTCGAAATTGGTAGCTGACATGGCAGAGTTAAAGTCACAAAACTCAGAAATACAACAATCAGCCGATTTCATCAGCAATCAATACGAAGATCTCAGGAGGGAAGTTTTGAACTTGCAAAAGGAGCGACAAGAGCAGAATACGTACATCGAAAACCTTGAGAAAAAAGTCCAAGATCTGCAGTTTAAATCACGCTCATCCTGTATTGAGGTTAGAAACGTCCCACAAAAGGAGAAGGAGGTCAGTGAGGATTTAACGTGCACCGTGAGCGAGATCGGGAAAGCTGTTGGGAGGCCGATACTGTCAACTGAACTGCGGGATGTATACAGACTTCCGGGCAAACCCGGTATCACGCGCCCAATAGTTGTGGAATTCTCAACAGTGACAGCCAAGCACAACATGCTATCAGCTATCCGTGATTTTAACAGAAATGTGAAAAACAAAGAGGACAAGTTGAACACTAAGCTTGCTGGCATTCCTGGACCGCGCCAGCCTGTGTACGTCGCTGACTTCCTACCATCAAGCTCAAAAAAGCTGTTCTTCCTAGCTCGTGAGTTCGCAAAGAAGAACGGTTACAAATTTTGCTGGTCAACCAATGGTAATATTTTCTTGCGTAAAGAGCAAGGCGAAAAGCAGATTTTAATTCACTCTGAGAAGTGCTTGGCTGGTCTGCAGGAGAACGTTGCATGACTATTACTGTTAATGATCATAACCACTAATTTATTGCTTCATATTTTAGTTTTTTGCATATTTATCATAGGAGAAACTTTGATTATTTTACCTTTGCTTACATACCTACTCTACTCAAACCACACTGCATATAATGGCAACTTACACCACAGCACATTCTTAATTTCTACACGCACAAAAAACAAAACACACCAAAATCACACAATTTATGTAAAATATAAAATAAAGGTAAACAACAAAATAAAAATAAAAATCTCTGGACACATCGTTTGGGATTTTATACAAATCTGTTATAAATGGCTAATTTAATCGAATTAAATCAAGAATTTGAATCCATATCACGGTCAAAATCATTTTGCTGTTCTCCAGATGACTGTACCATATACTTACCCAAGCATGACAAGGCTACACAAATATTACACCTAAACATTAGAAGTATAAACAAACACTTCGATGAACTAAAAGTACTACTATCTATAATAAATATGAAATGTGAAATCATCATTTTAACCGAGTGCTGGTTGAGTAAAGTCCACAAAATACCTGTCTTGGATGGATACACATCTCACTATACCAAGCGTACTCACAATCAAAATGATGGTATAATAATTTATGCTGCAGATAACTTAGACTGCAAAATATCAGAGCCGGAGTTCAAGGATGCTAATTGCCTTATTTGCAGCGTAGACAATAAACTGGCAGTTGTTGCCATTTATCGTTCGCCTTCCTACAGAAATAAACAAAATTTTGACAACTTCATAAATAGTCTAAACAATGTCTATAACACATTAACTCAGTATAACAGCATTGCACTCATGGGAGATATAAACATAGACATAAAAACTAATACATCGGACGATCGATGCAACGATTACCTCATTTTTAATGCATCACACGGACTAATACCAGCTCATACTTCTCCTACTAGACTTAATAACTGCCTAGACCACATTTTAGTTAAGTCTACTCTACCAGCCACTAGTATAGTCCTGGAAACATACATCACTGATCATGCACCAGTTATGTTATCTTTACAAAATGCAAGCGTCAGTTCTAAACCAAATAACGTAGTATCTAGGCTCGATTACCAAGCGATTAAAAAGGAACTGGAAGAGATGCAATTTGCAGAAGTGTTACAGATTGAAGACGCAAATGAATCCACAAATAAGTTCATTTCACTATTAATGGCTGTAATAATTAAACATACACGAACCGTTCTGGTATCTAGGAGAAAAAGAAATATAAAGCCCTGGATAACCCCAGGACTCCTACGCTGTATTAAACACAGAGATCGACTACATCAAAGATCAACTAAGACTTCTGATAACTTAATTTTAAAGATAACATACTCACGATATCGAAATTTTTGTAATCGTCTGTTGAATAAGATAAAAAGAGATTATGAGAAAAAAGAGATTGAGAAAGCCGGTCACAATCCCAAAGCACTTTGGAACGTCATCAAAGACATCACTCACACTAAAAAAGTAAATTCATCACCCGTAGAACTACTAAGTAAACAAAATAACCCTAGGATTGCCGTTAATCAAATCTGTTCTTATTTCACTAATGTTGGAAGTAACTTAGCAAATAAAATAATCGATGCGAATCAAGGTAGGCAGTCACACTCAATACAAAATGAGAATTCTTCTCCCAGTTATTCTTTTCTTCTCCTGGAAAGTGACGAGCTGAAGTAGACTCTATAATATTACAATTGCGTAATAACTGTGCCACGGGTTGGGATAAAATATCAACTAACCTATTGAAACAATGCAGACAAATATTAACACCTCCCATAACACACATATGCAACCAGTCCATAAGAACCGGTGTATTTCCCCAAGCTTTAAAAAAAGCCTTAGTTCATCCTATCCACAAGGGAGGGGTCAGAGACAGTGCTAACAATTATAGGCCAATATCTGTTTTACCTGCGCTGTCTAAAATTCTAGAAAAAATCCTCAACTCGAGGCTTAATAGTTTTTTGAACAAACATAACATTATTGCCAATAATCAGTTTGGTTTCCGTCGCGGCATATCCACCGAGGATGCCGTATTAGATTTAACACAGCTCGTTGCAAGACAACTGGATGCAAAAAACAAATGTCTTGGTGTCTTCCTGGATATGGCGAAGGCATTTGACACGGTCTCTGTCCCCATCCTACTGGCCAAACTTGAACAAATAGGAATCAGGGGTATACCGCTTTTGATGTTCAAGAGTTACCTAACAAATAGGACACAACAGGTCATAATTAATTCCCTCCTTAGTGACGAACAAATAGTCACCTTTGGTGTGCCACAAGGGAGTGTTCTAGGCCCTACTTTGTTCAATATATATATAAATGACCTTTGCAAAATGTCACTTTCGAATGCAACCATTTATACATACGCAGATGACACGGCTATTGTAGTGTACGGACCCAGCTGGGATTTCGTTAAAGCTGTAGCCGAAGACTGTCTTAGAAGAATTATGAACTGGCTAAGTCTTAACCTTTTAACACTGAACTTAAATAAAACGAATTATATAACCTTCGCGATAAGGAAAAACAACAAACCATCGGAAGATTTTAACATAATCGCACATACATGTTGGGATAACACACAAACCTGCCTATGTCAGACTCTTACTCAAGCTAGTGTTGTAAGATACCTAGGAGTACAAATTGATGAACAACTACGGTGGGATAAACAAATAAACAAAGTTATTGCAAGGTTGAGAACTATGGTCTATCTCTTCTGAACTCTTAGAGAATCAGTATGTCAGGAGCTTCTTATAAAAATTTTCATTGCGCTGTGTCAGTCTGTGATCAGTTATTGTATCCCGGTATGGGGTGGGGCAGCAAAAACGATGTTTCTTGTCTTGGAGAGAGCCCAAAGAGCTGTTCTCAAGGTCATCTTAAGAAAACCATATCGGTACCCTACTGGGCAGCTGTATATGGACTCTAAAGTGCTTACTGTTCGTAAGCTCTTTGTACTCCTAACCATCTTAAGAAGGCATCGAACTGTTGCCCCACCCGATGCAGGCAGACGAAGAAATTCGCCAGTCTGTCCCAGTGTTTCACACAGTACAACTTTCGCAAAAAGACAATACTTTGTTTTAAGCTCTTACCTGTACAATAAAATTAACAAAAAAACCGACATAGTTAAACTAACCTCATATGATGCAAAAGTTGCGGTAAGAGGGTGGTTATTGGAATTGGACTACTTGGAAACTGAAAATCTCATTACCTTTGTTTCATAACCCTAACGATCATCACCACTTACACAATATTCATACACACTAACACTAACACTTACACACAACACTCTTCAAAAACACTTCACAGCACATAGCTATTTCTTCATGCACCACATCCTCAGATATTCTCACACTTACTCTACCGAATCATCTGAACAGTAGTGGCACTCGGTAAATATTTGTAAAACAAAGGGCTGAACACTACCCCCTGAGATACAGGTTACCACCTAGTTCAGGGGATAGGGTCAAAACTTCTAGGCAACTATCACAGCCACCAAATTATATTGTAAGTGAAAATGGTTATTTTTTTCTTCTTTGTATTAAGTATTTCTAATTTAGTCTAAAATAAAACTGTAAATTTTTTCTATATTGGTGAGAAATAAACAATTTTATTTTTATTTTTTTATAATGATATTTGTTGGAGGTGTCGGAAAAAAATGAGCCGTCTGGGAGCTTTCAACGAAAACGCTGCCCTAAACACTTTGAGATATGACAAAATAATGTATGGTAGAGTTGTGTATCTTATATAGGTCTACAGAAAAGTCCACGATGGCATAATATGTCTATCTCTTTAGGATAACATACGATAATGCGCTTAATAAAAAAAAATGGGCATTAATAAAGCGGTAATTGGAAAGCTATTTACACAAATAGGGTATTAATCCTTATCATTTTAAATAAGTTAGAGGCTTTAAGCATTTCATTCACATTATTTTACTCTTCTACACCATGTAATTTAAACGAATTTTTTAGGAGTAATCGCAAAAAAATTACGAACGCGAGAACGGATGAATGTATCTGGCTGAAATTTGGTACAGGAATAGATTATAGCCAAAGCCAGACCCGGAACAATAGGGAATATGCACGCGATTTTTTTATTTATAAAATGAATTACTTATAAGCTCCAGTAAACACTCTAGAAAACATTTTTTAAATATCTTCATCAGCGATGAAGATAAAACGCTTCAAAGATTACTCTTTTAGAACGAGAAGTCCGACATGAAATTTGACGTCACATTACGTGACGTCTATACATCTGCCATAGAAAACAGCGTTTTCGCGAGAGGGACAGATATATTTGTTTAAAATAATTATATCTCATTTGTTTTTCGAGCAATTTTGATTCTATTTCCACTGTTAGTAATATATTTTTATATATTTTTAGATAAAGTGTTTAGATAATAAATATTTTTTTTTATGCATATTCCCTATTATCTGTTGACCATACAAATATTTGATCCGGGCGATAATCGAACCCACTACACGCAGCGCAGCAGACAATCGCTCAACCACTGCACCAACCGTGTCGTTGTTTAATTAATTCTAGTAGCTGTCAGTTTTTTGATCCACTTGTGAGCATAATCTTCTAAAAATCCTCCCCGAAATACAAGCACGTTCCCCCTCGTGCAAAAAGGTCCAACTGCAAAATACTCTGCCCAAAAACAACAACACGTTGCCGACAAAAGCCAGATGACGTCATTTACCCTGTTATCCTGTAACAAACAGAAATGCGTCGCTAAACGCATTTGTACTCGACGCAGATAACGCGGCTAATGGAAAACGCGCACATCTCGCGACTTCTTGGGGGCGTGACGTAATTACATGACAGGAGCTTCAAGTAAATTGATCTCATATATCTTGGAAGCCGGGTTTTCCTTTCCGACATTGTGCGGAGGGACTGACGATGACACGACGCTAAACGTTGTGTCATCGTGTATTTTTTATTGATGGTTTGCCATGGATGATGTTGTTATATGATGTTTTTATAATAAGTGAAAAAAACCAAACGTTTGGTTCGAATTTTCACGTCATTTAAATATCGTTTGTAACAATGAAGATCTTCAATTTTTTTGTTTTTTTTGTTTTATGTAGATTCTTTGTGAGAAACTGTGCAGGACAGCCGCATACATAGTCTTAGGTTTATAGTAAATTGTTCGTGTTAATTTTAAGTAATCGAAATACCGTTAGTTAGCAACATCTGTTTAGAAAGTAGACAGATGCAAGGGACAGTTCGATCTTTCAAAACGTTTGGGTCACATTGTCTTAATTGTAATTTTTAAGTTATTACCGACCCTTTTCTTAAAGATCCCTTGTTTTGAGAAAGTTTCATAGCGGTGTATTTGTCTCTTACATTTATTGACGACCGGCAATAGTTAAGATCCCTTGTTTGCATTATGTTGTGAAAGTTTTATGTCCGTGCCTATTATCAAACGGTGTATTTGTCCCTAATATTTTGTAACGTCCGGCAATAACCCTTTTGTGAACCGCGCCGAAAATGTTTTCTTATTTTATGAATAAACAACCGTAGCGAGTACCGTTCTACCCCCACTAACTGGGGTGAAACTGATGCCAAAGACCCATATAAAAGAGGCCCGTGGGCCAAAACAAATCAGTCAGGATTCGCCGACTGTCGCATAGTAGAGACGTGTTGCAGAGCGCTCGGGTCTCCTTTTTATTATTTCGTGCGAAGTATTTTGCGCGCAGGAGCCGATGGATTCTTGGGTCCACACGCGGTATCCTGCTGATTTCGGTCCTCCGGTCTGTCACCAGCGGCAAGCCCCGGAGGCCGGGTTGGTGGCACCGAACGGACGCGCATTTGGAAAAGGCGTCCGTTTCATCCCCAAGTCGGAGACTGAATACCGCGCCGTCCAATCTTACCTGACGAAGCTGGAGAAGGAGACCAGGCTCACCTGGTTTTGCTACTCCTTGCCTGCTGACCAGAGCCTGAAGGTGGCGATCCGAGGCCTGCCAGCAAATACAGAGCCAGCAGAAATAGAAGCGGACCTCTGGGAGCTCGGATACGTACCCGAGTATGCGCGCGCGATCCGAACACGCTCCGGCCGCCCCGGATGCCTATTCTACGTCCAGCTGCAACGGACCCCGGACCTGACGCCGGGCATATACCAGGTGACCGAACTCCTGTGTATGCCCGGCATCACCATAGAGGCGTGGCGCGGGAAGAAGGGCCCTGCGCAATGCCATCGCTGCCAACAATTCCGCCACTCCTCGCACAACTGCCGCCGAACAAACCGGAGGAGACGACCAAACGGTCAACAGCCCCTGTGGTCGCTGCCCCCCTCGGGGGGACGAAGGCGAAGCAGAGGTCCGTTGACCCCATAGTTACCCTGGCCATCGGAGCACTCAACTCGGTGCTACTGGTCATACAGGAGGGGCGGGATCCAATCCCCGCCATCCTGCAATGCGTTGCCGAACTTTGCGCCCATGGCCGCAAGTGAGGTGCGCATTGTATTCTGGAACGCCTTCGGACTGACCCCCGAGAAGACCAGGCTCCTGAGGTTGTTGTTGACACAGCGCAAAGTCGACATAGCGCTCATAAATGAGACGCACCTCAAGAGCAGCACCAAGTTGAAGATGCCAGGGTACATCACGTACCGAGAGGACCACATTTCCCCCACTGGGACTGCTTACAGGGGACTAGCAGTCCTAGTCAAGAGGAACATCGTCCACCAGCCGCTGCCACTGCCGTCGCTTCAGTCGTCCTACGCCCTCGGTGTTGAGATCTGCACCAACCGCGTCCCCACCCGTGTGTTCGCTTTCTACAAGCCACCCCAGCACAAACTCGCCATGGCTGATGTCAGCATCCTGCTAGACTCGCCACTTGCGACAGTTGTTGCGGGTGACTTCAACGCGAAGCACACGGCGTGGAACTCAGCCTACATCTGCCCAGACGGACGACGCCTATTCAACCATGCAGATCGCAACCACTACGAGGTGCTAGGACCGACAGTGCCGACGCACTACCCGCACAGCCCATCGCAGATGCCAGACGTCATCGACTTGGCACTCGTCCGTGGCCTCATCGGCACACCGTCGCTTGACGTCTTGGACGACCACGTCCTCTCGGACCACCAGCCGGTGCTAATGGTACTAGCGAGCACCCCCGCTCGGTCTGTACCACCCTTGCCGCGACCCCGCCAGGATTGGCGCGCCTACGCCTGCCATATGTCGGAGCACGCCCCCTACCGCCGCATCGAGACCTACGCTGACGTCGACACGCTCGCAGAACAACTCGCTGTCATCACAGCAGCGCTTCGAGAATCGAAGCAAGACTCAGCGTCGGCACGCAGGCCGCCCCAACTACCGCCCCACATCCTGGCGATGGTCGACAGGAAGAGGAAGCTGCGTCGCACCTGGCAACGCACCCGATGTCCGTCCCTGAAAACTCAGCTCAACGCTCTGGCGAAGAGGATCTCGAGTGCTTTCGAGGCGCTGCACACCGAGTCCTGGCACCACGCCATTGAGCGAGCGGGAGACGATTGGACGGGCATCCACCGCCTATGCCGCCAACTCTCAAGGAAGCCCCCTCCGATTAGGCCCCTCATGGCTGGTGACGGAACCCTTCGTTACCGAGCCGAGGACCGAGCGGAGATCCTAGCGGACCACCTTGAGAGGTAGTTCCAGCCGAATCCAGCTTCCAACACCCAGCATGTAGAAGCTATCCAGCAGCATTTGGAGTTATACTTCGAAGCGCCGATAACCGCCACGGAAGACCCAGTAGTCCTCTCCCCGGGATTAGTGCAGCGAATGATTCGCCGCACACCACTGCGGAAGGCCCCAGGCCCCGATGGGATCACCAACGAAGCCATGCGTCACCTACCTCCACGAGCAATCGCGACAGTGACGCAATTATTCAACGGCATCCTCCGCACCAGCCACTTCCCCACAACATGGAGACTCGGTAGAGTCATTATGCTGCCTAAGCCCGGGAAGAACATACTGAAACCCGAAAGTTATCGGCCCATCACGCTGCTGTCGACACTTTCGAAAGTCTTCGAGAAGCTTCTACTGCTGCATCTGACGCCACACATCCAGCCACGCGACGAACAGTTCGGCTTCCGTGCCGAGCACTCCACGACGCACCAACTCGCGAGAGTGGTGCATCATCTGACGGTCGCCCTCAACAAGAAGGAGGGCGCCGTCGCGGTAATGCTCGACATGGAGAAGGCGTTCGACCGCGTGTGGCACGCCGGCCTGCTCTACAAGTTGTCCACGTCTACTACTCCTCGCCGAATAGTCAAGACTGTGGCCACCTTCCTGGAGAACAGACGCTTTCAAGTGGTGGTTGAAGGCGTCCTGTCTACGGAACGCTCCGTCGGTGCCGGCGTACCCCAAGGATCCTGCCTGTCCCCTGTGTGCTACTGCAGGTACACAGACGACATCCCCGTCGGTGGTGACGCCATGCTGGCGCTATACGCTGACGATGCCGCCTACATCACGACCTCGCTGTCACCTGCACATGCGGCGGTCAAGATGCAGCGAGCACTGGATGCACTCCCGCCTTGGCTGGAAGACTGGAGACTGTCGGTCAACGTGGGGAAGACCCAAGCCATTTCATTTGGACGACGTCAGCACCCACCTAGACTCTCGATGCTTGGACGCCACGTCGACTGGGCGCGCCAGGTCAAGTACCTGGGCGTGACCCTCGACCGACAACTCACCATGGGCCCTCACGTCAAGAACGTCGTGAATCAGACTCGCGCCGCTCGAGCTCTCCTGCGTCCCGTCCTGTCCTCACGCCTACCGCTTCGAGCGAAGCTGGGCGTCTACAAGGCGTATGTTCGCAGCCGACTCACGTATGCTGCCCCTGCGTGGTACGCGCTGGTATCGGAAACCAACCGTAACCGGCTGCGCGCGCAGCAGTCGCTGTCACTACGCAGCATCGTAGACGCCCCCAGGTTCGTGAAGAACGCGGTGATCGCAAGAGACCTGCACATGGAGAGCCTCGACGACTTCATCGGCCGCCTGACAGCCACGATGTTCAGCCGCGCGAGGGCCTCGACCTTCCACCAGCTGCGGGAGCTAGCTCCCTACCACCGACGCCCACCGGATATACCGCTGCCGCGGGACTTGATCCCCGCCGCAACCTCATCCGACCCGGACCATGACGCCGCTCGCTGAATACGGTTGACGGGCGCACGCCGGGTGTCCCCCCCGACGTGCCCGACCTCACCGTATCCAGCTGAAGCCCACCAACCCATTGCCGCTAGCTGGCAGAGCGCTCACTGGAGGCTCCTCATATGGGGACGCTGCCGGTGGGGGCAGCTCTCGCTAGCGGCACAACACCCACCGGACTAGACGCCCGGACTTGACCCCACGTGGCAACGCCACAACCAAATGACCCGCCTGTCTACACAGGCGGCGATGGAACCACTGAAATACCAGAAAAGGTAGATCAGTTCCCTCCAGTTCCCCTAGGGGAATAGCGAGAAGACCCGGAGTAGTAAACAAATCAGTTCCTTTTCATACGCCAGTTCCTCTACATCAGTAAAGAGTTACTCTACATACAGAGTTACTCTACATAGTCCTATCTGCTACGAGACAGAGGGCTTGGCTTAGTAGGGACCGTACTCGCTACCATCTACAGTGGAAAAAGTATTTTCATTTAAGTACTTCCAATGCGGTAGCACCTTCTTCACAGTGACAGCGTCTTGTCGCCTTTCAACCCTCCAATCCAGCAACTTGTACGACCCATCGTGCAAAAGAAACCATTAAATATGGTCATCACCTGCCTAGCCTTTTCCCAACTATATTGGGGTCGGCTTCCAGTGAAACCGGATTCAGCTGAATACCAGTGTTTTACGTAGAGCGGCTGCCTACCAGACCTCCACAACCCATTGACTGGGTAACACGGTACTCCTTGGCAAGACTGGTGTCAGATTTTTGGCTTCTGTCTAACCGTAACGACTGTCAACGATCTCCAAATGACAGCCGGGACCAACAGCTTAACGTGCTTTCCGAGGCACAGAGGAAACTCGGTCTGGTAAACCATTAAAGTTGGTATTAAGTGAAAATCCCAATAAAAGTTTCGTTTTTATTCACCCCTGCATTTCTATCCACCCCGTTCTACGGTAGTTCAAGAAAATGACTTTTTATTTTCTAGTCGATTTTAAAGATAATGAGTACTGGTACAGCATTGCATAACATAAGGCTGCCTGTACATTGACGTGGAGCAATGACTATGAGGAGCAAGGATTAAATGACAGGCACTGACATTATTCATGCACTTTTTGCACTTTTTTATTTATTTATTTTTATAACAATTGCTTCCTACACTAACAGTTTGCACCAAGGCGTATAGCAAGCCAGCAACATAAAAGTCTTATAAACTAAAAAACTAGATACATATTTTGATCATCTATCTGTAGGTACACTTAAATACATCTACTTCTGGTTCCTGAGCAATTAGGGCGTTCATCAAGCTAATCGCTTGGGCCATTGGGGCATATCGATCCGTAAGGGTACGCGACACCCGCTGTGGGTCCGGTGCGAACAGTGTACAGCGAGCTAGTGTGCGAGCGTCGTTGATCTTATTGTTCAGCAATAAGTATTAATGCATCAACAGCGCGCATTTACGTCGCAGTTCTAGCGTGTTGATGCCCACCATTGCCGCGACAAACAGAGACGGATACAAATAGGGATAGTACCAATGACGTATTATATATAGACACGTCATAAACCAACATCGCGGCGCTTAAAAACGGCGAAAATACTAGATGCTACTAATACGCATGAAGAAAGGGAAAGAAGATATGTCACCGTACGGCGGGATGCCTGTTGCTAGAGGGAGATAAATATACATCTTCAGTTACGTCACAGGATAAGTAATAGTCAAATTGACGTCAAAACAAACTTAGTTTCGCGCGACAGGTTGGTGCGAAACTAAGCGCGATGTGGCCAATTGGCTTCATTTCATGTTGTCATTTTAGAGTGCGGACAACGTATCTGTAGTTTTATATATCATTGGATAGTACCCATACAATTTTTTATACAGATAGCAAGCAAACTTTTTCTTTTTTTTAAAAAAAAAACGTTGCCTCACACTAGGAATTTCTCCTGTATCGTGAGTGCGTTTACAAACATACAAAGTCAAATTCACAGCCAGACCCGGAAAAACTATCTGTAGGCCATACAAATATTTGTTCCGTGCGGGAATCGAACCCACGACACGCGACGCAGCAGCCGATCGCTCAACTACTCACCACTTCTGGGACACACGCCCCCCGCTCTTTGAGAAAAAGCGGGTGGTAACAGAACCCGCGGGCCCAGTGCCGTCTCTCACATAAATTCAGGACTTTTACAGGTTTATTGAGATCAGACTGGTGGAAAAGCCCGTTACCAGGACATTGTATTTCGTATCATCATCAAATCAGCCAAAAGACGTCCACCTCAGAACACAGGCCTTCAAGTGTCTCCACAACAACCTGTCCTGTGCGTCTCGCATCCATCGGCTCCTTGAAACAATCACCAGAAGGCTTTTTTTTTTTAGGGATCAGAAATCATCCAATGATCCATCCCGCTCTGGGTGTAGCGGGAGGGAGTGCAAGACTTCTACTGACTAAAACCCATCCATATATATACATATATATTCATTGTCCTTTGTGTTCCGGAGCCACGGTGTCTCTTGCGAATAATCCCGTGACTCCGGCAGGCGTCGGCCCTTTCGGGCCCCTCTGTATGCTGACTCTCTCTTTGAGGCGCGCGTGGAACACTTACGCGCCGTCGACACGGTCTGTCGTCACTAGACAGACGGACGGCGAGCCACCCATAGCTCGCCGTCCACAGGCCCGTTCCCCAGAAGGCTTAGTGTGTGTTTTTAACGTTTTCGACCGCGTTTGCGTAAATGCCAATTTGTATTGAAAGTGAATAAGCGCCGCCTGGTGAGAATACCGGATAACATTTTTTTTTTTCTAGACACTTTGACATAAGCAACAAATGTGGATGGATGGAGAGGGAGAGGAAGGCCAAAGAAAAGATGGATGGATTGTGTAAGAAGCGATATGAAAGAAAAGGGAGTTAGTGAAAGTTTGACGGGTTATAGGGCAGACTGGAAGAAAAAAACGTGTTGCGCCGACCCCAAGTAACATGGGTTAAGGGCAGGAAGATGATGATGACTTTGACATAAGCAAACGTTTACGTTAACGCGATCGAGTACGTTAGAAAACTCACAGTAAGCTCTCAGAGAGCCAATTCTACTAATTTTTACATTCGCATCGCATGCGCTCCTCAATCGCAAACTGTCAAAAATGTATGAAAATTAAGGCTTTTTTGACAGTTTGCGATTGAAAAGCGAATGCGAAAGTTGTAGAGTTGCCATTCAGGTCATCGGTCCTTATAGAAGGCCTGCCAACGCTGCGTCTTCCAGTATGGAAGGCGGATGCTACAGTATCGTCTTATCTTATTTGTTAATGCAGTACGCGCGTCCGGTTAAAAAGTACGCGCGTCCGGTCCAAACAGTATAACTTGCTTTCAAACCTCCTCACCCGTGACCCCCAGCCAAAGGCGATCGGGCGATCGTTAAATTTTATTTAACTTTGGAACTTCTAAGGAGACGTGTAAAACCATCCGAGCATTATACACTAAACAGTTACAGTTAGCTCCACAGTTATTTTCCATTTCCCCGGCCACTAACGATGCTGTGCATTATGTTAAAGTTTCTAACTTTCCGTGTCATTTAGAAAGTCTTTTTTATTTGACCTGAAGACTTCGTAATGGAGATGCGATTCCAGAAGCTTTTTGTTTTCAAACCGCTGTAGAGATTTACTTGTTGATGTTGTTTTTTGCTTGTTTTTAATCTTTAGTATTTCAGTGTTTTTTGGTAGTTACTGAACTACTGTTTTTATTAGAATAGTTAGTAACGGGATTCCTACCATGTACCTTTTTTATTTGCGAGTTTCCGATATTTCGGCACTGTTGCAAGCGCCATGATCACGGAGTACCTAACTGAAAATCTTGCGTGTGGGATGTTATTGGCAGACATATCGGTCTACCCTCTTTCGTAGTCTTTTATTACGACCATCTCCGGTACCACTGTCCACAAACTCACTTTTTTCCCGCAATTGTTCTCGACACACAACACTAACCGTATCTGACCGCGAAGTAACACTTTATTGAAACCATCGGTTTTTACACATTCGAATCACTGGATTCCAGGCATTTGACAATTTAAAACCCATCCTCACGATTGAAATTTTTGTACTTTGTAATTTCAATCGCTTCCTTGACCAATCTATTTTTATGTAATTACGAAGATGCGAAATTTTAACTTAAGTCGTTTTTGTACTGTTGTTAAGTTTTGAGTTGTATCAAGCTGGTAGAGACGCCAACACATCAAGCTAAAACAAACTGAAATTTCTTCAATAGATTTAAGGTTCAAGGTTGATTGGGAAAATTTGACAGTTTCGGGTATCTTAATGTAGTGGTGACTGTACTTTAATTTACAGATAACAAATTCTTACACTAACGGGGAAATACAGTAAATGCGCGAAGAAGTTGTGGGCAAAAGCTAACTAACATACAAGAGGAAAATATTATAAATCCATTTCAATAAGTGTTTGTTAATTATTTTTTTTGTCACTGTTTTTTTTTACCCGGTCTTTTGGTTGTACGAGGGGCCGAAACCAACTTCAAAACAATGGGGCACCAACTGTATGCACTATGAAAGTATAACAAGGACAATCCCCGGTTGGTTATTTAAATCATTGTTACGAGTTATTTCAGCCCCGTCATTCAGTTCACAATAAAAAGCTTCGTAAACAAAAAGAATTTAACAACTCAAAAAATATTTTTCCCCGTAGATACGAGTATGCACCACTGGGTAAAACTGAAACATTGTTGGCGAGAATTCCCTTGCAAATATTTATTTTTTGGTTCCATTTTGTTTTGAAATTATTTGTTTGTATTGCTTCACTGTATGAGTATTGTTTTTTTGTATTCAATTATTCTACTTCTGGGTAAGCTCGCTCCATCGTAGGCTTTGTCTCTGACATCTCTGACCAAGACGAGAGCAAACCCATGTCAAATAAAAAAAAAAACAAAAAAAAAAAAACAAGTTACTGCCAGCGGCTTTGCCTTCGTATAAGTTTTAAACCATCCCAAGCAAACATCATCATCTACCTGCCCTTATCCCATGTTACTTGGGGTCGGCGCAACACGTTTTTTTTCTTCCAGTCTGCCCTATCAGCCGTCAAACTTTCACTAACTCCCTTTTCTTTCATATCGCTTCTTACACAATCCATCCATCTTTTCTTTGGCCTTCCTCTCCCTCTCCATCCATCCACATTTATGTTTAAACCATCCCAAGCAAACATACTTCTAATATCAGCCAAAACTGCTGGACATAGGCTTTTCGCTCCAAAAACCAGTTCTGTGCTTTTCGCATCCATCGGCTACCCGCAACCTTCACCAGGTCGTCGATCCATTTTGTGTGAGGCCTTCCACCAATGATATTATAAGTAAAAAGTTGTAGATAGGTTACCTATACAACATTCGATCTTCAAAAACGTGAAACCTACGTGACGTGTGTCCGTTGACGGCGCAACGCGCCACTGAGGTCAAGTGTGGCTAGTTAGCCACATTTTAACGTGTCGCTTGCTGAGCGCTTATATCCTATCTACACCTTTTTACTTATAATATCTTTGCCTTCAAACACTGCGTCTACCAATACGCGGTCACCACTCATAAACTTCTCGGCCCCATCGACCATCTGTTCTGCGAGGAAAGTGCTCTGCTCACTGCCACTACCGTTCTGCGATCCTTTGGGCGATGTCGGTAACCTTGGTTCTCTTGCGGTTAACATAATTCCTACCTCAATCACATAAGGAAACTCAAAGCATTCACAAAAAAAAAAACATACAAACTTGCTCGTAATCACCAAATTAACCCCCCACTTGAGGCCCACCTTGACAGCAAGGTTTCCAGTTACCCTCCGCGGCCACACCATCAAAACATAGCCTATAAGTCCGGAACTATACAGACTATAGACAGCTTACCCCACAGAACTAAGAATGTCACCAGAGGAGGAGTCAGAATTGCACTGAGCACAGGGGGCCTAAAAAGGCCACTTTAGTAGAATGATATTGGAATCATAATAATAAAATATAAACATCTTCTTTTTTGTCATCTTTATCGCTAAAGCATTAGGCTCAATATTGATAGGGATGTTTTGACAGAGACGGGTAGTGTGATGTGCTTTTTTATTCTGCTAAAGTGCCCTACTTAGATCCGCGGGTTTAAGTTGTCATTAGACATACTACATATAGGATACAGAAATAAAATAAAATCGAACTCCAATTCGGTAGATGTATTCTACCGTGTGAGCCGATCCATATTCAGAATATTCACAGGCCGTCGATTTTTGTGAGTAAACGGTGACACGGAATATTTTCAATAAAAAAAGATGAAAAGGGATCATTGAAGTTTGATTCGAGTCGCTTGCCTTTAATAATATATAATTGCCTATAATTAATATGTTACTTTAACACTACAGAGTAGGTACTTAGTAGACAGACAAGGGGGCAATGGTCATTTTGGTCTTATTTCTGGTATAACTTCAAAACTGTGTATTTTTAAATTATGAAAAAAATATAATCAAAACCCTCGCAGTAAGGCCTTTCATTTGATATGCCACACGATACAGTTTCGAAAACTGTTTTTTCATTTTTTAGTTTGACTTCCAAAAGTTACTCCTGTACTTAAAAAAAAAATATTTATGTAACACCTCCATATTTAGGTTACATGTATACCAAATTTCAATAGAATCAGTCCAGGAGATCCGGTGAAAACTGGCTGTGACAGACGGACAGATACTCAAATGGTCCTTTAAGGGTTCCGTTTTTTTACGGATGTTCGGAACCCTAAGAAATCTGCTGTTCAGTCTATGAATCAGATTTTTTTACGATTTTAGGTTTTTTCCTTTATTATTATAATTTTTTTTTTTTGAAATTGTGCATAATGATGAGTACAATGACCTCGACTCCGACCACCTTGTCTCTTCTGTGCTCTGTGGCATACCCTATAAACTGCGGAAGGCGGAAAAACGAAACATAATCTGTTGTCGCATAAACTCCCCGGGACACAAATATTACGTCCCCATTTTAGTAATGGTGGATTTTCCCGCGCTCGCGTCCCTAGCTCAGGGTACTAGGGATGGCGAAAGCCGGATTTCCGGGATAAATGGTGTTGGAGTTAACACCAAACAACATAAAACACCCTGATAATTAAAACATGGTAATTATACAAGAGTTTTCTTGATTTATTTTGCTCATAAGTCGAAATTAAAACAATTTTTATTTTGTTATTTTATTCATAATATACGCGTCTTCTTCTGTTGCGGCGCCGCGGCGGCCAGGGCGCGAAGTTTGCCTCTCCCTCACGCGTTCGGCCTCCTCCTTCGCTAGTATTACTGCTTCGCAGAAGGAGATAACCGCTTTCCATGCCTCCTCGCTCCAGATCATGAATTGAACCGGGGCCGGATGCAAGTGGCAGAGTTATTTATTTATTATTTATTGTGGCGTGCCCAATTTGACAAATACTTACACAAAATTTCAGTTTCAACGACGAAAACTATTGTAAAATTAATAATACATTTTGTATTTTTTCAATAGGACTTTACAATAGCTACATCACTTCACTAGCGGTAATTTGTAACGTTACAACATTTTCGTTCCTGTCTTCAAACAGATGATCTGTTTGAAGTTCTTTTAATTTGAGATGGGTATGCTCTTGACCCTAGTTTAAGTCAGAGATGACAGAGACAAAGTCTACGATAGAGCGAGCTTATCCAGAAGTAGTTTCCCTTTCCATTGTCCTATAGCAGTCCAATTTTTTTTCAGTCATCCTTGCGACAAAAGATGAGTCCTAAGAACCAGTCTGTGCCAGCCCTAACCGTCCCAGCGTCCCACGTCCGCGTCATCCGTCGCGTCACGTCTAATGTCCCAATTTATTATAATTCCACTGTAATTTACTTTGTCTCTGCTTATGGACTGTGCTTAAGAGACCATTTCGTCACCATTTACCAAAGGTGTTGGTGGACAGCTCACTGGACAATGGGTCACCGTGTTAGCGACCTTTTTGCTCATTAACCGCAGCCCTGTAGGGTCTTGTTATTAATAAGGTAGCTAATAGAATTCACAGAGTTATTATAATGGTCACCAGTTACTATATCTATTACCAACATTTCTATGGGACTGTTAGATCAGCAATAACGACTTTCAATACGTTCAAAATGAACGAGATTAACACGCCCTATAGAAAACGTTTAGAGCTATCTAAACGTTTTCGATAGAGCTGTCTAAGTAATTGTTTTGTGTTTTTTCAGCACGGTCTTCTTATTGTCTACTAAACACATAGATTATTATTATTTAGTTTGATAATATTATGTTACGTTACCCTATTTTAAGAATAATATAAACTGTTTGTAAGGAAATCCATCCAAAGGTTGTCTTGAAAAGATCGCTCTTAGCGATAAGGCCGCCCATTGTGTCACCCTATGTATTGTTTTCTTCATCTATTTTTACTGTAACGTATATGGTGTACGTAATAAAGAGTATTCTATTCTATTCTATTCTATTTCCCACTCTAAAAAAAGTGGGGTCGATTTTTACCCCTCGTGCCAAAGATCTAAGTTCTTCTCATACTATTTTCTTATTCATAAATCTTCTAATAATTCACGCATGCCAGTAACAAGCTCCAACCTTACGAGCATCACTAATGACGTCCCTCTCAACATTCCCACTCTTGAATTCTGACAAATAAATAAGTCACCCAAAAAAAGCTAAGGACATTCATTATACGAAAGAAAACTGACCCAGAAGTGAAATGAAAACGTGAGGAGGAATTATTATCCTCACGCCCTTCTTTCACTTCCACGTCAGTGAAATTAAACGCTCGCTTTTCCTCGTGGTGTGGGTAGAATGATAAGCAGTATCAACCTTAGGTCCACTTAGCTTAATTCGCAAAGTTTCGATGTAACATAAGTCCCCTTTTGTTTTTGTTGGTGACAGAAGTAGATAGCATTTAATTTGGAGTAACGTGACTCGTTTGAACTGTAATAGTTTAGTTTTCACTGCGTTTATGTACAAAGAAGAATGGACTATTATATAACCAAAATTTAAAGTAGTCCAAATATAAAAATCCATAAAAATCTTATGTGGATTATGGACTACTCACACTTATTGTGCCGATAGAAAACAACGATTTTATATAGAGACGCGTTTGTATCTTTTTTACGCGTCTATTCAGCTTTCGCAGCAAACAAGAATAAAATGAGGATAAATGTATTATTATCATGCGAGTGCTATAGATAGAGTTCAGCTCTTTTACTACTAGTTCACTAACGACGCTGTACGCGGCTGATAGAAACAAAACTGTATAAGTATGACCGAAATCGTTCAGCGAAACGCGAATGGAGCTGAATAAGTGTGATTAGTCCCTTTTTTTAGGAATGGGAAATCATCCAATGACTTCTCTCGCTTTGGGATGAGTGGGAGGGAGTGTCAGACTTTTACTGAATAAAACCCATCCATGTTCCTTCATTGCCCTTTGTGTTCCGGTGCCGCAGTATCTCTTTCGAATAATCCCGCAACTCCGGCAGGCGTCGGCTTTTTCGGGCCCCTCTGTGTGCTGACTCTCTTTGAGGCGCGCGTGGAACACGAACGCGCCGTCGACACGGCCAGTCGTCATGAGACGGACGGACGGCGAGCTGCCCATAGCCCACCGTCCACAGGCCCGCGCCTACTGTGGCCGGAGGTCACCAGGTGGCCTCCGACGCCCGCGGGTGTGATTAGTCCTTTAAATGTGCTTTTCTTTGCCGCCAACACCCAACAAAATTACAGAAATATGTCACTGTTTTTTGCTAAAGCCTAATATATGCCCCACTGACGGAGACAGGCCTCTCATTTCTCTTTCAGTACCTCCATATCCTGAGCAATCTCTGGCTAAGTTTGAAATACGTTAACTTTTACAAAAACTCTGTAAATGTTACGAAATGCGAATGACTGAGGCACATTGTTAAAAAATGTGTGACTACAGCACATAATCATTGTTTATAACAAAAAAAAAAGTTAAATACATACCCGTACCTCTTGTCCTTATAAAACGTATGAAATAGGGTTCAATTCTCGTCCTAACATTTTTTAACCTACATCAGCAAAATCAAAATCCATTTCCTCTCACATAAGAATAAAAACCTTTGCCTTTCAAATCTTTTCAGCAAGTTATTGGATCTCATAATCTCGATCCTCGCTAGTTATAGCCAGTCCGCCATATCCGTGGGTCTACAATATGGACTGCCTCCGACAACCATATATATTTCACACTAAATAAAACCCAAATGTCTTTTTGGGTAGATTCTGACATTACTCGTATGGCCAAGAGTTTGGCGGAATAGGAAAAACATCTATCTATACTTATAATAAATCTGTAGAGAGGTCAATTCTGTACATGAAATATATTTCCAAAATAACTATCAGGGGGTGATTAGGGATCGATACTGATGCCAAAAATGCAATCAGTAAATTTTTTGTCTGTCTGTCTGTCTGTCTGTCTGTCTGTATAACCGTTATAGAAACAAAAACTACTCGACGGATTTTAACGAAACTTGGTACAATTATTCTTCATACTCCTGAGCAGGTTATAGTATACTTTTCATCACGCTACAATCAATAGGAGCAGAGCAGTGAAGGGAAATGTTGGGAAAACGGGAGAAGTTACTCCATTTTTTAAGCTTCCGTCGCGTGTGCAACCTTTATGGTTAAAGCTACACAGAAATCATGTATGACGGAAATGTTCTCCTTAAAATTATGTAAAAAATATCCCACGACAGCATATGTCTATCTTTTATGATTGACGCACAATAACACGTGTAACTCCCGATAGCTTAGCAGTTCGAAGCTTTCTGATTATATTTGTCTACTCTTACGTTTATAACACTCTCAGTCATCCCTAATTAAAAAAGTTAACATTGTTAACTATTCCATAAAAAATAATCATAGAAGTTGGTATAGAAACACCAAAGCTATACATGAAATACGCTAATAATAAGCCATCGCGCGTGAATACTGAATCATGCTTTATGGATTATTTTTGTCTAAGGTCGCGAACGCACAGGCAGGCAGCTTGCTTGGCGCCTAGAGGCTAGCGAGTCACCTAGCGAGTAGCTTCGTAAAACGAACATTCTCGAACGTTCGCGACCGCCCTAGCAGCTAGGCGCCAAGCGCGCAGTGCGGCCGGTCGCGAACGTTCGAGAATCGGTCGCGCCTGTGGTCGCCGCGCTCGACGCGTCTCGCGGCCGAAGGTATAAAAAGGCGGGGCGTCCGAGCGCGAGCTTCAAAGCCTGACTGGAAGCTTTATTACTATATTAAGGCCTTCACAGGCAAGTCGGGTTAAGCAGAAGCCAATCTTCTCAGGTTGAACTGCGAGAGGCCAAAAGCGCGAGCTTCATACAATTTTTGCCAGTTGATGCGAATTGACGTTCAGAGCGTTCGACCTTATTTATTATATATACTTTATTGTACACCAAAAATTAAATACAATAGGAAACTTAGAACTAAAATACATACAATGGGCGGCCTTATCGCATTTCGCGATCTCTTCCAGGCAACCTGGGATGGAGACAGTATTTGACTGGACATGAAATTGGGGCTGTTATGGTGTGACATAAGAAAAACAAAAAAACAAAAAATATAATATAACATAATAGATACACAGATACATACATAATACGCTAATAATCTATACATATAATAAAATCGTAGAGTTGCCGTGTCTGTACATTGAATATTTTCGCATAAAAAATACATAGAAATGTCAGAAAAATGACATAGAACACAAAAAAGCAGTTTGTGAAATTCTTTTCTGTTTGTCTGTGCGTCTGTATGTCTGTGCGTCTGTATGTCTGTGCGTTTGGAGGAGCATCACGCATAAACCACTGATTGGATTCAAAATTTAGGTACTTCGAAATATTAAGTGATAATCGGAGCAACATTTAGTGTTTATTTCATCAAAATCGACCCACAAAATCAAAAGATATCGAATTTTAAAGTTTACGAAGAAACTTCATCGAGCGCTAAAATAGGTTGTTTTCATTGAGACTTCAGATACTTGCAATGCCATCTATTGAGAAATTTTTTAATAAGAAATGTGTGAAAAGACCCCGAAACAATGTATTTTTGAGTTATTTTTTAATTAAACACATAATGTTTATAATTATATGTTATTATATTATCATTATTTATCGTAACGTGTAAGCTTCTAAGTTTGAACTTATGAGTAGTTATGAGCATAAAGACAGTTCAGTTACGTTGTAGATCGATAGATGGCGTTGTACTTATGACGCGTTTTTCTGAATCGCGGTGTTAAGATTCTCCGCAGTAGCATAAGGTCAGCCCCATGTTTTATGTTGTTTAACTTGAAGACATACAATGTTGAAATTATTAGCTATGGAGTTATGGATTTAATTGAATTACTAGATTGTTTTTTGGTTTAATGGGAGGAGAGGAGAGTCTCCTCCGGAGTCCGGAGTTACCTGTATCCATAAGTAAACTGTTTTACTAACAGAAGAGATGAATATTTGGTATTATGTTTCAATGTGGCTAAACTATATCAGCCGAACACGTCGATCTTCAAGGTTAAGCAACGCTTGCCGAGGTCGGTCTGTGAATGGGTGACCATTATAACAACCTAGCCTTTTCCTTACTATATTGGCTCGGCTTCCAGACAAACCGGATTCAGCTGAATACCGGTATTTTACGTGGCGCGGCTGCCTACCAGACCTCCACAACTCATTCAATGCAAGATTTCAGTCAGATTTTACTTGCTTTTGACTATCCGTAACGACTGCCAAAGATCTACAAATGACAGCCGGGACCAAAGGCTTAACGTGCTTTCTGAGGCACGAAGGAAACTCGGTATGTCAAGATGGTCACCCACCCACAGACCAACCTTCGCAAGCGTTGCTTAACCTTGAAGATCGATGCGTTCGTCTGTTATAGTTTAGCCTTGAAGATCGGCCCGTGCGGCTTTAGCCACGAGCTCCTCTATAATAAATCAATTCTATGAACCCAGTAAAACTTTTTGATATTATAAAATCTTAAAACAAACTATATTTATCAGTGGTCTACGATCAGCAATATTGTCAGTAAAAATCGGAGAAAATGTGTTTCTTTTTGGACTGTTCTGGACGAAATTAAGAATCCACTTGATTCAGCACCATTCGTTCGATAGTTGGTTTTGTTGATTTTGATTCAAGATTAGTTTGTACCAGGAGATTAGGTACCTGGGCTGGTCGGCATTTCAACCGATAGAGATGATACAGTGCCCTGCATTAGGTACCCTCTTCATAATTATATTCTTAATTCGAGAGAGAGATCAGGATACGTAACTGAACGTAGATTTTGTATATTATGCAATCTATACTAATATTATAAAGCAGAAGAGTTTGTTTGTTTGGTTGAACGCGTTAATCTCAGGAACTACTGGTCCGATTTGAACGAGCTCCTCTATAATAAATCGATTCTATGAACCCAGTAAAACTTTTTTGATATTATAAAATCTTAAAACAAACTATATTTATCAGTGGTCTACGATCAGCAATATTGTCAGTAAAAATCGGAGAAAATGTGTTTCTTTTTGGACTGTTCTGGACGAAATTAAGAATCCACTTGATTCAGCACCTCTACCACCAGCAATCTATACTAATATTATAAAGCAGAAGAGTTTGTTTGTTTGGTTGAACGCGTTAATCTCAGGAACTACTGGTCCGATTTGAAAAAATCTTTCAGTGTTAGATAGCCCATTTATCGAGGAAGGCTATAGGCCAAATATATCATCACGCTAAGACAAATAGGACCGGAGCATTAATGGAAAATGTGACGCAGACAAAGTTGCACGGGTCAGCTAGTAAATTATAATGATTATAAGTAACTATAAGTACATAAGGTATAAGTTATTTTGGTAGTGTTTAAATATTCGTTCAAACTACAAATTATTAATAGTTTACATTTTATTTCTTTATGTGAAGTACGCATAGATTTTTAGATACCGATAGCTTTATAAGTTTTGGCTAATTTACGTTCACTTTTTTATAGGTATTAGTTTTATTTTCATTTGGTTTATAAAATTCTTCCGTTACTGAGTGAATGACTGACAGATAACGCAACAACACAACCAAGACTACTGACTGGTCGTATGAAGCTGCACATAGGGTCCTTGGGAAGTTTAGGGGAGCTTAAGAAAGGATTTCCCGAAATTCCTACGGGAACGGGAGAAAACGGGATATGCGCGTACGAAGTCGCGGGCAAAAGCTAGTATTAAATAATATTTTACATACTGCATAATCCCTACTAATATTATAAATGCGAAAGTAACTCTGTCTGTCTGTCTGTCTCTTCTTCACTCGCCTTAACCACTGAACCGATTTGGATGAAATTTTGTGCAAACATAGTTTGCGACCCGAGAAAGGGCGTAAGATTTTTATTCCGGAAATCCAACGGGAACGCGTCTTTGAGGGTAAATAGGTTATATATATTCCGGGAGTATGAATACGCGGGCGAAGCCGCTGGCACACGCTAGTTACTTATAATCATTATAATTTACTAGCTGACCCGTGCAACTTTGTCTGCGTCACATTTTCCATTAATGCTCCGGTCCTATTTGTCTTAGCGTGATGATATATTTGGCCTATAGCCTTCCTCGATAAATGGGCTATCTAACACTGAAATATTTTTTCAAATCGGACCAGTAGTTCCTGAGATGAGCGCGTTCAACAAAACAAACAAACTCTTCTGCTTTATAATATTAGTATAGAAAAGTCTAGATATCTGACGAAATACGTCCAGTGTCCACTACTGAATATGCACCCCTAAGTGTCGCTACGTCAACGTAAGCAACCCGCTGGATGTGAGACGCACTAGACCTCTAGTGCGTCTCACATGCAGCGGGTTGCTGCAGCCAACACAAGCTTCGCCATCACTGGGGTAAATAAAATGTGAATGTTCGTTCTTTTAAAAGCTTTTTAGTAACGTTCTTATGTGACTATGATATTTTGCTATTATTTTTCTTTGATTAATTTGTTATCAGTGTCAATCCTGAACTCATTTCATTTTATTGATTTTATTATTATATTTAGTATCTTGTAATTTTATTCTAATTTTATTGTTGTGTTATTACTAATTTTGTCAATGTTGATTGACCTGTAATAGGCTAGATTCCATCATCCACAAATTGCAAAACTATTTAGTCCGTTAGTTAGAGTATTGAAAAATAATGGACACGTATTTTTTGTGTAAATCAATGAATATTGACAAAGACAAAACGCATCAAAACTTGGGAGTGGCGTGATGTCACGACTCACTAAAAATTATGCGCAGGTGTGACGTATTGAGAATTTTAAAAGCGTCGTAACTTCGTAAATTTTGGTTCCCGTAACAAAAGAAAAAACACGGGTCAAATGTTTTTTGATAATCTAACTGACGGACTAATTAGATTTTTTCAGGACACAAGCCTATTGGCGAATGTATTACAATGAGGCTTGTATTACTTATCATAAGAAACCCTTTATATAGAAGCTGTTGTTAAACCTTTTAAATAAATAAATAAATAGACTGTTTGTAAATTGGTAAACAATTTTACAAGCACTTTCCAATTTTTTTTTAATAAATATTTGTAAGTACAGTGTAACATATTAAAGTTGAAGTACCTCAGTATAGAAAAACTAGGTACAATAAACCCAAAGTTACCTTGTTCAATTTCTCCGCCATTTTCGTAGCCCACATCGAGCAAGTAGCCGGCGTGCATGGAAGTGGCAATCCGGCCTCTCCCGAGGGACCGGCCCAGTCCACGACACGCTAAACGACGCAGATTTAAGGCCGCTGGCCTTCGAAGCCTCTTATAAGTCAGGTAGATAAAGTGAGGGAAGTTCGGATTTGCGTTTCTCATACTCGTATTTTAAGATATAATTCGAAATGGAAAATTTTATTCGTTACGAATTTTTTTTATAATAACATTTTCCGTAAACAAAGTTGCTTTTTTTCGGAAAATGTTATTTTAAAAATATATATTATTCTTATAAAAATATATTTATTATTTGCAAAATTGATTACTTAAACTAAGCTTGATTTAGCTTTTAACACAAACTGCTGTCAAAGACGCTATTACTGTAGCCATCAAAGAAAGTTCGTAGCAAACTACGGAGAAATACACTACGGCGTAGCGAGCTGCGTAGCCTAATACGTAGCGTAGCAATGCGAAACTTTGCAAGTTAGTGCTTAACCATTCAAGGCGTAAAAGAAATACCTAAAAATCAGTGAAGAGGTTGATGATTTGGTCTCAAAGTGAAATTTGTTTAAAGTACAATAACCCCTTTTTAGCAGCAGCTCAAAGATAGAACAAAATAATTATTTCACATAATTCGTGCAAGAAAAAACCTGCAATTACCTTAACCTTTCAAGATAACGGTGGGATTAACTTTTTGAAATAATTGCAACCTATACCTACTTTTGTCTTATAACCAAGATAAAAAAGAGACAATTTTTTTTTATCTATTTTTCTATAGTATCTATAGAAAATTCACATACTCTATCAATCTACCTAAAGTTTAGTTTACCTCGAGGCTATCAACAGAAAAAATAACCCTTATTTTCAAACTATGAACAGAAACAAAACATACTAACAAAAATAAAACATACTTCAAATCACAAGACATAAAATAATACTTGGAATCATAATAACAGTAGACATTGACACAAACTCTTTCTGAAATCTAAGTTATTCAACTCTAATTGAATTCCCAACCCAACCATAGTATTTTGATTTTCAACTAAACCCAACTAGTCTAACATAGACCGTCTACTGATACCACTATAACAAAACGTATTTGTCCCATACCAGCACATTTAATTTGAAAGCAATTTACACTCATTTCGCTACATTGAATATCCTTAATTGTAGAGTATTGCCACAGAATAGATGCGTACAGAAGGTCGGCTCTATACAACGACCGAAAACGCAGGCACACAAACACGTTTCACATACTGCAAGTACTAGCGCACTCGCGATTGAATAATATCCAGTGGCAATCTGGTGGGTGTGCTGTTGCATTGTAACTTTTTTTATAAGGCTGCAATTGAAATAAATGTACTAAGCACACGTCACAATTATAATAGTGTAGCAGCATCAATATCACCTCAGAAAAAAAACTAACAAAACAAAATTTGTACTGCAACTGTCCTACCAGCAGCAAACTACTGAACGTAATCCTACATCGCGGTGCCAGTGTTTTACGTGCGATTTGATTATACCTATACGTATGTCTCCGGAATGTGGCAGACTCCGTAAGATTGTAATAAATCTTGATTAGATTACAATTTAACGAAATATGTTGAAAATATTGTTTTGTATATAATGTATCCCTTCCAAATTCAATAGTTTCCAATACGTTTCTTTCTATTTCTATACTATATTTTTATACATACTAATTTAATAGTTTCCGTGTCTTATTTAGAAAAAATAGTTTACAATTTTACGCGATATTTTACAATTTTACGGCGTCTGCCATTTTCCGGTGACATTTACAACAGTCGAAATGTCAACTACCGGGCAGTTGCCCACCAGACACAACACCCGTCCGGTTGGAGGATCCTCCCTTTTCAATAAAGGTTTTCGGTTTTGTTACACCTGTTCCCCATACAATACAATAGTGCATTTATTTTAGCAGTCTACTGAAAAGCTGGAAAGTGTTTGGAGATTACTGAGATAAAAGAAGTATGGAAAAAGATGGAGACATGTCAACCCCAAATTAATTGAGATAAACCAAGAGAATGAATAGTGAAAAAAAAAACCTTTGACTGGATAGTGTACAGCGAGTGCAAGAGCACTCGCTACTTGCATTTGTTTGGGAGTACGCGTTTATGTGTGCGTGTGCCTGTTCTTCTGTATATAGTTGACCTTCTGTTACATCCCCATTCTGTGGTATATATCACTGAATGGTGTCTGGAGATATTTTAGTCCAATTAGTTGAGGTATTTAAAACACATTCATAGAGTGTATTCGAGTAGACAGAAGTAATTGGTTGCGTAGGTTTGAACCTGAAGTAGAGTAATTAGTGCGGTGAACATCAAACGTAACTTGTGAATATCTTTTCAGAAAATATGTTGTTATTTTCATAAAAGTGCAAACTGTGAATAAAATCTTATTAAAAAGAACACGTACAGAAATAAGACAAGTGAAGTGAAACAAAAATGAGGACCGAATGTTTTCATGTATAGTACGTTACATGTAAGTGAATTTTGAATATGAAAAACTACAACCCATATTTTGGTTTAATTTTATGCGACATAGGTACAAAAACACGAATATAGAGGTAGTACCCAATCCAAATAAATATTAAGTGCGAAACGAGTATTATAGTGAAAAAAAAAACACTGAAAGAGTTTTTGAACACTTTATTTCTTGCAACAAACACTTGTAGACAAAACTCAGTATCAACTTCACTGCTTGACAACTGACGATAAAATTCAAAAAAAAACTGATACCGGATACCATTATTCGAGTTGACTGCTCAGTGCCCACGTGACACTAGTAGGAGAGAGGAGAGCGCGAATTTCAAGTCAATAGATGGACGTTAAACGATCATATTTTTTTTTACTTTCTCGGGTCCCTGGAGACCCGGTCCTTTGGTAGGCGTACGAGGGGCCGATACCAACTCGCAGAGGCCCCGTTACACATTTCAAATATAATGGGGCACCATAATTATATTATTATCAATATCAATGTCATGTTTTAGCCTTAGTTTTCATGGTTTTAATTACCTTACAATAACAACAAAATACAAACAATTTAACAAGTTATTTATCGAGCCAAATAACCTTTGCAAGAGTCAAAGCATGTACTTATAATATAATCAAATTGTCATAGATATTTGAATTTATTTTGAAATTCTTTGCTCTAATTAGGTACAGTGAAATTTTAAGTTACGTTAGGTTAGGTAAGCCCTATTCCTGTGCTGTTTTTGATAAGTACTCTTGCGTACAATGAAATTATTAATTAATTAGAACGGTAGCCATCTGGATAAATAACAACAGCCGCACGGATCGATATTCAAGGTTAAGCAACGCTTGCCAAGGTTGGTCTGTGGATGGGTGACCATCATAACGTACCGAGTTTCCTCCGTGCCTCGGAAAGAACGTTAAGCCGTTGGTCCCGGCTGTCATTTGTAGATCTTTGGCAGTCGTTACGGATTGTCAGAAGCCAGTATATCTGACTCCAGTATTACCAAGAAGTACCGCGTTACCCAGTTAATGGGTTGTGGAGGTCTGGTAGGCAGCCGCTCCACGTAAAATACTGGTATTCAACTGAATCCGGTTTGACTGGAAGCCGACCCCAATGTAGTTGGGAAAAGGCTAGGCAGATGATGGTAGCCATCTGAATTACAAAAAATCCAAAACCAATTGTATCTTCAAATCCACCTCCCAATTGCATACACCCCAAACGTTCCTCAAATTTATTCCTCCAACCAATTAATTATTAGTAGGCTATGCCTGTTAATGGGTAAACGGCCATCTTTCTCGTCTTACTGTCAAAGTTTTACTGCAAAAACAGCCCTATTCCTCACTGCAGCTGATACTGGCTATTAAACTACCCACCAGATAAACTTTTTCCATTACTTTGGTAGTTTCGTACTTCGCTTGCAGTGTGGTTGTGGTCACATCTGGGTTGGGGTTTTTGTTTCGGTAGATTATATTATGATTTCATCTTCTTTTTAACCGACTTCCCAAAAAAAGAGGAAGTTCTCAATTCGGTTGTATTTTTTTTCTTATGTTTGTTACCTCATAACTACGTCAATTTTATTATGAACCGACTTGAAAAGATCTTTTTCGATCTGGAAGGACATACTGGCAGGTTGGTCCCATTTAAATTTTATCAAAATCGGTTGCGAACTTTGGATTTTAAATCGAAATAGCTGGAATTCGTTTACTTGGATGATGGTTTTTTGTTATTTTGCTTTTCTGCGATTTTGCTGTGGTGTTATGTTAGGTTTGGGGTACCACTAAAAAGTGAAAATTAAAAAACTTTTTACAAAAAAACACAACCGACTTCCAAATAAAAAAAAACTACAAAGTAAAAAATAACTTTAATTTCGGAAGTCGGTGTCAAAATACGAAGAAACTAACAAAAACATGAAAACGTGTGTTTGTTACATGTGGGTACCAGTAAAAAAGGAAAAATAATAAAAAAAACTTTTTCCGACTTCCAAATTAAATAAATACTTACCAAAAAAAAAACTTTAACATCGGACGTCGGTGTAAAAATACGAAAAAACAACCAAAATCAAAAATATCGACTTTCGAAATGAAAGTTATTTTATACTTTGTAGTGTTTTATCTTAGAATAATAACGCATAGAAGCCGCGTCTAGAACAAAACCCGAGCAAAATCGTGTGTCCACTTCATTTTCTTTGTGTGCGTGAGCCGAATGTGTCTACGTTCCTCTAACGCACACAGATATAGCTTTCAGTGATACCATTACTAAGCCGTTACCCACAAAATATGGGAAGACGCATTACTATTTTGCTATCAAGACAAGTATTTTATGTTATTGGGAACTGGAAAAGGTAAACATGATTTTTCATGTAATATGATATATTTTTTCGGAAGGTATAATTCAATTTATCTATACTAATATTATAAAGCAGAAGAGTTTGTTTGTTTGTTTGGTTGAACGCGCTAATCTCAGGAACTACTGGTCCGATTTGAAAAATTCTTTCAGTGTTAGATAGCCCATTTATCGAGGAAGGCTATAGGCTATATATCATCACGATACGCGGACGAAGTCGCGGGCAGAAGCTAGTTTCAAAATAAAAGGAAATAAAACGCATAAAGAATGAGATATTGTTCAATGCGTTTAGAATGCTTGATGGGTTATAATTATAAACAATGTTAAAACATCGGGTTTGATATGAATTAACAGTAAGTATTGTATTTTAAAATTAAAAAAATGAAAAACATGAATGAAAGCAATGTGGGTATTTTTTCCTCACAAATAGCAACACTGTGTTATGACAAGTTAGGTTATTAGAATTTTGTTTTATTTATCAATTTACGTAAAAATAGTGCATAGAATGTGAGTACTTATTTGTGAAATGTTATTTTATCACATTTTTTTTGTTTTCCTGATGTGCTATAACATCCTTTCACGCAACAAACTGTCATTTTCAATTATTTACTCGCGAGCTGTGATCGACAGAACGTGACCTTGAGTACTGACGGCCTGACGGCTAAGTTTGACGAATTAGGCTAAGTTTTAGTTGCCTCACTTTTTGCACTCGTACTAGGTTTCTATGCGTTATTATTCTAAGTGTTTTATTTTATTTGGAAGTCGGTTGTATTTTTTGTAGAAAATGAGGAGAAAATGGGATAAAGTGAATTAGACAGAATCAATCTGTGAACATGTCTCCTCATCGGATGGAGAGACCTTGTTCCAGAAAGAGGACTATGTTCTTTAAAAAAAAAAGTCAAGCATTTATTTCAATTAATAAAAAAGGACATGAGTTTCGTTAGAAAATAATGACTTAACTCATCAGTTTAAATTAAGGTATACTTGAATAGGGCCATAATGTGTTTGTTGCTACTAATGGCCAGGGCCTTGATTTCTATACTCCCAACAAGAACCTACCAAACATCAAAATGCCGTGGTTATTCATTGCAAATGCACCGCCAAAACACTAAAATAAACCGGTTTCAGGAATCTTTAATAATGGGGATTTTAGAGATTTATAGAGGTGGTACTCCACTGTTTAATAATGAATATTATGTAAGGAATAGCCTTTATCGCAGGATTATATCCTTGTTTTGGCCTGTCAGATTGACCGCAGTAAGATATTAATCATGGATTTAACAGTTCTGCTGAAATAAACCTAAATGATTTCTGAAATAGAGGTTTACCGTAAGGCTTGGCTTTTGGCGAAAGATTGATGCCCTACAGGTACGAGAGCACATTTACTGTTCTGTTGCGATGTATAAGTTTGCTACCGTGGCTCTCTCATTAAGTTCCATTCGTTAGAGATAAAATAAAAAAAGATAGCCCTGCTTTAGTCCGACAGCGGAATCACTATGGCATTGACCACTACAACAATTAAATTTGGCTTTTATAGTAATACAGTGTGTAAAAATTCTCGCACACAGTTTCAAGTAACACTCGCGGGCAATGCGCTGGATGTTGCTAGAAGAAATTTTCATCAGACTGGAATAAATGCTTTCACTGCATTATAATGAGGCTAATATAGCCTTGTAAATTACATTGCTATCACTATACACACCGTTAAATTTTAATGTTTGTTTTCCAGCGGCAGAGCGAGTAGCCATCAGTACTACTATCGAAAAATTACGTTAAACTTACTAAATAATAATATCTCTGTTTTATAATATTTTTTAAAAAATATTAATAAACTTGAAAGCGTGAGAAACAATTGAAGTTCACTAGCGACGAAGGTGGGTAGCTACTAAACACCAACACGCACACGCTGCAATTCATAACGGAACCCTAAACACTATCCCTACGCATCAGACTTTATTTTTCTCTGATGCGTAGGGATAGTTTTAAGGGTTCCGTATCCAGAGGGTAAAAACGGGACCCTATTACTAAGACTTTGCTGTTTGTCTGTCTGTCTGTCTGTCTGTCATCAGACTGTATCTCAAGAATCGCGATAGCTAGACAGTTGAAATTTTCACTGATGATTTATTTCTTTTACCGCTATATCAACAAGTACTAAAAAACAGAATAAAATAAATATTTAACGGGGCTCCCATACAATAAACTTGATTTTGTTGCCGTTTTTATAGATAATAGTACGGAACCCATCGTGTGGGAGTCCGACTCGCACTTGGCCGCAATTTTTTTTTTTCTAAATCGATTTTTATTGCTAATGTCAAGAGTAAACCCATCACAAAAAAAACAATAATTACCCACTTCAAAAAAATAGGTATTACCCACCTCAATATAATCCTATATTTGCCCTATAAGAAAGTTGATCATAAAGTACCATTAAAATAAGTTTTTCCATAATGCACCTGAATCATCAATCAACTATGGGAAGTTTCTTTGACTCCCCTGACACTATCATTAGTATTCATAGCAAGTAATCGTTGTCCCCTGCGTGTACCTTTATTTTTGTTCGAAACTACATGAAAGAGCCATAAAATTTGTGAATCGCCGGCTCTCCGGGGCGCGATTGGAACACAGGCGGCGACTTATGGGACTCATTACCAAGTTTGCGTCACTGTGTGGGTATTTGCCGAAGAATCATAGAATCCAGGGCGATATGACAGGACCTCATAATTAAAAAAAAATATGCCGATGTTTATGGTCGTGGTACGCTGGTACGCGTCATAATAATAATAATATAATCGTATTAAAGTTAGAGTGAACAGGCTCCTTCTGGGTAAGCTCGCTCTATCGTAGACTTTGTCTCTGTCATCTCTGACCAAGACTAGATTCAAGAGCAAACCTATCACAAATAAAAAATCTTAACTACCTTTTGCCCACGGCTTTGCTCATAATAAACTAGCCTTTAACCGTTTCCAGGATTCCATGTATCTCTATACAAAAAAATCAACAAAATTGGTTCAGCGATTTAGGCGTAAAAGCGTAACAAACTCCCCATCGTACCTATTTATCCCTATTTAGATATAATATTATAGGAGCTCGTGGCTAAATAATAACAGCCACACATGTCGATCTTCAAGGTTAAGCAACGCTTACCGAGTTCGGTCTGTGGATGGGTGACCATCTTAACATACCGAGTTTCCTCCGTGCCTCGGAAAGGATTGTCAGAAGCTAGAAAATCTGACACCAGTCTTGCCAAGTAGTACCGTGTTACCCAGTTAATGAGTCTTTGGTTGTGGAGGTCTGGTAGGCAGCCGCGCAAAATATTGGTATTCAGCTGAATCCGGTTTGACTGGAAGCCGACCCCAATGTAGTTGGGAAAAGGCTAGGCAGATGATGAGATATAATATTATAGTTAGTATTATTTATTGGTCTCCAAAACAAAGAACTGAATGATGAAAATTGATGTAACTATATTCCAGCAATCATTCTTCAAAGGTTCGAGTTCTTCGAGTGTCATTGCGGTTACCTACGAGATTCATCAATGAAACGAAACGCGATCGGCATACTCGTATTAACCACGTTTACGAGCTCTCACTGTCGTTATTTTCTATGGAATATTGACACTTACAACTCTTGAACGCTGCTTGATCGCGATCAGTCATTGGTTGAATCCGGCCTTATTCTGTCAGTATCCGCAAATGAAAAGAACAATAGTAAGACTATAGGACCTTGGCTCTAATCGGGCCTTACGGTTTCGGGTCGTATGTTTAAAACTTTTTACAAAAAAAAATACACCCGACTTCCAAATAATAAAAAAACACTACAAAGTAAAAAATAACTTTTATTTCGGAAGTCGGTGTTTTTGTTACTTTCTTCGTATTTTGAAATCGACTTCCGAAATAAAAGTTATTTTTTACTTGGTAGTGTTTTTTTATTATTTGGAAGTCGGTTGTATTTTTTTGTAAATAGTTTTTTATTTTTCACTTTTTTTTTGGTACCCCACACCTAACAACACCACTGCAAAATCGCAGAAAAGCAAAATACGCAATTTCGATTACTTGTATAACAAAAAACCATCATCCAAGTAAACGAATTCCAGCTGTTTCGATTAAAAATCCAAACTTCGTAACCGATTTTGATAAAATTGAACCGGGACCAATCTGCAAGTATATCCTTTCAGATTAAATAAAATTATTTCAAATCGGGTCATAATTGACGGAGTAATGAGGTAATAAACATAAGAAACAGAAAAAAACCATACAACCGAATTGAAAACCTCCTCCTTTTTGGGAAGCCGGTTAAAAATGAGAAATTAGTAAAAACGCAGTTGCCCATGCTTATGTAAACTTTTTCAAACCTGCTAAAATTCGGAATGTTGTTAAAACTAGTCCTTCTGGTATAATTCCTGTAATACCTCTTCTACACCGGTAATACCTCATTTTCCCCATGAGTGTAATTCCTTGCCCGAGTTTACCAGTTTCGCGTTTTCTTCCTCACTTCAGCACTTACCTCCGTTTGTTAAAGAACCTTCTTTTGAAGAAAAGTATTTTTTGTAAATATTTATTGTCACAGCCGATTTGTTGAAGCTAAGGGTGGAATAATTATGTTTTGACAGCTTTTTTTTTTTCCGCAATTTGTCAAAAATTCTTTAAGTCAGTCTCTACAATCCTTGTGGGGAAATAATAGACAGGATAACATACCTATTCTTTCATTAGCTTTAAAACATGATTCTGCTGAATACTGGTATCTTTTGTGGAGCGGTTGCCTACCAGACTCCCACAACCCATTAACTGGGTAACACGGTTTTTCTTGGCAAGACTGACTGTCCGTAACGACTGCAAAATAATCTACAAACGACAGCCAGGACCATCGGCATAACGTGCTTTCCGAGTCATGGAGGACACCCATCCACAGACCAACTTCGTCAAGCGTTGCTTCACTTTGAAGATTGACGCCTGCGGCTGTTATTATTTAAGCCCGGTTTCCACCGCGAGCGGAACGGACCCACTGACGTTAAACTCGCAAGCGCAAACTTCATACATAAATGCTCTTTATCATCCACCACCTGAAGTATCATGAAATCTATTCATCTTATGAAAGTCAGTCAACATTTATTCGTGACTGAAATTGTTCTGAATATTAAATTTTTGTTCTGAATATATAACGAAGTCATTAATGGGTCCGTTCCGCTTGCGGTGGAAATCGGGCTCTTGCCCGATTGAATTGAATTTAAGGGACATGTCCTTTAAATTCAATTTAGGATGTGAATCCTTTTCTAGAATAGTTTCAACCTACCCAAACAACCTCCATTCGTTACCTAATCCCAAACTTAATTTCAATTGGTGCCTTTGACATTAATCGTGTCTCTCCTTGGCCCCGTCACGGATCATAGCCATGATTTGAATAATAAAGCGGCTGAATATAACTCAGCTTAGACTAAGCGCTGGAATACCGAATTTGAGCTAACTAAGTACATCAATTAGACCGGAGCTGGTCATGCATAAAGATAGCGTCTGGTTTTTGGTAATCACGTAGGCACGGTTTATAACTGAGGCAAGCATTGTATGCTTCCTAATAGGACACATTGCCCGCAGAACAGATGGTCGATGGGGCCGAAATGTCTGGAGTGACCACCAGAACCAGGCGATCAAGAACAGAGGGCTTGGTGATGCCTGGCCTTTACAGTGGAACGAGGCTTTGGAGTGGAGAAACGAAGAATTTTAAACAATCGAATTGTATAAAATCTCCGCACCCCGTGAGTCACTGACATTTTTACTGTCATGATTGGTTAAAATCCGCTGCCTCGCTCCGCTGTAATGGACAGACACCCTAAAGTGACATTTACACGATGCGAGTTTATCGAACGTTTTGGGGCGAAAATTCGTATGGGATTGTCGTAGGCGATTATCGCTTCCGCAAGTTTACAATTAAGCAAAATACAAAAAGTTGCGAATATCTCATCGCCATGAGTTTTCTTTACACTATGACGTAAATTGCAATGCGGCATTTGCCTACGATTTCTCGATTCGTCTAAACACGATCTCCCATGGCATTTTTTCAAGTTCATGCGAGTATCGTACAAATCGGTTGGAACCGATCTGCATGCGAGACTCGCCCTTACACGATATCGTATATGATGTTTACATGATCACATTTTTTGTCTTACTTTCGAGAATCGTATGTTCGAGGTAAGAAACTCGCATCGTGTAAATAGCGCTTTATGCGAGTTTTTGGACGTACTCGATCGCGTGAACGTAAACATTCACTTATGTCAAACTGGATGGAAAAAAAAAAATTCTATTATTGTCACCAGACGACGCTTATTCAGTTTAAATACAAATTAACGCCTGAAAATAAAAACCTTTGCCAAAGAATCTCCCCATTCTCACGCCATAAAATTGTTAAGAGTCGAACTCAAAACTCGGGAAGCCAAACCGCAATGGCCAGAATAATCCTAGCAAGATTAGCGCGCTTCCAGCCTGGCTTGCCAAACTTCCCTGCCGACCCCGATTAATCCGGATAAAACCAGATCTGAACCAGCCAAAACCGGTTACAGAGTTGAAAAGCCACTCTAATTATCTAATGTGTAGTATGTAACTTGTTTAGTCTAACTATTAGAGCGCCACTGGAATTAATTTAACTCGTGGTGAATAATTGGCTCGTAATTAAATGCAGTGTTAACTGTTAGTGGCTGATTAAATTAAAAGTTAATTAGCATATAAGTTTAATATTTATTTAACACTTTCAGCACAAATGTACAGAGGTGGACTTAATGCCATAGGCGTTCTATACCAGTCAACCTTTGGGTGATGTAGAGACAATTAGTGGTAGGTGCTATATGGAGAACAGTATTGCGATTGATATTTATTATATAAACTATACATATAAAATTATTGTAATGTAATTAAATGAATTTGAATTTAAACTGTTGGCAACGCATGGCAAATTTTCGCAGCAAATAAAATGGCTGATTCGCATTGGCATCCATGGATGCCTTTCGATTGGAACAAAATCAATTGAATACTGCTCGATCGTCAAAATGTTTAATTTACAACCTTAGTTTTCCCCGAGACTTCGCTCCTATAAAGTGGGAAACCCACCAACAGCCGCGCGCTTTTTATACTTTCTATCAATGAAGTAATAAATAAATATCATGAAAACTTCCAGGCATTTTATTTAAAACATGTACATAAACAAACAAACGAACATTCACCTCTTCATAATCAGTTACCTCTTAATAGCAAGTATTAATTTAAACTATCAAATCAAATCATAGCATACATTTCAAATAAACCATTTACAGGCAATTTTAAATTGTCAAGATCGTTCAGTCAAAAACATGAAGCTATTTGCACGTTCCAAAGCGTAGATCTCTATGGAGAAGAACGTGCAAGAAACTCCACGGACTATATCCGTGGAGTTTCTTGCACGTTCTTCTCCTTGTAGTCCTTTCTATTCCAGATAACCCCTAACACTTTTTACTTTAACCCCATTCAAAGGTACCTTAAAATGGAAGACCCTCTCTTCCCTATAAATATAAACAACTAGCTGACCCGTGCCCACTTCGTTGGGCGGTAAACATTTTAACTTCTGATGAAATGATGAGTGTGGTTCGGTTAGTACTGAGTGCTATGATTTATTTCCGCCAAAAGGAGGGTTTTGTTTTTATTGCATATATTATGTATGTAGCTAGGCTAGCGAGCCGCTGCGAGCGCTCAGCGCTAGACTCCCTATCCCTTGTTGCAGAGACATGCTGCTTTAAATCACTGAGACGCTGTGCACGTTCAGCGCTAGATTCCCGAGCACGGACCTGCGATGTTCTCCAGCTTTGGTTAGCAAGCCGCTGTGAACGCTCGGAGCTAGATTTCCCAGCGCGTGCTTGCGAAATATTTTCTCTATTCCTCGAGAGGCGCAGATGATTATCAAGAGCAGACTCTGCCGTACGGCGTACTCGAGCTGCTCTTGTCTCATGTCTGGGATGTCTGACGGGAAAGTTGAGATTTCCTTTTAGGCATGATAAACAATCGCTGTAACTGTCCGATATCCCAAAAACAGAAATATCACAGCAGGCTTCGAACTCGAAGAATGAGAACGAAGTAATATTGTAATTGTGTTTTGAGAAACCGAGCAACCAAAACAATAGACCAACAACATTCAACCAACTACGTACAACTCACGTACCTAACGAAAAAAGTTAAATAATAACTGGAGAGGGTCATTAATCCGCGGAAAATCTTAACACCACGATTCAGAAAAATTACGTGATTGCACAAAGCATGTTCTAATAATGCGGTTCGTGAATGGACGGCGCGGGCGGCGTTTTGCGATTTAGTAATTTTATATTATCTTCGAAACTATTCAACCAATTGACATACTGTTTTGGGCAAATCGTATCTCTATGATGTTCTTGTGATCATTATAACATTTTTTTCGATAAGGATTAATATTTTGTTGTTTAAAAAATCGTTCAAAGATAAGTACATCGAAAAATACTTTTTTTAACACATAAAAGCTACTATATCTGCTAAAATATAAAAGATAGTAATATGGTGCCGCGGACTTTTTTGTAGAACTATTCAAAGCGGACCAGGTTGCCATACATTGTTTTCAATTATATACAACTGTTAAGGCAGCGCACGCAAATAACTCTGTTGTAAGAGCTATTTTTTTCCGCCTGGATAGACAAAAATTGAGATAGTTCGGCTAATATGCATGATATCTTTATAATGTATAGCCTATAGCATTCCTCAATAAATGGGCTATCTAACACTGAAAGAATTTTTCAAATCGGACCAGTAGTTCCTGAGATTACCCCCTACATACAAACTTACAAACTTACAAACTTACAAACAATTTTACCTCTTTATAATATTAGTATAGATAGTATAGATAAACTAAGGAACCCAAAGATCAAAATAATATTAGATCAGTAGTTTAATACATTTCCTGTTAGTTTCGGTTATCTTATAAACCGGGTTCAAACTACTTACCTAATACCCCAATGTCGAAGTTAGGCTCAGTAAATCAAAGAGCAGTAATCCGGCAGTAACGCGCACAACTTCGGGTTCGACTCCTTATCTGGTAAGTTGTTGATATGAATCTCTAGTTCGAAGGACAATGGGAACGCTTCCCGTCAGCGGGAATGTTCTTGAGAAAAATTTTGGGGGTAGTTTGTCAACTTGGATAAGTTTCGAGGGCAGTTGTGTTATCTGTTTGAAACGAAGAAAATATACTACGCAAGCTCTTAAAAACAAGATTAATGAGGCTTTAGAAAAGTGCCATTCTGTAGGTAGCGTGGAAAAGGCAAAATCTGCGATAATACGTAGCGAGGAATGTGCTGATTAAGCTCCAATATAATCGCTTCATTTACCTAGCCTCGCTCAGCACAAGCGGTTCTATTGATTCTTAAACCCATCCCTCGTTACGCAACCTCGCTCATCTCTGATGGAAACGCAGCCTTATACTTGTATTTCGACAACCGTATTCGCTAACTTTATCTAGAGCCTCAGCGAGTTGTCTCATCAGCCTGTTGACTGGAAATGCTACTACAGGTCAATGCACATGCATCAGGTCCTGGATTCGATGCCAAAATTGATCGAAGTGTTATTTATTTATTTAGATTTCATGCACAATAGTGGTACATGGGCGGACTTCATGCAACAAGGCATTCTCTACCAGTCAACCTTTGGGTTAAAAAGACTACACAGTGGTAGGTGTACAACAAACAAATAATAAAAAATAAAATTGAATCTTATCGATACAACACAATATACAAATAATATATTAAATACTGTATTCCCGTCTGTAATTTTCTAATATCAGCCAGGAATTATAATCCTCCTATTCAAAACCAATTATAACTAAAACCACCCATCCACTATTTGTCTCGCTTAACCAATCGATCGCAGCAGCCCACCGCGTAATATCAAAGAATATATGAACGCACTCTACAATTTGTGACCGTCGTAATAAACGCTTATTGCAGAGAATTTTACGAGCGTCCAAGCTCAGCCAGCAATGTAATTCGCAACAATGTTAATATTTGAAAGTTATCGACTGCACTTTAGCTATATCAGACATTTTTTTTTTTTAGGGATGGGAAATCATCCAATGACTCCTCCCGCTCTGGGTGTAGCGGGAGGGAGTGTCAGACTTCTACTGACTAAAACCCATCCATGTTCCTTCATTGCCCTTTGTGTTCCGGAGCCACGGTGTCTCTTGCGAATAATCCCGCGACTCCGGCAGGCGTCGGCCCTTTCGGGCCCCTCTGTGTTGCTGACTCTCTTTGAGGCGCGCGTGGAACACTAACGCGCCGTCGACACGGCCTGTCGTCACTAGACGGACGGACGGCGAGCCACCCATAGCTCGCCGTCCACAGGCCCGCGCCTACGGTGGCCGGAGGTCACCAGGTGGCCCCCGACGCCCGCGGCGTCCACCACGGCGGCCGGGACGAGAGGGTCTCCTCTCCCGCTCCGCCACCTCCTTCGCTGGCATGACTGCTTCGCAGAAGGAGGCAACGGCGTCCCATTCCGTCTCGCTCCGGACCATGGCTTGGACCAGGGCCGGACGCGAGAGGTCGCCGCCAATCGCTATATCAGACATCGGTGTTAAAATTTTTCGAGGAGTACTGTTTTGTCAGGAAGTATTGTTTTAAAAGGATTAAAATGGTTTGTTATGATAATGACGTGTTAACAAAGTTGCAAATTAATACAATTGAATTATTAATAATCTATCATCACGAGGTTAATTCACGTAACTAAATAAGTGCTGTTGCAGTGTAGTTGAAGTTAAGTTTCGATCAAAACAACGCTTTTCGTATTCTCTACCGCTATCAGACACGCTCGCGTCAAGTTCGCGTCACGCGAGCGCAATAACGGCATTCTACTGTTGCGCGTCTTTGATGCGTGCTTCGGAACGCAACATGATCGGTATTCTACTATTTGTTTGACATCCCAAAATGACAGCTTCTAAGTTAAGTTTACATTTTAATATTATAATAACGTCATATTCCTTGAAATGTAATCGATTCTATTCGATTATTTAGTGAGTAATAAATAATTTTTCTCTCCACCATAAGTAAGTTTGGCTGTCGTGCAGTTAACGCGCAAAAACAGTTTAAAGATTACAAGAATACCGTTTATCACTCAAACTTAAACTTAACTGCAACTGCACCAAAACTTAATCGGCGCGTCATAAAATTACTTGAATTAACCCTCTGATGAGGGTTGCGGGTATCTGATGGATGAGAAACGCACAGGACTGGTGGTTGTGGTGACACTTGGAGGAGGTCTATGTCCATTAGGGGACGTCTTTGGCTGATATGATGATGCCGATAATGATCTCGTAGATCTAGTGGTCGGTTACCTACAGTAGCAGCATTAGGTATTCCGTTTATTCTGATGGATAATCCTGGCTACATAAGGTTGTGCTGATGCAAGTATTCTCCGTTAGCTCCATTAGCTAGACGAGAACAACCAGTGATTATATGTCGACCGTGCCGTCCTTCACAATAAATCTCCGGTAGTTATTCGTCATGATAACTTCGTCAGTAACTGATCAGGCAAATCCTTCGGTTTATCCGAAAAGATCACCGAAACGCAGCCAGGCTACGGACGCTAGTTGATCAATGTCGGGTCCATGTAGGGCCCGAAAAAAGCGTCCGTGCCGCTCCTTACTCTGCCATACCGCTTAGTGTCAAGTACAGCAAGTATGCGCCCGTTCTCATTTGCCAAGGTATAAACTACAGTCTCATTACCGTGGGTGATGCATTCGATATGCAGTAAGCAGTGTGCGGACCCGCCTATTCAGGGCGTCATATTCCGTTTGAATCCATTTGAGTATGCCGAATGAGTACATCAATAATAACCCAACCGTTGAAGGCGCGAATCTGGTTTCCGCCCGTTAGAAGGCTATTGAATACCTTCTTCAGGCGGCCAAAGAAGCGCTCCTTCAACAATGTAGCAGCATTATTACAATCCTCTTTATCCACTTACTGTACACACATTTACATTTTTAAATATTTCTTAACAATAAAACATAACTACATCCGAGGTCGACTGTTTAGGCGTGTGCCTTGTGACCCGCTGGACGTCGGTTCGATTCCCACGGGAAGCATATTTTGTAAAGTTGTTTCTGGTTTGGCTAGAACATTGCAGGCTTGAATCACCAGATTGTCTGATAAAAAGATGATTCCGTGCTTCGTATAAGCCTGTGGTCCCGGCCGTCGGTATGGCGGTCGTCAAATAAACCATGTCAGAAGCTCTTGAGGCGGTTTAAAAACTGTGACACTAGGGCGTGTGGGGTTAATTAGACCTTACTGCCTACACAATAAGGAGAAAAATAAACAACAAAATATTTACCACTATTGTGCAAAAAGCTAAAAATATAAAAGTCAGTAGTCCGCCGGTGTCAGGAGCAGGGTCCAAGCCACCAGTGGTTAGAGCTCCAGAGAAAGGAACATCCCCATAATACGAGCCGTACCGAGGAGTACTGCCTTCTGTATCAGGCCTTTTACCCAACCGCGTAACGTTATTAATATTATTTTTATTGTAACAATAGGTAAAGTAAAACCAAATAAAACAAAAAAGTACCGTGTGCAAGTTAAAATAGCTAGAAAAGGGCTGATTACTGAGATGACGACTTTTTGACCAGACAATAAAGTTGTTTAAGGGGGAGGGGGAGTCTCAACATGGTTTTGTTCGCCTACCAACCGAATAGGGAATTTACATGAAAAATATAATAATACTACTTAGCTGACCCGTGCAACGTCGTCTGCGTAATATTTTTCATTACTACTCCGCTCCTATTGGTCTTAGCGTGATGATATAGCCTATAGCCTCCCTCGATAAATGGACTATCTAACACTGAAATGATTTTTCAAATCGAACCAGTAGTTCCTGAGCGCTTCAACCAAGAAAACAAACAATCAAACAAACAAACAAACTCTTCTACTTCATAATATTAGTAAAGATTTATTATCTACTAGCTTCTGCCAGCGGCTTCGCCCGCGTGATGCCTAGGGAACATATTCCCGGGATGAAAAGTAGCTTATGTGCTATTCCAGACTATAATCTATCTTTGTTCTAAATTTCATTAAGATCCGTTAAGCCGTTCTGGCGTGATTGAGTAACAAACAACCAAACTTTCACATTAATATTACTCGTTTGGTGTAAAGTGAAATTATAACCATCTTCCCCTCGAAAGTATATTAAAGGATATTGCAAACTGTCGTAAGCCGTTTTCCGAAGCTACTCGCTAGCCTCTAGGCGCCAAGCTAGCCGCCTGCCTGTGCGTTCGCGACCACAAAAATAATCCTTAATTAGCATGATTCAATATTCACGCGCGATGGCTTATTATTAGCGTTTTTCATGTATAACTTTGGTGTTTCTATACCGATTTCTATGATTCTTTTTTTATGGAATAGTTAATAATGTTAACTTTTATTAATGTTTATTAGGGAAGACTGAGAGTTTTATGAACGTAAGAGTAGACAAATACAATCAGAAAGCTTCGAACTGCTAAGCTATCGGGAGTTACACGTGTTATTGTTCGTCAATCATAAAAGATAGACATATGCTGTCGTTGGATATTTTTTATATATTTTAAGGAGAACATTTCCGTCATACATGATTTCTGTGTAGCTTTCACCATTAAGGTTGCACACGCAACGGAAGCTTAAAAAATGGAGTAACTTCTCCCGTTTTCCCAACATTTCCCTTCACTGCTCTGCTCCTATTGATTGTAGCGTGATGAAAAGTATACTATAACCTGCTCAGGAGTATGAATAATAATTGTACCAAGTTTCATTAAAATCCGTCGAGTAGTTTTTGTTTCTATAACGGTTATACAGCCAGACAGACAGACAGACAGACAGACCGACAGACAGACAGACAAAAATTGTACTGATTGCATTTTTGGCATCAGTATTGATCCTTTAACACCCCCTGATAGTTATTTTGGAAATATATTTCATGTACAGAATTGACCTCTCTACAGATTTATTATAAGTATAGATATAGATATAGATATAGTCTGTCTAACATATACACAATTAAGATACTAACAGTAAAAATAGAATCGAAATTGCTCGAAAAACAAACGAGATAGGTATAACTATATATATAGATATTTTAAACAAATGTATCTGTCCCTCTCGTGAAAACATTGTTTTATATGGCAGCTCTATAGACGTCTTGGAATGTGACGTCAAAGTTCACTTGGACTTGTCTTTCTAATTGTAATCTTTGAAGCTTCATCGCTGTTGAAGGTATTTAAAAAAGAATTTCATGATTGTTTATTACAGCTAATCAGTAAGCATTTTGCAAATAAACAAAAACTTTTACAGAAAAATACAACCGACTTCCAAATAATAAAAAAAAACACTAAAAAGTAAAAAATAACTTTAATTTCGGAAGTTACACCACTGCAAAATCGCAGAAAAGCAAAATACGCAATTTCGATTACTTGGATAACATAAAACCATCATCCAAATAAACGAATTCCAGCTATTTCGATTTAAAATCCAAAATTCGAAACCGATTTTGATAAAATTTAAATGGGACCAATCTGCAAGTATATATTATATATTTCAGATAAAACAAGAATTTTTCAAATCGGTTCATAATAATAATTGTCGGAGTCATGAGGTAACAAACATTTAAAAAAAAACACAACCGAATTGAGAACCTCCTCCTTCATGGAAAGTCGGTTAAAAAATCACATGCATATCTATTCCCTATTCGGAGTGTAATTAAAAGAGTGCCCATGGAGTAGTGAGTGTGTTTTGTTGCGGAACAACTTGCTGCTCTTTTTTTTTTATTTGTTTTGGGTTTGCTCTTGACCTTAGTCTTGGTCAGAAATGACAGAGACAAAGTCTACGATGGGGCGAGCTTACCCAGAAGGAGCCTGTTTACTCTAACTTTGAAGAGATTAGGGTTGTAAGCGTTCGGAAACACAGACGCAGGCAGAGGATTCCACTCTTTTGCTGTCCGCATTATAAAAGACGTTTGGAATCGCTTAGTGCGAATTCGTGGAATAGCAACAAGGTAGGGATGGTAAGCTGCAGTGCGTCTGGATGTCCGATGGTAGAAGGGTGCTGGTGAAATGAGGTTGTGGATTTCTTGGGCACATTCGCCGAGGTACAATCTGTAGAAGACCGACAAGCAGGCAACCTTGCGGCGATGAGCCAAGCTGTGAAGCTTGGCATCCACCAGTTTTTCGTCACCGATGAGCCTCTTTTCGCTAGCGCGGCAGAATTAGCTTTATCTATTTAATTGACAAACCTTGACTATTCAAAAGTGCCTTTAAAAACTGGTCTATTTGGAATAAAGTATTTAGTACTTGTATTTATTTGTATTCGGTCGATAATTCCTAACGTCAAAATCAATCAAAATATTGTCTGTGCACGGGCGGCCTATAGGCGGCCTTAGGACTTATCTATATATATATAGGTAACTACGTTGAGACTGCCGCCCTGATCCCTTAAATAACTTAACATCAACGACGAAAATAGACGGACGCTAACGTTTTCCGGGAAACGCGCCATTTTGACTTTGTTGCTAAATACCGAGAGCTTTAACGGTAACAAGAGCTTTGCTTGATCTTATTTTGTACAGTATTTCCAGGAAGGTTTTTGACGATGGATCAATTGGCCATTTATAAACTGTCAAGGGTTTTATCGTTGCCTGGGTACGAAAAATATTGAGTGTTTTTAGGTTTTCGTATCAAATAGGTAAAAAAGAAACCTCATGGTGTGACTAAGAGCGGATTTCACCAATGAAATTGATCGCGATGAACTGCGTTCAAGGGCTGTTAGTGTCAATATTCTACAGATAATAATGACAATGACAGCTTGTAAAAGTGGTTCATAATATGTTGATCGCGTTCAGTTTCATTGATGAAATCCGCCCAAGTCTCTCCGTCTGTCACAGCTGGATATCTCAAGAAGTACTTATGCTATCAACATTAATTTTGGAATAGTTTTAGGTGACATTTGTACCACTATTTTGCAAATTAGATAGAAATAAAAATGTAAATAATTTGTTTGCAATAGGTACTGAAAAGGGTTCTTAAAAATTCGAAGTGGAGCTATTAGGACATGGGAGTATCATATGAAAGAACACTATTTGCACATTCTCAACAAACATTTTGGAGAAAAGGTTTCCTACCTTATCTCCAAAATTTGCAGAGAGAAAAATCAGAAATTATTGTATGCGATAGAAGTTCATGTAAAGATTACAGAAAAAATAAAATGATGTCTCTAAATAGCACTTTTCAACAACAGTTACATTAGTTCCACTAGTGGTTAAGAGATGGCGCTGATCTAAAACTGCAATAAACACCGCAGTGTTAAAATTCTCTGACAAATATAGACCTTGTCGGTGATGCAGAATTAGTTTCATCTATTTGACTGACAGACTTTGACTATTCAAAAGTGCCTGTACCTGGTCTATTAGAAATAAAGGAATTTGTATTTGATATTTAAATCCCATCAAGTTATACAGGGAAATTGAAAAAATACCCGAAACCTCTTAGGCAGTGAAAGTACACATGATTATAAGCAACTTTTGTTTTGGTAAAACTCCGAAATCTCGAAAAAAATATCAGCTGTTTCATACATTTTCATTGGCTAAATACTGCATTTTGTATGAAACAGCTGATATTTTTTTCGAGATTTCGGAGTTTTACCTAAACAAAAGTTGCTTATAATCATGTGTACTTTCACTGCCTAAGAGGTTTCTGGTGTTTTACAAATAACCCTGTATACAAAGGTTCCACCCTCGGTCCGCGAGTCCGACTGGCTCTTAACCGGTTTTTTCTTACTCATATAATATGTAGATAAATACTACATAAATCGGCATTGGCCACCTCGGCCGAAATCGGTCAGGAGGACTACATATTTTAGTAGTATCTGTCTTGAATATTGAACTTCTTCACCGTACTTAGTTAGCTGTCAGAAGGCTGTCACTGAAACGCTTTTCCAGCACTCCCTCTGGAAAATTTTCAGCGACCATTTTAATACATTATTGCAACTCTATACGGCTTTTAGCGGCGCTTGGGTACTTACTCGTGCATATTATATTATAATGCTTCAATTATTTTAGCACAAATACTCGTATGAGTAAAGGGTCCTGCGAACTGTAAATATGATTCTAGAAAGCTATTTGTGTGGTTAGGAGCAATTTCAAAATACCTGAAAATACACACACATGGCTTAAAATTTTGTAATGCCTTTCACCTGCCTGGGCTACGGGATTTGTTCGGAAGAGTAACTGCGGCCCTGGAACGCAAAGGGCATTAGGAGGAACACGGATGGGTTTTAGCCAGTAAGAGTCTGACACTCCCTTCCGCTTCGCCCAAAGTGGGAGGAGTCATTTGATGATTTCCCATCCATTAAAAAAGGGTGAGTCTTCCACAAGGTGGACCGTTTGATCTGGTGGTTCCGGGAATTAGCTAGACGAAAAAATCGTAAATTATAGTTTTTTTATGAATGGGAAATCATCAAATGACTCCTCCCGCTTTAGGCGAAGTAGAAAGGAGTGTCAAACTCTTACTAACTAAAACCCATCCGCATTCCGCAAAATCCGCAACAGGCAGGCAGGCAGGGTTAACTCTACCTCTGACCAAGACTAGAGCTAAGAATAAACCCATCTCAAATTAATAAAAAATATATATGAGACTGGTCAATGTGGTATTTGAGGAAAACCGATGGCCATATAATACTGTAGGTCTTATGGCTGAATTTCATTCATTAACTTAACTTTCAGGGCACAAATATCAGTGAAGCCCCGGCTCTCTCTCTCTCTCTCTCTCAGATATCCTGTAACACAAGAGCCAAAAAAAAAATGATGATGATGTTCACCATCCTAATTGAGACTTTCAAGGGAAGTTTTCACAAATGTATGCTTTGAAGCAGTTTAAAAAGAGACAAAACTAAATGCTTTCCCTGATTTCGATCTAAAAATATTGCGTTTAAAAAACGCTCCTAACCTTAATTCTACCACAAAAATTATACGACTCCACAACATTCTAAGTAGCTTAAGTCCTCAAACTTTTACAAAGTCTCATCCATCAAAGTTCAACAAATCAAAACAGCGGTATTACATACATTTTATCCGCAGCTTTCATACGTTTTTGCTTTGAACCTCATGGGATTTGCGCTCGGCTGCAAAAGCCTGTAACTTTCTGCCCACAGAGCAACGAATCGCCACTGCGGCCACTGTTAAAGACCAAGCAGAGAGAAACAGAGCTCTTTCTCTCAATAGTGGGTCAGTTGTAAAGGCCGCTAATTCCGAGTTGGAGCTCGTAGGTTTAATTAAACCCACCCACTTGGTGTCACTACTGCTCTGTAAAAGGTGTAATAGAACATCGTGTGGAAAACCGTCTTTAATTAAATTCGATGCCAAAAATTCGAAGACATACGAGATCTATCAATCCCCATTGGGCCCATGGGTTTACTATTATTTTTGTGCCAGTAAGTGACACGGTTTAATCAATTAAATTGACAGTCCCTGACAATTCTGACTGACTATAGATTCGTTTTCACCATTAGCTACTCGCATGCAAGCTGTTTTCCATTGCGGGACACGATCGGACGATTGATCACTTTATACTTCGATTGCCTGCAATGTGATGAAATTTTATATTTGCGTTGTCTCATAATGTATAAAGGAATTAGTTAATACTCTGAAAACCTATTAATAATTTTGTATAATATTAAAATTAGCCTTACTGTAGGTATGTGGGTCAATTATAATAGTAATATGTGGAAACGTTGTTGATTGTACGTTATTGGAGGATTAATATGTGGAAACGTTGGTTTTCCCTAATGTTATATAATAAATAAACGTTCAGCGGGATTTCTTATGGCACGTTGAAACGTGGCCTTAGGTTATCAAATAACAGCCGAAACTCTGGCAATTCAAAGCACATACGTAGGTACGAATATTATTATTAATGGTATCTCTAGCCGTTCCGTGATCTGTACTTCAGCCAAATCCGTTCACTTCGGGGGGAAACAAAACAAAAGATGTTCTACCTTTTATCTCGGCTTCGGTTATTACCGTGTGGTGAGTAGGGTGGGCACAGTTATGAATGAAAATGTCCTCTATGTGGAGGATTTTCTAAGCCAGATGAAATGGCACTGTCCAGAATTTTGGAAGAACTTCTGGTTGTTATTTTTTTGCGTTTTTTGTATTTTAATCATTATTTGACATGACAAGTGTGCCAAAAGTCAAAATACAAAATGTTTATCTTACATTTAAATAATTTTTAAATGCTGCATAATAATATATAAGGGTTCCGTAGCCAAATGGCAAAAACGAAACCCTTATAGATTCGTCATGTCTGTCTGTCTATCTGTCCGTCCTTATGTCACAGCCACTTTTCTCCAAAACTATAAGAAAGATGCTGTTGAAACTTGGTAAGTAGATGCATTCTGTGAACCGCAAAGATTTTTACACAACAATAGAAAAAAAACTATAAATTTTGGGGGTCCCCATACTTAGAACTGAAACTCAAAAAAAAAAAATGATTTCGTCAAACCCATATGTGTGGGGTATCTATGGATAGGTCTTCGAAAATGATATGGAGGTTTCTAATATCATTTTTTTTCTAAACTGAACAGTTTGCGAGAGAGACACTTCCAAAGTGGTAAAATGTGTCCCCCCCCCGTAACTTCTAAAATAAGAGAATGATAAATCTAAAAAAAATATACGATGTATATTACCATGTAAACTACCAGCGGAAATTGGTATGAACGAGATCTAGTAAGCAGTTTTTTTTTATTTATTTTTATTTATTTATGTCCCTATATACATTTACCATTACAGGCTAACCCAATGCGATAAATGCGCCTTAATTAATCATAACTTAATTTATACTTATAACTAATCTATCTATAACTAATAATGAACAATGCATACAATACAATACAATGCATGCGTACGTCTTGTTTTTAATACGTCATAAATCGTAAATCGCAACTTCTGCTTATAATATGTATAATACCTACTGGTTGTGTGGTGGCGGTGGTACGGCGGTGGTACGGAACCCTCGATGCGCGAGTCCGACTCGTACTTGGCCGGTTTTTTTTATATAATTTTGAAATGCAGTGACTCTACTGGTCATTCGGAAAGGTAGATTCTGATGGAGAAGAACGGACAAGAAAGTCCATAGTTACTCTTTTCAAATAATGTCTGTGTGTGTCACTTACTTCAGCTCATGTACCTATAGCTCATTTACATTAATTAGCTGATGTACGTGTTTCAACACTTTCCGGAAGCCTGTTTCTTGTTGTTACGACGTTAAGAAATAAATTCCTTCAAACGCTGCTTTCTATAAGCTTGTCCACTGAAAAAATCTAATTAGTCCGTCAGTTACATCATCAACAAATGTTTGGCCCGTTTTTTCTCTTTTGTTACGAAAACAAAAATTGATGATGATACGACGCTTTTAATATTCTCAATACGTCACGCCGTGGTTATAATATTTAGTGCGTTCTGACGTCACGAGCCCCCTCTCCCGAGATTTGATGCGTTTTATCTTTGTCAATATTCATTGATTTACAAAAACAAAAAATACGTGTCAATTATTTTTCAATACTCTAACTGACGGAATAAATAGATTTGCATTTTATTGGTGGTAGAAACTAACCTATTGAGTACAAAATATGGTTTTTAATTTAATTTAAATTAAATTTTATTATTTATTTTATCGTAATAGCGGCTTAGAATTAAACTCTCTGTGAAATTTTCAACTGCCAACGTACAGCTCTTGAGATACAGTCCGCTGACAGACATACACACGGACGGACAACGGATGCTTGCTTAGTAATAGGGTTCCGTTGTTTACCCTTTGGGTGCGAAACCCTAAAAAAGCTTTGTATTTCTCACAAACAGTTTATTACAAATCTTTAACAGCTAAACACTGAAGTACTTTACTCTCGTTTAAATAAAGCTTACTATGTGAGTACATAATCAAATCAACAAAGTCACCAACTTTGTATTGTTTAGTTCACTCTATATCGTAACGTTTAGCTGCGCTCGCGTCGTAATCTACTTTGGCGTAGGTACTTCTACAAATTACAGTAAAATCTGGATAAGTTCGCTCCATCGTAGACTTTGTCTCTGTCATCTCTGGCCAAGACTAGAGTCAAGAGCAAGCCTATCACAAATAAAAGAAAGCTGAAACGCAATCAACACATATACTAGCTGCCCCCCGCGGCTTCGCTCCTGTCAGCTGCAACTTTTTTAGTTCATCAGAACCTTCTCCTGACAGTAACAAACACAAAAAAGAAATAATAATCCAATATGGTACAGTAGTTCGCAAGTTATGCCGTATGCGCGTACATACATTTCAGCGATTCATTTTAAAAAAAAAACCTGGTCAAGTGGAAAACGGACTCTATTACCGTAACTCTGGAACCGTGGTTCCGTAATAGAGAGAAACGTGAGAAACGTGCTATGTGTGTCGTATGGTACGTGACCATAAACCGAATAAAACACGTTTCTTTTCTTTCTTTCTTACCCTTTAATTTTCAAATTAATTTAATTTTTGACTATAATATGTTGCTATAGCGGCATTACAAATCACCGAGTATGTATGTACATACTCGGTGAAAATTTCAACTGTCTACCTATTACGGTTCTTGAGATTCAGCCCGCTGACAAACAGACGGACGGACGTATGAAAAGTGAAGACTTAGTAACAGGGTTTCGTTGGTTACTCTTTGGGTACGTTGTTAGTCGAGAAAAAAACAGTTAGGTATGGCCAGGTAACTTAATTTGATCTTATAATTAGCATATTCTGATAACCCGAACCGGACATCAAAGCCAATGGATCCGTACAGGCATTTAGTTCGTAATGGCGCGGTTTGCATAAAAAATGGCACTTGTCTCTGACGCGGGAGAGTAACGGGCGAGTGCTACTGTTCTAATTGATGCTTTACGCACTTAAACGAGGCTTTTATGAGACACAAAATACATAGTTCACTTTTGTACTAGATTAAATAGTGTCATTTTTTTAATATTTACTTCATTATTTATTATTCGTTGTCCGATGATGCGGTTGTTTATTGAAGTTGCGTACATCATCATATTCTTGGCTTATGTTATAAAGGATCTACGCAAAATGTTTTCTTTTTCAAATTTCCCTCTGAAGTTTCCATTCACCATAAAAGGTTGATCTATGGGGAATTTAATTTCACACTATTGATTAGTAGTCAGAGCTATATTTTGTATAATCTCACTCATCTCATTTTTCATAATAATCACTCATTTATGTGACGAATAGGTTTACATTAATTTAGTACTGAAAGAAAAACTTTATCTGAAATTTCCTTTATTTCATTTCCTTTGAAAATACATTTTTTTATGATCTAAGATATTTGAAAGTTCGCCACGTGCCACTTAAAAATATAAACTATAGAATCACAGCCAAATCACACATTCAAGAGTATACAAGGGTGCAATTTATGAAATAATCTGTAGCACTGGTCTTCAACTGAATAGCTGCGTGAAAATGAACGGAAATTGTACGACATTTCGATAAATAGCCCAATTATATAATTGGTTGCATTAAAAATGAATGTGAATGAACAATTTGTGAACTGTACAGTAAGCTGCATGTCATAGTGAGTGGATTAATTATTTTGTGAACTGTACATGTTATAGGCTGCATGTCAGTGGCAACCAGATATATCAGTATGAGCTGGCCTCTTGTTCTGTTGAAATTTCATAAGCTAAGTAAGGATCCTAATGTGGGAGTAAACACATTTATTCAGCTCCATTCTTTCAGCTTTTACCCATAGAAAACAACGATTTTGTATGTATGAAGACGCGTACGCGTCCGTTCAGCTTTCCGCGTCTATTCAGCTTTCGCGGAAAACAAGTGTAAAATGAGCAAAGAGAACAAATGTGTTATTATCATGCGAGTGCTATACCCGCGTACAGCGCTGTTCGTGCGCACCGCATTCAGCGTCGTACGCAGCAGATAGAAGCGTTTCAGCGAAGTTAGCACACTATGACGGCTTTTCTCATTCTTAGGACGCTGTACGCGGCTGATAGAAGTAAAGCTGTATAAGTGTGACCAAAATCGTTCAGCGAAACGTGAATGGAGCTGATAAATATATTTAGTCCCTTATTGTCTAATTTGTCCAGGACATGATCTAACCGTGTACCAAGCCCCATCCAAACCCCTTTCTGTGTTTATGATATGAAGAGGTAACAAACTTATTTACAGTACAGTCTCACTAATCCGTCAATATTGTTACGAGAAAAATTAATGCCTGGTACACAACGTACTACTAGCGCCAACTAGTATCGTGTAGCGGGACTAATTGAATCACGATCTTTCTAGACTTTTCGATGCTAGAACATTCTCGATGTTTCGACACCTGGTCAATCGGGACCGGTTTGTTCCAGAACTTTCTAGATGTTTCCACTCTCGAAGGTTCTGGAAATAACTGTGGGACTACATAAGGTGCGCATCGCTCGCGACTGAGTCAGTATTGAATTGGCGATACAAGCGAATCTTCGGAAGCGATCTTCAACTGCGAATTAAGTGAAGTGAAGTGTTTAATAGTGCGATTGTGTGTTATAATTAGTGCGTTAAAAGTGACAATTATTGTTTTAAATTAAAGTGTCATTTTTGGTTAAATAATCGGCTATTTTTATTGTCACGCACCCCAAGCTCGTAACAATATTAAGGATAATTGTTCGGATTACTGAAAAGCGATTATGTGTGTCTCGCATCCAACGGCTACCCGCGACCTTCACCAGGTCATCGGTCTACTTTGTGGGAGGCCTTGACCTTCTCTATCATCATCTGCCTAGCCTTTCCCAACTATACTGGGGTCGGCTTCCAGTCGAACCGGATTCAGCTGAATACCAATGTTATACGTAGAGCGGCTGCCTACCAGACCTCCACAACCCATTGACTGGGTAACACGGTACTTCTTGGCAAAACTGGAGTCAGATTTACTAGCTTCTGACAATCCGTAATGACTGCTAAAGATCTACAAATGACGGGACCAACGGCTTAACGTGCTTTCCGAGGCACGGAGGAAATTTATTTATTTATTTATATATGCTTTAATGTACACCAAAAAATATAAAACCAATTCGGTATGTTAAGATGGTCATCCATCCACAAACCAACCTTGGCAAGCATTGCTTAACCTTAAAGATCGACCCGTGTGGCTGTTATTATTCAGCCACGAGCTCCTCAGATTTGTTCTAGAATGTAGTTAGTTTATCCTTCTCCATAAACGCAAAACAACTCTACTATCCATGAAAATAAATCCATATTACACGTACAACGAGGCCTATTTTTCTTCCGTTTGCCGGTCAATGGCGAACATATATCCTAATATCGGCTGTCAGCTGTACGAATATGGATCGGCTATAGAATAGTGATATTGCGTACACCGAGTGTGTTTTACTACTCGCCGCCTTTGTGATGGCCGTTTAATAGAAATATATACACCGGGAAAGGTGTATTACTGACGGTACACTGGAGTGAAACGGAGCGGAGCGAAGTAGTGCCACTGTTAACCAATGGAATAGGCTAGTTTCCATCATCCACAAATTGCAAAACTATTTAGTCCGTCAGTTAGAGTATTGAAAAATAATGGACACGTATTTTTTGTTTTTGTAAATCAATGAATATTGACCAAGATAAAACGCATCGAAACTCGGGAGTGGGGCTCGTGACGTCACGACCCGCTAAAAATTATGCCAGAGCGTGACGTATTGAGAATTTTAAAAGCGTCGTAACTTCGTCAATTTTGGTTACCGTAACAAAAGAAACAAAACGTGTCAAATATTTTTTTGATAATCTAACTGACGGACTAATTAGATTTTTTCAGGACACAAGCCTATTGTATATAATCTCCACTCCACTTCAATAGAAGAGATTTACGAACGAGTTTAAAAAATCATTCTAAAACGAGAAGCGGAGTGAGGCAGTGGGCTGGAGAAGCGGAGCGGGGAAGCAAAGCGAGGAAGTGGAAAATCCCGGCCGTAGCTCAAATTACTAGTCGCGTGAACTCGCTAACCAGCTCTTGTCAGTCCACAACTCGGGTAAGTAATAAATGATATAACAACAAAATCTCTAATATTAACAACCTATAACAACGGAACCTATAATTTTATTTAATGTAGCGATTAGTTAATATAGTGAACGAAGATCGCAGCATGAACTCTTAGAACGATCACTAACAATATTAATTAAACTGATACCAAGAGCAAATTGCGAAGAAACCTTATCAAACTTTAATATCTGATAGTGGTTTAAGATAACCCGATCTCTTTGAAGCCTTAACAGCCTGGTTCTAAGAAGCTGGAAGCTTAATTAGTGTATCGCTGATGACCGGGAAAGCTGAAAGTTTGCTTATCGACGATGCTTCCGAGAATCTGCGATAGTTTATTACATTTAAGCGTTTCCAAACGTCGTTTATAATGCGCACAGCAAAGGACTGGAACTCTCTACTTGCGACTGTATTTCCGAACACATTCAAATTCAACACTAATCTCTTCAAAATTAGAGTGAACAGGCTACATCTGGGTAAGCTCGTTCCATCGTAGACTTTGTCTCTGTCATCTCTGACCTAGACTACAGTCAAGAGCAAGCCTATCACAAATAAAAAAAACTGATGATTATAATTGGGTACTTTGAGGTTGAGAAATAATAATTCTATATATTCCGTTCGTTAGATTTTCAGAAAATATTAAACACGTTTTTATATAGTTAAGTATGTACTTTTTTTTTTTTTTAGGGATGGGAAATCATCCAATGACTCCTCCCGCTCTGGGTGTAGCGGGAGGGAGTGTCAGACTTCTACTGACTAAAACCCATCCATGTTCCTTCATTGCCCTTTGTGTTCCGGAGCCACGGTGTCTCTTGCGAATAATCCCGCGACTCCGGCAGGCGTCGGCCCTTTCGGGCCCCTCTGTGTGCTGACTCTCTTTGAGGCGCGCGTGGAACACTAACGCGCCGTCGACACGGCCTGTCGTCACTAGACGGACGGACGCCGAGCCACCCATAGCTCGCCGTCCACAGGCCCGCGCCTACGATATAAGTATGTACTGTAACTAGTTTTTGCACTTTATATTTTATATTTTTTTGTCAATGTGAAATGGAAGAGAAAAAAATACGTGTTCAATATTTGTGGTGGTGTTAATGGTATTTTTTTTAACACCAACTACCGAAATTGAGGTTATTTTATATTTTATAGTGTTTTGTTTGGAAGTCGTTTTTATTTTTTTGTATCTTTTTTTATTTTTGTCTTTTAGTTGGTGATACAACTGGACGACGCACATCGGGGTATTTTGCTGATCTAGCCGGTCAAAATAACATGTTTAGTTTTTTTGCTCCAGGGACTTGCCCTGGTTATAAGCCATATTTTTTTTTAATGAATAATTACTTAAAATACTGGAAAAAAATATAATAAAAATATATTTTAGTAATTTGTAACTACGATATTTATTATTTTCATAAACAAAATGTTATAAAATTCATGTAACTATTACGATGATGAGCCCCATGGTTCTTCATCATCCTCATCACTTTCAGTGCCTCCAGAAACCTCCTCCAAATCAGAATCTGAGTCTCTTTCAGAGTCAGGTACAGCAGGATCGAAGCAATTGCTTCTTTCGTGAGTGGCAACGTGCTTTTTTAGGGGCTGCTCTCATTCCAGTAATCAGTGGGTCGGAACTGAGTAAGAATCTATTTATAATATCAGGTTACACTTGACCCTTGAAAATTTTCTCGCGAAATTCTGTCAGTATTTTTTAGCCATTCGTCATTATTATGAAGAAATTTAGCTTCCATTTTATCAGCTTTTTTCTACCTATGTTTAAATTCCGACTTATATTATGCGAAAACTTTTGCTTCAACGCCTTTCATTCATCTTCAGAGTAGTTTTCGCTGGACAAAATCCAATTTTCCAAATAATTTAATTTTTCTTCAAAATTAGGCAAATTTTGCTCTTTCATTTTATCAAAAAGTGATCTACGGGTCACTACTCTAACACCTGAGTGACCAGGTGACCCTGAGACCAAATAATTACCAAGGTAACATAGTGTAAATTTCAATTTTTTTTTTTCATTGTCTTGTCTGACACCTCTTGCAAAAAAGGGTGCGGGTATGTGCAGCTAATAAGGCCATAATAATTGTATATAAACTATAACCTATCGTTATCAATTAACATTATAACCGGGAAGAAACCCGAAAAACAACAAAAACCTTTTCAAACTTAAAATTGGGTTAGAAATTATAAGAATTTTAACGACGTTTGAAAATATTCAAACGTCAAATAACAATACCCTATCAAAAAAAGTACAGTATAATATTTTAACAATATGCGTTCTTACCTCCTTGATCCATATCCATTACAATATTTAAAAAGAAGTCGGTGGTCACGAAAATATTTAACTTTTGGTCAGATACTATCACACATAGAAAACGCATAAGTGCAGTTGAAGCGATGACTAACTTCCGACTAAACAAGCGTGCAGGTGCATCTGCTAAGAGACCTGGGATGGGTAGTCTAGTGTTCTCTAGTCATTCAATAACTATAGGAACCAGTTGTTTTTTACCTGCGATAAATTTTTATAAATTGATTTATGACCGACTAGATTAGCAAAATACCCCTATGTGCGACGTCTTCGTCTACGCAAAAATTAAAAGCAAAAATGCTCATAGAATAAAAACTACTGATCCAAATAAATAAATTTTTTAAGGAACCAAATGGCAAGTATGCTGCATCGAACTAAAAAACAATCACACAAATCTGATCAGAAACCTCGGAGTAATCGGTATACATACAAAAAAAAAATACCCATCAAATTGAGAACCTCCTCCTGTTTTGGAAGTCGGTTAAAAACACAATCAGCACCACCTGGTGACCTCCGGCCACCGTAGGCGCGGGCCTGTCGACGGCGAGCTATGGGTGGCTCGCCGTGCGTCCGTCTAGTGACGACAGGCCGTGTCGACGGCGCGTTAGTGTTCCACGCGCGCCTCAAAGAGAGTCAACACACAGAGGGGTCCGAAAGGGCCGACGCCTGCCGGATTCGCGGGATTATTCGCAAGAGACACCGTGGCTCCGGAACACAAAGGGCAATGAAGGAACATGGATGTGTTTTAGTCAGTAGAAGTCTGACACTCCCTCCCGCTACACCCAGAGCGGGAGGAGTCATTGGATGATTTCCCATCCCTAAAAAAAAAAAAAACCGTCTATCTACACATTTACACTTTGCAAAACAATCTTAAAACTCAGCATAAACCAACTGATAGAGAAATGTATCTCGTCAACAGTTTCTAGCTAAAACCACAGTCCTGCTGACACCACAGTTGTAAGTAAACGGGACAACCAGATTACATAGAGCGCAGATATTTAAGTCACGTCAAATATTTAAACACAAACCACAGTCCTTGGCGCGCTGGGAGTCTCTAACACCGAACGCTGAAACAGCCACGAATCTGTATGCAAATCTGTATTCACTCTGTACCCATATATGTATGTAGATTATGTACAATATACATGTGATGGTGAATGTTTAAAGTGTAAGTGGATGGCTAAATCTAAATCTATGAGGAATATCGAAAAACACTGAAAGGAGTCTCTAGTCCGATTTTGATGAAAACTAAAACTGTCAATTAAGCGCGCGCAATCGCTGCCTGTTTTTAAAATTTGTCAAGGAGCACTACTTGTCATTGTGACTACTTTTCCATGTTAATATTTTTTTTATTTTATTGTTACATATTTTCCTATTTATACTAAATATGTCTTTCTGTATTTTTTCTGTTATATTTAATAATTTAATTTGTATGTATTTATGTATCTATTTTGGTATATTGTATTTCTTACTTTTTGTCTTTGCAACAGATAGCTTATCTGTATATTTGCACCAAGTGCAACCCCACTTAGTGTCCAGACTTTCTCTATCCATTCCAGGTTGCCTGGAAGAGATCGCAAAATGCGATAAGGCCGCCAATTCTGTTTTGTAAGTTTAAGGTTTCTTTGATGTATTTTTCATTTGTTGTACAATAAAGTATATGTAAAATAAATAGTAAAATAAATAAAACTGCATTGTATTTTTGAAAAATCGACATTCATAGCCAGTGATGAAACCGGTTGATTTTGAAAAAAAAGATATCCTGGATTATTACACCATCTGAAAGTTTCGCTAGTGGGAAGTAATCACATAATACGGCAAACCAAAGGAAAGCGCTGATTTTGGCTAGGATAACCGAATTTTTTAAATCCAATGCAGTTGTAGTTTTCAATTCTTCGAAAACGGGCTCGAAACTCATTTCTGCGGTTTTCGATATTCCTCGCCGTTGTGTCACCTTAACCACCAGTCCTGTGCGTCTCGCATTCATCGGATACATGGAGAGAAAAGAAAAGAAAGAAAGAAAAAGTTTTTATTTGGAACTCGCACAATACACATAAAGACGGCATCCGGGGTCCGGGGTCCTGGTGGCATGGGACGTCACCAGGTCTTCGATCCACCTTATGGGGAGACCTTCCAACGTTCGTTGCGTCTTCCAGTACGCGGTCGCCACTCCAGAACTTTTCGGCCCCATCGACCATCTGTTCTGCGAACAATGTGCCCTGCCCACTGCCACACAGTTTGGCGAGCCTTGGTTCTCTTGCAGTTACCATCATTCCCGATTCGAACACGCAATCAAATTCCAAGCGTTGCCCTCTCCATGCCCTTTCAGTGAGTTGAGCCTTCTGATTCTTAACAAACTCTGAAATGTAAAAACAACATCTTTAAAAACGAAAACAGGCTTATTACGTAATAAAAACTTTTTACAAAAAAAAATTCAACCGACTTCCAAATAAAAAAACAACACTACAAAGTAAAAAATAACTTTCATTTCGGAAGTCGGTGTTTTTGTTAGTTTCTTCGTATTTTTAACTTTGTAGTGTTTTATTTTTATTTGGAAGGCTGTTGTATTTTTTTGTAAAAAGGTTTTTATTTTTCACTTTTATGTGGTACCCCACATCTAACAACACCACTGAAAAATCGCAGAAAAGCAAAATACGCAATTTCGATTACTTGGATAACATAAAACCATGATCCAAGTAAATGAATTCCAGCTATTTCGATTTAAAATCCAAAATTCGTAACCGATTTTGATAAAATTGAAATGGGACCAATCTGCAAGTATACCCTTTCAGATAAAACAATATTTTTTCAAATCGGTTTTAATTGACGGAGTTATGAGAGGTAACAAACATAAAAAAACATACAACAGAATTGAGAACCTCCTCCTTTTTGGGAAGTCGGTTAAAAATTCAAATTGGCAGAGAAACTAAACTTTGTTTACATTTATTCTGAAAACTAAAAAGCTGAGATAAGCAAGCTTGTTGGCAAATTAGCTCGAAACTAATTTGAGTCAGAAAGCGCCGGAGCAAAATACAAGTTTGTCGGTAATAACATAAGACCGTTTTGAGAAAACATAATTGGATTTTAACTTACACATTGAGTTGCGTGACTCCTGGAGTATGTTTTCACTGTCGTACGATTTTTGAATTCATGTCTTTTTTTTATTTACCTACTTATCAAAAAGGAGAAGGATCTCAATTTTTTAATATGGGTTTGCAGACGCTCTTGAGTTATGTCTAGGTCAGAGACGACAGAGAAAAAAATGACGATGTAACGAGCTTACCCAGGAAGAGCCTGTTCACTCTAACTTTAAGAGATTAGGGTTGTAAGCGTTCGGAAATATTTATTTATTTAAATAGTAAATAACACCTTTACAGCTTTAGAGCCAGTGCAATGTTACTACCTAAAACAATACAATAATATAGACGCAGGCAGAGAGTTCCACTCCTTTGCTGTGCGTATTATAAAAGACGTTTGCAATAGCAACAAGGTAGTTAATACTGCAAAGTGATTCAGTCACGCGATTCTGTAAACATGTCGAAGTGAACATTTAGGCGAAGTGAACGACAAGTGAGCTGTTAAACAATACAAACAAGATAGAATGACAGCAGTGCGATTCTGTAAACATGTCGAAGTGAACACTTAGGCGAAGTGAACGACAAGTGAGATGTCAAACCATACAAATATGATGGCATGACAGCTCACTTGTCGTTTACTCCACCTAAATGATCACGGTAATATGTCAACAGAATTGACCGGCAGCTCACTTGTCGTTCACTCCACCTAAGTGAACACGATGATTTTCACCGTACACGGCTTAGGTGAGGTGAACGTGAAGTGAGCTGTCAAACCATACAAACAAGATGGAATGACAGTAGGTTAGGTTATACGGAGTAGAATACGCCCGCAACTAAGCCCGAAACTATGGACTTCGGGCTTAAAAAGTAGCCTCCCTGATCTATAGACCATACAAATAGTGCGGGATTCGAATGACGCACACATGGAACGGTCAACTAAGTTAGTTGTTAAATACAAAAAGCCATACAGCATTTAAGTAACAATGGAGTCGCGCTCCAGCTTCACTAACGAGATACGGAGGTTTAATTACTTGTGCGCACATGTGACTCGCATTAACACTATTGCCTCTTATTTTATTTAAAGCGGCTCTCGCACGAACAGCCTGCTCCGTACGATCGTACGTGATGTTAAAAATACTGATTTTCAGTTTTACAGAGTACGAGTAGTTAGGTATAGCGTAGTTTGTGTGTTTTCTCCTTCATTTTTATGTGATCTTTCATTTAATCATTTTTTTAATGGGACCTTTTTGGCCTCGCACAGGTTTAGTGTTAGTTTTTTTTGGATTTTTGTACCTGTCTACATATTTTTTGCAGTTACTTTTACTTTATGTGTATTGTGCGAGTCCCAAATAAAACTTTTTCTTTTTTTTGATCCTGGTACAGAGGAGTTGGGTTAAGGGCGGAAAAGTTGGGGATAACCTTATTTGTGAGTTTTTCTCCTTCTAATTTTCATTCATCTTATGCAAGCCTAGTACTCTTGTGTATTAAGGGTGGATAATATTTACTGTAGGGTTGCGGAATTTGTTCGAAAGAGTCGCCTCGGCCCTAGAACGCAAAGAGTATTAGGAGTAGCACTGATGGATTTTAGTCAGTAAGTCTGACACTCCTTTCTGCTCCGCCCAGAGCGGGAAGAGTCATTAGATGATTTCCCAATAGGGTTAACTACAGTTGGCATCTATGCAAAATATACCCAATGTCCTTCATGTACAGGGGAACAATTTGAGTGATGTCCTTTAAAGGGGCTCGGATAATAATTTCCCGAAAATACCCATCACTTTGGAAATACGACATCTCTTGTAGCTATAACAAAACAACCTAATTTGATTCCCAAGCTACCGGTTTCAAAATTATAGCATTACAGCTCTAGAACGTACCATTTCAAAGAACGAACTCAATGCTTATTTTTTAAACGTTGCCCCACACTTAGAATAGGTACCTCCTGTGTCGTGGGTGCGATCTCACATATATACACACTGTCAACAACACTGGAACAAACTGTCTGTAGGCCATACAAATATTTGTCCCGTATGGGAATCTAAACCGCGCCACGCAGCGCAGCAGCTAATCGCTCAACCACTGCGCCAACCGTGTCGCCAAATTACTAAACATATATGCATAGCATACGCCTTTGAATCGGTATTAACTGTAAACTATTTTCGATGAAAATAATCCTTTAACCAACCTATTCATTTCTTGGATAAGCTTGGCATACGTTGACACCGTGTTTGTTCACAATCTCCTAAGCGCCATACACACCAAAGCCGACCCATGATCGCAACTTTTTGTCGGCGACCTATTTGGCAGCTTCACTCATAGCAACTCGGAAAACTATGTCGGTGACATGTCCGTGACGCAGCATGAGGAACTAATAAATCGAGCATGTTACTACAGCTTGAGTGTCGCCGGGTGTGTGCAACGCAATACCGCATGATGACGCGGGCAACACGCGCTGGTACGTGCCGACATGATTCTTTTCTTGGGGTCAAGCTAGACGAGCCTAATTATGTGAGTTGTGAGTCGCGTAAAATGAGTCGGCTAAATTTACGGTGCATTCGGTTTCATACTTAAATCCTTTTTGTGCCACACAGCGACGCAAAATGAGTTGGACTTTAGTATGAAACCAAATTCCACCGAAACAAAATTACGTTCGTGTAGCCCCACCCTTTTAGGCCGGATTGTGTTGGCGGGTGGCTTCGGTATGTATTGCGCCTTAGAACACAAATAAACGAACCGTGAACGAACAATAAATAATAAACTCCATTTCCTGCATACAATCACATTACACTGCCAGCGGTATTGGATGCAGAAAATATTCCAATTTGGTAACAGAACCATGCCGAATAGTATTAACGTTGTGTTGCAAATACTGTTCGCTGGGTATTGTTGGTACTTGTTTATAAATTGGAAATCCGTGCAAATACGTAATATCTACAATCTGTCCGTCAGATTAATTGAGAAAAAATATTACTTGATTGTTTTTTATTTGAGGTCGTTCCAGTCAAACCGCATTGAGCTGAATACCAGTATTTAACGGGGGGCGGCTGCCTACCAAACCTCTACAATCCAGTAACTGGGTAACACGGCAGTTCTTAACAAGACTGGACTCAGATTTTGTGTCTACCAACAATCCGTAACAACTGCCTAAGATCTACAAAAAACAGCCAAGACCAACTTGACTTATGTGGCTATGATAATTCGGCAACGTTTTCCTCCTAAGGTAAGGAGATAATCACGAAAAATCAGAATGACAAGTACTTACAAGGTAGGAGGCATGAGTGTGGACACCTCTTTCTGCGAAGCAGTAATGCTAGTGAAGGAGCGCACCGCACCGCACCGCATCACCGCACGCGTGAGAGAGGGGGAAACCTCACGCCCCAGATGCTGCAACAGAAGGAGACGCCCCGGGCGTCGGGAGTCGCAGGGCAATTCCCGGCCACCGACTGGGCGGGTCTGCAGATGGCGAGCATTGGGTGGCTCGCCGTCCGGTCAGAACCAGGCCCGGGTAGACGACGCGCTATGTTCCACGCGCGCCTTGAAAGAACTGTCAGCATAAAAGACGAGGCCAGCCATGGCCAGTGAATGCCAGGGTTGCGGAATTTATTCGAAAGTGTCACTGCGGCCCAGGAACGCAAAGGGATTAGGAGGAACACGGACGAGTTTTAGTCAGTAAGAGTCTGACACTCCTTTCTGCATCACCCGGGACGGAAAGAGTCATTTTTTGATGACTTCCCATCCTTAAAAAAAAAAAAGCTTTTGAATAAAATATGCAAGATTAAAGGTTCTAATATGACAGATCGCTCGCAAACTTCTCACATTCCCCATATCACGCCAATACGAAATAAATCATGAATGCTCATAATCAAGCGAACTCCGGTAATCAGAATTTCAAGGAAATCTCAACGAAAATTACATTCAATACATACAAATGGAATCAATCATTGATTTCTCTCATTTTCCCTATACACGTTATGTCAGTCCGGATTCATTGCTGTGACAGATGAGTATTATGAGGGTGTTCCGTATTTGGGGTAAGCAGGGGGAAGTAGCTATGAATGATTGATTATGTGTTACAGGTGCTAAATTTTCCGTACGTTTTTATCCGTAGCATAGGTAGGTAGTGTATTATGAAGACTATCCCTGCCAAGGTTGCAGAATTTGTTCGAAAGAGTCACCGCGGCCCTGGAACACAAAAGGCATTAAGAGAAACACTGATGGGTTTTAGTCAGTAAGAGTCTGACACTCCGTCCTGCTTCGCTCAGAGCGGGAGGATTCATTTGATGATTTCCCAGCCTTAGAATAAAAATATAGAGACAATGAAAGTATTCATAACGTTACTTCTTGGAGGAATTGTAAATTATTGATTTATTAAATTTCAGTATACCTTTTGTCTGTAAATAATTAATTGATTGTTTTATTTATTATTTCTACCAATGAATTCATTAAGAAAATTTATGTATACTATAATAGGTAACAGAATTGAAATACCAATAAAGAATTTTTTAATTATAGTCTCATCTGTCTAGCCTTTTCCCAACTATGTAGGGGTCGGCTTCCAGTCAAACCGGATTCAACTGAATACCAGTGTTTTACGTGGAGCCGCTGCCTACCAGACCTCCACAACCCATTAACTGGGTAACACGGTACTCCTTGGCAAGACTGGTGTCAGATTTTCTGGCTTCTGACTATCCATAACGACTGCCAAAGATCTCCAAATAACAACTGGGACCAACAGCTTAACGTGCTTTCCGAGGCACGGAGGAAACTCGGTATGTTAAGATGGTCACCCATCCACAGACCAACCTCGGCAAGCGTTGCTTAACCTTGCAGATCGACCTGCGCGGCTGTTATTATTTATTCACGAGCTCCTCATAAATATTTTAAATAAAGTAAAAATACTAATTTAGCATAATATACCTAGTATTTAAAAAAATACAAACAGAATTGTTTTCAAAATATTTATAGCGTCAAAATCAGCCTTTTGAGTCTTTATCTAAGTTTGTTGAAAATAATTCTCAATAGTCCTTACACAATCACAAAAAAACCTACACTCTCACCGCATCAGAAAAGCTGACAAAAAATAAACCCTTTACCAAACAAAATGCCCACTTTACCTTACCTCATTAAACCACACGAAAAACTGTCAGTTCAGCTTCAACAAGCCTTTACTTCCCCCATCCTTATCGCGCTATTTTTAGCCACCTAGCACCCTAGCCACCTAACCCCCTTGAGCCTTGAACTTTCTCAAGTGACATAATGATGCAGATATTAGGTTGACAGACTCTTGCCTGTGAGGCAATTTATCTTTGCTGTCTCAGCGATCAACAGGATTGAGGTGGTTTGAAAAGGTCATTGAAGTTTCACAATTAAAATTGTGTGTTAATCTATACTAATATTACTAGCTGTCCCGCGCAACTTCGTCTGCGTCACATTTTCCGCTCCTAAATAATATTGCAACAAAAAATTGAGATTTAAACTATCCTATCTCTCAAGTTGGATCGAACTGCACATGGTGTGCGAATTTTATTATAATCGGCTAAGTGGTTTAGGAGTCCATTGAGGACAAACATTGTGACACGAGATTTATATATATTAAGATAAAGGAGAAGAGTTTGTTTGTTTGGTTGAACGCGCTAATCTCGGCAACTACCCGATCCGATTTGAAAAATTCTTTCAGTGTTAGATAGCCCATTTATCGAGGAATGCTATAGGCTATATATCATCACGCTAAGACAAATAGGTGCGAAGCATTAATGGAAAATGTGATGCAGACGAAGTTGCGCGGGTCTGCTTGTTAGATATATATATATTTACTGATCTTGATGTGTTTGTTTTAGCTGTAAGTCTTCCATAGTGCTTAAATAAATAAATAAATAAATAAATAAATAAATAAATAAATAAATAAATAAATAAATAAATAAATAAATAAATAAATAAATAAATAAATAAATAAATAAATAAATAAATAAATAAATAAATATCTAACTAGCACACCCGCGCAACTTATAGTATTTGGGAGCAACGTTGAAACGTTGCGGATTTTGTTAAAGAGTGTCACCGTGGCCGTAGGCCGAAAAGGACATTAAGAAGAACACGGATGCGTTTAGTCAGTAAAAGCCTGAAACTCCCTTCCGCCCAACCCAGAGCAGGAGTCATTTGATGTTTTCTCATTAAAAAAAAGCTCCTATTAGTCGTAACGTGATGTTAAATAGCCTTTAGCTGTCCTCAATAAATAGGCTATCTAGCACTAAAATAATGTTTCAATTCGAACCAGTATTTCCTGAGAGTAGCGCGTTCAACGTTTACTTGTTTGACATGAACGAGCATGGTGATTGAGAGCATGTCATGCTCACTCAAATGTATCACTGATGGCGGCGCGTGTGTTGGATCATTCGGTTCCCTTCAAAATGGTTGAGCTGAATGGTGCCGATACATGCATCAGGTTCGTGAACGGGCGCCGTAAATTGAGACTGGTCATCTCTTAACCACCACTGGCTTATTTTGATCTTTATATTTTAAGTTCTTGTTATTAGTTTTTTTATTTTGCATTGTCCTCACATGAAGAAGCAAGTACATGTAACTAAGATTTTTGTAAAACAGTTTTTGTGTTTGTGTTTTTGTGATTTCAAAGAGTGTCCGTAGAGTTTCTTGCACGTTCTTCATTGCCATTTGGCCTCATGTTTTTGACTGATCGACCTTGACATTTCAAAAGTGTATGTAAAAAAGTAAATGGTTTATTTGAAATAAATGCTTTGAATCTTGAATCTCAACCACACAAAAAAACTGTTTAGCTTCCTAGAGCGTCCCGATCGTGGTGATTTTTAATTACAGCCTACCCTTGTGGGAAAAAAGAGTGTGTTTTAATATACTTACAGGTACGCTTAATAACGTTTTTAACCGACTTCCCAAAAAGGAGGAGGTTATCAATTCGGTTGTATGTTTTTTTTTTATGATTGTTACCTCATAACTTCGACAATTATGAACCGATTTGAAAAATTTTTGTTTTATCTGAAAGGATATACTTGCAGATTGGTCCCATTTAAATCATATTAAAATCGGTTACGAACTTTGGATTTTAAATCGAAATAGCTGGAATTTGACTATTTAGATGATTCTTTGATAATCGAAATTGCGTATTTTGCTTTTCTGCGATTTTGCAGTGGTGTTGTTAGGTGTGGGGCACCACTAAAAAGTGAAAAATAAAAAACTTTTTACAAAAAAATACAACCGACTTCCAAAACAAAAACACTACAAAGTAAAAAATAACTTTAATTTCGGAAGTCGGTGTCAAAATACGAAGAAACTAACAAAAACCACCGACTTCCGAAATTAAAGTTATTTTTTACTTTGTAGTGTTTTTTTTTTTGGAAGTCGGTTGTATTTTTTTGTAAAAAGTTTTTTGTGATTTTGACATTGCTTGTCCAGTGGCTTAGTGACAATTTTGGCTAGTAGTTAAGGAGCTATATGTATTTATTTCAAAAATAGAATTGTCGCTGTGATATTTGAAAACAAGAATAACATAGTAAAAGTACAGGTAAAAGCTAGACATATTTTAATATTTGTTGTTTTTCATGATTTTAAAGACAAATATAGTAAAATACTCATACTTAGATATGGGAAGTGATTTCATGATTTAAAAAGTCTTGGTTTAGCCTGCGGTTTTTACAAAAAAAACCTCTGAACAACACGGAATTCTTATAATTTGATCGAAAGCGCACGATCGTAGTAGAAAGCGCACTAATTCGCCGAGACGACCATTTGCCTATAATATTGGCACATTTCTATGTCCACTTCGCTTAACTAGAAGTCACATATCTAGATGTCTCAATATTATTACAAACTTTGGTCGAACGTTCTGTGTTTGGTTTAATTTCAAGATATGAGCACCCCATCTGCTACCGTTGCTTATCTTGTCCTTACTGATATTGTAGTATGTATCAGGCAGCTACATACATTGGTACATTGTTAAGCGCCCACGGTCCATCTTTCTGTATGTTTGCGGGTCGAACTCTAATAAGAAGATAACTAAATGAAAGTTTTAGGGAGAATCTTAAGAGTGTGTATTCCGTCCACTAGCGCCGCCAATCGTTTTTTATTAATTGTGGTAAATTTAAGACACGTAGATAAAAAACCGCTCTGTAGTGCACTAAAGAAATGTATCTATTATTTTTTGACAGCTATTTTTAATACATAACTCATGGCTAAATAGCCAAAACGGCAATTATTGGTAAAAGTGGCCACTTTTAGCAAAAATATCGACTTTGGCAACTATTTATGTTCTAAAGTACAAAACATAACTCTCAAAACATAATAAATACATTTCTTCAGTGCACTACAGAGCGGTTTTTTATCTACGTGTCTTAAATTTACCACAAATAATAAAAAACGATTGGCGGCGCTAGTGGACGGAATACACGCTCTTAATATATAAAATTATTACGTTACCGAGTGACAGACAGACAACGCACAGCCAAAACTACTGGTCGTAGAAAACTGAAATTTGGTAAGTATTTTTTTTTTTTGTAAAAAAACGGGATTTGCGCGGACGAAGTCGCGAGTGAAAGCTAGTATTTTATAATTAATGAAACATCCTACTTAATCCTATCCTACTAATATTATAAATGCGAAAGTTTGTGAGGATGGATGTATGTGTATGTATGTTTGTTACTCTTTCACGCAAATACTACTGAACCGATTACGATGAAATTTGGTATGTAGGTAGCTGGAGACCCAGAATAACACATAGGCTACTTTTTATCCCGGAGTTCCCGAGGGATCGGGATTTACACGGGAATAACGAGAATTTATACGCGGACGAAGTCGCGGGCGGCCTCTAGTAATATTGTAAATGCGAAAGTTTGTCAGGATGGATGTATGATGGTTTGTTACCCTTTCACGTCAGAACGCCTGAAAGGATCTTCATGTAATTAATTGGCACAGAGGTAGATTATAGTCCGGAACAACACATAGGCTACTTTTTATCCCAGGAGTATAGTCTCTAGGGATCATGCGGACGAAGCCGCTGTAACAAAACTTTGTAACAATTTGTTATTTTTAAAAGAGTGACCGTGAAGTTTCTTGCACGTTCTTCTCCATAGAGATCTACGTTTTGGACCGTGCAAATAGCTTAATCTTTTTGGACCGACCGACATTGACAATTCAAAAGTGCCTGTAAAATGGTTTAATTGAAATAAATGCTTGAGTTTTGAGTTTTTTGAGAGTTAACTGGATGTAACTTATCTTAATTTCTGTACCACAGAGATCAAATACAAGAAGCGCTATTTCTATCAATATTCATGAACGCGACCGCTTACTACCCTATTCATAATAGGGATCATCATCTGCCTAGCCTTTTCCCAGCAAAATTGGGGTCGGCTTCTAGTCAAACTAGATTCAGCTGAATACCATTATTTTACATGGAGCGGCTGCCTACCAGACCTCCACAACCCGGTCATTGGGTATTACAGTACTTATTGGCAAAACTGGATTCAGACTTACTGGCTTCTGACAATCCGTAACGAGTGTCAAAGATGTACAAATGACAGCCGGAACCAACGGCTTAACGTGCTTTCCAAAGCATGGAGGAGTCTCGGAATGATAAGGTCACCCATCCACAGACCGACTTCGGCAAGCAATGCTTAACCCTGAAGATCGATTCGTGCGGCTGTTATTGTTAAGCCAGTCAGTCAGTCCACAGAAGCTGTTAGTAATACTTAATACTATGTTAGTAATTATAAAATTTTAGAATACAATATGAAGGGCCAGGGATAAAAATAAAGTTAGTCAAATCGATAATAAATAAGCTGACGTTCTTAATAGTTAATGAATTATATTAAATATGTAGAGAATTAAATGTCAAGACATAAAATCATACACGAGCTCCTAAAAACTGCTATACTAAATTAATATTTTTACTATATTATAGTACATGTACAATAATGTACATGCTTTCCGAGGCCAGAGAAGTCTTGGAATGTTAAAACGGTCACCTATCCACAGACCGACCTCGACAAGCGATGCTTAACCCTGAAGATCGATTCGTGCGGCTGTTATTATTTCGCTACGAGGTCTTCCACTTACCTACATATCTATACTATATATTATATATAATATATATGTAATATAATTTGGGTACAAGAAGAGTAATCAGTCGATTTCACGGGAGATTGATTGTTTAATTTAAATCATACTAGCTGACCCGCGCAACGTCGTCTGCGTCACATTTTCCATTAATGCTCCGCTCCTATTTGTCTTAACGTGATGATATAGCCTATAACCATCCTCTATAAATGGGCTATCTAACACTGAAAGAATTATTCAAATCGGACCAGCAGTTCCTGAGATTAGCGCGTTTAACCAAACAAACAAACTCTTCTGCTTTATAATATTACTAGCTGTCCCCCGCGGCTTCGCTCCCGTCAATTAAGTATTCATTCCACATAACGAGTTTTCATTGTTTTTAAGATGTATTCTGCTATTCGGGTCGGAGACAAATCCAACGAATCAATAACCATGAAAATTGGTTCAGCAGATCTCGAGTTATAAGTGTTGTAACAAACCCGTCTTTGTTTTATATATATAGATTTATAAAAGTTGACAGACATAAACATAAGTATAAGTTTTATGTGTTAATGTTTCTCCGCTCGTCTCCTCTCCACACCAGAGAACGGTCAGCCTTAATCGTTAGGCCGGGAGGTTATACAATACAAGTATAAATATTTTTTCGATGGAAACGTAGTTTCAGTAAACTCTCCAATATAACTGTTCCTGAAATTGATTTCATAATAAACTTTAATGTCAACTGAAAAAATGCAGAAAGGAAACAAAATTCCTTACATTTCCAGTGTAAATAAAACAATCGAAATACACTTTCAGCGAATTCCGAAAAATACGTCAGAAAATGTTCTTTGTGTCACGAAATTTGAAAATAGAATACGTGGCAGTGGATTCAGTGAAGACCACTGTTCTTCCCTGCATTTCTTTTTCGTATTATTTCATTTCGAAATTCGAACATTTTTAGCCGAGCTCTCGAAACTTTTCACATTGTACTGCCAGGTTTTTGCCATTCAACTTTTTGAATACGGGGCTCATTTCCTTTGTTGAGAGTTGGAGAGGTATTTCTATTATTTTGGTGTCGTAGGACTTGAGAAAAGCTTTGGTGGCTCTAAATGATGTTATTTATTAAAAACCGGCCAAGTGCGAGTCGGACTCGCACACTGAGGGTTCCGTAAGCAGAAATTGCGATTTACGATTTATGACATATTAAAAAAAAAAACTACTAACTAGATTTCGTTCAAACCAATTTTCGCTGGTAGTTTACATGGTTATGTACATCATATATTTTTTTTTAAGTTACACACATTTTACCACTTTGGAAGTGTCTGTCGCGCAAACTATTCAGTTTAGAAAAAAATGATCTTAGAAACCTCAATATAATTTTTAAAGACCTATCTATAGATAGACCTATATATAATATTTTTTTTTTTGAGTTTCAGTTCTAAGCATGGGGACCCCCAAAATTTATTGTTTTTTTTTTCTATATTTGTGTGAAAATCTTTATGCGGTTCACGAAATACATCAACTTACCAAATTTCAACAGCATAGTTCTTATGGTTTCGGAGAAAAGTGGCTGTGACATACGGACGGACGGACAGACAGACATGACGAATCTATAAGGGTTCCGTTTTTGCCATTTGGCTACGGAACCCTAAAAACAGCCACACAGGGATGATAATTATACCAATTGAACGTTTTAACAAACGAACGTTAGAGGTAATGTCGAAAAACAAAATTTGAAAAAAAATTGAGTTACCTATCTATACTAATATTATAAAGGGGTAAAATTTGTTTGTAAGTTTGTATGTTTGTAAGTTTGTATGTAGGGGGTAATCTCAGGAACTACTGGTCCGATTTGAAAAATTCTTTCAGTGTTAGATAGCCCATTTATCGAGGAAGGTTAGAGGAGCGAAGCAATAATGCGAAATGTGACGCAGACGAAGTTGCGTGGGAGATTCAAAGATTCAAGATTCAAAGCATTTATTTCAAATAAACCATTTACTGGCACTTTTGAAATGTCAAGGTCGGTCAGTCAAAAACATGAGGCTATTTGCACGTTCCAAAGCGTAGATCTCTATGGAGAAGAACGTGCAAGAAACTCCATGGACACTCTTTTAAATCATGTGATGTTTTACAAAAATCTTAGTTACATGTAGGTACTTGCTTCTTCATGTGAGGACAATGCAAAAAATAAAAAAAAAACTTAAAACAACAACTTAAATATAAAGATGAAAATAAGCCAGTGGTGGTTAAGAGATGACCAGTCTCATCTGACGGCGTCCGTTCACGAACCTGACGTATGTATCGGCACCATTCAGCTCAACCGTTTTGAAGGGAACCGAATGATCCAACACACACGCCGCCATCAGCAAAACATTTGAGTGAGCATGACATGCTCTCGATCACCATGCTCGTTCATGTCAAACAAGTAAACTAATCACATAAATATTATGTAAATGGCCCCATGGTACTCACATTTACAAAATTTGAAAAAATGCTTCTACTTTACATAAAACTATGGTTGTCAATGACCAAGTAATGAAAGATGTATAACAAACAATTCAATTACTATAAAACAGCTTTATTATAAAGATAAAAAAAAATTAAATTATTGTATTATGAGTACAAAACAAAAAAAGAGGGTGAGCATCTCTTCCAGACATTAAAACCTAACTAGTGGACGCCCGCGGCTGTGACTGTGGAGCAGGACCGGCATTTAGCCAAACATTTTTATCGAGGATATAATCTTCCAGTTTATAATATGCTGTACTACATAGTGTGCGTTTTATGCATGCTTTAAATTTTCTCTCATTCAGTTCGAGAATATCAACTGGTATTTTATTATAAAATTTAACACAGTACCCCATAAAAGAAGTGTGTACTTTAGCCAATCTGAACCGGGGTTGATCTAATTTGTTCCTATTTCTCGTATTAAAATTATGCCTGTCACTAATCTTGTTAAAAAGATGAAGATTTTTCCGAACATACATAATGTTTTCGTAAATATATTGACAAGGTACCGTCATGATGTTAATATCCTTAGTGGGTCAGCTAGTATTAAATAAAAGGATTGTTAGTAAACTAAAAATTATGTAATTCGAATGTTATTGCTTTTATAACCGACTTCAAAAAAAGGAGGAGGTTCTCAATTCGGCGTTTTTTTTTTTTGTTTTTTTTTTTATGTATGTTCACCTATTACTCCGAGGTTTCTGATCCGATTTGTGTGATTATTTTTAGTTCGATGAGGCCATGCTTGCCATCGAAAAAAATTCAGTGTAGACGAAAACTTAGATATTGAGGTTTCTAATATCTTTTTTTTTAACTGAATAGTTTGCCCGAGAGACACTTCCAAAGTGGTAAAATGAGTCCCCCCCCCCGTAACTTCTAAAATAAGAGAATGATACAAGTAAAAAAATATATGATGTACATTACCATGTAAACTTCCACCGAAAATTGGTTTGAACTAGATCTAGTTAGTAGTTTTTTTTTTTTAATACGTCATAAATCGTAAACTGCAACTTTTGCGTATAATATACATTACCTACAGGTTTGTACGGAACTCTCGGTGCGCGAGTCCGACTCGCACCTGGCTGGTTTTTTTTTTTAAATACGGTTCATAATATGATAATGAGCAACACGTGTAACACTACAAGATTGTTTCACACTATCGTATGACACTGAAAACTACATTAACACTACAGAAAAACATTTTAAACAAACTAAAAGAACATTTAACCTGGAAATGCTTTAAATTCTTCTCTTCTGAAGTTTGAATGGCTCGAAATATTACGTGTCGGTGTTTTCTCCAGCCAAAAGGTACGTTTTCTCGAAATTTATGTTCTGCATTCGCTTTATGCTCTGGAAAATCACTTATAAATGTTTACAGTGGCTTTTAGAGGGTTTAGAGTAAACATTCCCCTTTGAGTGTTCCTTCCGCATTTGGAGTGAAAGGAGAAGTAATGAAATGGGTGTGTCAATAAAGTTTTGTATGTGTAAATTATTTGCTTGAACAGTGAAAACAAAGAGGTGGATTTCCGTCTTATCGAAAAGAAAATGTTTCTTCTAGAAATTATTTCCAGACTGTGGCAATGCTGCCAGCCTTTTGGGCTCTTGACCACTGGCTAGCAATGCGGACGAATTTATCGACGCTAATGTTAGTTTTATTTTTAGTTAGATATGAGTTTTTTTTTATTGTATATACATGTAGTCTGAAATAAAATAATACTCTTTAGTCTTTCCAGACTTTTTAAGTAAATTTATCAAAGAACAGGTTCAAACTCAAACTCAAACATTTATTTAAATTAAACCATTTACAGGCACTTTTGAATTGTCAAGGTCGGTCCAAAAAGATGAAGCTATTTGCACGTTCTAAAGCGTAGATCTCTATGGAGAAGAACGTGCAAGAAACTCCACGGACACTCTTTTAAAAATAATAAATCGTTTCATTTTTTGTTGACATCGTGTTGAAATTATACATACATGTGAGAACGATGTGACGAGCATGATAAAAACGTCCGGACTAAAAAAGGAACAATTCAAAGGAATAATTAAAATAAATTAAAGGTTTATTGTGTTGTCTCGCTTCACCTAATTCTGAATTTTTTTTTCTAAAAAGAATAAGTGTATCTTTCCCAATGACATAAACGATATAAATAGACCACTAATGTTTAGCCGTCTTTACAAAACTCAGAAAATTGTAACAGCAAGTATTTTTTTTAGCTTTTCCATACAACAACCCACATTTTTATTTATAACTAGCTGTCCCCCTCGGCTACACTCCCGTCAACAGGCAACTTTCTTTTTTTTTTACATAAAAACCTTCTCCTTATAATTACAACAATAACGCCCCTCTCTTTGTGTCGGGGGTAAAAAAAAAGAATTAGCGAAATCGGTTCAGCTGTTCTTGAGATTCGCGCGTAGCAACACAATTTAGCGATTCATTTTTATAATTATAGATAAAAGTACCCATTTTAAAATTTTCTACGTTTTTACGAATTAGATTCACGATATATAAACATAACGTGAAAACAATGCATTTTTGTTTTAGTTTAAATTTTCTTTTCAAGTTTAGATTCCTGAAACTACGAGGAGGAGCTCGTGGCTAAATTATAACAGCCGCACAGGTCGATTTTCAAGGTTAAGCAATGCTTGCCGAGGTCGGTCTGTGGATGGGTGACCATCTTAACATACCGAGTTTCCTCCGTGCCTCGGAAAGCACGTTAAGCTGTTGGTCCCGGCTGTCATTTGGAGATCTTTGGCAGTCGTTACGGATAGTCAGAAACACTTCCCTCCACACTCGTGCGCTGTGCGGTGTTTGTTATATCGCTCCGTTTTGAAAATTCGGAAATCGCGTTGCGTGTTCGTTTTAAGGCTTGTGAATTGTTGTTAGTTGTGTCCTAGTGTATATAGTGCATGTTTTGTAAGTTTTTAAAGGTGTTTATTAATTAATTTATTAGTAATTAGTCCATTTCTCCAGCTATCGGTAAGTTCATTTATTTTCTTTGTGTGTGGGTAACGCGAAATAACTTAATTGATTGTTATTCATTTGATTAGTTCTTTTGATTTCATTCATGCGCGTCTTAATGCGTTTATTTAGTGTTTTGTCCGTCCACGATTATGTCAACAAATGATGATCCGCCAGATAGAGGCGGAGAAATATTTCGTAGAAATACAAAAACCCAAAGGTCGCCCGTGGCGACCTCCGCTAGTTCGAAACGCTTATTCAGTGAACTGTCTCCAACATACAGTTCACCCGATGATAGGTCAAAACGACTTCATCAAACATACGAAACCGTGGAAAAATCCTCGCCGTTTTTAAACATAAGTAATGCGAGCAATACTGATTACTGCGAATTAGTTTCCGAGGCGTCGGCATACCTGTCAAAAATTAACGACTTGGTCAATGATCAGGGGTCGCGCATAAACGTTTCAAATAAATCTGCCATCATGGACATGACACAGCGAATTACGGGCATTGTGTCCATGCTAGCATTAAAATCATCGTGCAACGAGACGAAGTTAGCCCAAACGGAACGCGAATTGGAAAAAATCAAGTCGAATGTCAATCAAGTGTCAATCCTAATCCTGTCAATAATAAGAATTGTAAAATTTCATATGCGGACTCGTTGAAACTACGTTTGCCAAAATTAGCCCCCGCAATTATGGAATCTCGCCCACCGTTGCCGTGTGTGGTGGCTTATCCGACCGCGGCTCGATCAGCTGATTATAGCACCTCGTCCGCGACAAAACAAGCGCTTATGAAGGCAATTAAGCCTAGTGACGACGGTTTCCAAATTGTAGGTGTGAAAAAAACCGCGAAATCCGGTGTTGTACTACGCGTCGCTAATGAAAATCAGCTCAAAAAATTGGAATCCGTAGACGCAATCAAGGCCGCTGGTTTACGTCTAAAAAAGCCAAAAGATAGACGCCCACGAGTGTTAGTTAAAGATGTTCCATCGTCAATGGGTGATGGCGCTTTTCTAAATGCGCTTTACCGCCAAAATATTAAAGATGAGCTGCAAATAAAAGAGGATGACTTTATAAAGTCTACCAAAATTATCCGTAGGCGCACGTTAGATAACGGTCGTAAATGGATCGGGATAGAAATAGAGCCTGCCGTACGTAAGCACTTAGTGTCTACCAAGGATAAATTATTTATTGATTGGGCCACCTGCCGCTGCTGCTTTTATTGATGATGTCGAAGTTGTCCGGTGTTTACATTGTCAACAGTTCGGTCACGTTAGGAAACACTGCGTTAATAAAGAACCTACCTGTGCTAATTGTTCAGAGACACACGAAACAAATGATTGCCCGCACAAGGACGACTTAAATTTTAAACCGACTTGCGTGGCGTGTAAACGCTTTAGAAAACCCTGTGATCATCGCTGCGGATCTCAAGAGTGTACTACCTACAAACTGAAACTTGAACAATTGATCCTAAACACCAACTATTAATAATGGATAGTTTAACCATAGGACAATTAAACCTACATAACGATAGGGTGGCGACATCTGAGCTGGATAAATTGATTGTGGATTATAATCTAGACATAGTACTCGTTCAGGAACAATACCAAAACGCGTGCATACGTCACAGGATTGTACAGCTGGGCAACAATTCGCGAGCCGGAATTTATGTTGCGCGTTCTTCGAGCTTTACTGTTACATCTATTTGTAATCTCATGACACCCCATTGCGCCGTGGCGGAAGTGTCATCGCCTACCTTTAAGGTTTACGTTGTGAGCTGCTACTTTCAGTATTCAGACCCTGTTACTCCTCATATACATAATCTCCGTCACGTCTTGCGGTCACTCGCAGGCTGCATAGTTATAGTTGGTGCTGACGTAAATGCATCTTCTTCCCTGTGGTATGGCAAAGTTCGGGCCACTGATTCCGAACGACGTTGTGCTGTTGAAGAATTTATTGCTGAGATGAACTTATCAATTCAAAACACCCCAGACGCACCACCTACTTTTTGTAGCCAAATGGGCGAATCTTGTATTGACGTCACACTTTCTAGTGCAGACGTACGCCTGGATAGGTGGCGTGTTCTTCCTGACGCGTCTTGTAGTGATCATCGCCTGATCGTGTACGAATTTGTTCCTTTGTTTACTCATGGTTCCTCACACTCAATTGGAAATTTTAGATATAAAAGTAAGGGCGCGAACTGGGAATTCTTTAGCTCACTTTTTGCTTGTCATGCCAAAGACTTCACTCGCGATGGACTGTCAGCTGAGGAAAGTGCTGAGATAATGTCAGACATCTTCACTTACTGTGCTGACATTGCTATCGGTCGTGCATCTATGACCAATATTCGTAGATGTGATTGGTGGAGTGACTACCTTGTTGAACAACGTAAAAGCTATCACAGAGCGCGTAGACAGCTTAATAAGCTTAAAAAACGTAATGTTACCGGAGACCTCCTTAATCTTGTTTTAAGTACTTTTAGGGTTGCCAAGTCTCGCTACAGAGCATCGGTTGAAAAATCTAAGGGTAATTTACTCCGTAAAGTTGTTGATAAACTTGATAAGGAGGGTCCGTGGTCTCCTCTGTATCACGAGTTCAAGGCCAATAGATCGGTCGACCTTGCATACGTTCAGAACATTAAAGTAAATAATAAACATACCACCGGCATCGAACAAACAACTGATGTTCTGCTTGAATCTCTTATACCAGACGATTCATCAGTAAATGATAATGAATACCATCAGCAGATCAGAGCGTGGGCCGCGGTACCACCTGAATCACCAGAGTCAGACCTTCCATCCACTGACGAATTCATTAACGTTGTCAAGAGACTACCTCTCAACAAATCATCCGGTGAAGATAAAATATCTAATAGAATGATTATAGAAGCGTGTAAAACAGCGAGCGACGCGATATTATCAGTATATAGCCGATGCATTGCGGAAGGTATTTTTCCTCGAATATGGCGACAAGGCTTTATACGCATTATTCCGAAGAGTGGCGACAAGCCCCCGGATGACCCTAAGTCATACCGGCCCATAACACTACTTCCATCTTTGGGAAGACTTTTAGAGCGACTGATTGTTCCGCGCTTGTTACCGAACGGACCTAAATTTCATAAAAATCAGTACGGTTTTACTATTGGGAAATCCACTGTAGATGCAGCACTATCTGTCCGTAAAATTGTCAACTCATCGGAACATAAATACGTGGTTGGAATCTTTCTCGACATTTCTGGAGCTTTTGATAACGCATGGTGGCCGATGTTACTACTTAAAATGAAAACCCGTGGTTGCTACAAAAACATCTATAATCTGATTTGTTCGTACTTTCTAAATGGCTCCGCGAAACTCAAACTTGGACATCATTCCATTACTAAGTCTCTAACCATGGGATGTCCTCAGGGCTCAGTTATCGGTCCATATATATGGAATTTTGGCTACGATGATTTCCTCGCGCTTCCGCTCCCGTACGGCTGTTCATTAACCGGTTACGCGGACGATGGCTTGCTGCTCATTCAGGCAAGTACTCGGGCTGGACTCGAGAACTTGGCTGACACATGCCTACGTTTAATATCTCAGTGGGGCGATCGAAACCGTCTGACCTTTGCATCGCATAAAACCTATCAACTTCTTTTAAAAGGAAACCTTAAATCCTGGCCCAGCATTAAATTTAATAACGTACCCGTTAAACGGAAAGAATCCGTGTGCTACCTCGGTATGCTACTAGAAAGGAACTTTTCATTTATTGAGCATATAAAAACAGTAGGAGAAAAAGCAAAAAGAGAACTTCTACGCCTTGACGAGAATATCTAAAGCTACTTGGGGCCTTTCGACGTAAATTACTTCAAAACCAGCGTTTGGCTTTGATATTCTTATGCAAGGCGTATAGGACGGTTAGTACTGAAGCCTTACCAGTGCTGGCGGGTGTTCTCCCAGTAGATCTGGAGGTGCAGCGGCGTGCTGCAATGTACTACTATGATAGAAAGATCACGGACCCAGAGTTTTTACCGCAGCGCGACCGTGCTAAAATCTCTAGATTACTAAAACCCCAGACTGACGTCTGGGAGGAACTTTTATCCGAATGGCAATGTAGGTGGGAAAATTCCATCAAAGGCCGACACCTCCACCAGTTTTTTCCATCCGTTCGTGAGCGTCTGGATAGGACATGGCTGGAGGTAGATCACTGTGTTGCCCAATTTCTCACAGGTCATGGCAACTTTAAGAGTAAATTATTTTCCTTTAGGCTTGTGGCTTCACCTTTATGTCAATGTTCTACAGCTGAACTTGAAAACGAACAATCTGCACATCACGTCTTATGGGAGTGTATTCTTTGGCAGACTGAACGTAATATTATGTTAAATAGTATTCAGGTTACATCTGGGGTAGTTTACTATACGGACCTTGTAGAAACCAGAACAAATTTCCGTGCGTTCAGGCGATTTTGCCATACCTACTGGAATCAAAAGTAGCTCACAATTTAGGACCCATAATTTCAGTGTTAATTTATAATCCGTGGTGCTTGGCAACTGGGCTTAACCCAGTTGTATATGTCCCTTGGTGCCTATTGGCCTAACTCAAATCTGTCTCCTGCTTGATAAGGAGGGAAGTGGAAATTTATTTTTTCCTACTCCTCCGCTGTACTTTCTGATTAATTTCGATGCGGGATCCAAGACAGTTGAATCGTTTCTCCGGGACTCGTCGGGCTTCATTAGCTCGGCGTTTTTCTGGTGGTCGCCACTGTTGATTCTGGCTTTCAGGAGTTGTAGTGGTTGGGAATGTGTGGCGGGCTTGTCCCATTAAAAAAAAAAAAATCGTTACGGATAGTCAGAAGCCAGAAAATCTGACACCAGTCTTGCCAAGGAGTACCGTGTTACCCAGTTAATGGGTTGTGCAGGTCTGGTAGGCAGCCGCTCCACGTAAAATACTGGTATTCAGCTGAATCTGGTTTTGACTGGAAGCCGACCCCAATATAGTTGGGAAAAGGCTAGGCAAATGATGATGATTCCTGAAACTACGTGCAAATTGCTGTCAATAAAAACAAAAAAAATATAATTTTTACTGATAGTAAAATCTGTATAATGTACAGATATGCATGGCAGCCTTTCGCTCGATCTTATAGAAACACAAAGTAATAAAATTTTACAAAAAATAAAGTAGCCTGCAGAAGTGTCTCAAAAAAGAGATAGATCGTATGTCGAGAGATAGATGTCAAGTGATGGGAAATCATCAAATGACTCAGAGTAGCAGAGGTGTATCAGACTTTTACAGACTTCTATCTCTAACACCAATATTCAACTCAGCGATTTAAGCGAAGAAACGTACAAAAACTCACGAAAGTCTTCTTTTTCATATCGTATGGGCAGTAAGGTCTAACAACCCCAGACACCCTAGCGTCAGAGTTTCTAAACCGCCTCAAGGGCCTCTTACATGGTTTAACGACCGCCATTTGGCGGCCGGGACCACCGGCTTATACGTGCCTTCCGAAGCGCAGAATCATCTTTTTATCAGACAATCAGGTGATTCAAGCCTGTAATGCAGACATTGCAGGCTGGAATTACCTGCCAAACTGGAAACAACTTTACAAAGTATACTTCCCGTAGGAATCGAACCTACGACCACCGGATCAAAAGGCAAGTGCCTTAACCACTCAGCAGTTATTTACGAAAGTGAGTTTTATTCTTTAACTAATATATAAAATGAGAATTAATGACCAATTACTTAACTGGCAAATTGAATGCATTCGCATCACATTTTCCTCGGACATGTTTGAAAAAGCTAATCCGTCGGTCACTAAAACTTTCTACCCCAACTTTTGGCAACTTTTCTTATTCTAAAAAGAAACAAACTAAACCGTTGCAAGTTTACACAAATCGAATAAACAGTTTTGTAAGCAGTTTCCTAATTCTGAGCGAAGTTTTTCCATCGACTTCACTTCAGAATGTGAAATCTAATAACTGAATTAGGCCTTTTTCGTTTTTGCGTCACGCATGCTCATTCAGAATAATATATTTTACCATTTTTAGGGTTCCGTGTCTCAAAAGAAAAAAATGGAATCATTATAGGATCACTTTTGCTGTCTGCCCGTCCGTCCGTCCTTCTGTCTGTCAAGATCCTTTATCTCGGGAATGCGCGGAGGTATCGAGTTGAAATTAAAACCATTTACTCAAGTCAACAGTCCATTGAAGCTGTGAATCAAACTTCTAAGTTAACGAGAAAAAGTGATACGGCCGTTTATGCCGCAAAAAAACGTATATTTCGAAACTCTCAACGGAATCAAAAGTAGGGGTATTTTCGGTTGACCTAGAACTTTGGAATTTGGCAAGTAATACCGTCTTAATTATATTACAAGTATAGGGAAAAATCTGAAAAGTTCCGAAAAATCTGTGAGACTCGGATTTGCAAAAAATTAACGGAACTCTCGCTGGGTGAGCGCAACTCGCACTTGTCCGGTTTTTATTAAACTAAAGTAAATATCGTAGTATAAGCAGATATTTCAATAAAATGCGAACTTTAGAAAATGTCAGACGTAATGAAATTTATGTCAGTACGTGAATCGACCAGGCAATTTTATTGCTAAGGAATACCGCACACGATGCGTTGTTTTTGTTATTGTTTTATTTTATTTGTTGTGACTACAACGACCCAATTGTTAGTAAAATAAAAACACCAAGAAAAACGAAAGACAGATACATTATGAGCGACAAGGTTGCTCTTCGCACCAATCTATACTAATATTATAAAGAGGTAAATTTGTTTGTAAGTTTGTGTGTAGGGGGTAACCTCAGGAACTACTGGTCCGATTTGAAAATTTTTTTCAGTATTAGATAGCCCATGTATCGAGGAAGGATATAGGCTACATATCATCACGCTAAGACTAAAAGGAGCCGAGCATTCATGGAAAATGTGACACAGACGAAGTTGCGTGGGTCAGTTAGTACATTTATAAAATGCCTCAGCATTTGGGCATCTTGCTGTCCAGCTAGGGCTTTCAAAATGCTGTTGGAACTGTCACGCAATCTGGTCTTTAACCTTTGAACTGCGTAAAAGTAATCGATTCGTGTATCCGCAAACATAGCGGTAGCACTACAATAACGAGTAACCCCAGCAGCGTCCCAACCTACCAAAGAAACTAATTGATTGCTGTGGATTCGAGTATTAAATACATGTAGAGTATGAAATCGCACCGGAGCGCCATCTTGTAGGCACTCGTGGTGGATGTACTTATGCGTGTACCTAAAATGACTGCTGAAGAATGTTTCAGGTACAATTTGTGACAATAAGTTTGCCTGAATGGGGACTTAAGATCGTGTATTCCGTCCACTAGCGCCGCCAATCGTTTATTATTATTTGTGGTAAATTTAAGACACGTAGATAAAAACCCCCCCTCTGTAGTGTACCTACTGAAGAAATGTATTCATTATGTTTTGAGAGTTATTTTTTGTACTTTAGAACATAAATAATTGCCAAAGTCGATATTTTTTTGCTAAAAGTGGCCACTTTTAGCAATAATTGCCGTTTTGGCTATTTAGCCATGAGTTATGTATTAAAAATAGCTGTCAAAAAATATTAGATACATTTTTTCAGTACACTACCGAGCGGTTTTTTATCTACGTGTCTTAAATTTACCATAATTAATAAAAAACGATTGGCGGCGCTAGTGGACGGAATACACACTCTTAAGCGAACCTTGAAAATATAAGAGGACTATACGATCTGCGGGTCTAAAAAGGTTAACAGAATCAGAAAGTACATCACGCTACCCGTTACTGTCAAACTTTCCCAATCAAACTGGAACCTAATGCGTCAGCGATAAAGATGCAAATTAAATTTGACAGATTGTTAAGTGATTAATATATGATTCTAATATAATTCTTCTAAAGTGGCATTTTCGTCCCCCTGTAACGAAAAGATGTGGAAACAAAGGACACTGATCAGAAGTGGTATATAAACCAATAACGATACTTTTGTTGTATATCTGTGGGTGTACCTCAACTACATCTACGGTTATGCAAAGGAGCATCAAAATCTGACCAGGCAGTTTTGAGAAATATAATATTTTAGAAACATATTTTATGTTACATTTGTATTTTACAAACGTTTTAACGGGTATTCCTGATTTTATACTACTTAATTACGTTACTACGTTATTACGTTATTTCATTGTTATTTAAATTTAGTAATATTTGTATTTTTATTTTTTTCTTGACATTTATACAATTTTGACATATTCCCAATGTTGACATAATGTGCATGACAATTTTATGACATGTTTTAGATAATTAATATTTTCTTTTCTTAATGTTAGTCAATAATTAATGAATTAATGTATACTCAGCATCGTACCTTTGTATGCGGTGCTCTAACAGGGTTCATGCACAAAAGTGACAAATGTAATTGTAAAGTATATGCACATACATGAGAGCAAATAAATAAAATAAAATAATAAACGTGTTTCTTTGATAGACAAAGTCACACTTGCCACTCTGTAAACAGTCTCCAAAATCCATTTTTGGTTATTGACTATGACTTTTATGACGAAAGTTGTTCCCCTGAATGGACAGAAGCAGTTTTTAAAATATGTAGGCATCTCTGTCTAACTCTCCATAAATACACGCATAAAGTTTGTATACTTTTACCCACACAATTTCTGAGCATCAATTCTTTCAATAAAACTCCATTTTATCCCGTTCAGTCCACGAAATGCCTTAAATAAACACATTACTGTAACACATAAAGAATCAAATATACTGTATCGCAGACATAAATGCAGTCGCAGTACAAATTGATGTATTTCGACAGCGGATAATATTGAATACGGACTGAATAGGAATCTACTGGCGTAGCAACGTAAATATTTGTATTGAAATATTGAAATCGATGCAATGCTACTGTTACTGGTTTGAAATTACTATCTGGCTTTATTGTTTTGTGTGTGGCGGTAAGAATGATAACTATTTTAAACTAATTAGGTAAAAGATAGAAAGAGCTCATGGCCAAACATTAACAGCCACACAGCTTGATCTACCAGGTTAAGCAACGCTTGCCAAGGTTGGTCTGTGGATGGGTGACCATCTTAACATACCAAGTTTCCTACGTGCCTCGAAAAGCACGTTAAGCCGTTGGTTCTGGCTGTCATTTGTAGATCTTTGGCAGTCGTTACGGATAGTCAGAAGCCAGCAAGACTCCAGTCTTGCCAAGAAGTACCGTGTTACCCAGTTAACGGGTTGTGGAGGTCTGGTAAGCAGCCGCTCTACGTAAATTACTGGTATTCAGCTAAATCCGGTTTGACTGGAAGCCGACCCCAATACAGTTGGCAAAAGGATAGGCAGATGATGAGGTAACAGATAGAAAGAGCTAGCGAGCTAGGCCAAACGAGATAAAATAAATTTAAGGGCATCCTCGCGAAAACTTCGTATGGCGGGGTACCTATACGGTATACCTGCCATAGAATACGATGTTTGGATTAGCGTAATAGATGTTGACAACAAAGTCGAGCTCCACTTTCACATTACGAAGTTTTAAGCTGATGCAGAAAAAAAAACATTAACAAAAGTAGGTATAGGTACTTTAATTAACGTTTTTTTTTTTATTTAAATTTTTCATTTATTTAAATTGTATGCACAATAGTGGTACATGCGTGGGTTTTTCACGCAATTCCCATTGAATAACTATTGTGGTAATTCATAAATGCATTGAGATTTCCGAGGGTTAGGCAGACGTATATAAAATTATACTCACACATATTGCCAGCTATGTTTAAAGTCATATTTAGAAGCGAGCTTATAACTATCAAACGAGCAAAAGTTCAGACACCAGGCTGAAACTGGGAAATTCCAGTTGGACAGAACCATCTAACACTTTACCCAACCCGGTAATCAAATCTAAAACCCAGCCGAAAAATAGACCAACAAGACAATTCCAGTTAACATCTCTAAGTCATCATCTTCCTGCCCTTATCCCATGTTACTTGGGGTCGGCGCAAAATGTTTTTTTCTTCCAGTCTGCCCTATCAGACGTTTAAAATTCCCTTTTTTTCATATCGCTTCTTACACAATCCTTCCATCTTTTCTTTGGCCTTCCTCTCCCTCTCCATCCATCCACATTTATGTTCATGTTCACAGGTTCACATGAACATAAATGTTAACATCTCTTAATTCAATAAATTTAAATTCACATGTTAACATCTCTAAGTAAACCATAAAAAATCTTCCACATTTTTACTCTCAACAGCTAAAAGCCTCGCATTCCAAATCCTCGCTACAATTCTTTACCCTACGTGACAGAAGCATACCCATATCTCGGTATCTGACCTCATAAATTCCATGGCAACATGTTCGTAAGATTTCCGAGTCATTTGGCAAGGTACATTGACGCTGTAGACTGTTTCGAACCGTTAAGTTGTCGATAGACGAGCGTTGTAACCGAGACTTTTCGGACTATTGTGTTATGGTATGTTTAGTTTGTAAGTTGGAGACTCAAGATGCTTTCAGACTACGCTATAATTTATAATAGCATATAGTATATAGCTCTTATCAGAACAATATCGCGCACCATGCATTGTTATGGACACGTTCACACTGTACTATACAATAATTATATTTTTGACAATGTATGGTGCGCGATACTGTTGTGATATGAGCTATATATTATACTCTATGCTATATGTTTTAGCGTAGTCTGAAAGCAGCTCAAGGTATAAATCATATATATTTTGCAAATAGGTTACATGTTACTCTTTTACACTTCAATAGTTTTGGTCATGTTATTCTAGTGTTAAGACCGATGTTTCCTAGCTGACGAAAGAAAAAGCACTGAAACAGAGGTCATACTCTCTTTTAAAGTCCATACAATCTTGAATAATATTTGAAAACCATGTAGGTTCACGTCTGTGGTGGCCTTTTGAGGAAAGTACCACGCAGGTTTGAGTGGACCCGTCCGGACAGTGCAAACATTTGTCAGTTATCATGCAGCTCAACTCAGAACTTTGAGGAGCTCAATGATCCGTATATGTGGCAAAGTCATTGTCCTTACTAAGTAAAACATACAAATTGATAAACTTTGGATATGCACGTCTGGACTTGCAGTCTCGATATCGTAACCGATCGCAAGAATGGGAAATTATCAAGTGTCTCCTCCGGCCTGGGTGGAGCTAAAGGGAGTGACAGACACTTATCCACCAAAACCTATCGCTCTTTGCGTTCCAGGGCCGCGGTAACTCTTTCGAATAAATTCCGAAACTCTGGCAAGCACTGACCCTAGCAGGCCCCGTCTACTATGCTGACATCTGTTTGAGGCGCGCGTGGAATACAACGTTCAAAAACAAAGTTCTGATCGGACAGCAAACCACCCAACGCTCGCTGTCTGCAGGTCTGCGCCAACAGAATTCGGTCGGTAGTCCAAACGATTTCAAAATACCGATATATTTTGTAGTCACTACATTCAAAGCCAGTGAATGTCATTGCTAGGAAATGCGAAATTGCTGAACTTCATCGTTTTTTGCAAACACACCGTCGAATTTGGACAGCCCGCAAAGCGTATCGATATTATTCGGTAGGCATGACAAAGCCATTATTCAATAGAAATTACTGAAATCCCTGTCAGTGTCGAGACTTCAGGCCCTGATCTTAGGGCCCACATTTCGCTAGTCTATTGCCAATAATCATGTCCAAATCTAGACTCCAGGTTGCTACTGAGAAATTGCAGATAAAAAATCCCAAAAAGAGTTTTCCAGTCTCGGGGATCGAGCCAAGGTCCTCATGGTCGTAGCGCGACCACTAGACCCACGCAAATTACGTATTTTTAGGGTTCCGTAGCCAAATGGCAAAAACGGAACCCTTATAGATTCGTCATGTCTGTCTGTCTGTTCGTCCGTATGTCACAGTCACTTTTCTCCGAAACTATAAGGACTGTGCTGTTGAAACTTGGTAAGTAGATGTATTCTGTGAACCGCATTAAGATTTTAAGATTTTCACACAAAAATAGAAAAAAAAAAACAATAAATTTTGGGGGTCCCCATAATTACTTTTTTCATCAAACCCATACGTGTGGGAGTGAAAATGATATTGAGGTTTCTAATATATTTTTATTCTAAACTGAATAGTTTGCGCGAGAGACACTTTCAAAGTGGTAAAATGTGTTCCCCCCCTGTTACTTCTTCTAAAATAAGAGAATGATAAAGCTAAAAAAAATATGTGATGTATATTACCATGTAAACTACCAGCGAAAATTGGTTTGAACGAGATCTAGTTAGTTGTTCTTTTTTAATACGTCATAAATCGTAAATCGGCCTAATCATCACTTTCCATCAGGTAAGATTTAGGCCAAGACTTTCCCCGCTTTGTATAAAATAAAAAAATCGCAACTTTTGTTTATAATATAATACCTTCAAGTTTGTACGGAACCCTCGGTGCGCGAGTCTGACTCGCACTTGGCCGGTTTCTTATTTATCAATGTATAACGTCATTATGACAACTAAATAGTTTCATCATCATCTTAACAGCCAATTGCCATCCACTGCTGAACGTAAGACTCCCCCCCAAAGAGCACCAACCAGGTCTTGAGCAGTCCACATCCATCCACTGACAGCCACTTTCTTCAAATCATCGATACCGAGTGTCCCACGCTACGTTTGCCCATACGCGGTCTTACACATGTCTGCTCCATCGTCCGTCTACAGATATGGCCGGTCCACTTCCACTTCAGCATGCTGATTCTACGCGCAATGCGACTTTAGTTCTCTGGCAAATGACTTCGTTGCGAATTCTGTCCATACCACCAGAGAAACCCAGAACATTTCTCTCTTCAATACAACCTTGAGTATGTAAAAGTGACTTTGATATAGTTTCATCTTAGAATAGTTCATATCGGGATTGCTACCATGTACCTTTTTATTTTGCGAGTTTCCGATATTCCGATCACGGAGTAACTAAGCACTAAGTAACTCGCAAATAAAAAGGTACATGGTAGCAATCCCGATATGAACTATTCTAATGTTAGAGACCATGAAAGTTAGTTTCATCTTATCCTATCATACGCACTGAAGTTTTACAATTACATTATCTACGTCATTTCCATACAGCTAGGTAAACAGTTACTTTCCGAATATCAAACTATAACATTGTAGACGACGAATAAAAGTATCGGGAAAAATAATAATCCAATTCGCACTAAGCGTTTCCAAGCGTCTAATGCGTACAGCAAAGGAGTGGAACTCTCTGCATGTGTGTGTTTCCGAACGCTTACAACCCTAATCTTTTCAAAGTTAGATTGAACAGGCTACTTCTGGGTAAGGTCGCTCCATCGTAGACTTTGTCTCTATCATCTCTGACTAAGACTAGAGTCAAGAGCAAACCTATCACAAATATTTAAAAAAATCGCCAATTGAGGATGCCTTCACAATTTACGACTTCATTCTCGGGCCTTATATTTTTGAAATTCTGTCTAGGCTAACTTGTATGGGCATACAAGCTAACCTAGGCAGAATTTATGGAATGATTTACCTGTCCTGTCTTAATTTTAAAAACAGGCAGTGCTGATATCATGCCTTCATACCCTTGATTCATGACAGGTTTTGACAAAACTCAAAAGTCATTTATTCTAATTAAGCTGATGTTTTTGAACGTCAAGTTTTTACAAAAGACAGTCCCTCAAAACGCCCGCCCGTCTCCACTTCCTATTGTTTTAGCTGTGGAGAAGAAGTGGCCAACAAACTCCCCAGCAACACACCACATAATGAAGACGGCCTTTAAATAGTCAGATATTAGGCAGGTTAGGGATTCATTAAATTATGAATAACTCACGTTTTTTATTTGATTCGTTAGGATGTTACTTGAAATTCTAGGCCTGCACACCAAGCCATTTAAAAGTATCAAGTGTACAAAATGTTGTAATCTAATAGTTACTCAGTTGTGGTTGTGACAGGGAGACAGAAGCCGACTCCAATATTTTCTCCTAGCTGACCCACGCAACTTCGTCTGCGCCACATTTTCCATTAATGCTCCGCTCCTATTTGCCTTAGCGTGATGATTATACCTCTAGCCTTTCTCGGTAAATGGGCCATCTAACACTGAAAGAATTTTTCAAATCGGACCAGTAGTTCCAAAGATTACCCCCTACATACAAACTTACAAACAAATGTTACCTTTTATAATATATATAATAATATATATATAATATACTTATATTAGTATTAGTATAGATAAAAGGCTAGGCCGATGATTTCAAATCGAACATTTTAAACAAGAAAGTACCTAAAGAAGTTCAATCGTTTCCCAATTTTAAGGTCACAATAATGCCCCAAAACTATTTGAATATTAAACCGTAGCCAAAACTCCTCCCTCGAAGCAAAATAAGCCATAAACTAGAGCCTCGGAATACTTTACAACAAGCATCGGACGTCCACAGATAATTTAGGGCGCAAGTTTTTAACGCCCGGCTTCGAGAACAATACTTTATTTAGAAGTTTGGCTCTTAGCCTCCCTGAATACCATTTGCACGTAATTAGACGCTCTAAATTACTTTTATTTCAATGGCATGAGGGGCAAAACGGAACATTTCAGGTTGTTTTTACTTCTGAAGATTTACTGGCAAGATGCTAAGAGGGCTGCTGAACGCAGCATATTATGTAACTACTGAAGACTTCATAACTTGCAGTCGCGTTGTATGTGGTTGCGATTCTTTCTTATGAGCTTCCGACTTTTCGACGATTGAACCGACCTCTCGCCTCTCGGACGTTATTACGTCACCAAACCCTTGACGCCCCGTAGCGCCGCGGGCGGCCGCTTAGCTCAAGTGTAATCTGACCCCGGCCACAAAAAACGTTATCGCAGCGTTTGTGTAGTTTGTATCCTCGCACTTGAAATGGTTTCGGGTTCGTAAATTATGTCGTCATAAAACATAAGCAAGAGTCTTATTATTACTCGAGAAATAAATATATCCTATTGAAATGAGAGAACTTGCTGAATGTACTTTGTTGCTGTTTTATGTTATTTCTGACAAAACTATTGGATCAATTTACACCAAAATTTGGGAACTAGCTTATGAAAAGACGAATAATCTAATGACAATGATCTTTTATATGAGTTCTATAGCCGATTATAGCAATATTCAAGCTCAAACTTCATAAAGTGCGGCACCGTTTGTTGTTTTTTATTGCGTAATTCAATGCGCTATTTTGATGACGATTATCAGAGTTATATCAAACAGATCACAAAAATCACAAAAATCACTGCATCACATGCGCGTGAAATCACCTTGACGTAGAAACATATTTTTAGTATGATGTTTTGTCTAGAGTTGGCAAATTTTATACGCCGTAGAGAATATTCATAGAGAAACTATTCTAAAGCTTAGTTTACACAAAAATAACGTTTTAATCAGTCGCGGTGTGCTGGGGTCACATGTGACCCAACGGGACTCAACAGCTAGATTTAGGGTCTCATGTGCACCTACGGTGCTCCGGAGATCACATCATCTGCCTACCTTTTCCCAACTGTATTGGGCTTCCGGTCACACCGGATTTAGCTGAATACCAGTATTATACGTAGAGCGGCTGCCTAACAGATCTCCACAACCCGTTAACTAGGTAACATGGCACTTCTTGGCAAGACTAGAGTCAGATTTACTGGCTTTTGACAATCCTTAACGACTAACGACAGCCGGGACCAACGGCTACGTGCTTTCCAAGGCACAGCGGAAACTCGGTATGTTAGATGGTCACCCATCCACAGACCAACCTTGGCAAGCGTTGCTTTACTGGGAAGACCTGTGCTGCTGTTAATATTTAGCCACGAGCTCCTCGATTGATTAAATCACAATAAAAAAGAAATAACGACGGAGCAATAACTACAGTACTCCGTGGTCTAGTGGTAAACCATCTGATTCAGACCCAGAGGTCCCGGGTTCGATTCCCAGTGGGGGCAAATTTTTTGCTCGGTTTGGTTGGTGGTAGGACTTGTTCTAAGTCCGCCTGGCAAGCTACCACCATCTTGTCTAAGTCTGTCACGATAACAACAATGTTAACAGCATTGTTATGTTCCGGCAGTTAGAGGTATGATAGCCAGTTCCTCTGTGTTAGAGGATTCCGGGTAAAGCTCGCTTCGTCAATAGCCGGTCGATTCAGCTGGTCGATTCAGTCGACATCTCACCGTGTACACTTAAGTGGAGTGAACGACAAGTGAGCTGTCATGCCATCTTAGTTTGATAGCCACACTTGTCGTTCACTTTGCCTTAATGTTCTCTATGACATGTTTATAGAATCGCACTGCTGATCCACTTGACCTCGTAAAAAATTCAAATGACTCATCAAGAAGAGCTAAGATGACATAAAACTGCATCCTAGTCAATATAAAGCAAACCAGCTTGAATGCATCGTTACGACCATAATTAAAGCCGTCGTTAACCAAATTCAATTAATTTGACGACCACAAAGAGAGTACATTAGGAGCCCGGAGTATTGGTATAAGTAGTTGCAACGGCACCAACATTGGATCTCAAACTTCAGTCCGTGGACCACAAGTGGTCCCTAAAAGCGGTTATCGAAAATGTCAAAATTATCGACTCAAAATAGCATTGATGCAAACTGTTTCTGGATTTCTTATAATACATATTGCGTTGCCTATAAAAAATATTGTTCCTTTGACTTTATAAATAACTCTACTACAAGTTTTTAATTTATGAGATAAGCTTATTTATAGGTTAACACACTTGCCCAATGCCGGGCGGAATGGAAGTAGGAAATCGAGGCTTTTTCCTAGCAGTGGGAAACAACAGGCTAACCGAAATAAAAACTTACATTTAATGTTTCTTCTAGACTTCTGGTCCTTGCTAATAACAAAGAAATCAATGGGGCCCAGATCAAAAAATGTTGGGAAAGAATGGTCTAGACTAGAGAGTTTAATACAACAAATAAGACAAAATTAAATTAGTAATACCCGGGACGCTAGACCTCGAGGCAGAGATAAATTTGGTACCAGGAATTCAGGAAGTCAAAGAATTGCAACTTGTGTATACGCGGCTAATGAGCGAAAATCACAGAGACTCTCAACTAAGCGGATGAAATAAAAGACTTTGCAATTCATTTAACAAACGAATGACCCAAATCAAATTTACTGCGACCGAAACTAAATAACCAAGTAATTTACTACCGAAATAATGTTGAAACATGGCTGAAAATACATTTCCTATTTTCTACCTCTCGTAATATTTCAAGCTAAAAATAAAGGAAAAAATCCTATTCTGGCTTTCAGTCAGAGTGCGAATCGCAATTCTAACCCAGTTCAAAACATTTTTACCCAATAACCACCCTCTTACGTCAGAGTTTAAAAGCGAAACGCGAAAAAGCCCAAATAATGCCGAGGTTAAAGTAAAACCGGCCAAGCGCGAGTGGGAGTCACACACAAAGTGTTCCAAACATTTTCTTTTTTTTTACATCTTCTATACATACATACATATTATTATAAATAAAATTTGAGTGTATGTTTGTAATATTGAAATAACCGTTATTTGCTACATGTATATTTATACGGTACATACACCAAAAAAATATTTTTTCAATATTTGTGTCTGCTTGTTCCGGCTAATCTCTGAAATGGCTGGACCGATTTGGACGGGACTTTTGATTTTAACTTTATTGGCAGGTAGCTGATGTAATAAGGAGTACAAGGGTACGTTTATGAAATAAAAGAAAGTAATAAATGTGTATATGTAAGTGTGTGTGTGTGTGTAGTGTTTATGATAGAAAAATCTTTTTTTTTTAATTCCACGCGGACGAAGTCGCGGGTACAGCTTGTCAATAAAAATATAACTTCATTTAGAATAAGTAAAAATAAAATGAAATTAAGTTGGTATCATAATAAAAAAAACTAAAAATAAAAGAATCGACTGTTAGGCGGAACTCTGTTCGCCGGGTCAGCTGACCCGGCGAACAGAGTTCCGCCTAACAGTCGATTAGCTAGTTTAGCATAAACTTGGCCAGTGATTGCACAAGACAGAGAATTTGAAGGAGAAAACGCGGCTTTTTTTTCAGGCACAGGAGTAAGCTTCTAAAAATATTAAACACCGTTTTATAGGCCTTTTATGGGTAATCCTTTTACGTTATTTACGATTAATGTTCGGAACCCTAAAAGAATATAAGTATATAGACAGAAACTGTTCGCATATAATCCACAGTCCACATGTTTCAGTAAATAGTAATAAGACTGATGGGCGTAAACAAGGAACTAGGGACGAGCAGTCCCGGGACGTTCCCGTATTCCCGGGAAGCGCTTTGTCCCGACAAGTAAATTGTTTTATGAAGTTTGTTTCAGACATGGGGGAAAGAAAAACAAAGATTAATAAGCGAATTACGCGTTGGAGAGATACAAAGGATTTGTACCAAAGGAACGAATTATGAAATGTTTCTTTACGGGAATCTTTTTGTAAGTTCTTCTTGCTTCATTTGCTTTGACATGTTTACATTTGTCATATTTTTTGTACCGGCTGTTCGTGGTGGGGGCTTTAGTGGAGGTATTTATTTTTATGATGAACTAGCTGTCCCCCGCGGCTTCGCTCCCGTTTTACCCGCATAGTTCCCGTTCCCGTGGGATTTCCGGGCTGAAAACTCCGTTTCTTGGTTTTAAGCTACCTCCTCACCAATTTTCAGCCAAATCGGTTCAGCCGTTCTTGAGTTATAAATAGTGTAACTACGCGACTTTCTTTTATATATATATATATAGATACCTATAGAATGGAGCTCGTGGCTAATTAACAACAGCCGCACAGGTCGATCTTCAAGGTTAAGCAACGCTTGCCGAGGTTGGTCTGTGGATGGGTGACCATCTTAACATACCGAGTTTCCTCCGTGGCTCGAAAAGCACGTTAAGCCGTTGGTCCCGGCTGTCATTTGGAGATCTTTGGCAGTCGTTACGGATAGTCAGAAGCCAGAAAATCTGACACCAGTCTTGCCAAGGAGTACGGTGTTACCCAGTTGATGGGTTGTGGAGGTCTGGTGGGCAGCCGCTCCACGTAAAATACTGGTATTTAGCTGAATCCGGTTTGATTAGAAGCCGACCCCAATATAGTTGGGAAAAGGCTAGGCAGATGATGAGATATAGAAATGTTGATGTCTCGAGGTTGGCCGTCGGATGTACCTCTGATTATAGACTTTGACTGGCGTGCCCATTATAATATACCTACTGTGATCTTAACGTTATCCATTTGTTTATTTATTTAACACTTATAGCACAAATGTACAGAGGCGGACTTAATGCCATAGGCATTATCTACCATCCATAAGCTCTAACAAACGTTTCTGTAGTTTAAAAAAAAATCAAATTCAACAAAGAAAGTTGGAGAGGATTCTTATAAAGATATTTGTAATTTCATTTATTTGAGCCATGAAAGACGCTTAGTGCAATTAAAATGAAAAATCTACTAAATGCTATTCGAATTTCATTTATTTTTCGTTGCCAATTCCGATAATGGCTGATTTACGTCAAGGTATTTAGTTTGTATGAAAATTTAACAAAAAATAGGAATTGGTTACTGATAACATGAATATCATAATGAAACTGATTTTATTTAAGTTCTGAACATCCGGTCGAGGTTTATGAATTTTGTTCGGAACACAGTGTATAATTAGCGTCTTCTCCTGATTTGACAAAAAAATAATTAAAAGTTTTATAGCTCGGATGTGTAAAATAAACCACCAAACCTCTATTGAAAACAGACGGGTTCGGTGTCTGATGGGCATCTGTCTATCATCTGCCTAGCCTTTTCCCAACTAAATTGGGGTCGGCTTCCATGGGTTACACGATATTCCTTGGCAAGACTGGAGTCAGATTTACTGGCTTCTGACAATCCGTAACGACTGCCAAAGATCTTCAAATGACAGCCGGGACCAACGGCTTAACGTGCTTTCCGAGGCACGGAGAAAACTCGATATGTTAAGATGGTCACCCATCCACAGACCAACCTTGGCAAGCGTTGCTTACCCTTGGTTGATATTTGGGCTGTTGTATAATGTTCTAATCACATGATATATTCGGATACCGCGATGCAGGATTTGTTTACCGTAGTTCGTTGCTTGCGGTATAGATTTCGCCACGTTAGTTTTTAGGCAGTATACATGATGCTACAGGTTATTTCGGGGTTAAAGTAATTTTATTCATAAAAATACTAAATTAGTATTGTGAAAGACTGTTGAAATAAAAAATACAATAGTTACAAAATGTTAAATGCATTTAATAACGAAATATTGAATATATAGACAGATTAATTTTCAGATTGACGATGTTCAGTTGAAAACTGTTTGGAACGCCTGCTCCAAGTCTTGGATCAGATCCTCAGCGTCTTCCAAGCCGATTGAGAGTCTGACGAGGGAATCTGTGATGCCGAGCACGAGTCGCTGCTCCACGGGGACCGACGCGTGTGTCATCACCGATCTAGAAATGATATAATAAAATAAAATAAAATCTTAATATACAAAAATTAAAAAAATCTTAATCTAGTAACATAGATTTATGGGATTCTCTAACTCCAAAACTAAGTCGAGCTTGACGATATGACGGATTAATAAGCATTTACTGACTCTGAGTTTACAGTGTGGTTGATGTGCGTTCCTTCTCATGGAATGTTCTAGAACTAATCTCCAATTATTGAAAACAAAACTCAATGTGTACAACAATTAATTGGTGACGATTACGTGGTATCCAAATTGAGTTTTTTTTTTTCTTCGAGTAGGTAATCGAACTATTTTAAACAAGAGAAGTTTCAAGAACTTTTCATAGCAACTTTGAGACGCATAATTTCCAAAGTAAGGGAATTTTTTTTTTATACTTTTATTGTGCAACAGATTTAGTCGTTCATGCTCTCAGAAAAGTATCAGTTTACTATCCAGAGCTGAAAAGATTTCTCAAAATTTAGTCTTGACGTCAAAAACATAAATCCTCCGACTCCAAGTTTTAGAACAGAAATTAGAGCAAAATTTCTGTTTTCCAAACGTCCTGTAGTTTCAAGACTCCCACAGACAAAACTCTTTCATAAAAATATTCTAAATCTGTTTCAACAGAAACATTATCTAATAAAAGCATTGCCGCGTTGGAGAGCGTCTCCTGTTTGCGGGAGTCTTTAAAACTTTAAGACTCACTAGCGCTAAATTTGACCTAATCTGTACATGAGAATTTGTGTAAAATTATCTCTATAATGAGACACTTTAGGACATTATGTCACATGTTTTTCTATTTATATCTATAGGATCTAGACGAACGCAAATGGCGTCGCGCTATAATACGTTTAGGACATATAAGTAATTATTGTGCGACTCCATTAAAAAAAAACAAAATGGCGGACCGGGACGAAGCCAGCGTCCATTAAAATAATGTGGAACTGCTTTATACTTTACCAAGTAGGAAAACTGTTTGACACACATAAAAAATCCCACGTTTTGGGTTCAGTTAAGAAGTTTGAATATTTGTACCCATGGTAGCATGGGTACAAATATTCAACTTCTTTTTTAACGAAACTTGATAACTTTGGTTACTTTGCAATTGCAAGAAAGAATAAAAACCGCCTCCAAAAAAGAAACATACATATCACAAACAAAATTCTTATTCTTCTCGAAAAAGAGTAAAACTCTTTTTCAAAAAGATGAAAAGGGCTGTACCTAAAGACAGCTTATCCATGGACACCCCATACTCTAAGAAAACCATCGACAACATAACAAAATCTGCATGGAAAATGCAAACGGTGGCTAGAAAGTATGATGGCAGCAACATTTCCATACGGGTGCGTGCAAATTACATACTTAGTTCAATTTTATTGGGAAACAGAGCGTCCACAGAGGAGCTCGTCGCTAACAGCCGCACGGGTTGATCTTAAAGATTAAGCAACGCATGCCAAGGTTGGTCTGTGGATTGGTGACCATCTTAACATACCGAGTTTCCTCCGTGCCTCGGAATGCACGTTAATCCGACCTGGCTGTCATTTGTAGTTATTTGGCAGTCGCTATGGATTGTCAGAAGCCAATAAATCTGACTCCAGTCTTGCCAAGAAGTACCGTGTTACCCAATTAATGGGTTGTGGAGGTCTGGTAAGCAGCCGCTCCACGTTAAATACTGGTTCTTCAGCTGAAAACGTTTTGACTAGAAGCCGACCCGAATATAGTTGGGAAAAGGCTAGGCAGATGATGAGAGAGGGTCCACGGTTAAAGCTGTCCTTTGGTACAACACTTGTCCTATGTAATCAATAATGACTTAGAGTTTGGTCACGATCTTTAATAATAATTCTACCGGTGTATTCTGTCAACATTTATTTTCATCATATTAAACTGAGGCGAAGCGAGCATGTAGTCCTTCGATCCGTATTTGTACGGATTGACAGCTTACTTTCGTCTTCACATCACCTAAACTCACATGGTGAAATGTTTACAGAAGTTTACTTGTTGAATTAGTGGTGGGAACAGACTGCTGTTCCCACCACCAATTCAACAAATACTCATCATTATGAACAACTTTTACTATGGGACCAAAACTGAAATCGCGGAAAAAAAATCGGCTGACCAATACATTTATATGCGCACTAGCTGACCCACGCAACTTCGTCTGCGTCACATTTTCCACTAATGCTCGGCTCCTTTTAATCTTAGCGTGATGATATGTAGCCTAATAATAGCCTTCCTCGATAAATGGACTATCTAATACTGAAAGAATTTTTCAAATCGGACCAGTAGTTCCTGAGATTACCCCCTACATACAAACTTACAAACAAATGTTACCTCTTTATAATATTATTATCTAAGATATAGAAGTATAGATAAGGACTATTCACACTTATTCAACTCCATTCGCGCTTCGGTGAACGATTTGTGTCACAGTTATACAGTTCTGTTTCTATCAGCCGCGTACAGCGCGGCAGCGGCAGAAAAGCAGTGGGCTCTATCATAGCACTCGCTTGATAATAACACATTTGTCTCCATTTTATATTTGTTTGCCGCGAATTCTGAATAGACTTGAAAAGCTGAACGGATGCGTACGCGTCTCCATACAAAATCGTTGTTTTCTATGGGCATAAGCCAGTTAAAGCTGAATAAGTGTGATTAGTCCCTAAGTCAACAAAATGTACTGTTAAAAGTTGTTCACAACGAGGAGTACAATAACCCCTTTTCAGTTATTGCATTTAGTTGTTTAAACAAAGTCTGATTTTGAAGTATTACTCACGGTATCTGCGCTAAACTTTCAAACCCGCCCAAACTCTCAGCCAAGATGAATACTTGCAGAGAACCCAAGAGTGCCCTCGACTCCTTCAGCCCACCGGTGTGTTTGAAACTGAACACCCCTGAATGACCGTACGTCTGCTTCTTAGAGATCGCAAATTGCTTGTGAGACGGGAGTTCTGAAAGATAGAATTCTGTTTAAATACATACGGGGGCCGAGTCACCCGCGTCCGTAGGAGAATACCCTTCAGCGAATCCCTACACGTGGTCCCCGGGTGGTGCAAAACAGGTGACACTAACCGCCTCCGTGGTCTAGTGGTTATACCACTCGATTCAGACCCAGAGGTCCCGGGTTCAATTCCCAGTGCGGGCAAATTTTTTTGCTCGGTTTGGTTGGTAGTAGGACTTCTAAGTCCGCCTGGCAAGCTACCACCATCTTGTCTCAGTCTGTCGCCATAACAACAATGTTAACAGCATTGTTGTGTTCCGGCAATTAGAGATATGATAGCCAGTTCCTCTATGTTAGAGGATTCCGGGTGAAACTCGCTTCCATCTTCGGCCTAATCATCACTTTCCATCAGGTGAGATTTGGGCCAAGAGTTTCCCCGTTTTGAATAAAAAAAAAATTAAAAAAATACAAACATCACCTTGATTACTTGTGGTGCTAAATCTACTTGAAGGCGATGTGCCACCAATACTTGATGGACATCCCACTAATCCGCACAAAATGGTAAGGAGTGGAAGCTGTGATGTGTGGATGTGAACTGTGGAAGATACTAGACACTTCATCACTCCGGCAGATAATCTGCCTCCTAGCCACAAACTACCGTGGCCAAAAAAAATCTGGCCAAAAGGCAATACCAGTGTGGAGCCTCTTCGCAGGATATTCTCTACCTACTTTCTTGTTCTTCATGCCCAACCACCTGCACCTATCAATTTATCTGGAACCACTTCAGCCAGTGGTCGACGAATGGCTCGAGAGGAAGCACGGCTCCCTGTCGTTAAAGACACCTCACTCCTCCCGCGAGCGTGAGGTGGCCCGAACAGGCGGGCCGGCACTAGCTGGGGATCGTGGAAAGCGCACTAGTTCTCACGGTCCTCGTTCCAAGTGTGAGAAGGAACACCGGGGTGGCTTTTAATCAATAAGAGTCTGACAGACCCCTTCGCCCGCCCTAGGCGAAGGACATCCATGAGGATTTTACACCCCGGCTACAAAAAAAAAAGGTTGCAGCATTTAGTCCTGATGCTGGATCGTTGTGCGTAAGCCATGGTGGCCGTCACTCCAACCAGTCAACCTCCCTCCAAAAGCAGATCAGTCCTTCCAGTGTATTCAGGATATTTGTAAGCGAATTCGGTGTTCCTAATATTTGCCTCCATATATCGGCGACGCCTGTGCACTCAAGGATCACGTGCAATGCCGTTTCCTTCTCCTCCATGCGCGTTCTGCACAGAAGGTATGACTGATACCTATTCCTATGTTTGTTCAGTGAGCAGTGCCAAGTGATGGTTCCCGCCACCATTCTCAGGCTGTACCTATCAAGCTGCAGTCTAAGGCGCTTGGTCAATTTTATGTTTAGGGACGGCATAGTCTCCTTGGAGGATCCACCTGCACCTTCTAGGACCTGAAAGTGGCTAACGACACAGTGCTCCTATCGACCACATACTGGTCAGAATTTTTTTTTAATCTTGAGCCAATCGATACTACAAATAGATGTGTTCTACATTACCTGGATGCATAACTTCTACAACATTTGGATGTTTTTCTAACCACTGCGCAATTTTCAAAGACGTCGCTCTATGGCGTTCCATACGCAAGGCCAGAGTCTTCAAACTCCTATTGACCAGGTAACAGTCGAACGGCGACGGCACGATCCCCATTGCTGAAAAGAATAGATTAAATTTAAATGTAACAAATCTTGATCCGATTACGAAATCTTATCTAAGTGTGGGTTATTCTTACTTTTTATCATACAATAATCTACAGACTTTGCCTGTAAAGATTGGTCATTGTGACAAGTGATTGTTGTGACCGTGACCGTGAATGAATTGGTTATTAATGAATGTATCAATACAGGCTGGTACATTAATTAAAAACCAATTCATTCCTATTAAAGGGCCTCCCACAAGGTTATATAACCCCCGACCTAAACCCTAAATATAAAAGTTATGAAGCTTCAAAGAGTACGATTAGAAAGAGAAGTCCGATATGTACTTTGATGTCAAACTCCGCCTATACCGATGCCTTTAGATAAAAACCAGCGCTTTCGCGAGAGGGACAGATATATTTGTTTAAAATAATTATATCTCGTTTGTTTTTCAAAGCAATTTTGATTTTATTTTCACTTTTAGTATTATATTTTTGGATATTTTTAGAAAAACTGTACAGTTTTTTTTTATCGTGCATATTTCCTATTGACCGGCTGGACTCATCGTTGCAACGGCATGGGTAGTGCCACAGATTATATTTACGTTCTACTTCCCAAACCGTGCTGCACATGTGATTTTGTACCTTCGAGCTTCAGTGATAAAAGGCACATTATCATATTCCGATCTCTATTCTTAAGGCGAGGTTGCAGTACTGTGCGTACTGACGAACGGCAGCGACTGTCCGGCGAGCGAAATAATGCCTAAATTTTGATTGTGTTTTCTTCTTAGCGAAAAATGATAAAGAAATTATACAATATGTTTTCAACATTACTTCAAAATAAAAAGCTCTATCTATTGATATAACTTTTATAAATATTCGTAATGAAATCTCTTAGCAGTACACGTTTAAAATTGTGATTTAGTGTCATGTTTGATAAAAAAAATTATCGAGCCAATCATTCTAAATCGCGTTTCTATCTATACGATTTACTTGAGAGTATGTTCAATTTTTATGCAATAATTTTTATTTATTAAAAAACTCATAACTACTTAGATTTTCAGAAGTACAAAAATCTTAAAAAGTACTACAACCTCGCCTTAACTCGAGAAGGTTTTCCCAGAAAAATAAAACTATAAAATGTTAATCCGTGAGTGACATATTCTTACATAGGAAGGATGAACTTATGCAAACTTGTAATGATTCTTTCTTTTGGGTACAAAATTAAAAAAAAAAACTAAACAAAAAGTAGCATTAGGTATAATGCCGCTTTTATTTCTGAGCAAATTTAAATTAGAAAGAATTTTACTTTGCCTTTATATTTTTTGTCACAACAAATCATTTGACTAAATGTTTATCGTCTAAAGATTGTTTGCTGTGATCAATCATTTGAATAAAGACATGACATTCTCCTTCGTAATATGCTGCCAAGTGAAAATTTGATGAAATGAAAATGTGAAATTGGTATTAAAAAAGGTTGCTAAAATTTGTTTCGGTAATGAAATTTTGACAAAATTTGTTTTGAATAAAGGTTCCTTGGGGTGTCAAATTTTCCAGAATTTCAAATTTCAGCCAAAAAAGACAAATTTGTGCTTTCTACGGCTTTGCGTTGTCTGCCAGTCACTCACCAATTCAACAGTAACAGAAGAAATCTATACATCTATACATATAAATAAAATTGGAGTGTCTGTTTGTAATAGTAAAATAACCGTTTTTTACTACATGTATATATGAATATATTCAAATTCAAAATTCAAATTCAAATTCAAAAGTCATTTATTCAAATTAGGCTGAGAGCCAGCACTTTTTGAACGTCGAGTTTTACAAAAGACAGTCCCCCAAAACGCCCGCCCGTCACCACTTCCTAGTGTTTTAGCTGTGGAGAAGAAGTGGCCAACAAACTCCCCAGCAATTATACGGTACATACACCATAATAACATTTTTTACAATTTTTGTCTGTCTGTCTGTCTGTTAGTTCCGGATAATCTCTGAAATGGCTGGACCGATTTTGACGGGACTTTTATTGGCAGGTAGCTGATGTAATAAGGAGTAACTTAGGCTACGTTTACATTAGAAAAAAAAAAAAAACAAAAAAATTAAAGAATCGACTGTTAGGCGGAACGAAGTGCGCCTGATCAGCCAATTTTATATATTAGGATTAACTGGAAGTTTTCCTAAAATAAATAAACTCACCGGTCTGTAAAAACTTAAGCCTTTTCGCCAGATCTTCGCTGTTAGTTACCGCAGCTCCTATAACCACATCAGAGTGGCCGTTCATGTATTTCGTCATCGAGTACATTGTAATATCTACGCCGAAGTTGAGAGGTTTTTGTAAGTAACAGGTCAGGAATGTGTTGTCGACTACCACTAGCATGTCTTTATTGCGGTTCTTCGCCACTTTGACTATTTCACCAATATCAACCACTTTCAGATTTGGATTCGTTGGTGATTCTATCCAAACCATCTGAAATTAAACGGGTTTGAGTAAAAATACCAAATACCATTAAATATATGCCATTAATAAAATCAAAAAGGCACTTAATAAGTTGCTTTGTGACAAATGTTGTTACACTTTAGATGAATTTTTGAATAATGGCTCAATATAAACAAACTAACGTTACTTATTATTATAATGCGTGTAATTTTTTCCGTGTCTTTTTTTGTTATAAACTTAAATCATGAATTATTTAGAATTTGAAATTTACTGTTTCATTGATGTTGACATTTAATCATTTATCTAATATATAAAATTCTCGTGTCACAGTTTTCGTTGCCATACTCCTCCGAAACGGCTTGACCGATTTTGATGAAATTTTTTGTGCTTATCCGGTATCTATGAGAATCGGCCAACATCTATTTTTCATCCCCCTAAATGTTAGGGGTAGTCCACACCTAAATTTTTTTTTAATTTTTTGGCAATATTATTCATGAATAATGTGACGCAGACGAAGTTGCGCGGGTCAGCTAGTGACATTATAATTTTTTGAACTTAGATACGTAGATTTTTTGCTTCTGAACTACAATGGACTACAATTCAACATTTTGCAAATTCAACATTATAGTCCAGAAGGGAAAGTTTTCACTTCAGACTACGCTATAATATAATAGCATATAGTATAGAGCTCAAAGCAAGGCAATATCGTGCACCATACATTATTATGGATACGTTAACACTGTACTATACTTTAAATTATTGACAATGTATGGAGTGCGATATTGTTGTGCTATGAGCTATATACTCTATGCTATATATTATAGCGTAGTCTGAAACCAGCTTAATGGATTAAATACGAGCACACTTGTAAACAATATTGTTTCAAATCAATCACAAATTATTCATCATACTATTCAAATGTAATAATATTGTGATTTAAAATAAATTATGTTTTATAATGATTATTTTATAATAGAAAAAGTTTTATCAAGGTGATATTAACAAAAGTAAATAAATAAAAGTACTAACAACTTACCTTAGTGTTTTCTTGAATTGCCTTTTCTAAATTTTTCGATTTTGTCAAATCAGTGAACGTAACATCAATTCCCAGCCTTGTTAAAACCTGCCTGAAATTCAAATAATTTCTTTAATAATTTCAACTCACTTAAATTACAAGTTAAGGCACTCGTACTCATTAGTAATTTTTTTTAATTCACCTTAGTTTAATTTATTTTCAATCAATTTTATATTTTAATTTTATTATTTTAATTGAATTATTCTGGATTTAATAATGTATTATTCTGGACCACCATAAACATATTGCTACTAACTTAGTCTTAAGATAATTATTTTTTTACTAACAAAAATGAACTTAGCATGGTCATTCATACCGAAAAAGACGATCAGTGCCACCATAGACGTCATCCATGGAAACGATATGATCGCCTTTGTTCAAGAGGGAAGCAATGGTGGTCGTAGCGCCAAGTCCAGATGCGAAGGCATAGGCATACTTAGCGCCTTCCAACGCGGCCAGGCATTCTTCCAAGGTATACCTCGTTGGGTTTCCTGAACGGGCGTATTTGTAACCCTGCAAGTTGATTTGTGTCATTCGATTTTTGACATTGTGTGATTGTGACATTGGGATTTTTCTACGGTAAAAATAACCTAACCTATGGGGGAGCACAGCTTGACAATAAACTTCCAAAATGTGTTAAAAAAGCGATTTCTCTCAACATATTCATAAAGAAAATTTTTCATCATATTTATAACAAAGAAACACTACACTTATTGTGCTGTGATTACTTTTGATTAAAACGGAAATAACTTTTAACTTGTACCACCCCGCCTTAACTATGGAATGCATTGAAGTCGTTTCTAATTTTGTTGACAACAATGTATTTTTTTATACAAAAAGGGGAAACTCTTGGCCCAAATCTCACCTGATGGAAAGTGATGATTAGGCCGAAGACGGAAGCGAGTTTCACCCGGAATCCTCTTACACAGAGGAACTGGCTATAACTGCCGGAACACAACAATACTGCTATTTTCTTCTACCCGCACTGTTGTAACATAAACATTATTATGTTCTCATGTAAGTGACGATTGTCTTAATGAGAAATAAAGTTCTTTAAACCGAATTTTCCCTTTCTCGTAAAAAAATCGGAAAACTAAACTACCGAAGGACTCTTTTTTAGAGATGGGAAATCATCAAATGACTTCCCCCGCTTTGGGAGGAGTGGGAGGGAGTGTCAGACTTCTACCACGTGCATCTTCCTACGACCAGTGGTTTTACTGAGCGTTGTCTGTCAAACATACATATTAGGCTTAGAATAACAACGCATAGAAACCTAGTACGAGTGCAAAAAGTGAGGCAACTAAAACTTAGCCTAACCCGTCAAACTTAGCCATCAGGCCGTCAGTACTCAATGTCACGTTCCGTCGAACACAGCTCGCGAGTAAATAATTGAAAATGACAGTTTGTTGCGTGAAAGGATGTTATAGCACATCAGGAAAACAAAAAAATGTGATAAAATAACATTTCACAAATAAGTACTCACATTCTACGCACTATTTTTACGTAAATCGATAAATAAAACAAAATTCTAATAACCTAACTTGTCATAACACAGTGTTGCTATTTGTGAGGAAAAAATACCCACATTGCTTTCATTCATGTTTTTCATTTATGTAATTTTAAAATACAATACTTACTGTTAATTCATATCAAACCCGATGTTTTAACATATTTTATAATTATAACCCATCAAGCATTCTAAACGCATTGAACAATATCTCATTCTTTATGCGATTTATTTCCTTTTATTTTGAAATAAATTGAATTATACCTTCCGAAAAAATATGTCATATTACATGAAAAATCATGTTTACCTTTTCCAGTTCCCAACAACATAAAATACTTGCCTTGATAGCAAAATAGTAATGCGTCTTCCCATATTTTGTGGGTAACGGCTTAGTAATGGTATCACTGAAAGCTATATCTGTGTGCGTTAGAGGAACGTAGACACATTCGGCTCACGCACACAAAGAAAATGAAGTGGACACACGATTTTGCTCGGGTTTTGTTCTAGACGCGGCTTCTATGCGTTATTATTCTAAGATATTAGGATAGTGTGTGGTGACTCATTTTTATTTAGATATATAGATAGATTTCTCAGTGGACTTGGGGTTTAAACTAACTACTACCCTTGAGAAATAGGCACTCAATACCGCCATAAGCCAATAATCCCAATTAGGTACGAAGGAAATTATTACAGGACTCTTGACTAAATTGCAGTACAACCACTGAGCCACTGCTACACAATAGAAGAATATGCATGAAAAAAATATTTGGTATCGTAACAGTTTATCTAAAAATATACAGACACTTATGACACTTACAGTGAAAATAGAATCAAAATTACTCGAAAAAAACCGAGATATAATTATTTTAAACAAATAAGTATGTCACTCTCGCAAAAACGCGGTTTTCTATGGCAGCATTATGGCCGTCATGGACTTTTACGTCAAAATCCATATCGGAGTTCTCTTTCTAATTGTAATCTTTGAAGTTTTATAACATCATTGCTGATATTTAAAAAATAATTTCATGACTGCTTACTAGAGCTAAAAGTGTTCCATTTTCCAAATAAAACAATCGCATGCATATTCCCTGTTGTATCAGATAGATTGTTTTTGAGTTTAGAGTGTGTTACTTATAGAGGCCTGTACCTACGAGTGGATATTATATGACTCTCAGATCAGCTGCTAAATCTGATAATGCTCTTATCTAACCTTCATCGAACCACTTCAGATAAAATCAGATAATTCGAATATAGACTATGTTTACATTCTTTTTATATTCGAAGTGGCGCAAGTCGTTACCATTTGAGATCGAAAAAGTCACCGCGGCCCTGGAACGCAAAGGACTTTAGGAGGAGCAGCAGCCGAGTTCCTCTTATTTATGTCATAGGTAGGTGTCTGACACTCCCTTCTGCTTGAGTCATTTGATGATTTCCCATCCATAAGAAAGACTATATTTCCAGCAAAAGATATGCAAGAGAGGGCTGTTTTTGTTAAGAACCAATCGCTTAATTTTAAGCGCAAGTGCCTGTCCTCTCAAGGACAGTGAGCCCCAATTAAGGCCAAATCGTATGCCGTGTCGACGGCGCGTTCGTGTTCCACGCGCGCCTCAAAGAGAGTCAGCATTGAGAGGTGCTGGTTGAAACGCAGTCTAAGCGGGGCTACATACGTACTGGGCATTAAATGTTAATATCATCATCGTCATCTGCCTAGCCTTTTCCCAACTGTATTGGGGTTGGCTTCCAGTCAAACCGGATTTAGCTGAATACCAGTATTTTACGTGGAGCGGCTGCCTACCAGACCTCTACAACCCGTCAAATGGGTAACACGGTACTTCTTGGCAAGACTGGAGTCAGATTTACTAGGTTCTGACAATCTGTAACGTCTGCCAAAGATCTACAAATGACAGCCGGAACCAACGGCTTAACGTGCTGTCCGAAACACCGAGAAAACTCGGTATGTAAAGATGGTCACCCATCCACTGACCAACCTTGGCAAGCGTTGGTTAACCTGGAAGATGGAACTTTGCGGCTGTTAATGTTTAACCAATGTTAATTGGAAGAAGAATATTAAAGATATTAGTAATAGTAAATGGCTTACGCTATGTCCTTCAGCAGCCTGTTTGAACATGGTAGACAAGGTGATGGGGGGTACCACCGCCCCAGTCTTCCATTTGTCAGGGCTCTGACCGGCATGAATGGCAACAGTGGTGAAGCCAGGCTTCTGTACCAGAAATCCTTTATTCTCCATCTAATTATTAAAAAAAAGTCGACTATTAATCGTAGCTGAAAAAATTGCCTACATAAATGCTTATGCTGGAGTTAAGTTTAATTTTGCATGTCATGTATTACGTAAAAAATGTGTGAAGCATTTTCTTACAAGGTAAGCAGGGTGAACTATTGACAGTTTTGCAGGGACAACTGATATTTTTTTTTTACAGTGGAATCAATTAAATAAAAACCTTTAGAATTAAAACAATTGTTTATAGTAAACTTAAAATGTTTTTTTTATTGAAATTGATTTTTTCCGTAAAAGATTTTAAAAATAATAATTCTAAATCTTTTGATGGTAAAAGTCAAGAAATAACCTTATTCTACTAATTCTTAAACAAATTTCGCATTCGCATGTCAATTTCAAACTGTTAAAAAAGCCTTAATTTTCATTTATTTTTAACAGATTGCGATTGAGATGCGCTTGCGAAGGTGAAAATTAGCAGAATTTGCACTCTTATCTTTTAACGTCAGAATTTATCAATTGTTCCGTAATGCTCAAAACAAAAACATACAATCATCCGAACATAGTACCTCCTCCTTTTTGTGAAGTCGGTAAAAATGAACCTACTTTTCAACCGTAATTTTGGTTATTTTCATATTTTCGTTCTGTTATTCACACAAATTAAGTAAATGTTTTTTAATTAAAAAAATAAAAAAGCATCGGCTAATCAACATAAAATAAGGTAATTAAATTAAATAAATCTTTAATTCAGACTACAGTCCATAATTTAGTTAATATTTTGCTGTTAGTAACAATGGTGCTTACGAAGTAGGTTAGTTTTGTTAGTTTACATAAAAGATTTGTTTATTTATACCTAAGACTGTCCCCCCCAGTGTCCCTGGAAGGGACAGTCCGGTCTGGCAGCTATCACTTAAATTCTAATGTAATGAATGCTTTTGCTAAATTATGATTTTATTAAGGTAAACAATTTGTTTATGTAAATAAATTATATTTCTTAAACTTACCTTTAAATCTCGATTTAAATATTCCAATCAAAACTGCAGCACTCCTTCACTGGCACTTGAATTCCAATACCAAATGATACTGCTCAGAAATATCAAGACGTCTATATACTACACTTCACCATGCACTTTATCGATCACATCTCGGTCTTGTTACTCACTGAAATTGATAACAAATACTTAGTAACAAACTCCAGTATCGTTGGAAAGTAACCGTCAACCAATCTCTTTAATTCAGCCAGTTAAATCCTGATATTCAATAAAAATAACAGATCATTGGTATCTAAATAACCTCTACATATAAAAGAGATTTATTGAATGAAAATCTTTCTCGAATTGATTGATTAGCGGTTATCAGCCGCTGATAGGGCTGCAAAGGTGAACTTTCGTTGTCACCAAATACCTATTGAAAATATGTTTACAGATAAGTGCCTTGAATGGCGGACGGTGTGTATGTATTTTTTGTTGACCGGTCTTATCCTATTGACGGCCGGTGCGCGCGCGCTCATATGATGCGTCTCCTCCCGCGCCTCACCCCCCGCAGTCGCCCCGGACGTAGAGATGTGATGGTCCTTAAAATATCTTGTAGATATTTTTGACTGTCAAGAAAGATGTTTTTTTTTGTACGCAGCTGTTGATATTATTGGTGAATTCGTGGAAATTCTGGTATTACAGAGCATCGTGTCGTCTTTGTGTCTCATACAGCAAAGTCATAGCTTTATGTGAAAATAGTTGACCTGTGCAACTTCTTCTGCGTCACATTTTCCATTAATGCTCCGCTCCTATTTCTCTTAGCGTGATGATATATAGGTTATAGCCTTCCACAATAAATGGGCTATCTAACACTGAAATATTTTTTTCAAATCGGATCTGTAGGTTCTGAGATTAGCGCGTTCAAGCAAACAAACATACTCTTCACTTTATAATATTAGTATAGATTAAAAATAAATCTAAATAATCGTGAAAAGTTATTACAGGTTAAGGTAATTTACCTCAATAATTTACACATGGTAAAATTAGTGATACTCTAAGCTCTGGGCCCTATCTAATAAACGCGAAATATAATTCGTAAATGACAATAGTCAATAGGTTAACAAATTCCTCATTCAGTAAAACAAAATCCCATGAGAAGATTTTGATAGGTTTATAGATAAACTCTTTGGTTACTGTTGTTTTTTTTCTAGCCTTTTCCCAACTACATTAGGGTCGGCTTCCAGTCAAACCTGATTCAGCTGAATACCAGTATTTCACGTGAAGCGGCTGCCTACCAGACCTCCACAACCCATGAACAGGTTAACACGGTACTTCTTGGCAAGACTGGAGTCAGATTTACTCGCTTTTGACAATCCGATGACTGCCAAAGATCTACAAATGACAGCCGGAAGCAACGGCTTTACAATTAAAAAGAAAACTACAGTAAAATAAAAACGCCACTACAACCATTGAAAACTGTATCACGTTCGGATGTGCAACAGAACGTATCTAGAGATTGCAATATCAGTTTTCTAGTACATTGGTTTCACCATCAAGGCGGACCGTTGGTTACAGTTTGTTTTTACGGGGCATTTTTGCAACCAACTGTGAGGAATATTGTTTGTTAACATAGAACAAACGCGTTCTGACGAACGAAGGGTTCCGAACTTACTGAACAAAAATCACTGTTCTTATATGTAAACCCTCTTCATTTTTTTAATAAATATAGTCCTCATTATTTGTTGATATAGCGGCAATAGAAAAACACTCTCAAGGAAATTTCAACTGTCTACCTTTTTGGGTTCTTAAGAGTCAGACGGACGGACGAACGGCCGGGCGGACGGACGGATGGGCGGATGGAAAGACGGTCGGATGGGCGGACCGAAAGACGGACGGGCGGACGAACAGTGGAAGCTTAGTAATAGTGTTCCTTTGCCACAGCTTCATCTAGTTTAATTTGACAGAAAAGATTGAACTGTAAAAGAGATATCTTTGAGCAAAAAATGATTTGTATTATTCATGTAACTATTTTTGGGAAAAAATAACGTTTTACTAGACATCTATATTTAGCTGCGCGAAAGTCGAAAATTACCTGGAATACAGGAATTATTTACCGCTATCGACAAGCGTGGGACATCACTAGCGGTTTCACTTAGCGGTCACTACGTACCGCCAATGTCACTGACCGCCACGGAAAGAATGTCCTCTACTGTTATAAATACTTTTTAGGTAAGTACTTAACACTAGAAAAACATACTTCAATCTATCTTTTATTATTTAAAAGTAGATTATGAAACGAGCTGATAAAGCACGGGCGTCATATTGGATCCCGAAAACAATGAAGGATATTATAGTTATCTCACGAACGAAGCGAAGAAGTAAATACAAGAATCCTGAATGCAGCGAGGAATACAAGCTAGCCCAAGTCAAAGATACCTTTATCCCTGAGCAACATACTCTACTTTTCGTACCTACTGCGAGAAAATTGTGCTCTAGCTATGAAAACTACCGGAGTCGCGGGATTATTCGCAAGAGACACCGTGGCTCCGGAACACAAAGGGCAATGAAGGAACATGGATGGGTTTTAATCAGTAGAAGTCTGACACTCCCTCCCGCTACACCCAGAGCGGGAGGAGTCATGATGATTGGAGTCAGGATGACTTCCCATACCTAAAAAAAAAAAAAAGCCATGAAAACTAGTGCGCGCGTCCGAAGCTGTGGCTCCAGCCCACCAGTAAAATAATATTGTATTAAAATTGAGATTTAAATTTTTACACAAACATTATATTGATGCACAAATTCAAAGCTAAATGTTTATACTAAACCTATCAAAGTTTTAGAACCTTCAGGATATATTTGTTGCTATTGATATGCACTTGACCACTATCTCACCTGATGGTAAGCAATGATGTCGTTGAAGATGGAGCACACTTGCCTAGAATTAACCTATTCACTCTTGACTTAAAGACTCCCAGGTTGTAGCTATCAGGAAACACAGACTCAGACAAGGAATTCCACTCCTTATCTGTACGCACTATGAATGTGTTGCCAAAACGTTTCGTACGTGCCAACTATTTATGACTACCCCACATCGCTGTCAATAGGCCGTAGGGGAGCGGGGGGCATGTTGTTACAGGGGTAAGAAGTTACACGCGTTTTTTACCGGGATTTTAAACTCTTTGATGGACATGATTGGACTCATTCGTTTTCTTATAATATCGTGCATTACATAAAAACGATCAGTGACAAGCGCCAATCTGCTAGGTTGTATGCATGTGTCTCGATTTTAACCAAGTAAGTAAAAAAATCCTTTACGAAATTTTTGATTCCTGATGTCTTTATTTTCTCAAAATGTTTAACCTTGAACGTTCATAATTAATATACCGCGTGTATCTGACATCGACGCACAAACTATTTCCATGGGTCCAGGGCATGATTCTGGACACCCCAGTGTTGGAATTTTTCGTCGGGTCGTTTCTCATTTTTTCATTTTCTTCAAGAGTACCACAAATAGGTATCAGCTCAGATGAGCTGATATTTTTTTTTTTTATTCAGATTGCTCTTTTTAGTGAAAGTAGTTAATTAATTATTTTTTTAATAAAATCTCATTGGGTTAGGTCAGAATAACGATTATGAGCAGTCTAAAGTAAAAAAACCCTTGAAAAAAATGAAAAAATTAGAAAAAAAGCCGACGATAAATAATTCTAAGTCTAGGGTGTCCAGAATCATGCCCTGGACCCATGGAAATAGTTTGTGCGTCGATGTCAGATACACGCGATATCTAACTATAATTTGCAATATTGTTTTATTCTACTATCGATACCCATTAATGATGACTTCAATTTATATTAAAAAACGTGCCATGGGGCAAGTAGTTACAATTGTTTGGGGTAAGATGTTACATATAACAATAAGTGCCTTAAATTTTTTTAGGATCCAAAGTATTTTAGTTTGCCAAAAGTTCATTAAAATAACTAATTAAGTATGAATAATTAACTACAAGTTGTTATTCGCAGACAAAGTCTGTGTTTTTTTTATAAAATTTAAAAATGTTCCTGCCAAAGTGATTTTATACTTAAAAAATTACCATAATAGATATTATAATCACTTATAAATGTAAGAAGACTGTTTAAAGTGATTTCTATTGTTTACAATGTTTTGAAATAATAATAAAAATGATGTATCATTGATGATTGTGTTTATTTATCTACCGTAACATCGTGCCCCGATGATGATAGCCCCATTTCGGGGGTAAGATGTTACAATCGACTTGTTTAGTTAAATTTTCCATTGTGAAAAAATTACATAAATTTTAATAATTTTTCAGCCATATTTTAATAGCTAAATAGACATACTAACTATATAAGTAATCAAATGTATAATTTATTTGATAGCTTTTGTCATATTAACAACTATCTAAAAATTGTAACAACGTGCCCCCGCTCCCCTAAATGATTGATTTAAAATAAAACTGATCTCTTGAAACAAATTCCGGAATGTCTCAAACGATTTCCGGTACAACGAGCATAATAGAAGTAATTAAATCAGATTCTTTTCCCGGAATTTCTCAACCCTATTTCGATCATAATAAGGTAAGAGTACCAAATGAGAAGCGAAAAAGCTTGTATTTTAAGCCTAATGAACACAATCGTCCTGGAGAGAGACAAGCTTTTCGAATTCCTTACGAACGACAATTGTTTCTTTTACCCTACAGTCGGGACCCCCAACCGAATTTAAACCCTAACTTTTCAGTTTTAGAGATTATTTTTCAGTAATTAATGTTTGGAAGTTACGACCGTTTTTATATTTTCTTTCAGCAGTATAACGATCACTTTAGTAGTTTATTGAATGTGATAATAAAAACAGCTCTTTTCTTCCATTATGGTATGTCATGGATGACGGTTATTCTGAGGTCAGTTAATTGTTTCTTGGTTAATTGATTCTTATTATGGTATCTCGTATAAACGGTTAGTTGCTATAAACGGGAGCTACGGTTGGCGATACATGCGTCATGTTCGTGAACGGGCGCCATCAGTTGAGACTGGCCATCTCTAAACCACCACTGGCTTATTTTGATCTTTATATTTTATGTTCTTGTAATATTTTTTTTTGTTTTTAATTTTGCATTGTCCTCACATGAAGAAACAGGTACCTAGGTATATGTAACTAAGATTTTTGTAAAACATCACATGATAAGTCATGTTAAGTCTACTTAGTTTCCTTCTTTGTTTCTACACACTGTGTCTATGTTTCTTTTCACACTCTACTGTCGCAGGTCTGCTGGAAGAAATTCATATGAAATAAGCAGTACCTTATACTCCTTTTTGCTGTATACGTTTTCTTTTTTTTTAATAAACGATTTAAAACAGTGTCCGTGGAGTTCCATGCACATTCTTCTCCATAGAGATCTACGCTTTGGAACGTGCAAATAGCTTCATGTTTTTGACTGATCGACCTTGACAATTCAAAAGTGCCTGTTAATGGTTTAATTGAAATAAATGCTTTGAATCTTGTATCTTGGGAGAATTGTTATTAAACTACGCGTGAATAATTTATTGAATTGGAATTGTTTTAGACTTCGTCGCCACGCACCCCGCAGCGTGTTGCGGGGCAGTGGGTGAATCGCCTAACTGAAAGTCTCCGAAGTCCAAAAAAAATAACAGACGTACGGGTGAATCGAGATGAAACCAGCGGCCAAGTGCGAGTAGGACTCTCGCGCACGAAGGGTTCAAAAAATCAAGTTTAATGTATTCTCTCTATTATTGTTCTCAAATATTTATTTTATTCTGTTTTTTAGTGTATTTGTTGTTATAGTGGTGCTCGTGGCTAAATAATAACAGCCGCACGGCGCGATCTTTAAGGTTAAGCAACGCTTGCCAAGGTTGGTTGGTGGATGGGTGACCATCTTAACATACCGAGTTTTCTCCGTGCCTCGGAAAGCACGTTAAGCCGTTGGTCGCGTCTGTCATTTGTAGATCTTTGGCAGTCGTAACGGGTTGTCAGAAGCCAGTAAATCTGACTCCAGTCTTACCAAGGAGTACCGTGTTACCCAGGTAATGGGTTGTGGAGGTCTGGTAGGCATCCGCTCCACGTAAAACACTGGTATTCAGCTGAATCCGGTTTGACTGGAAGCCGACCCCAATATACTTGGGATAAGGCTAGGCAGATGATGATGTTGTTATAGTGGAAACATAAATTAATAATCTGTGAAAAATTCAACTGTGTAGCTATCGCAGTTCTTGAGATACAGCCTGGCGACAGACAGACAGACAGCAAAGTCTTAGTAAAAGGGCCCCGTTTTTACCCTTTGGGTGCGGAACCCTAAAAATGGCCAAGTGCTAGTCGGAATCGCGTGCAAAGGGTTCCGAACCAATTCAATTTTTAAAATGTTATCATGGCTAAATAATAACAGCCGCACAAGTCGATCTTCTAGGTTAAGCAACGCTTGCCGAGGTTGGTCTGTGGATGGGTGAACATCTTAAGGTATCGAGTTTCCTCCGTGCCTTGGAAAGCACGTTAAGACCTTGGTCCCGGCAGTCAATTGGAGAGCTTTGGCAGTCGTTACGGATAGTCGGAAGCCAGAAAATCTGACACCAGTCTTGCCAAGGAGTACCGTGTTACCCAGTTAATAGGTTGTTGTTGATGTCAGGTAGGCAGCCGCTCCACGTAAAATACTGGTATTCAGCTGAATCCGGTTTGACTGGAAGCCGACCCCAATATAGTTGGGTAAAGGCTAGGCAGATGATGAACATTTTATTGTAACACTACAGACTTCTTACAGATTTTTCTGTAATCTTTAGGAATAGAACTATCACTTGCATTTTTTTTTTCAAAATTTTAGGCTCAGTAATTTCGGAGATAAGTGGGTGAGTCATGTTTGGTCTAATCTCTTAAATAAATTCTTAACTATTTATTTTAAAATTATGAAAAAAATATAATTAAAACCCTACAGTATGTCCTTTCATTTGATATGGCACACGACACAGTTTGAAAGCATTTTTTGAATTTTTTAGTTGGACCCCCAAAAGTGACCCACATCCCAAAAATATTTATTTACGTACCGCGTCCTTGTTTGGGTCACAAAAGTCTATACGTATACCAAATATCAACAGAATCGGTCGTGTAGATCCGAAGAAAACTGACTGTGACAAACGGACAGACTGACAGACACCCGGGTGATCCTATAAGGGTTCCGTTTTTTGTACGGAACCCAAAAAACAGTTGATTTAGCAGTCTGGTTTAGAGTAAATAACGTATTCTAAGTATAATTAACTTGTAATAATGGAAAAATTATTCAAAACTAGCTGAACCGCGCAACTTCGTCTGCGTCACGTTTTCCATTAATGCTCCGCTCCTATTTGTCTTAGCGTAATGATATATAGCCTATAGCCTTCCTCGATAAATGGGCAATCTAACACTGAATTTTTTTTAACCAGTAGTTCCTGAGATTAGCGCGTTCAACCAAACAAACAAACAAACACTTCTGCTTTGTAATATTAGTATAGATAGTAGGCTTATCCCCCTGAAACAAAAGCGATTTTCAGAACATTTTCCATGCTCCAAATTACTCTCATTCTTTTGTTTTCCACCAAAATTCTTGCTCTAGAGTAATTACAAGACTTTTTACTTCAGCTATAGGCTTTCATTGTACGGAGTCGAACGATTTAGTACATATTTTCATCCCTTTTGTACGAACCGGGGTGAATAGAGTTGAAATGTTTTGACCGGGTGCATTAAAACATGTTTTGGAGCAAATAGCGATTAGTTTCGCTTTTCTTTTGTAAAGTCGCAATTGGTTTTAGAACTCTGGGGAAAATATTGGTAGCTGCACTTTTTATTTGTAGTTCTGTACAACCGTTTTGTTGAGTACACAACAGGCTTGTGTCCTGAAAAATCTAATTAGTCCATCAGTTAGATTATCAAAAAATATTTGACCTGTGTTTTTTCTTTTGTTACGGGAACCAAAATTGACGAAGTTACGACGCTTTTAAAATTCTCAATACGTCACACCTTCGCATAATTTTTAGTGAGTCGTGACGTCACCAGCCCCCACTCCCGAGTTTTAATGCGTTTTATCTTTGTCAATATTCATTGATTTGAACTTACGCGGCCGAAATTCAGTTGCGTAACTTTGTGTGTATTCAATGTCTCTAGCGCTGAAAAACAATCACGGTCGCGACTCAATCGCGACAATTATTTTTTCTGAGTCAAACAAGGCCTAGGTATGTTTTAATGACACAGCAAAGCACGTGCGCAGGCAGAGGCGAAATGCGGGGATATGCCTGCGTTGCCGCCAAATGGCCGCTGAACTTATGCCTGAGCGAAGTACGGCATACGCTATAACGCAACGTAATTTCGGCGTAATGTACCGCATCATCGCTTAACATCAGGTGAGATAGCGGTCAAACGTACGCCTATCAATATTAAAAAAAAAAAAAAATATAATGTGTCGTCAGTAATTCAAACAGCATTGCAGGCGTAATCATGCCAAACTTCAGACGCGAAGCTTCGTCATAGTGTGTTTATACATAAAAACCTAAAGCGATGTTAATCCTGAAACTGGGCCTTCTCCCTGGAGTCAGTTCCTCATGTCTGAGGATCGTGGTCAGCATCAGGGATGCTATACCGCCACCGGTTTCTGTCCAGCGTGTCTCTTACAACTGAGTAGAATAAGACAATCATAAAAACATCACAACATTTCGTTTAACTAAAAGAGCGACAAAGTTATTTCAACCGAATGCAGAAACAGACACTTCTACGTTTCGTCATCACCCGAACATCAAACGACTTTACACACCTACTCTACCAGCTGCTGGAAAAACACATCTACATAGCTAAAACCCACCTTGAACACATTTCACTACAGTTCATTTTCATTTGTTCACTGTCGAGATATTTGACAGATGCTCGTTCAGCGACTTTCAGCTTTTTGTGAACGTTCTCGACAAGGTTAGCGTTCGACTACAGACGACACTGTGTACGGTTGCTGTGTGGACACTGTGTGACGTAAGTGCAATTTGTACACAAAACGACTGCGATGTTTGCACTATGTGTATGTGCCTTCAAGTCAATGTCATCGGGCACTTGTGTACCGTCAAAGCGTTCAGCATTTGGGGAGTACTGTGAAAAAGGAAAGTAATAGAAAAGTTGTTTCTGGCAAATTATAATTCTATTCATGGAAGATGGTTGAAATTGAATTCTTAACCGACTTCAACAAAAGGAGGACGTTCTATTCACATAATTCAAAAAATATGTTTTTATTCGAAAGCCTATATCCCCGAGGTGGTACCATTGTCATCAAGTCAGAATCTGATGATGGGATCAAATGAAAATCGAAGGAAACCCTCAAATTTTATAGGCACAAACAATTTTTTTCAAATACTTTCTAATGCAACTCAGATATGCCAATTTCACTCAGCTCCATCTTTCCGAGGGGAAGCCGTGTCAATCAACGACCAACTTGATCTTCTTGGGGTTACTTTAACATCTACCCTCAATTACGGCCCTTTCATAAAGGCAAACGCTCAAGCGGTTGCAAAAAAGTTGGGGATCCTAGTAAAAGTGAGACGGTACTTCACGCCGGAACAGCTGCTCAAACTCTATCTAGCGCAAGTTCGGTCGTGTATGGAATACTGCTCTCATCTTTGGGACGGATGTGAAAAATACTAGCCCTGATACCCTTGAGTCAATTGAGAAAATAGCCAAGAGGAACATCGGCAATGATAGGCTCGTCGAGTCGAAGCTCCAAAGTCTTGAGCATCGCCGCCGAATTGCTAGCCTGTCGGTTTCCTACCGGTTGTATTTTGGGAAATGGGCGACGGAATTGCATAATTTAATTCCGCCAAGCCCATTCCATCATCGGACCACAAGACGAACGGCGAAGCGCCACCGAGAACATGGTGGACATCCCACCCATACGCATAAAACATTTTGGGAAAACATTCATAGTACGGACAGCAAAGGAGTGGAATTCCCTGCCGGAGTCTGTGTTTCCTGATAGCTACAACCTGGGAGTCTTTAAGTCAAGAGTGAAAATGTTACTTCTAGGCAAGCGTGCTCCATTTTAGACCGCATCATCGCTTACCATCAGGTGAGATAGTGGTCAAACGCGTGCCTATCAAAAGTAAAAAAAAAATATGTGCCGGTGATCATCATCTCATGTTGCTGAGCTAATGATGGAAGGTATAAGTCAGGATCTGATGACGAGATCCCATAAAAATGGTTTTTTTCAGCGATATTTTCACCAATTTCAACAGATTTGGATGATTTTTTTGTTGTTTCAAACGGTATTTTTTCGGACTGGTCCCATTTCAATTTTGTGAAGATCTGATGAAGAACTTCGGTGGTAGGCAACGGAACTCTTTAATAAATGATAGCAAATGGATCGGGATTGCTGAAATCGCATGTCTGTTTATTGTTTACACCAGTTTATAACATAACATCACGCCAGTACGCTGTCAACGGCTACACAGGAACCAAAAAGAAAATTAAAAAAAAAAATACATAAAATACAACCGACTTCGATATTAAAAAAGCACCACAAAGAAAAAAATCACATTTATCTCGGAAGTCGGTGTTTCTGTTAGTTTCTTCGTATTTTGACACCGACTTTTTTTTTTCGAAGTCGGTTGTATTTTTTCGGAAAAACATTTTTATTTTTCACTTTTTAGTGGTTCCCACACCTAACAACACCACTGCGAAATCGCAGGAAAACAAAATACGCAATTACGATTACTTGGATGACGAAAAACCATCATCCATGTAAACGAATTCCAGCTATTTCAACTTAAAATCCAAGTATCTAAACCGATTATAATAAAATTTTAATGGGATTAATCGAGAAGTATATCTTTTCAGATAAAACAAAGATTTCTCAAATCGGTTCATAAATGATGGAAGTTATGAGGTAGCAAACATAAAAAAACCGGAGAGAGAAGAGAAAAAAAAGGAGGAGCCTTTTTCAGATAGGAACAACATTTTATTATTTATCACAGTTTAGTAGATGTACACCCAAATAAAAATGAGCCTAAAATACACCACCAGCCTAACCAAACTTGTCGACCGCAAACCGAACAAATTAATTGAATTATATTTTAATCAACATTGCCATCACGCGTCACTCGAAGTAATGTTATTGAATAATACGCGTATTTCCAATAATTATTGAACTGTTAAGTGGTTTGCATTTGGTGTTTATAATAAAATCGACAGCAGGCTAAACAAGCCACTTTAGGAGAATCATATTAGAATCATAATATTAACCACACAAGAATCTGTCTAATTTAATTTTCATCTTTATCGCTAGCGCATTAGGTGCAAGGTTGATTGGGAAAAATTTGACAATGATGGGTAGCGTGATTTGCTTTCTGATTCTGCTAAAGTGGCCTTTTTAGACCCGCTGCTGTCGATTTTATTATAAACGCTATATTATGCAAGCCACTAGCCTAACCTGCTGAATATTGTTGCTTTGACACATTGATTTTTTTTATCATGAGTTTTGTTTTTTGGTTTTCGAGGAACTCGTGGCTAAAAACTGACAGCCGCACAGGTCGATCCGATCTCCAAGGTTAAGCAACGCTTGCCAAGGCTGGTCTGTGGATGGGTGATTACCTTAAAATACCGAGTTTCCTCATTGTCTCTGAAAGCACGTTAAGCCATTACCACCACCACTTTGAAAGTCGTTACGGAGTGTCGGAAGCCAGTCAATCTGACTCCACTCTTGCCAAGCAGTACCGTGTTACCCAGTTAATGGGTTGTGGAGGTCTGGTAGGCAGCCGCTCTACGTTTAGCACTGGTGTTCAGCTGAATCCTGTTTGATTGGAAGCCGACCCTAATATAGGTGGTACCAGGCTAGGCAAATGAATTTTCATTCTACTTTTCGAACGTAAGTATTGAATAGTTTTTCAAAGAAATTTTGAAAAGGCTGGTTGACACTTCCCGTGACCCAAGCTTGCTTTTACTTTGAGCAGAGATTAAGCATTGCCATTCAACGTGGCAATGCCGCCAGTCTCTTGGGCACATTACCAGCTGCCAGCTTTCCTTTTTTGTTATTTGGCTTGACAGAAAATTTGGAAAAGCAAAACGCATTTCATTCTTCATGGTCAAATAAATCAAAATTATTAAAACGCTCTTTCTGTTCTATTTTTTTTTTTATTTATGTCCTGTTCGAAAACTATCTAATGCACGTACCTACGTGCATTAGATAGTTTACCATTACCATTACCTTATTACCATTGTACTCCCACTAATCACGTAGAAATAAATTATGCATTCCTAACCGTTACATTATTAAACAATACATTATTACACACTAACTGTTTGTGGTTGCAGCATCACGCGTTGAATTTACATCACTTAATACCACAACCACATAGTATGATTGCTACAGAAGGCCAACTCCGCACAACGATCAGAAACAGACACACGCATACGTAACCTCATTTTTATAGACAGAGACGCAACTAAAGGCGGAACACCACTGCGATGCATGCGGTGCACGGGCATGCGGCTCATTCGATTCATTTGTTTAACAACTTGGGTCTACATTTCCACTGCAGTACATACTACATACGCCTCCTTGGCACAAGGCCTCCATGGTACAACTGTGTACATAATCATAGGTTAATATTCGAGTATACCGTGTACCGCATGCACAGCGTGCAAGTCATTGGCAGCGTTGAGCTATGTGAGCGCCATATTCGAGCAAGCCACGCGTTTACCAATGACGTCAATTGATACAAAGTGTGTTCGTGGGTTGTGGTAGACACGACCACATACATTTTCTTGAATAGCGAAGATTAACACACATGCATTAAGAGTTATTCCATCGCTGTCTTACACCTAGACTTGAAACGTTTGACACGTTTTTTCAAGCACAGTCTAAATGCAGTGTCCTGTTTCTTATACCTCAGCTAGTTGATCGGTTGTATTATCGAACAATCGCTTTTACCGCAGCTTCGTTCCCAAAGCCCTATTATTGTGAAAGCAGCACTTACTTCCAGAGATAATTGTTTATGTGCCTTTATTACAGGTTTAGTTTTATGTAGTTGTTTGGGTTAAGTATACAGTACCTACACAATGCATATACCTATTAGAAGCTAAATATTTGCTGTATGAACCTGTACCTTCTGCTCTATTCTGTGGCACACCTTTTCAATATTTCACATGGAAACAAATACGGTGCATACGAAACGAACAATTCCCCGAATCGTTAACAGGCACACAACTTTTTTTAACAAGAACAATAGGGATTTAAAACTATGCTACATTTGTGTTTGTTCCATTATGAATGCAGAATAGAGATACGGTGGAATTTTTTATTATTTTCGAGAGGATTGGAATAGGATTTGGTGATATCCATTCGGTCCACAACCTGAAAAAATGTTTGTTGGATTGTTCAGTTGGCAGTATTAGTTTTATTTTTCAAATGGATTTTTTATTAAAAAGGACAAACTATATACACTTAAAATAGAAAATAAAACTCCTAACTAAAATATGGCGTCAAAAAATTCGTACCCATCGCAGTATTACTTCATTGTTAATATTAGATGCCCGACGCTTCACCACTTGACAAATGAGCTTCTGTCCTGAAAAAGTCTAATTAGTCCGTCAGTTAGATTATCAAAAAATATTTGACCCGTATTTTTTCTTTTGTTACGGGAACCAAAATTGACGAAGTTACGACGCTTTTAAAATTCTCAATACGTCACGCCCTGGCATAATTTTTAGCGGGTCGTGACGTTACGAGCCGCTGAAACTCCCACCCCCGAGTTTAGATGCGTTTTATCTTTGTCAATATTCATTGATTTACAAAAACAAAAAATACGTGTCCATTATTTTTGAATAGGTACTCTAACTGACGGATTAAATAGTTTTGCAATTTGTGAATGATGGCAACTAGCCTATTATATTATACGAAAACCTTCCTCCAACCACTCTATCCATTGGTGAAAACAGCATGAAAATCGGTGTAGTAGTTTATCACGAACAGACGGACAGACGCGGTGGAGGAATTTTGCTTAAAAATATGTAGTGATAGTGATTTTTGATTGATGACTGTGTTTACGACAATATGACTACAAAAGAGATAACATGATGATGGCAAAGACAAAAAAATACAACCGACTTCCAAAAAAAAAACACTACAAAGTATAAAATAACTTTAATTTCGGAAGTCGGTGTTTTTGTTAGTTTCTTCGTATTTTGACACCGACTTTTTTTTGTAAAAAGTTTTTTATTTTTCACTTTTTACTGGTACCCCACACCTAACAACACCACTGCAAAATCGCAGAAAAGCAAAATACGCAATTTCGATTACTTGGATGACATAAAACTATCATCCAAGTAGACGAATTCCAGCTATTTCGATTTAAAATCCAAAGTTCGTAACCGATTTTGATAAAATTTAAATGGGACCAATCTGCAAGTATATCCTTTCAGATCAAACAAGATTTTTTCAACTCGGTTCATAATTGTCGGAGTTATGAGGTAACAAACATAAAAAAAACATAAAACCGAATTGATAACCTCCTCCGTTTTGGAAAGTCGGTTAAAAAGAGTGATTAAGAAGAAGACTTTCTACGCAGTTTCCGAATAAGTTGGGATAACCCTATAGCAGGATACTCTGTAACTTGCATTAGCAATAGAAACCGCTTAATGAAAGATAAAAACAAACTCTTGGCTGTAAAACAATCGCAAAGCACTTCCAAGCGTCTTCCATAGTGCGCACAGCAAAGGAGTGGAACTCTCTGCCTGCGTCTGTGCTTCTGAGCGGTTCCAACCCTAACCTTTTCAAAGTTAGAGTGAACAGGCTACTTCTGGGTAAGCTCGCTCCATCGTAGACTTTGTTTCTGTCATCTCAAATGAAAAAGAAGGAGCTACGAGTGTGAAGTTACACCTTAAAAAGGATAGGGAGGAGATACATTCGGAGTCGATGCTCAACTCCGAATATATCTGAAAGAAAGAAAAGTGTTTATTTGGGACTCGCACAATACACATAAAGTAAAGTAAGTACAAAAACTAACAATAACAAAAATATGTTGACTAACACTAAATCTATGCGAGGCCAAAAACGTCCCTGTCTCAGCGTATGCTGCGATACATAAATAAAAATATATCACAGCGCTGATATTATGACAGGGCCTGATATCTCACAGAAGAATGAGCGGGAAATTTTTAAATATGTGCTAACTAAAGAAGTGGTTTTCCAAGCAAATCTATCAAGGTACCATAGCATAGTTTGAGTTTTTGCATTCTACATCCCAAACCTCCCTTTAAAAATCGAACGCTAAATATCAAAACCGCTACTCCATAATAAATCAATTACTATCTAGTTTCAGGCGGTCATAACCGGTTTTAACCGGCCGTGTCCGGTTATACAATTGACCGATTAATTACGTTGGGTATGTAATTAATTTTGGCGAACGATACTAACTTTGGCTGCGGCATCATTTCAAAATTCAAAATTCAAAATTCAAATTCATTTATTGCTTCTTACAGGTGTATGGTCAGTTCTTATAATTATTTGTATCTCTGTAACATACCCATGGGGTGTACAATGGTTTTTAAAAAAAAATAATAAATAAAATAAAATTAAATACATCACTGGTCATAATTACACTTACTACAATGTTCAAATGTCATTTTCAATTAAAAATAAAATAAATTACGCCGAATTTCCGATTGCGTTAGTGTGTCATACACACAGATATCGCTAAATATAGTACAAATTACAATAACTATTGAAATGACAATGATCTTAGCCGATCCACCATCAAAGAAAGGGCGAACAGAGTGTTTTGGGTTCGATCGTTCAACAGTTGACCACCTCCACCGCTTTTTTTTCTATAGAACATTTTGATTGCCTCGCTACCAGCTTGATGCCCTCGATTCAATTGAAAAACGAGCCAAGAGGATGATCGTCAATGATAAGCTTGTCGAATCGAAGCTCCAAAGTCTTGAGCATCGACGCCGAGTTGCTGGCCTGTCGGTTTTCTATCGGTCAAATTTTGGGGAGTGTGCGACGGAATTGCATAATTTAATTCCGCCAAGCCCGTTCCACCATCGGACCACAAGACATACGGCGATGTGCCACCGGTACATGGTGGCATAAAACGCACAAAACGTTTTGGGAATACATTCATTGTGCGTACAGCTAAGGAGTGGAATGCCTTGCCAGAGTCTGTTTCCTGATAGCTACAACCTGGGTCAAGAGTGAATTATTTACTTCTAGGCAAGCGTGCTCCATCTTCGACGACATCATCGCTTACCATCAGGTGAGATAGTGGTGAAACGTGTGCCTATTAATAGTAATTAAAAACTGTAGCTGAGAGAGCAATGACAAACATTAACCAATCAAAAAAAAAATTGGGAACAAACAAGAAGAAAATTTCAAATCAAAACATTTTGTGTTTGAGAGAAACAGCTGAATGGTTCGCAAATTAACCCAAAGTGTATAAAATATATTAAGTAGTCACGCCACAAAGACCGTCATATACATACTAACTTCCTGTACACTATGTAAATTATGTCGCTAACTATTCCAAGAACCAATTCACCGTGCTCAAATAATAATTCCACAAAATTAATATTACATTCTCATTAATGGCGAGATTTGAACGCCGTCTTATTGCCATACATTTTAATTACGCTTTAGAATTTAATATGGAAGGAACCTCAAATACTTGGTACAGTTTCCCGGCCCTTATTCCCTTTATTTGGGAAATTCTTTTAACATATTACTCAAAGTTTGAAGCTATAACTTTTACAATAATGGTCACCGTGCCGGGAGTTGGGTTTTGTGATGAAACTGTGAAAAGGAAATCAATATTCAACATGAACATGAAAATCATATGTGGCAAATGAGTGTTTTGACTAAATCTGTGGGACACAGAATCACGAGCTCTTTTTAAAAAGGAAGCCAAAACCCTGAATCAGGAATTGCAAGACGCAGTTGAGCATGTTCTGAGGGCTAATTCACGTAATTTTATGACGCACCGTATTTTATGTTTTAGTGCAGTTGCAGTTAAGTTCAAGTTTGAGTGATAAACGGTATTCTTGTTATCTTTGAACTGCGTGTAAGCTGCGCGTGAATTGCACGTCAACCGTACGCCAGCCAAACTCTACCAAAGTTGCGCTGTAGGTACAGCGTGTCTGACAGCGGTAGAGAATACGAAAAGTGTTGTTTTGATCGAAACCTAAATTCAACTGCACTGCAAGAGTGCTCTTATTTAGATACGTGAATTAGACTCTATTTAAAATGGGATAATCCCCAGACGAGACGGCTCTTGGGCCTGGTGGACAACTGGCCGATAGTTGATTTACGGACTGTTGTATGTGTTCATGGCCCCCCACAAATGTTTGATACAGGGCCCCTTTGTGATTAGCTACGCCACTGGCCTTGGCAGTAAAATCGAAAAGTTTGCTGTAACGGCAGACGCTTTCTCTCATCATTGTCCCTATACTATATACCATCGTTCTCGACTCCCATATAAATCGCCCAGAGTACTTAGACACCGCGATGCAGGATTTCGTTACTTGTTCACTGCTGGTTGAATAGATGGCGTTGTTGTTATTTTTTTTGCAATGTAGATTTTGCTACGTTGGAATCAATAGGGAATAGGCATATAAAAAAAATATTTTTTATTTATACAGGTAATCTAAAAATATAATATTTACAATGAAATTAGAATCAAAATTACTCGAAAAACTAACGAGATATAATTATTTTAAACAAATATATCTGTTCCTCTCGCGAAATCGTATGATAAGTATGGCACCTGTATTGGTGTCATGGACTATGGCGTCAAAGTCTATATCGGATTTCTCTTTCTAATTGTAATCTTTAAAGCCTATAACTTCATCGCTAATTAAGGTATTTAATATTTAATTTTTTCAAATAAAACAGCACATGCATGTTCACTATTTTTGAAATTGGAGTTGGTAACCAATCCGTTGACCTCCTAAAAGGAGACCTTTCGCTGTAGTGACGTATCGAGAGGCCAATGTTTACCTGTTCAGCAGTGAGCGTCTTTCTTCTAAACCAATGGTTCCCAACCTGTGGTCCGTGGACCACTGCTGGTCCGCAAGACTTAAAATATGGTCCGCGGAAGCATTCAATTTTAATCTTTTCACATAAAATTTTTTATTGATGCAAACTGAATTTAATTTTCAATCAGACAACACTTTTCTAGAAACTTAGAATCAGCTGTTTTAATCAGTGTTTTCTATATTAATACTATTTACATTGGACTTCAAAAACAAGCTGAAGCTATGCTATAGTGGCAGGCAAGAGTTATGAGCACAGATGAACCAGTGACGATCTCGCCAATGTACGTTGGGCGAACAAAACTTGCAAGCCCAATAAATGAAAGTATAAAGTTTAAGTATTTTTTTTTTAATATCTGGTCCCTGCTAACCGCAGAGAAATCGAAGTGGTCCTAGGTCAAATAAAGGTTGGAAGCCACTGTTCTAAACTGATGAAGATTGTGTGAAATAAATTCGCGTATTTCACACAATCTTCTCTCGATACGTCACTTTATGAAAGAAAGAAAGAAAGAAAGAAAGAATATTTATTCAGTACATACATAACTATAATTTATCGACGAGGCTCCCTTCGTGCAACGAAGAAAACTAATTAAATACTCCTTTCACGTTATTTTACATATTATTTTTCATCAGATGGCCAATTCTATTAATTTTCACATTCGCATCTCAATCGCAAACTGTCAAAAATTTATGAAATTAAGGCTTTTTTGACAGTTTGCGATTGACATGTGAATTTGAAAGTTGTTTAAAAATTATTCGAATTGGCTCTCTGTCTGTCCGCAGCATAGACAAAGGAATGTAACCACGAAAGCATCCTAGTATCAAATAAAACAATGCGTCAACTGTTTCAGTAATTAATTACTGGTGTCAACATCATGAATATCTTCAGCAGTTGAAAAGTGATCAAAAGGGTCGAGTTTGTTAATATACAGCAATAATCAGACTTTAGTCCTTTATAATAACTTCTGAAATGTTTTCAGAACTTTAGTGTTTCAAAGTTTTAGCGTTCTCAATTATAATCTCGGCCACATCGACAAACTTCTGTCTGGCCGTGACTTCGGCAAGTTATCTTAAAAATTACATCTTAAACTGAATGTGTTAGTTTCTTCCTCAGAATGCTGAGAAAACTTGAAACTTGCAATTTATTTCTTTGAAACTTATGTTTTCTTTAAACATATATTTTTAATGAAATGTGCATTTGTCCGTTACCTACAGGAAGTCGTGGCTGAATATCAACAGCCAAACAGGTCGATCTGCAAGGTTAAGCATCTATGGATGGGTGATCATTTACATATACCGATATATTCCTTCGTGCCTCGGAAAGCAAATTCAGCTGTTGATCCCGGCTATTTAACAGTCGTTATGGTTAGTCAGAAGTCAAAAAACCTGATTCGTCTTGACATGGAATACTGTAATTCTCAATTTCTGGGTTGTGTAGGTCAGATAGTAGCCTAATTACTCTCGCAGCCTAACGGTTAGCTACAACCTGGGTGTCTTTAAGTCAAAAATGAATTAATAACTTAACCAAGCAAACGAGCTCCATCATCGCTTTACATCGGGTGAGGTAGTGATCAAACGCAGGTCTATCCATTACTGTTGAAAATACTTTTCCAACTACCCATCCAAACCCAAACCTAAGACCACCTTTTTATACTCCTCCCGCTCTGGGTAGAGAAGAAGGGAGTGATAGACTCTTACTGAATAAAACGCATCCGTGTTCTTTGCGTTTCAGGGCCGCGTTCACTACAGTACTGTCACCGGCTTTACTTTCTCTTTAAAATCTATCCAAGGGTAGTCTTGAATAGATCACTTTTAGCGATAAGGCCGCCTTTTGTGTCACCCTATGTAATCTTCATGTATATTTTGTAACTTATATACTGTACATAATAAAGAGTAGAATAGAGAGTTCTATACCGTTCTGATCGCTGATGTTATCATCTATTTAAAAAAAGGACGAAAATTCATCACCTAGGTTATGCTTTTTCGAATTACACACTGAAAACAATAGATACATAAAATTAGACACACAATAACTCTTCTAAAAATTATATTTCCCAACTTTAACCTCATAAAAATAAGATTCAATTTACAACAGTCTAACTACAAAGGTGTAATACCAACAAAACGCTACGGTGACAACTATATGATCCACGATACAATAATCATACGAGACCGGCTCACACTTGGCCGCTCCTGATAATACGCTCGCCCTAATCTCGGCTCACTTACAAAGGACATCTGCGGTTGACAGGCCGCGTATCTTTGTAGCCGACTTCAAAAAAGGAGGAGGTTATTGTATTTATCGCAGAACGTTTGTACATTACAGCGAATTTTACTATTTTTAGCCGACTTCAAAAAAGGAGGAGGTTATTGTATTTATCGCAGAACGTTTGTACATGAGAGCGAATTTTACTATCTTTTTACCAACGTTCGCATTCGCATGTCACTTTTTTGACAGATTGCGACGAACGTTGCTTAAAATAAGTAGAGTTTGCACTCAGTAGTTTGTACATGAAGTGTGCCAATAGGGAATATGCATGTTTTTATTTGCAAAATGAAATACTTTTTAGCTCTATAAAACAATCATAAAATTGTTTTTTAAATATCTTCATCACTGATGAAGTTATAAAGCTTCAAAGATTACAATTAGAAAGAGAAGTCTGATATGAAATTTGACGTCAGATTACATGACGCCTATACAGTTGCCATACATTACAGCGTTTTCGCGAGAGGGACAGATGTATTTGTTTAAAATAATGATAACTCGTTTGTTTGTCGAGTGATTTTGATTCTATTTTCACTGTTAGTATTACAATTTTTAATATTTTAAGATAAATTGTGTATATAATAAATATTTTTTTCATGCATATTCCCTATTCTAATAATTTTCACATTCGCATCGTATTCGCATCTCAATCGCAAACTGTCAAAAATGTATGAAAATTATGGCTATTTTGACAGTTTGCGATTGACATGCGAATGCGAAAGTCGTTTTAAAATTAGTAGAATTGGCCCTCAGAAGGCATGAAATTCTCTTTTTGAAATATAGTTATTATATTTTTTTTTGTTATATCCATTCGAAAGAATAGGTTTGTAATTGATCTATTGGCGAGTGTCAATGTATGTCACAGTAATAGCCATATTTTTCGGTAACTTCACTTAAAAGCTTGCTTCTATTATAGCTCCAAGGGGCTATAGACCAAGGTATTTGATATTAACTTTAACTTGATATCTCATTGCGATCCAGACGAAAAAGATCTTGACAGACAGACAGACAGACAACGAAGCGATACAAATCTATAAGGGTTCCGTTTTTTCTTTTTAGGGTAAGGAACCCTACAAATGACGTCAGCTATGCGAGCTAAGCCAAACTAACTAAGCCCAGCTCTTGGTCCACAACTAAGTTAAGTAAAGAAAATATTTATCAATAAACAAACCAAAACAGGAAGGATTTCGGCTGATCCGTTTCGCGGACTTGTTTCAAACAAACAGATTTGACGGTAATACAACTTCGCCCGCATGGATTTAGGTTCCCATAGCAAAGTGAGGGAATTCACGGAAATGGGCGTTTTCCTTGATACAGATAATGGTATAACTTGTAACAACATTGATAGATGGTTCGAATACGGGAAAATCTTTCGGGGAAGTTGTGAAGAAATGCAATTATCGGAAAATAATGGATTGTGGGATAATTTCGGCATAAATCTCTTTTTTTTTCTTTTTTAATGGCGACTGAAAACTCTCGGTTTTTCATCGGAGTCTTCCTCCTTATCGTTTGGGTAGAAAGGTCGAACGACCCGACACACCTATTTTTTTATTTTTTTTTTTAGGGATGGGAAATCATGCAATGACTCCTCCCGCTCTGGGTCTAGCGGGAGGGAGTGTCAGACTTCTACTGACTAAAACCCACCCATGTTCCTTCATTGCCCTTTGTGTTCCTGAGCCAAGGTTTCTCTTGCGAATAATCCCGCGACCCTACACACCTTAGTGTCAGAGTTTCTAAACCACTGCTTCAAAAATATTTCTGAAAAATTGTAGGTTTAGCAATATTTTAATATTTCAACAACAGCGAACCAAAAAAGAAAAATAACTGTTATCTCCTTATTTTTTTTTTTCAATAATATAGCGTGGGTTGAGCTCTTCGACTATTCTAGGTATATGTCGTCGTTTTTCTTTGTAGTGAAATCTTGCCTATGTTGGGAAATGGGCGAGAATTTAAACGACTTACTTAAGGAAAAGTCTGTGTTTACAGAGCCAATACATCCGTTTTAGCAAATTCAAACGTACCGGGGAACCAGGTCCTTGTAAACTATACAAAAAATAGGGAAATATATTTTATTGATAAAATAATTAATTAATTTAATTAATTAATAATTAATTAAATAATTTTAAACTGTTCTCAGATTCAGATTATTTATTTGTAAACATAGGTTACAGGTACATAGGTGAGTGAGATGTTACATTTTTTGTAAGTTTGCTTTGCCATTAGGCGTACAAATGTTAATGTGAAATTTAATTTTTTGTTTCCTGATCAATTTAATAATAATCAAATATTGAGAAATAATGAGGGATGATTAAAAGGATACAATTAATTAAATTTATATAAAAAACTGCAATTAATTACTAAAAATTAATGAAATATTTCAAAATGCCAACAATAAAATTTTAATATGAATCACAAATCTCAAAAAAAAAAAAAAAAAAAAATAGGATGATGTCAACTACCAACTTCAAATTATTACCAGAACTTCAAATTAAACACCCATTGAGTGTTATCAACAAAATCTGAAACATTACAAAATAAATTTTAATAAAATATTTAAAATAAAGGAAGTATCGGATGATGTCAAACAATATAATTAATAAGCAAGTCCAAAATTAATAACTCAACTGTCCAATTTCTTTGTTTGCCGGTAAAACACAAGAAATGACACAAGACTTGAAATTGCAACCCACGACAAAAACCCCTAATGGCGGTTAGCTGTCATTTTAATTGATTAATGACGTTTGACATTTATTTCTGACATGTTTTTTTTTTCAGTTTATGGCAACTGTTTATTTACCGACAGCAAGACGTAAGTTACTGAAGTGACATTGTTGTAAAAGCTGAAAGTTATCTTTAACGCCGTGTTGAAAATCTATAAAAGTTTTTAAACGTCAACTACTACAACAGTAAACATTTAAATGAATTATTTGTATTTTTCCGAATTCTACGGAATTTCCTTTTTTTTTGAGGTAGGCATGTCATAGATCTGGCCCATTTTGAAACATTTCAGGCTTTTTAGCCTTAAAGGAGATGTTTCAAAATGGGCCAGATCTATGTTGACAGTTTGCAATTGAGTTACTAATGCGAGCGCTGTTTAAAAATTTGTAGTCTGTACCACAAACATAACATTAAGGATGATATTCTCATTATTATTGTATTTTGAATCAGCATAGTTATAATTTTTGATTACTTAATCAACACGCCCCTAATCCAAACAACATTTATTTAATTTTCCACTACACTAATAACCAAAATAAAGTACGAGTACCGCCACCTGTTCCTTCCAAATTAGGTTACTGTGTGTGCCCCAAAAGTTGGGCATGACACAATTTCCTTCCTTTTAGGAAAATTTGTAGGTACAAGTTACTAAAAATAGAGCTATTTATTAGGTTCTTCCGAAAATAATAAATATAGTATATGCTTAGAATAATAACGCATAGAAGCCGCGTCTAGAACAAAACCCGAGCAAAATCGTGTGTCCACTTCATTTTCTTTGTGTGCGTGAGCCAAATGTGTCTACGTTCCTCTAACGCACACAGATATAGCTTTCAGTGATACCATTACTAAGCCGTTACCCACAAAATATGGGAAGACGCATTACTATTTCGCTATCAAGGCAAGTATTTTATGTTGTTGGGAACTGGAAAAGGTAAACATGATTTTTCATGTAATATGACATATTTTTTCGGAAGGTATAATTCAATTTATTTCAAAATAAAAGGATATAAATCGCATAAAGAATGAGATATTGTTCAATGCGTTTAGAATGCTTGATGGGTTATAATTATAAACAATGTTAAAACTTCGGGTCTGATATGAATTAACAGTAAGTATTGTATTTTAAAATTACAAAAATGAAAAACATGAATGAAAGCAATGTGGGTATTTTTTCCTCACAAATAGCAACACTGTGTTATGACAAGTTAGGTTATTAGAATTTTGTTTTATTTATCGATTTACGTAAAAATAGTGCATAGAATGTGAGTACTTATTTGTGAAATGTTATTTTATCACATTTTTTTGTTTTCCTGATGTGCTATAACATCCTTTCACGCACAAACTGTCATTTTCAATTATTTACTCGCGAGCTGTGTTCGACGGAACGTGACATTGAGTACTGACGGCCTGGTGGCTAAGTTTGACGGATTAGGCTAAGTTTTAGTTGCCTCACTTTTTGCACTCGTACTAGGTTTCTATGCGTTATTATTCTAAGAGTAGGTATATGTTAGCTGACCCACGCAACTTCGTCTGCGTCACATTTTCCATGAATGCTCGGCTCCTTTTAGTCTTAGCGTGATGATATGTAGTCTACAACCTTCCTCGATAAATGGGCTATCTAACACTGAAAGAATTTTTCAAATCGGACCAGTAGTTCCTGAGATTACCCCCTACATACAAACTTACAAACAAATTTTACCTCATTATAAATATTAGTATAGATTACTTCTTTATAATATTAGTATAGATAATAATATTAGTATAGATTACCCAGGCATAATATTCGCAGAATTGCCAGCAAGAAAATGAATGGCCCCTTATCGTACATATGATAAATAGATATGGTAACACTGGCATACAGGTATGAGTGATGACGTCAGCGTCGTGTATCTACGATGTTACTAATATCCAGGGACTGACACCATTTGTATCTGTCTCAGGAAATCGTCTCGTGTTGTGTATTTTGTTTGTTAGGATCATTAAGTTAACCGACTTCTTCAAAAAGGAGAAGGTTCTGTGTTCGGCTGTATGTATTTTCACCGATTTTACCGCCAATTGAGGACGGTTGAAGGTTGAAAAATTATGTTTGTATTTGAAAGCCTATACTCCTGAGATGGTCCCATTGTCACCAAATCAGAATTTGATGATGGGATCCCATGGAAATCGAGGGAAACCCTCGAATTTGATAGGCACTTACAATGTTTTCATATACTTTCTAACGTTATACAGATATTTTTCCCTGGTAATCATTATCTCATGTTGCTGAGCTTACGACGGAAGGTATAAGTCAGGACCTGGTGACGGGATCGTATGTAAAATGTTTGGTCAGCGATATTTTCGCCAATGGACAACCGATTTGGATGATTCTTTTTTTGTTTGAAAGAGTATTTTTCCGGATTGGTTCTATATCAATTTTGTGAAGATCTGAAGCAGAACTTCGGAGGTAGGCAACGGAACTCTTTAATCAATCAGCAATCCCGATCCATTTGCTATCATCAATAGCAAATGGATCGGGATTGCTGAAATCGCATGTGTGTTTATTGTTTACACCAGTTCATAACGTAACATCAAGCCGGTACGCTGTGAAGGGGTGGAGACCACAAAAAAGTGAAAGAAAACATGTTTTTTTTTTTCGGTTTTTGACCCCAACTTCTGAAATTAAATTTATTTTATACTTAGTAGTGTTTTGTTTTTGGAAGTCGGTTGTATTTTTTTTTTGGAAAAAAGATTTTTATTTTGTGTATGTTTCTGATGAAGTCGTCACTTGAATAGAGTATTTTAATGAGAAAATTTAATAAGTCATAGATTAGTGGATTACTAAATTATTGAACAAGTATTATTTATTTTTTCACGTAGGTAAACATAAAATGAAAAAGATACAGTGCATTGAAAACAAGCGTGCGCTAAGATGGTACAATTTTTACCAGCAACGTGACGTCACGCGTATTTTTTGGATTGACCAGCGCGGAACCCCTTTTTTTTAGGGATGGAAAATCATCAAGTGACTTCTCCCGCTCTGGGCGGAGCGGAAGGGAGTGTCAGACTTTTACTGACTAAAACCCATCCATGTTCCTTCATTGCCTTTTGTGTTCCGGAGCCACGGTATTTTTTTCGCATAGTCCCGCAACTCCGGCAGAATAGTCCCGCAACTCCGGCAGAGTCCCGCAACTCCGGCAGCAGCATGGAACCCCGACCTTAACTCCATGCAGCACGACTGGGATAAAGAGGCGAATACGATCTGTCCAACCACCTCCACAAATCATCAGGAGCTTAAACGTATTATCTCGGCTGAGTGGGAACACATTCCGCAGGACACCATCAATAGCCTTGTTTGAGTTTAGTGCAGGCCGGCAGCGTGCGGCGCCGCTTGCGTAAATCGCTTCTTGGTAACAGCGACGCGCAACACCCCGCGTCTCCGTAAACGAGCACTGAGCCGTGTGTCCTGAGGCCTTAGTGTGAGTTTTTTCGACTCACGTTCGAACGCGTTCGATTGCGAGCGCGTTAGAATTTAGTATGGGAATTTAGTTATAGTGCCACCTGGTGGTTACTCGTAGAACCTAATTTCCCATACTAAATTCTAACGCGCTCGCAATCGAACGCGATCGAACGTGAGTCGAAAAAACTCACACTAAGGCCTCTGGTGGCGTTACTAGCAAACATTACGTCCTCCAAACTGCAGGACTGTAGGTGTGCGGGCATTTGGTACTTCTACTTGAAGTTCATTTTCTGAACGAGAGCAGCTAAATTAAGCACTTAACTAATCTACTCCAATTTTCAATTTTAATGAAAATAGACTAACAGACTTTATTGAAAAATATAATAAACAATTATGTGAAGAATGTAATTCTTATGTTTTGCAGTGTCTCTACGGATTATTTATTATCGAATATCAACTATACAAATTTTATAAAGCAGAAGAGTTTGTTTGTTTGTTTGTTTGGTTGGCTTAACGCGCTAATCTCAGGAACTACTGGTCCGATTTGAAAAATTCTTTCAGTGTTAGATAGCCCATTAACCACGCTAAGACAAATAGGAGCGGAGCAGTAATGGAAAATAACAATAATAATAATACTTTCACAGTGCAAACAAGGATAATCGCTGGTTGCATTTGAAATTTCGAACGGGGCCTCTGCGAGTTGGTTTCGGCCCCTCGTACGCCTACCAAAGGACCGGGTCTCCAGAGACCCGAGAAAGAAAACAAAAAAATAATAATATCCTTGGACATTTCACACAACGCCATATAGTCCCAAGCTAAGCAACCTAATGCTTGTGTTATGGTATCGATATGGCTGATAAACTACTTATATACTTTTTTTTTTGTAAATACATACATATTATAGATAGAAAAACACCCAGACTCAGAACAAATACATGTAGGTCGTACAAATATTTGTTCCGTGCGGGAATCGAACCCGCGACATGCTGCGCAGCAGTCAATCGCTCAACCACTGCGCCAACCGTGTCGTCAAATGTGACGCAGACGAAGTTGCGCGGGTCAGCTAGTAACTTGATAAAGTAATGAGCAGGTTACTTCTAGGCAAGCGTGTTCCATCTTCGACTACGTCATCGCTTAGCATCAGGAGTGTTAGTGATCAAACGCGTGCCGACCAATAGTATAGGTGTTTTTGTTAGTTTCTTCGTATTTTGACACCGAGTTCCGAATTTAAAGTTATTTTTTACTTTGTAGTGTTTTTTTTTTTAGAAGTCGGTTGTATTTTTTTGTAAAAAGTTTTTTATTTTTCACTTTTTAGTGGTGCCCCACAACACCACTACAAAATTGCAGAAAAGCAAAATACGCAATTTCGATTATCAAAGAATCATCGAAATAGTCAAATTCTAGCGATTTCGATTTAAAATCCAAAGTTCGTAATCGATTTTGATATGATTTAAATGGGACCAATCTGCAAGTATATCCTTTCAGATAAAACAAAAATTTTTCAAATCAATTCATAGTTGTCGGAGTTATGAGGTAACAAATATAAAAAAAAAAACATACAACCGAATTGATAACCTCCTTTTTGGGAAGTCGGTTAAAAATAGAGTTGCGGAATTTAACTCTGTGTTGTCGATCCACCTTTTATAGATTTCCAGAGACTCAGAAAGGTAACCTATTTTAACTGATCTTATTTTTTACAAATTTTCAAACCAGTAATGAAGTTCCATGACCCGAGCCAACTCATGCCCAACGCTCAAACATACTTACTTGTCCTCATGTAATAAACCAGCCTCCGTCGAACCGGAGCAGTGAGGATATCAACAGCGAGTGTAGACCACGGAAAGTTATAGAGAGGCCCTTAAGGCGAGGTTGCAGTACTGTGTGTTTTGACGAACAACAGTGACTGTCCGGCGAGCGAAATAATGCTTAAATTTTTACTGTTTTTTCTTCTTGGCGAAAACTGATGAAGAAATAATATAATATGGTTTCAAAATTTACTTTAAAATAAGAAGCTCTATCTGTTGATATAACTTTTATATATATTCGCGATAAAATCTCTTAGCAGTACACGTTTAAAATTGTAATTTAGTGTCATTTTTGATAAAAAAAGTATCGAGCCAATCATTCTAAATCGCGTTTTTATCTTTACGATTTACTTGAGGGTATGTTAAATTTTTATGTAATGATTATTATTTATTAAAAAACTCATAATTAATTAGATTTTCAGACGTTCAAAAATCTTAAAAAGTACTGCAACCCCGCCTTAATAATATTCGTGCTCACGCGGGCAAAATTTGCAAACTAGTTTAAAAAAACAATCAAAACCGGAAAGCGAAGCGAGGCAGCGGACTTTGAGAAGCGGAACAAACGCAAAATAACCGGCCAAGTGCGAGTCGGACTCGCACACCGAGGGTTCCGTACAAACCTGTAGGTATATATTATAAGCAAAAGTTGCGATTTACGATTTAAGACGTATTAAAAAAAACTTCTTACTAGATTAAGTTCCAACAAATTTTTGGTGGTAGTTTACAAGGTAATGTACATCATATTTTTTTTTTAGTTTTATCATTCTCTTATTTTAGTAATTACACGCGGGGCACATTTTACGACTTTGGAAGTGTCTCTCGCGCAAACGGGCAACGCGGACGGACAGACAGACGGCAGCCTAACTTCTCACCAAAGTATCTACTTGTCCCAAGAAAAAACTGCAGCTAAGAAAAAAAAAACTACATATTATCTCTATTATACAAAAATGAATCGCTGAATGTGTTGCTAAGCGCAAATCCCGAGAACAGCTGAACCAATTTCGTTAATTCTTTTTTGCTGTGTTTGTTATTATCAGGAGAGGGTTTTATTATGAAAAAAAAATAAGAAAATTGCCAGTTGACGGGAGCGAAGCCGCGGGGGATAGTTAGTTAAGTTTTTTTTTTTTCTCTTTTAGCAATGACCGCTGAGGAATCTCTCTGCTCTGTGACGTCTTATAACAAATGGATTCACATTTCACGTTACGATAAATATGCTTATTGCGACCTTTTATCCGCTCTCTCACAATAGCGTCTCGGAACGCTGCAGTATCCGGGACGCTGGAAGGACTGAGAGACGTCACGCTTCTGAGACACAATAGGGGTAAGCAGAATATGTAGGTGACGTTTTCTGTGTTGTACTGTTTGGGATTTGGAAACCGAGGGAACGAAGTCTAAGATTTTAATAACTTATCAACCGACTTCAAAAATAGGAGGAGGTTTTTTAATTCAACTGTATGTTTCTTTTTTCTATGTTACACGAACTAAACTAAATAATAACAGCCGCACGGCTCGATCTTTAAAGTTAAGCAACGCTTGCCAATGTTGGTCTGTGGATGGGTGACCAACTTAACATACCGAGTTTCCTCCGGACCTCGGAAAGCACGTTAAGCCGTTGGTCCTGGCTGTCACTTGGAGACACATCTTTGGCAGTCGTTACGGATTGTCAGAAGCCAGTAAATCTGACTCCAGTCTTGCCAAGAAGTACCGTATTAACCAGGTTGTGGGGGTCTGCTAGGCACTGGTATTCAGCTGAATCCGGTTTGACTGGAAGCCGACCCCAATAAAGACCATTCCCTTATTTCCGAAACTACTGACCCTAAAACTTTGAAACAAATACAGATAATAGGTCTTTACCTATATACCGCGTGTATCTGACATCGACGCACAAACGATTTCCATGGGTTCGGGGCATGATTCTGGACACCCTAAGCTTAGAATTTTTCGTCGGCTTTTTTCTCATTTTTTTATTTTTTTCAAGGGTGTTTTTTACTTTAGACTGCTCATAATCGTTATTCTGACCTAACCCAATGAGATTTTTAATCAAAAAATAATTAAATAACTACTTTCACTAAAAAGAGCAATCTGAATAAAGCCACAAATAATATCAGCTCAGCTGAGCGGATACTTTGTAGTAATCTTAAAAAAAATCAGAAAAGAACCGACGAAAAATTCCAACACTGGGGTGTCCAGAATCATGCCCTGGACCCATGGAAATCGTTTGTGCGTCGATGTCAGATACACGCGGTATTAGTGTTAGTTTTTCAAGTTATTGATTTTCAAAAATTAAATGTTTATTACTTTTGATATAGTTGCAATAAAAATACATACCTACTCGGTGAAAATTACGGTTCTTGCGATTCAGCCCGCTGACAGACAGACGGGCGGACAGCAGGCTCTAAGTTATAATAGGGTTCCGTTCGTTACCCTTTGAGTACGGAACCCAAAAAAACCAAACGAAACTATTCAAACGAAGTTTTATGAGAGAACCGTGAAAATACAATAAAAATTCCATTGCATTCTAACATTGTTTGCAACCCTTTGTGAAGTTCTGAATCAAATAAATAAATAAAATCAAGAACACAAGAGCATTTCAAAGCGCAAAACTGAAAGCAAAACTTTATTTAAAGTTAAATATCGCGCGATTTCTCTTGAATTTTTCACTAAACAAAATCGCTGTATCTTTGTTTAGTGACACCTTAGAAATTTACTCGACTGGCCTGCAAGTAAGAAGGTAATACGTTTTACACGTACGATGTTACGTACACGTAGCAACTGGTTTGGAAAATACAAAGGAAAATGGAATACAGGAAAGCTGCCATTTTTATTTCTTGGAAAACTAGGTATTTTCAAAATTATTTCTCTTACTACTTTCGTATTTGTGCGCTCTTAATTTTTATATGTTGGCAATAATATGAATGAAACATTTTAATACATTTCGTTTTGTAGTCAGGCGTCGAGTTCATGGCCGAAACGCAGCTAGCTTTTTGCAGTTATAATAAACTCAAATAATAATTAAAAATATCATGTAAACCTATTCTACTTGCATGACTCTTCTCCTAGAGGAAATCATCGTAATGGTCATGGCATACTATACCGGCACGGCAACGGCACCGCTACAACCCAGTATTATACTGGACTCTCAAATTAGAGCATTTAATTGTGCGTCGTAAATAAGAAATGAGTTGTAATCGAGCCAACCGCATGCTTACAGCGCGCTGATCGCGTGCTTTCAGAGCGCTGAAACCGAGTCTCCGTGAGTCCGTCGAAACGATTGACTGCAAGCTTGCACCTGGCGGCCGGCGCGGACTGCGAGCTTACACCTCGCGGTCAACGCGACGCTTTTGTGCTGTTGCGTTGCCGTTATAAAGTGTCATGACCTTTAGCCACAATCGGACAAATAATTCTTTGAGATTATTTTAAAAAAATACTGACTAAACGTATTTCTTGAATAAACTTTATTTTAAACCATCCATTATGTAGATGTTGCTTGTTACATACAGATAATTCTGCTGCCCATTCTATGGTGTGTCCCTGAGTCGCCTCTTACGATACCCACGGGAAGTGATGGGGTGGTGGTCTTTCACGTCCAACAACATACAGAAAAATAACAAACGGTGTACAGCTGGAAAATCTCTTTGGACTGTTTTCGCCTAATTTGGAGTTTACTTCCCGTCAAACCGAAACACATAAAACTCCAATATGAATAAGGGTGAAGTCAGACGAGCGTAATTTTGTGTGTTGTGAGTCGCGTAAAATGAGTCGGCGGAATTCGGTTTCATCTACTAAGTAAGGTTTTGCGTCGCCGTTTGGCACAAACAGGACTTTAGTATGAAATCGAATGCAGCGTAAAATGAGTCGGCGGAATTCGGTTTCATACTAAATTAGTAAGGTTTTGCGTCGCCGTTTGGCACAAACATTTTTGGGGGCCGAGTCACCCGCGTCCGTAGGAGAATACCCTTCAGCGAATCCCTACACGTGGTCCCCGGGTGGTGCTAAACAGGTGACACTAACCGTATCCGTAGTCTAGTGGTTATACCACCTGATTCAGACCCAGAGGTCCCGGGTTCGATTCCCAGCGGAGGCAAATTTTTTGCTTGGTTTGGTTGGTGGTAGGACTTGTTCTAAGTCCGCCTGGCTAGCTACCACCATCATGTCTAAGTCTGTCGCCATAACAACAATGTTAACAGCATTGTTGTGTTCCGGCAGTTAGAGGTATGATAGCCAGTTCCTCTGTGTAATAGGATTCCGGGTGAAACTCGCTTCCATCTTCGGCCTACTCTTCACTTTCCATCAGGTGAGATTTGGGACAAGAGTTTCCCCGTTCTGTATATAAAAAAAAAAAAAAACAGGACTTTAGTATGAAATCGAATGCAGCGTAAAATGAGTCGGCGGAATTCGGTTTCATACTAAAGTAGTAAGATTTTGCGTCGCCGTTTGGCACAAACAGGACTTTAGTATGAAATCGAATGCAGCGTAAATTCCAGCGACTCATATTACGCTACTCACAACTCATAAAATTACGCTCGTTAGACCATGTCAGAGGCCCTTGAGGCGGTTTAGAAACTCTGACACTAGGGTGTATGAGGTGCCACACGATAAGAAGTAAAAGAATTTTCCATGGAGCCACCATATTACCCATCAGTTACCCTTATAGTAGGCAATAAAACAGTTTTACTCGACAGTAACTAACTCTCACTTCATTGCCTCACTTTGCTCCGTAATTCAAAGATAATAGCCCCGGGCTATTAATGGGCTATCTCGACGACTTCCGAGTCGGAGGAGACGACTTCAAGATTGCATCAGCTATAAGTAAGAGGTCCTCAAAGTATACTAAGTAACTTGTGATTAGGTGGTAGCTATTGTAAAGTAGATGTTTCAAAATGGGCCAGGTCTATGTACATCTATTTACCTCAAAAAAAAAAGAAAAATCCGTAGAATTTTGGAAAAATACACTGTTGTAGTAGTTTGATGTTTTTAAATAACTTTTATCGATTTTCAACATGGCGTCGCACCGATTTAAACCATAGATCATAGAACGATAATTGTCAGCTGACACAACAATGTCACTTCAGAAATAAATGTCAAACGTCATTAATCAATCAAAATGACAGATTAGCGCCATTACGGGTTTTTGTTGTGTGTTGCAATTTAAAAGTGTAATTTCTTGTGTTTTACCAGCAAACAAATGTATTTTAAGCAAATTGGACGGTTGAGAACTATTTGAAATGTATTTCCCAGTTTTTTGGTATAGTGTACAAGGACAAACAAGGACCTGGGCCAGGCTCCATACATTTTGGAACATCTCATTTATATTCCGTGCAACTTGCTTTAAAGTACAGACGGGCGCACATCGAGCTACAACAATCTGTCAAATTTCTTTAATAGATTTTCAACTTTATCTCGAAAGCAATAAATAGGTTCAAGGTTGATTGAGAAAATTTGTCAGTTTCGGATAGTTTTTTTTTAATATCCTTGGACAATTCACACAACGCCATAAATAGTCCCAAGCTAAGCAACCTTATGCTTGTGTTATGGTAACGAGATGGCTGATAAACTACTTATATTATTATTTATTAATGACCTTCCGCAATGCTTTCTTTATTCAGAATCATTTTTATATGCCGATGATCTGAAGTTTGCACGAATGATTGAATCCTCAACAGATAGCGAGCTTCTACAGAACGACCTTAACAGAGTTATTGAATGGTGTAAAAATAACAGAATGCAACTGAATTCTGACAAGTGTTTTCACGTTAAGTTTACGAGAAAGAATAACTACGTAAGTACAAAATACTTCATAAACCAACTTAAAATAAAAGAACTCGAATTAATCAAGGACCTAGGTGTAATTTTCGATAGAAAAGTAAGCTTTATCTAAAAAATCTTCTAAAATGTTAGGCTTCATACTTCGTAACACTAGGGGTTTTCGTAATAGCAACACCAAAGTAATTTTATACAACAGTCTCGTGCGTAGCATCTTGGAATATTGCAGCGTTGTATGGATACCTCATTACGCCACTCATATGCTGCGGTTAGAACGAGTGCAGAAGCGTTTTGTGTGGCACCTAGCTTTTCGTGAAAATAAATCTAAGCAGCTACCCTCCTACAAAACCCGCCTACATCATTTCAGAATGCACACATTATCCACACGCAGAGACGTCACCGACGCCATTTTTTTTTTCAAAATAATTAGAAATCGAATTGATTGCTCGAAATTGTTAAGTCTTGTTAGATTCCATGCTCCATCTAGATACCCAAGAAATATCATCACACCACTATGTCCACCCCTACGTAGGACAATACTTGGCACAAACTCACCAATTCCTAGATTATGTAAAATGTTCAATAGCTGTAATGATTTACTGGATATAAACCAGGACAGTATTAATAAAATTATTAAAGTAATTGTAAATAATTCACTCATAAACACTTAAATAAATACAATGAAAAAACAATTTTTATTTAATTAAATCCAGATTAATTTATTTACCAGTATATTGAATTTTTGTACCTTATTTAATTTAATATTTCTTTATTTAAATATGATGATATCAATTAATGTTATTTTTCTTTTAAAAATTAATTTATGATTGCTTGTCTTGTTAAAATGTTTTATTTTTTTTTATTCGTGTGTTATTACTAATCTAATCTTAAGAACAAAATTAACCTAAATCTAAGTTAAAATAATTCTATTTTGTATATTAAGCCATTTACTGTGCATGTGGTGTTAGCCTTTAAGTGATTGTTACACTTGCAAATGTATATCTGTCCATCGCAATGTATTTTTTATGTGTAAACAATTGTTGGCTAACCTAATAATAAATAAATAAATAAATATGCATTTGTTTTTTTTTTTTTGTAAATACATACATATTATACATATATAGAAAAACACCCAGACTCGGAACAAATACTTGTAGGTCGTACAAATATTTGTTCCGTGCGGGAATCGAACCCGCGACATGCTGCGCAGCAGTCAATCGCTCAACCACTGCGCCAACCGTGTTGTCAACCGTGTCGTCAAGCTTGATGTGTTGGCGACTGTACAGAAAAAACAAACCGGTCAAGTGCGAGTCGGACTCTCATACGAAGGGTTAGGGTACCATGCGCGCCTGCATGATTGGCGCGCGGAGGTACTACACCGGGGGGAAACTCCGCTGACGCGGCAAATGGTCGCGCAGCGGACAGACTTCCGGCGTGATCTCATGGCGACATGGAGACGGCGACCCCTCTTTGAGGAGTGGCTAGAGAGGCGCCACGGCGTCTTCACCTTCCGCCTGATGCAGGTCCTCACCGGACACGGATGTTTCGGGAGGTACCTGCACCGTATCGTGCGGGAGGAAACGCCCGGGTGTCACCACTGTGAGGATCGACCAGAGGACACGGTGGAGCACACTGTGCAGGTGTGCCCCGCTTGGGCGGAGCACCGCCGTGTCCTTGAAGCGGCAATAGGCGGCGACCTATCGCGTCCGGGCCTGGTCCAAGCCATGGTCCGGAGCGAGACGGAATGGGACGCCGTCACCTCTTTTTGCGAAGCAGTCATGCTAGCGAAGGAGGTGGCGGAGTGGGAGAGGGAGAGAACCTCTCGTCCCGGCCACCGTGGTAGACGCCGCGGGCGTCGGAGGCCACCTGGTGACCTCCGGCCACCGTAGGCGCGGGCCTGTGGACGGTGAGCTATGGGCAGTTCGCCGTCCGTCCGTCATCTGACGACAGGCTGTGTCGACGGCGCGTTCGTGTTCCACGCTCGCCTCAAAGAGAGTCAGCACACAGAGGGAAAGGCCCGAAAGGGCCGACGCCTGCCGAAGTCGCGGGACTATTCGAAAGAGATACCGTGGCTCCGGAACACAAAGGGCACTGAAGGAACATGGATGGGTTTTAGTCAGTAGAAGTCTGACACTCCCTCTCGCTCCGCCCAGAGCGGCAGAAGTCATTTGATGATTTCCAATCCCAAAAAAAAAAAATAGCGTTCCGTACCATAAACCTTAATTTTATTCTTTGTTGTTAAAGCGGCAATAGAAATGCACTAACTGTGAAAATTTCTCCTTATGACTCGAAGGGTTTCGTACCATAAATTAATCTATTTAAGTATAGTTATGAGACTGATACACTTAAAATAGAAAATAAAACAAAAATTCGTCCCCATCGCTATCGACTAGAAGTGAGCCCAAAAGACTGGCTGCATTGCCACGTTGTATGGCAATGCTTTTTCTCTGTCCAAGGTAAAAGCCAGCTCTTGGGTCACGCGAAGCATTAACTTAGCGTTTTGCTAGATCTTTAAATAGGACGTGAGCATTCGGACCCCACGGTCCAAGAGTTTCAACTCCAAACGGCTCAACCAATACCATAAACCGAAAAGAGACGTTTCGTGTATAGGATTTGGAGCTTTAATTAATTCAATTTTTAATATATTGTTACTTCTCCTTCCGTATCCAGTCTGACACACACTAAGCCCTAAGGTAGGTAAGTATGTGGAGCAGTCTAAAGTCTAAATTTTTTTATAAATATCATCTTTTTTTTTATAGGTTTTCCCCCCATAACTGAAGCCATACTGGTTTTCAGCTAATTCCGGTTTGACTGGAAGCCGACCCCAATATAGTTGGGAAAAGGCTAGGCAGATGACGAACTGAAGGCGTACTCAAAATTATTTATTGAGACACACGGACAGACACGAGTGATCCAGTAAGGATTAAAAAAAGCCATCCATTACAATAGACCTAAAAATCCATCTAAGTACTAAAACGAGCCATTGTCGTAAGTTTAAACTGTTATCTAAGTTTAGAGCTATCGGCAGACATTCAATACAGAGCTTTTTTCTCTGCACTCTAAATAAAACGCTCAAGTCTTTGCAGGCTCAGATGTGAAGACTACTGTGACCATAAAGTCACAGGATTTCACATTTATATTTTTTTAAATAAATGAGCAGTAACTTTTCAAAATATGGATCCTCATTGGATCGACCAATGAGGACTTATTTTTTATGAAACGTTTATTTATTTATATATACTTTATTGTACATCAAGTTTAAAAATACAAAAATAAAATAAATACATAAAAAAGAGTTGGCGGCCTTATCGCATTCCGCTATTATTTCCATTCCAGGCAACCTAGAATGGAAAGTGATACATATATTCCGCCAGAAATGAAGCACAGAAACATAAAATTAAACGAAAATAAGTGACAACTAAACACTAAATAAAACCTGTTACATTTATGTTCATGTTTAGTGCCTATTTCTATGTATTGTCAGGTCCGGGCATCAACTACTACGAGTCTCACCACAGACACAACAGAACACAGTTAAACATTACATTTTTATGTATGCATATTTATTTATATACATTTTTACTTTCTTTCTTTACCTATTATATAATACCTCGTAAAAGAAAGTAGCTACATAATAGCATACTAAAATTAATCATGCATCAGCATTAAAACTTGAAAAAAATCCCTTAACAAACTAATAAAAATTTTCCTATGACAATCTTCAAAAATTAAAACATTAACCTGTTCGCACCCGCCGCAAATAGCCGTATTTTGAACTGTTTCAACCGTTAATACCCTATGGCACACCCACTAAAACAGAAATTTAAATATTATACCAACATTACAAAGAATAAAAAAACACAACAAAAAAGTTTCTACGTAACGGTGACGTCGCGTAGGGTATTAACGAATGAAACAGTTCATGGCACGTGGGCGTGCCCACGGGTTTTACTAAAAGCTAAATAATGAACAGACACCATAAATTAAAAACGAGCTTTAAATATTGTGTACTTACAATAAATTAAATAACAACGTGTTAATAAAACAAAAACATTGAAAAATCGAACATTTTCAGTAGTAAAACATGATGAACTGGTCAGATTGCAAATAATAAATTATAACACAAAACATCACTTATTTCGATTGCTCATCAAACGATCATTACTGTTCACAAATTAAATTTAAATCAATGTTTACAGTAAAAAAAATATTCGGTAAACAATGCAGATTTAAGGTAAATGCTGCGTAACAGTTGCATTTCATTATTTAATATTGTGGCTGGGTACCGCTTCGAGGTGTGTTGTTGTTACTTGTTTCTAAACACAAGTCTGCTTTTGAACATAATCATCTTAATCCTTCTTATATATAAAATTCTTCCGTTACTGAGGAGTGACTAACAGACAAAGCACAGCCGAAACTACGTTCACTTCGTATCTGAAATTTGTCATGAAGCTTCCCTACAATCCTTTTTATAATTTTTTTAGGGATTGGAAATTATCAAATGACTTCCCCCGCTCTGGGCGGAGTGGGAGGGAGTGTCAAACTTCGACTGACTAAAACCCATCCATGTTCCTTCATTGCCCTTTGTGTTCCGGAGCCTCTTTCGAATAGTCCCGCGACTCCGGCAGTTCCCTACAATACTTACGGGGAGTATTAAGAAAAGATTTCCCGAAATTCCTACGGGAACGAAAATCATGGGATATACGCATATGAAGTCGTGCGCTAGAACTAGTATTTTATAAACCCGTGCATAAAGATTTTAGTAAAAAAATATGTTACACTTAAAAGTACCGAAAACTTACAGATTATCACTTTTAAATCGCCCGTAAAAATCATTTACTTGAAAAACGGTTAAATCTCGGTAATAGCGCCTAAAGGCCCATGAACGCAGTATTTTTCTTATCAAAAACATTGCTCCGCTCTTTACTATAGTATCACCAAACGATCCCATGTCCCTTTTTACGATGGTTCTGTTCAACGTATTTGGACGTCACCAAGTCCCAGTCCAGCGGAGCCGAAAGCTACATTTTCACGGCTCCCATAAAAACGGATCCCGGACTGTCCCATTCAATGCTGACTTATGGCCTCCGCACGGCACTCGCCGATCTCAATTTACTTTCACACCATTGCTGCACTTTATTTTTCCTGTACATCTTGAATGTGGTTACAGAAGTTCAAATGCCCAAAAAGTCTTTTCAAATTTAGCCCAAAACTCTGAATATGACGAAACTTATCGCTAATTTGATAAATCAATAAAGCTCGTGACTTTTGAGACGGTTTTTAATTTCATTTAGGTCCGATGATTAGCTTTGGCTTAGAGCAAAAAAAGAACAGTGGAGGAGTAAGAAATAGTACATTGTTATCCTAGGTTTGAAAGCAACTTATTTAGTCCCGAGAGAAAAATATATAATATATGTATAGTCGTCTTTTGAGAGGGAAAAATAAAAACACGAATTGGCTATAGAAAAATTCCATATCTGAATCTGATGAACTCATTGTGTTATATATTATAATGTCTGCTATATGAGACTGTGAACAAAACTCGAAAAAACAAATGCAGATCAGATTGCCGCTTTGCCGATTATTATTTTTTTAGCGACCGGCCAGCTATTCAGCCATAACATATTCATCATTGTTTTTTATGATTTGATGGCTTTCAGTTGAAAACGATTCTCCCTAGGTCTACAAAGTAATACTTTCAACCCGCTCCTCAGGCAACTTCAGGCCTACTTTCCAAGTATAAGTAGTGTAAACATGTTTTCCATTTTGTTCTTTATCAAGCAAGAAACACTGCTCAGACTAGGCCAATAGACACCAACAAGAGATTTACTATGGGGCAAGCCAAGTTACCAAACACTGGTAATATTAATTAGTCTTAAATTGTGAACAACATTTGATTGCCATGTGAAGTCATGTGAAGAGGAGGAAGAAAACGCATTTAACCAAAAGAGTAATGAACATAAATGTGGATGCATAAGGAGGGAGAAGAAGGCTAAAGAAAAGACGGATGGATTGTGTGAGGAGCGATATGAAAGAAAAGGGAGTTAGTGATAGTTTGACGGCTGATAGGGCAGAGTGGAAGAAAAAAAACGTGTTGCGCCGACCCCAAGTAACATGGGATAAGGGCAGGAAGATGATGATGATTTGATTGAAGCTCTGATCCCAAATAAATTCGATAAAGGCAAGAAAATGCTGATTACAAGGAGTGAACCTTCTGTTCCTCCTCATACATGACCCAGCTCAGTGCATGCCGTGATTTGTGGCTCATGGGATGTCTGCGTTGGTTTATAGTCCTTACGGTCCACTAGTGCATGCATCTTCACGTTCCTGCGACCGAACCGCGCGCTGAATTTTAAGTGGTTTCCCACTCGACTTGTTTATTTTTACTCTTGGAGGAAATTGGTTCATTAAATCTTAGGTGAACACTTAAGAAGTTTATGAATTTTAAATTGGGCAAGTTCAACGAACATGTCCATAAAGAACGAAAGAAAGAAAATCGTATTTATTAGCACAATATAAAACATCTTACCGTACTTGAATATTTTGTGCCGAAAGGGCCATAGCTCAGCATAATGTCAGGTGGCAACTAGAGGTTGCAAAAATTCGATAGTTTTGATTTTCGAATATTCAAATATTTTTTCAGTGCTGTTTGAGTATAATTTGAATATTCGATAATTTTCAAAAAATTAAGAACACTTGAAATATCAGCTTTTATTGCTTTAGGAACTATGTTTTTATGAACAATTCAACAAAATTTTAATAATTATAAAATTCTTACACAAATTACGAAGCCTTAAGTTCGTTTATTTTAAAACAAATTACTGGTATTAAAAAATAGACAAAAAAATTCAATTACCTACTCAATTATTTAAAATTTGGAAAGTTTCGATTAGATTTATGATAGCACAAGTTTAAACCTTAGAGGTTTTTGGTCGCTATTTAATATACAAAATTAACACACACACAAGTTATTACACAGTGAGGAATAGAAATAAAGTAGAGAGCGAATACAACAGAAGTCGGCATGAGCCCCAAACTGGGCACAGCCTGTATCTTAGTGGCCCAGCATCATTGAATTAGCATATTGGATGTTTTGTGTGGCAGCACAATGTGACATGCTTCTTAAATACCTATATAAAAAAATGATTTAAAAAATTGAGAGTCGAAAAGCAAAAACTTAAACAAAATTTTACTTTTTAGGATGCCTATAAGAGTGGATCATACACCAAAACCACCACACCAGTAATCTCGTCAGTCCACAGGTCCCATCCCAAAAACCTTACAAAAACATCTTCAATCGCGAAAGCAAAACTTCGCCTCAAAAACAAAATGGCGCTTGGCACCCAGCCAGAGTCTCCACCCGCTAACTATAGCTATACTTCAATCAATCTTTAAAACCCGTAACTTATGGCCCTACGTGTCTCCGGATGATAGGGTGGTTTCCCGTGATTGTACCTCGTATCCTCTCCTTGGGAATATTCTTGAACTACGTGACGTAATGGGCTAGTTACTGCGGATAGCCTGAGGTTTCTGAACTGAGTTTACGGCTGATCGTATCGAAGCAAGTTATGCCAAACACAGGTGTTTAGAGTCAGCCTTAGAATAGAGAATATGCATGAAATCATAAATCATATTTATTTTTGCAAATAGGTTACATGTAACTCTTTTACACGTCAATTTTTTTATTTTCCTAGATGAGGCCGATGTTTCCTAGCTACTACTACCTTGAAAAGAAACACCAAAACAAACTCAGAGGATAGTCTCTTTTAAAGTCCACACAAACGTGAATAATATTTGAAAACCATGTAGTAAGTCTGTGGTGGCCTTTTGAGGAATGTACCACGCAGGTTTGATTGGACCTGTTCAGACAGTGCAAGCATTTGTCAGTTATCATGCAGCTCAACTCAGAACTTTAAGGAGCTCACTCACACATGACATTTTTTTCCAAAATCTCTAAAAAACTATCATGAAATTATTTTTTAAATACATTCATCAGTGGTGAAGTAATAAAATGTCAAAGATTACAATTAGAAAGAGAAGTCTGATATGAACTTTGTCGTCAGTCCATGACGCTATACAGCTGCCATACATATCAGGGTTTTCGCAAGAGGGACAGATATATTTGTTTAAAATAATGATATCTCGTTTCATTTGTTTTTCGTCTAATTTTAATTCTATTTACACTTTATTACACTGTTTTTACTAGTTAGTTAATTTTGTAGATAATAAATTCATGCATATTCCCTATTGTTGGTTTTGATGACGAGTATCAATGTATTTTCTTACGTTACAAATGAAAAATTGTATACTAAACTAAACTTTTAACAGGACGTGTCCTTTTCCACGTATAGGTAAATGTAAAACGTGTTACAGAATAACCGCAACAAGCGGTTTTAAATTTCTAAAAAGGTTAAAAAGGTGTGGATGTACTCAACATTATGAACAACTTTTATTATTGGATCAACCCTGTAATCGCGAAAATAAATCAGAAATTCTATCATTTCTGTGTAGGTTTGGCACGAAAATGTACAGACCACTTTTTTTTAAAGACGAATACAATGACGCCTTTCAGGTTTTGCGTCTATTACGTTGTTTGCAAGATATCAGCTGAACGCGTACACCCACAGAAATGTAAGGTTTAGCTGCCTAATAATTCTGTCTAACACCTGTCACATTTGATTACCAATGTTGGCAGTACACAGTCGAAAAAAAAAAAGTGTGAAACGCAAAGTTTCTTGGCCTTTTCATTTCTCCAACTATACCCAACTAAAAGAAAATCCGATCTCACTAACAATACAACACTAAAAAGAATAAAACCAACCCTTGTTTCAAAGCTAAAATATTTAATGCATCTCTCTCCCTTAGTGCTTCAAGTAGTATTTAATCATTTCAACGAGAATGCTTAAAAATTTTTGCGCAGACAAAAGTAAAATTAACGGAATGCTTGAGTTTTTTTTTTCTTTAAGTCATAAAGCAGAGGAGGAGGTGTCGATGAAAGCGTTTAGAATTTATGTTAATTGTTGAAAGACCAACGATTATTTTTAGGGTTAACTTGGTAATCGAAATAAATCCCTTAGACAGCGTTTTTTGGAATCGTCATTGAATCAGAAAGAGGTTCCCTGCTGGACGTTGCCTCCACCAAGTGTCACTACGTCGAAAGGTCCTTTCAAAATTCAAAAGTCATTTATACCTAAACCCTACCTAATTGTTAAACACTACTTTCCGCCACATCTGTGTCCTTTGTTTAACCCAGGATAAATTTGTACTACCTAGAGGAATCACTGACTCTGAAGATACAGGCATTGCCTTGTTTCAGAGCCAGAGTTCAACAAATGTATTGCTATATAAATAAGCCCTACCAGATTGTGCAATGTATACAATATACTCGTACCAGTAATGTGACCTCTACATCCATTGTATTGCTTAGTATGCTTAAGTCCTTTAATGTTTTTTTGGAATTAATTATTTATTTATTTGTTCAAATTAGGCTGAGAGTAGGCACTTTTTGAACGTCAAAAGAGATGTTCCAAAATGAATGGAGCATGGGCCAGGTCCTTGTACACTATACTAACAAATAGGGAAAAATTACATTTAAAACAGTTCTCAACTGTCCAATTTCTTTAAAATAGCTTTGTTTGCTGGTAAAGCACAAGAATTTACACTTGAAATTGCAACACACAACAAAGACTCGTAATGGCGGTAAGCTGTCATTTTGATTGATTATTGAAGTTTGACATTTAATTCTGATATGTTTATTTACCGACAACGAGACAAAAGTGACTGAAGTAGTCATCTATGATATTTCTTATTATCTAGTAATCGTTAAAACAATTCATTAAAAGACTTTCATCTTTTTTTTTTTTTTTAGGGATGGGAATTCATCCAATGACTCCTCCCGCTCTGGGTGTAGCGGGAGGGAGTGTCAGACTTCTACTGACTAAAACCCATCCATGTTCCTTCATTGCCCTTTGTGTTCCAGAGCCACGGTGTCTCTTGCGAATAATCCCGCGACTCCGGCAGGCGTCGGCCCTTTCGGGCCCCTCTGTGTTGCTGACTCTCTTTGAGGCGCGCGTGGAACACTAACGCGCCGTCGACACGGCCTGTCGTCACTAGATGGACGGACGGCGAGCCATCCATAGCTCGCCGTCCACAGGCCCGCGCCTACGGTGGCCGGAGGTCACCAGGTGGCCCCGACGCCCGCGGCGTCTACCACGGCGGCCGGGACGAGAGGGTCTCCTCTCCCGCTCCGCCACCTCCTTCGCTAGCATGACTGCTTCGCAGAAGGAGGCAACGGCGTCCCATTCCGTCTCGCTCCGGACCATGGCTTGGACCAGGGCCGGACGCGCGAGGTCGCCGCCAATCGCCGTTTCGAGGACACGGCGGTGCGCCGCCCAAGCGGGGCACACCTGCACAGTGTGCTCTACCGTGTCCTCCGGTCGATCCTCGCAAAGACTTTCATCTTCATCCAAGTCTTTTCCCAACTGATTTAGGGTCAGCTTCCATTCAAACCGGATACAACAACAAGGTAGTACAGATTTTCTGGCTTCTGACAATCCGTAATGACTGCCAAAGGTCAATAAATGACAGCCCGTTCTAACTGTTTAACGTGCTTTCCGAGGCACAAGGAATAGTTTAATTTCATTTAATTATTTATTTAAATAAAGCAGATCTTTGACTAATCATTAAAAAAACTGTAAGCTCAACTCAATCAACGAATAATGTGCAACCACTTACTTAAACTTCAAAATATTCTAAGGATTTAAAAGTTTGGAGTCTGGACCAATAAACACACGGTATAAACACATTTGCCGCTATAATACCGAAACACACAATCTTATACTAGTGAATGAGTATCACCATCTTAAGATTCACATACCACAGCGTCTTCAGTAAAAACTATCTGCAAAACCCGATTCAAACGTCATTCTGCATGAACGCTTTTCAATAGCGCATACATTCAAAACACTGCGCAAAGCAAACTCAGCCAACAAAAACATTCCAAAGTTCACAGACAGAACCAACAATGCAAAAACAATCCCACTTGACCGACGTCTAGCTGTAAAACTTTACAAAGAAAATAAAACAATGATTCCAGACGAATGATCTAAAATATACAATTTATTATGAAGAGCAACCGTTTTGAACCCACTCTCCCAGAAATACTTCACAAGTTAATGTTTTAAAATCTTGAATATTTATAGGATTATATAAAGAGCAGCGTTCAACTTTGAATTGTTGTGGATTGAACAAGTAAAGAGTATTTTCTCTTTGTTCAACTGTCTTGAAGATAGTCTTTTGGTTTTGAAGCAAAATTGCTGATTATTCAAAGTTTAAACTTTTCTATATGCTACGGCTACACTATCGCGATAACGCGAAGATTTGCGTTGTCGCAACACATCTGGCCAAAGAATTCGTCGTATCGCGAATCATCTTCGCGAATACGAATGCCCTTCACGCCGTAAATTGCCGCACATCAAAAGATTTGTCGCGACAAAGTTCGTGCGGTTGGCTACACACTTCGCGCGCTTTAGTTGACTGCGAGACGCCGAGCGGTTTGAAGGGTTTGAACGTGTTTGATTGAATTTGTTAATAATGGATTGGATTAATGAGAGAATATTAGAATTCATACAACATTTTGTTCAAGTAATAAAGATGCAATAAATAATTATTAGCCGCCATGTAATACAGCGCAACCGCCTCTTCCATGTTTCCCGCGAAATGAATTATCGCGACGTTCTTTATTATCGCGACGTAGTGAAGTTTTTTTTGATGTGGCCAAGCGGCAAGCACTTCGTCATGGATCTAACATGAACTTTTATCGTGACAACGCGAACACGAATCTTTGCCTTCAAGTCTGGCCGTAGCTTTAGAGACCCTCATAGTAACAAACTACTACAAAATACACCAAAACTGCTTGGTGTCAATTCTCTTTCTTGCTCGTGTAGACAATTCAATTTACATTATTTTATTTACATGTTTCGAACAGAATTGAACCAAGTTGACAACAGTGGTTTGATCTTATGTAAGTAACAGCTACTACTTTAGTTTTTTACTAAAAGTTTGTAATTATATTTTATAGTTTTGTTTTACAAGATAGTGATGATGATGCGAAGAGTTTGTTTAGGTTCATGGCACAGATATGACTGATTTGTTTTAAGAGCGTGTATTCCGTCCACTAGCGCCGCCAATCGTTTTTTATTATTTGTGGTAAATTTAAGACACGTAGATAAAAAACCGCTCTGTAGTGCACTGAAGAAATGTATTTATTACGTTTTGAGAGTTATGTTTTGTACTTTAGAACATAAATAGTTGCCAAAATCGATATTTTTGCTAAAAGTGGCCACTTTTAGCAATAATTGCCGTTTTGGCTATTTAGCCATGAGTTATGTAATAAAAATAGCTGTAAAAAAATAATAGATTCATTTCTTCAGTGCACTACAGAGCGGTTTTTTATCTACGTGTCTTAAATTTACCACAATTATTAAAAAACGATTGGCTGCGCTAGTGGACGGAATACACACTCTTAAGGGTACGATGGGACTGACACACGCATTGCGATGAAAAATGTCTCTAAATAAATAAAGAAAATTAAAATAAGATACCGCGATGATGGTTCACGTTTGGTCGAATAGATGGCGTTGTGGTTCTTTTTGTTGCTATACATACACTTCGTTTTTTTTTTAATTATTCCGCTACCTTGTAATCAAAATTCTATAACCAACCATGCTTGGGAGCTACAGAAACCACCTTTCAACTTATTAACTGATCGTCATTTTCGTCGTAATAATTTAAATAGCAATAAACCGACTTCCAAGTAAATTACCACACCTCAATACAAAACTTACAAAATTAATTTACTCGACTTTTAATCAGTTTTGTTTAATAACGTTACAGAAACACGATTTTTCACCTTTTGCAAATGAATAACGTTTTCTTTATAGTGCAATATTTGAGTTCATTTTCTGTTAACATTTTAATAAGAATGTACGTTTATATTGGTTACTGCATTTTTTAAAAACGAACCACATGTATGTGAAGGCGTCAGCGACGGCTGAGCGATAGCGCCATCATCGTTTGGGTTCGGTGGTATCAGAATCATTGTAGAATAAACACTCAATACAGTACTAAGCTCTCTTTATTAACTGGGACTGAGTGCTAGTACTTTACAAATAGACAGTCCCCCAAAACGCCCGCCCGTTACCACTTCCTAGTGTTTTATCTGTGGAGAAGAAGTGGCCAACAAACTCCACAGCAACACATCTGTCTTTAGAGTTAGAAGAACTCGCAAATTTAATTAAAATAGGTAAACCGACAGTTTCGTTCTGGACGAGTGTCCTAGTCGGTGTCTCGAGCCGTGCTCGAGCCAAAGTGCGCTCAGCAAAGTCCCCACTCTCCAATACGACTCTGTCCACGTGCCGCAATTACAACTGTCAACTGACGTCACGGCGTTTACCACTACCCACTACTAGAATACTCAAATCAGCAACTAATTATTAAATGATATCTTTATCCACGACATATGTATTCGTTTGGTACGAAATTGGTAATATTTTGTGTTGTCATACGGATAAATTGATGAGCTAGATATAAGGCCTGGCCTAACATTAGTCACTAAACGTTTGATAAGTGCACTGTGTGTATGTATATGCCGTTATCCTTCCAACCTAGTCCCCAAAAGAGTATTCTGAAATGAGGCACACCAGATAGCAGCACTGAGACGTCAGGTCTAGTCAACATTCAATGTCATGTTGACGTCATATGTCAAGATTTGGAAGATCTCTTTGTCTTCATGTGATGTGGTGAATTTTTCAGATATTACATTTTTGGCAGTATAAGTTTTCCTCGGTATTTACATATCCTTATGAAAATTCTTCTTCTTTTTCTAAACCTGGTTCTAAAAAACTTTTTTACAAAAAAAAAATAACCGGCTTCCAAACAAAACACTACAAAGTATAATTTATAACTTAATAATATTTTTAATTTCGGAGGTCGGTGTTTTTGGTTTTGTTCCTTTGTTTGTTAACACTGACTTCCGAGATTAAATTTATTTTATACTTTGTAGTGTTTTGTTTGGAAGTCGTATATTTTTTTTTTTTTTGTAAAAATCTTTAATTTTTCACTTTTAAATGGTGAATCTTGGACTACGTCATCGTCTACGCAGAAATTTAAATAAGCAAAAAATGCTCATAAAATAAAAACTACCCACTGAGCCAATCCGAATCAAACGGTAAGTATGCTGCCGAAACCTCGGAGTAATCAGGTACATAAATAAAAAAAATACCGAGTTAAGAACCTCCTCCTTATTTGGAAGTCGGTTAAAAAGTCTCACAACTTAAACTCGACCGTAATATTCAAAGCTCCCCTATACTTCACCCCCGTGCCACATTCCCGACGCAAACTCGCTAACTTCGTCCCTGGAACCGCATCCCGACTCGCACCACGTAGCTAGTCGTAGCTAGTCGTAGCTAGTCGTAACTACCGGAATCCGTTTGTAACAATACGTCGGAATTCCATAACTGAATTCGATTTTAAAGCCGCTACGTGTTACACGGATTTCAGGGAAAAAGTCGTTTGGGATTTCATTGTGGAGTGGTGAAAGTTTTAGTTTTGTTGCGTTCCATGTGCTGTTGGATGATATAATAAATAACAGGAGTAGTAATTGGGCTCGATGCAGTTCGAGATGATGACTTTGTGATGATTTTCGTGTGTATATGCCGCTGGAAAATTACAAACGCCGTAAGATATATTCCAATCCTTTGCAACTTCCAGACCTTCTTTTGTATGTAAATAAAACATGATGTGTCTTTTAACTTTAAGTTTTAATTATAGCTAAATGATTTTTTCTTTTATTTTATTACTAATGTTTACTTAAGCACTATCTAGCCTGAAACACAGGTTTCAACCTTTTATTCCATTCCAGGTATATATCGTTTAGAGTAGATTTTTGTTACAATACGCCGTGTCCTAATATCCGAGTAACATGCGCGTGTTCGTGCTCGTTTCCACGTATTGACTGCACGAATGCTCGCTTTGTAACATGTTACATTACGCCCCGTAAAAACGGTCAGTACCTACGCAGAAGCAATCTGCCAGCCAATGTGGATCGTGTGTTGCAGAATTTGTTCGGCACAACTCGAATGGGTTTTAATCGGTAAGAGTCTGAAACTCCCTTCTTCGCCCAAAGCGGGATGTATACTGATTTTCAATCCTTACTTTTCTAAAAAAAAGTGGATCGTGTGGATGTAGCCTCTACAAGCATTTTGTCGCAGTCAATGATTCGCGAAATTTATAAACAGTGCCACCAATTCTGCTTGTCTCCATAAAATGAGGAAGTAAAAGAGCGAAAAAAATAAATCAAGTTTATGGCTCGAAGTTAGTGAGAGATTACCACGAGTTTGCGACCTTTGTGCAAAAAATATTTTATGATGCTACTAGATTATACAAGCTGTGATAAAAAAGTTTCAATTGGAGGTGTTGCTTTTAAAAATGGCGGTACATGAACATTCTGCTTATTTATTATCTATCTACAGTTTCTGTCACAGTTAGGAATCATTCTTCGACATGTTTCGTTTGTCCTTATCTCAAATTCGGGGTTGGCACAAAATTCAAAAGTCATTTATTCAAATTAAGCTGAGAGCCAGCACTTTTTGAACGTCAAGTTTTACAAAAGACAGTCCCCCAAAACGCTCGCCCGTCACCACTTCCTTGTGGAAGTGAAGAAGGAAGAAGTGGCCAACAAACTCCTCAGCAATACAACTGTCTGATACGTTTTAGGAACCAGAATTTTACGATAATTAGTATTCAAAGTAATTAATATATGACACAAATAAATATATATATATATATAATCAGCTAGCACACTATGAAACTAAAACAAAATACACACTTTAAGCAAGTTTTGACGTATGTGGATTAAATAAATATAAAAAAAATTAAAAATTTACTAGCCTTTTCCCAACTATATTGGGTTCGGCTTCCATTTTTTTGCGTGGAGCGGCTGCCTACCAGACCTCTACAACCCATTAACTAGGTACCACGGTACTCCTTGGCAAGACTGGTGTCAGATGTTCTGGCTTCCGACTATCCGTAACGACTGCCAAAGATCTCCAAATGACAGCTGGGACCAACAGCTTAACTTGCTTTCCGAGGCACGGAGGAAACTCGGTATGTTAAGATGGTCACCTATCCACAGACCAACCTCGGCAAGCGTTGCTTAACTTTGAAGATCGACCTGTGTGGCTGTATTTATCCACGAGCTCTCAAACTTTGCCTTGCAATAGTTTGAAAGTGACCAGCCGCCGCACTTTGAAATTCTTTAATTTATAAAACAGCCAGGAATTTAATCTGGGATAGTGTCGCACGGCATTATAGACCATGCGTAGTCGAATGCAACCATGTGCATTGCAAACTAAAAGGAATACATAAAATGGAAAACAGGTAACTGGCTTACTGTCAGTAGGTACTGAAGTTTTTCAGAAAAACTATGTTGGATACTTTTAAAATCAGAGCGCTTTTTAGGGTTCCGTACCCAAAGAGTAAAACGGGACCTTATTACTTAGACTTCGCTGTCCGTCTGTCTGTCTCCAGGTTGTATCTCATGAAGTTAGACTGACAGTTGAAATTTTCACAGATGATGTATTTCTGTTGCCGCTATAACAATTACCTACTAAAAAACGGAATAAAATAAAAAATTAAGGGGGCTTCTATACAAAAAAACGTGTTTTTTGTTGCCGTTTTTATAGATAGTAATTAGTACGGAACCTTTAGTGCGCAAATCCTTCTCGCACTTGGCCAGTTTTTTTCCAAATTCACTATGAAATGGGAACAAAAGGATCAATTCTACTAATTCTCTAAACATCATTCGGATTCGCATCTCGGTCGCAATCATGTCGCAATCAATCAAAAACTTTTTTACAAAAAAAAATTAACCAAAAACACCGACTTCCGAAATTATGATTATTTAATACTTTGTGGTGTTATGTTTGGAAGTCGGTAATATGTTTTTTTTTTTGTAAAAAAGTTATTTATTTTTCACTTTAAAGTGGTGATACTTGGACGACGACGTCTTCGTTTGCGCTGAAATGGATATAAGTAAAATTGTTCATAAAATAAAAACAACTGAGCCAAACTGAATTACATTTACAAGATGAAATGGCAAGTATACCGCATAGAACTAAAAAAAATCGGATCACAAAATCGGAGGAATCGGTATACACACATAAAACTAAAAAAAAAACCCGCCGACTTGAAAACCTCCTCCTTTTTTGGAATATTTTCATTCATTTTTGACAGATTGCGACTAACACGCGAATGTGAACACGTGTGTTGCATAAAAAATATTTGAATTGGCAATAAAAAAGAACGCATCTTTGTAGTATAAAACAACCAAATAAGACAACAGTCGTACTCATTCGAAGGTCGAAAATACAAAAACCAATTCGCATTTCCTTAAGGCCGTACCCTGACCAAATAACCTTGAGCATTTTTTCCCTCAATAACAGCGCAAGAGATACAATAGCGAATACGCTCAGAATGTTGAATAAAATCGTTATAAAATCTAATTTTGGTCGTTTGAATAAAATACTTCTACCAAAATGTTCATGATTAAATTGCCTATCCATTAGTGCAAGTACAAAATCAAAATAATCGTTAGTTTTCGAGAAGATGCATGTTTTCAGTAATTTTTTCTCATTTCTGTGGTTTCGTTGTGAGGAGATTACTTAAACATTATACTTAGTAATAAAAAATAAAATCTAACATTTTGAAGCCAAGATTATGTAGAAATTTAATGTATTTTTCATTAGTTGATATTTCTTTTGGATAAAGAGTAGATAGCTCCAAAAAACTGCACAAAAAACGCATTAAGTACAAAATACGACATGTTAGAAGTGTTAGAACATTCTCGAACAAGCCACTTACCGAATCTTGCACGTGCCCTTTCATCCATCACAGACGAAACGGAAAATTGGAGAAAAAATTCGTGCTGATTGACACGTGTTAAAAGATGCCACTCCATAGCTGCCAAAGGCTAAGCTACGCACGTGTGTGTACTATTATAAATTGTTAGACAGCCCTAAGCATATAAAATACTAGCTGACCCGCGCAACTTTGTCTGCGTCACATTTTCCAAGAATGCTCCGCTCCTAAATAATATTGCGACTATAAATTGAGATTTAAGCTACCCTATCTTTCAAGTTGGATCAAACTGCACACGGCATGCAAGTTTGGTTAAAATCGGTTAAGTAGTTTAAGAGTCCATCGCGGACAAACAACGTGACACGTGATTTATATTGTATATAAAATATAAACGCTGATACTTCATAATTTAATGTGATGTTTCCCACAGTTGTTGTTTTTCGAAACATAATTACTATGTACTTTCCGTCATACTTTAAACTTCGTGGTGGACACATTAATATAAATTTGTTCTAATTCCATAAAATTCTTTCAAGGTTAATAAATAGTTTTTATTTAAAAAAAAGACTTAAACATGAAACAACCGGCCCTGTTACAGAACCTGCCTTGTTTTGTATGAAAATATAGGCAGGATCGTCCACTGCAAGCACTGCATACCCAACAAAGAACCGGCCAAGAGACTCCCACGCGTCTGACTCGCATTTGGCCGGTTTACGCCCGGTACGAAGGGCTCTGTACCATAAACCTTAATTTTTATTATTTGTTGTTATAGCGGCAATAGAAATACACAATCTGTGAAAATTTCAACTGTCTACCTATTACGGTTCTTGAGATACAGCCCGCTGACAAACAGACGGACGGACGGACAGTAGAGGCTCTTTATATACCTAGCTCGCTCTAGCTAGCTCGCTCTGCGCAAGCGATTCTATTGGTTCTTGACAGGTTCACTGTCCGCAAAGTAGACACAAAAGTTAAGCAATCAGCGAATACCACATGCGGTTCATGGGACTGTGAACTGGTTACAAACACATCCTTCGCTTCGCATCCTCGCACATGTAGAAGAAAACAAGAATAGAAAGAAAGAAATAAAAGAAACAAAAGAGAAGAAAAGAAAGATAAGAAAAAAAATACAGGAAAGAAATCAAATACATTTATTCCGCCAGAAATGACGCACAAAAACACAAAATTAAAAAAAGAAAATAAGTGACTAACTTAAAAATAAATAAAAACTGTTACATTTATGTTCGTATGTCAGGTCCGGGCATCAACCTACCAAGAGACTGGTCACACCACAAAAACAACACAGTTCTACAGTTGTCTATGGCGTGACCGTGACATCCAGCATTGGCTGACAGTGACAAGTTGACAACATAAAAACAAAATAAACAGAAATTGAAATCAGTTGCCATAAATATAAAAAAAAAAAAAAAAAAAAGAAATTGAAATAAATGGGCAATTTAGGTACAAATAACACGAAAAATAAAAACTCAAGCCGGGTATATTTTTTGTAAAACAGTCTTTTTCAAAGTGGATATACGGCAATGACTTCTATTGGTAAACGATAACAAAATAACTATACTTAGGTACCTATTAACCAAAACGATCCTTCACTAAAAAGGTTTTTTAAGCCTTTTCAAAAAAATAACCTTTCAAAAATCGAATTTCGAACGGCATCGCTTTAAAAAAATAAACAGTATCATTTTGTGAATCCGACAAAGATTTTAATCTCTATTGACTGTTCATTGGAGGGAATGACGCTATTCAGGACGCTTACGTATCTTTTTTCAGCGAATATACACAATTTCAGATATCCGCTTCCGTCAGCGAACGTCCCAGGTGAACGCGATACCATTGAACATGCTTAATAATGTATGTTGATTTACTTTACATTTGAAATCATGGGATTAACACCTTCTTGCTTTCTGTTTATCTTTAGGGGAAATGTTTAGCTTAAAGAGGGTTTCCTTTGAGGACCGAAATTATTTGAGGCTTGTGTAGTTCATATCACTCTGCTGGGACACAGAACAAAATCCGTTCTGGTGTGATTGACAAACAAACATCAATGTACCCATCCATCCAAACTTTCGCATAGAAGATTATAAATATAAATAAAAGATTCCAAAGTAAGTTTATTCCAAACCAGAAAAAGAATATGGAAGCCTCTTCAATCTGTAATTTGTAAAAGGAAAATAGTCGTAAAATCTCGAATAAACTGCTCAGAACTTGTGATTAGCTTACCAAAATAACTAAAACCGTAAAAGTTGAAATTGGATTCGAATACAGATTCAGAAGTTTCCTGAAATCGTGTTTACTCAAATAGATTATTTTTCTACACTCGTAATAATAACAAAATTAATTATTTTTTCCAAATTCTGCAATAGTACTGCTCCAACCGGGGATTGTCCTTGGGAATACTTTCAGTGCATACAGGGATAATCGCCAGTTGGTGCCCCATTACATTTGAAATGTCTAACGGGGCCTCTGCGAGTTGGTTTCGGCCCCTCGTACGCCTACCAAAGGACCGGGTCTCCAGGGACCCGAGAAAGTAAAAAAAAATAAAAAAATTGGAATATGGAGTCAGCGTCACTTTGACTTACGGAGCCGAAACGTGGACACTCACGGTACGGCTGATCCATCAATTCAAAGTCGCAAGCTCAGCAAGCTATGGAACGGCCTAGGTTTGGGGTCTCTTTGAGAGATCGAATCCGCAACGAAGTGATCCGACAGAGAACCTAAATTGTGGACATAGCTCACAGACTAAGCAAGCTGAAGTGGCAATGAGCCGGACATATTAGCCGTAGAATCGATGACCGTTGGTGTAGACGAGTTCTTGAGTGAAGACCGCGAATCAGCAAACGTAAGGTAGGACGCCCTCAGGCTAGGTGGAGCGACGATCTTCGCAGGGTGGCTGGTAGCAGCTGGATGAGAGTTGCCGATGATGAGGGGTATAGTTTCAAAACCCGCCAAGTCCAGAGTCGTTCAAAATCCAGGAATAGAAAATGTGTGATGAATTCTTGTAGCATTACTTAATTAATGATGTGTCTGTGCCTTTTGAAAAATTGGTTGCTTTACCTACGTTTTGTAACTTATTCATTAAATTATTATGTTTTACAAACGTATAAAAAGCAAAACAATGATGGACATAGCTGAATTTGAAACTGAAGTTAGGACATAGTTAGTTTTGAATCTGACATACGTGGACATTGCTGTATTTGCTACGACTAATAATATGTATACAGCGACTTAAAATATTTGATACTTGTATCGTATGTGATAAAAGCGTCGTCATGTGGAAAAGGTATAGAAATGAAAAACACATTTAATAAATCAATTAGTATTTTATTTATTTATTTAGATGTGATTAAACATCGCAAAAGCAAGACAAGGAAAAAGGGGAGACCTTTGTCTAACAGTGGGACATACAGACATACAAATGGTTTGGTTATGGTATGGTTTTTCTGGTAATTTTTTTGCCGAATATCTGAAAAGAAAGTCGCACATGAACCAATTCGCATCCATAGATACCTACATAAAAATCTCCTCGAAATTTGGGGATCGGCTCACATAAATATCGACATTTCGAATATACGTGTACAAAAAGACGATTAAAAAAATACAAAGAAACAAAAGTTTCAACTTAAAAAAAAATATTTTTTTTGAAATCAGTGATCAAAACTACTCGTAATAGTATCTACTTACCTCTCTAATTTCTGCAGGTTTCTCTTCCATTGTTCTGGTTTTCTCTGTCGTTTCCGAGCTTTACTTTTATCTACAACGATCGGGGTTGTATCCTTCTTCGTAATTATGGCACTTTAACTTCGAAAATATTACAGTATCTAATAAAAAAAATAACTTTTTCACGAGAAAAACACAACAAAAACTTAGCTGGCCGCCATAAGAGTTTCTTATATCACGTGACCAAAATGGTGGCTCGCTATTGGCTAGTTTGGACTTTGCGGTTTTTGAATTAAACTATGATGGACTTGGCTGTGTTTGAAGCTTACAGCCTACTTTAAAGTGAATTTTCTATTGGACATAGCTGTTTATGGTAAGATCTGAAAAATCTAAAATGTGCGGAAAAAGATGGAGTTGCTAGAGACATAAAAATATTGCTACGTGTAAAAAATGGACTTTGCGGGTTTTGAAACTATACCCCTCAATAGTACTGCTCCAACCGGGGATTGTCCTTGGGAATACTTTCAGTGCATACAGGGATAATCGCCAGTTGGTGCCCCATTACATTTGAAATGTCTAACGGGGCCTCTGCGAGTTGGTTTCGGCCCCTCGTACGCCTACCAAAGGACCGGGTCTCCAGGGACCCGAGAAAGTAAAAAAAAATAAAAAAATTGGAATATGGAGTCAGCGTCACTTTGACTTACGGAGCCGAAACGTGGACACTCACGGTACGGCTGATCCATCAATTCAAAGTCGCAAGCTCAGCAAGCTATGGAACGGCCTAGGTTTGGGGTCTCTTTGAGAGATCGAATCCGCAACGAAGTGATCCGACAGAGAACCTAAATTGTGGACATAGCTCACAGACTAAGCAAGCTGAAGTGGCAATGAGCCGGACATATTAGCCGTAGAATCGATGACCGTTGGTGTAGACGAGTTCTTGAGTGAAGACCGCGAATCAGCAAACGTAAGGTAGGACGCCCTCAGGCTAGGTGGAGCGACGATCTTCGCAGGGTGGCTGGTAGCAGCTGGATGAGAGTTGCCGATGATCGAGCCAAATGGCGTGCACTTGGAGAGGCCTATGTCCGGCAGTGGACTGTTATAGGCTGATGATGATGTAATTGTGCCGATTTTCGTTACGGCCAACGACCTGATGGTTCTTGCCTTAAGTTTCGACGACCATCTGTCGAGCTGGCGTTACGCAGTTGGATAAAGGGCCTGATACTAAAGGCAGTACTCCTTGATGCGGCTCGTATTTCTCTGTAGCTACATTTTTATGTCTCGACAGCAGAATTGGCGGTGAGGTATCTTTGTATTAGTACAAGCGAGCTTTGTCACTCAAGTGAAGCTTGATATCGAAATGGTTATTAACAGAATAGCACTGCTGGTAGCTTGGACCCTGCCGACACCGGCGGACTACTATTTTTTTAAATATATTTTTATTTTTATATTAAGCGTTTTTTTAATCTTCGTCCTGTCGAATGGGCAGCAGGCCGGCAGCACCACACACCCTAGTGTCAGAGTTTCTAAACCGCCTCTAGGGCCTCTGACATGGTTTTACGACCGCCATTTGGCGGCCGGGACCATCGGCTTATACGTACGTGCCTTTCAAAGCACGGAATCATCTTTTCATCAGACAATCAGGTGATTCAAGCCTGCAATTTCTAAGCCAAACCGGAAACAACTTTACAAACTATGCTTCTCGTGGGAATCGAACTCATGACCACCGGGTCACAAGGCAAGCGCCTAAAACCACTCGACCATCGAGAGAGTTTTTTAAATAAATATTTTAAAATGTAAAAAGTATGTAAGGTAAGGTACCTCTTAGTCCCGGCGCTCAGCCGGGCGCTCGAATTGTTCGGAAATTAAAACAAATCATAATAAGTCACCCGCGTCCGTAGGAGAATACCCTTCAGCGAATCCCTACACGTGGTCCCCGGGTGGTGCTAAACAGGTGACACTAGCCGCCTCCGTGGTCTAGTGGTTATACCACCTGATTCAGACCCAGAGATCCCGGGTTCGATTACCAGCGGGGGCAAATTTTTTGCTCGGATTGGTTGGTGGTAGGACTTGTTCTAAGTCCGCCTGGCAAGCTACCACCATCATGTCTAAGTCTGTCGCCATAAAAACAATGTTAACAGCATGGTTGTGTTCAGCCGGTAGAGGTATGATAGCCAGTTCCTCTGTGTAAGAGGATTCCGGGTGAAACTCGCTTCCATCTTCGGCCTAATCATCACTCTCCATCAGGTGAGATTTGGGCCAAGAGTTTCCCCGTTTTGCATTAAAAAAAAAGAATAAAGCATAAAATCAATTGCGTCAGGTGGAACCAATGGTTCCACCGCCGTATCTAACCGGTTTAAACTAAATAAAGACCGAATTAGTAATATATGAGCAGGATAACTCTGGGCAAATACGTGCCAATGTAATATCTCCCCAGGGTGTCGTAAAAAGCGGTAGAAGGCCAAAGGATCAAGCCATAAATTAATAACTTAAGTCTTTCCTAGTCTTTTAACAAAAACTCCGCTAGCAGGTCATACGAGGAACATTTGTTTGAATCAAAGATGCTTTAAGTACTCTCATTTGCACACTAGGTATTGAAAAAGTTGTAAGAGAAAATCTTAGCCTCTGGAGCAGATTTTGCAATCAGCAATTTCTGCCGTACAAACTGGCAGACTTCATAAGACATTGTATAAACTGCGTGTCTAAGAAGGTCGCTTTAGTAGAATCCATAGATAAATAATAACATATTTCTATGGTAGAACCATATGAGATATCATCCCACCAAAAAAATACCGGAAAAGTGCGAGTCAGCAGAGTACAGTGTGTGTGTGTATGCGAGTGATGCTAATATTGACAGCATACAATAGGCTAGTTTCCATCATCCACAAATTGCAAAACTATTTAGTCCATCAGTTAGAGTATTGAAAAATAATGGACACGTATTTTTTGTTTTTGTAAATCAATTAATATTGACAAAGATAAAACGCATCAAAACTCGCGAGTGCGGACTCGGAAATATGCGAAGGTGTGGCGTATTGAGAATTTTAAAAGTGTCGTAACTTCGTCAATTTTGGTTCCCGTAACAAAAGAAAAAATACGGGTCAAATATTTTTTTGATAATCTAACCTAACACTTTCAGTTCACCGGAAATACGGACTTCGGGCTGAGAAAGTGGGTGGTTTGGGTCGGTCCCACAAAACGAGCGCTAAATTTTCTTAAAGAGACAAAGACATTTTATAAATAGACTAGCTTTTGCCCGCGACTTCGGACGGGCGTTTCCCGATTATTCCCGTTCCTGTAGGAATTTCGGGAAAACCTCTCTTCCCCTAAACTCCACAAGGACCCTACGTGCAGCTTCCAACGACCAGTAGTTTTGGCTGTGCGTTGTCTGTCAGTTATTCACTGAGTTATAGGGAGAATATACATACTAGCTGACCCGCGCAACTTCATCTGAGTCAAATTTTCTATTAATGCTTCGTTCCTATTTGTCTTAGCGTGATGACTTGTCTCCCTCGATAAATGGGTTATCTAACACTGAAATAATTATTCAAATTGGACCATTAGTTTCTGAGATTTGCGCATTCAAGCAAACAAATCTTCAGCTTTATAATATTAGTACTTATAGATTAGGAAAGTGACCCGACCCGGATCCGCCCGGAAGTATCTTTTTTTCAAAATTTTCTTCTATACAAACCTCGCCCTGACAATTACGAACTAAACAATAATTATTCAATTTGAATCAGTCGTTACAAAGTTATGCGAGTACATACATTTCGGCGATTCATTGTTATTTATTCAGATAGATAAGACGAAGATTTCTCATAATTAGTAGAAAACATGTATTCATTGCAAAAGTAAGCTAAGTTTAGAACATATCCTCCTTGGATCAGGTAGTTAAACTTAGCTTAAAGTTAGGCAAATTAAGTAATTAACAGGAACCTGCAGACTCTCCAAGTTGGCGGTAACTTAAACGTAACTTAATCCTCAGTCGTAACCTTATGTTAATTCAGACATGAACTTAATTCGGGTATTTGAGCCGTCTAAGTTAAAATTAAGTAAGTTTGCAGTTTATATTGTTTGTGTCCTAGATCTGGTAACTTATCGAAGTTATAAAATTACTTTTATTATTTTCTTAACGTATGGTTTCCTACAATGTATTTTGAATACCAATAATATTAGTAGTGAATTACTAGAAACCCATGCCAAGGTAAGTAATATTTATTTAGTTTGTAAGTTGAGTTTTGAAATTAAATTTCTTGGAAAAGGCAGATCAAGTATAAATAATAAAAAAACATGCAAAGACCGCATCATCACTTACCATCAGGTGAAATAGTGGTCAAACACGTGCCTATCGACAGTAAAAAAAAATGTTTTGTACAAACAATATAAGTACGCAGGTTTTCATGCTGATCCCTAATTCATGAAAGTGCTGGGTGTCTTCTCAAGGGCGAATGCAATCATGAATATTACTTTTCAGCCTTGACAGCGAAAAACATTGTTCAAATTATACAAACATAACTACGATTAATTTACTGAGCAGTGTTGTTTCTATCTTTTAAGGGTTCTGTACCCAAAGGATAAACAAAGGAACCCTATTACTAAGCTTCTGCTGTCAATCCTTCTGTCTGTCAGCGGTCTCAAGAACCGTAAAAGGTAGACAGTTGAAATATTCACAGAGTGTGCATTTCTATCGCCGCTATCTTCTTCATATTATCGTGTGAGCTGTGAGCAGTAAGGTCTCACGACCCCACACACCTACGTGTCAGAGTTTCTAAACCGCCTCAAGGGCCTCTGACATGGTTTATTTGACGTCTGCCATTTTGAGTCCGGGACCGCCGGTTTATACGTGCCTTCCGAAGCACGGAATCGTCTTTTTATCAGACGATCCGGTGATTCAAGCCTGCAATGTCCTAGCCAAATTGGAAAAAGACTTTGCAAAGTTTGCTTCCCTTGGGAATCGAACCCACGATCACCAGGTCACAAGGCAAACGCCTAAACCTCTCGACCATGGAGGCAGTTAAAGTGCCGCTATTACATCAAATTATAAAATAAAAATTATTAGAATTGAAGGAGGCTCCCATATAAGAAACATGTTTTTTTCGGTTTATGGTACGGAACCCTTGGATGAGCTTGTGGCTAAATAACAATAGCCGCACAGGTCGATCTTCAAGGTTAAGCAACGCTTGCCAAGGTTGGTCTGTGGATGGGTGACCATCTCAACATACCGAGTTTCCTCCGTGCCTCGGAAAGCACGTTAAGCCGTTGGTCCCGGCTGTCATTTGTAGATCTTTGGCAGTCGTTACGGATTGTCAGAAGCCAGTAAATGTGACTCCAGTCTTGCCAAGAAATACCATGTTACCCAGTTAATGGGTTGTGGAGGTCTGGTAGGCAGCCGATCCAAGTAAAATACTGGTATTCAGCTGAACCCGCTTTAAGCCGACCCCAATGCAGTCGGGAAAAGGCTAGGCAGATGATGATGGTACGGAACCCTTGATCCGAGAATCCGACTCGCACTTAACCGTTTTTTTTTTACTGTTCATAGTTGATCTTATGATATAAATGTTCGTATTCATAAATGATAAATTATGTTTATTTTGTAAATAGGTTGTAAATAACACTTTTACACGTCAATCTTTTTTGGTCATTTTAAACTAGATAAGGCTGGTGTTTCCTAGGTGACTGCTCTGAGAAGAAACACCGAAACAAACTCAGAGGTCAAAGTCTCTTTTAAAGTCCATACAATCGTACTGGTCAAATCATATGAGAACCATGTAGGTTAATGTCTTAAATGGTATTTTGAGGAAAGTACCTCACACATTTGAGTGGACCTGTCCAGACAGTGCAAGCATTTGCCAGTTATCGTGTAGATCAAACATAGATCTTTAAGGAGCTCAACTTCAAGCTTTCATCTGCTGAATGATTTTCAATGCAACAGACAGATGTGTTGCTGGGGAGTTTGTTGGCCACTTCTTCTTCCCAGCTAAAACACTAGGAAGTGGTGACGGGCGGGCGTTTTTGGGGGACTCTCTTCTTGTAAACGTTGACGTTCAAAAAGTGCTGGCTCTCAGCCTAATTTGAATAAAGGACTTTTGATTTTGAATGTTAAAAGTCAACGTATCTGTAATAGCCTTCCTATTACAGATACATTGACTTTTAACCTAAATATTGATGTACTCACTGCTGTAGTCTATTGTATTTGTAACCACAATCGCGAATAATAACTCGTGTTAATCTAATTCATAATGCTAACGCATTCAGTTATTCGCAAACACAGTAAATTAGTTCTTGTTTATATTCCAGCTAGGTAATAATTAGAGATGCGCCGAGTAGCACTTTTGCCGAGTAACGAGTACCGAGTTTTACTCGGTTCAATTTTTTTCCTACCGAGTACTCGGCCGAGTAACTCGGTTCAATAAAATTCCAGAGCCGGCACGTTTAACGCGAGTTTTTCTATGTGCACCTGCAAGCACCGTGCGAGCATAGCGAGCGGTTTTTTTCGGAGGCTGGTAACGTCTACGAAGAAAAAAGAAATAGGCTGTTACCAGAACGTGCAGAGAGCCTTGTGTTCCTGTCATAATTTACCTTTGTTAAATTTTAAATATTGATTTTTTTCAATAAGCTTCTCCTAATTATTTTGTCTCATTACTACTCTTTCGTTATCATAATTATTGCGATTGTCAAAGATTTCCAAATTAGTAATAAATAATTGTTGATCACTGTTGTTTTAATTATATCTACCTAAATATATTGCTTTACTTAAACCCAGTATACGTCATACTCGGCATTAAAACCAAGTTATTCGGCCGAGTACGAGTAACAAAAACCCGCCGAGAGTTTCCGAGTATTAACCGAGTAGGTACTCGGCCCATCTCCAGTAATAATCAAACGTCGAATTATATTGAGTTCTATTGACTCTATTTAAGATTATGTTAGCTTTGTATGATGTAAATGAGAAAGTAATCTGCTACAAACAGAATTATTAACTCAAATTCTTTTCATTTGTTTTTGAAATGAAAACTTCTTTAGCGGCATTCAATACTTTTCTTGGGATGGGTATAAAATGTTAAACTCGTGTCAGGGGGGCTACTCTCTAAGCCCGAAGTCCGTAGTTTCGGGCTTAGTTGCGGGCGTATTCTACTCCATATCACCTACGGACTTACTATTAGTCTCGAACCCCAACTAGGAATGAATGACAATACGATTTTACAGTAACTATCAAATCGTGTTGTTATTAATTCTTAGTGGTTAGGTGATACGGAGTAGAATACGCCCGCAACTAAGCCCGCAACTACGGACTTCGGGCTTAGATAGTAGGCCCCCAGGACACGTGACCTGATCGAAAATTCGTAAGACGGATGATTCAAAAATGCACAACGTTAATGTTCAAGTTTTCACTTCTGCCGGCACTCCCGGAGTGCAACCCGTTTTTTTTTTAACACGGAAATCGATTAAAAATATCAGCAGCTGTTTCATACAAAATGCAATATTTAGCCGATGAATTAAATTTACCTATGAAACAGCTGATATTTTATTCGAATTGATGGGAAGGATTTTAACAGACTTCCCAAAAAAGTTCTCAATTCGGTTGATTTTATTTTTATGTTTGTTACCTCATATCTCCGTCATTTATGAACCGATTTGACAAATTCTGGTTTTATCTGAAAGGATATACTTTTCGATAACCGATTTTGATAAAATTTAAATGGAACCATTTCAATTTTATCAAAAATGGTTTGGAAGTTTGGATTTTAAATCGAAATAGCTGGAATTCGTTTACTTGGATGATGGTTTTTTGTCATCCAAAAAATCGAAATTGCGTAGGTATTTTGCTTTTCTGCGATTTTGGTACCACTAAAATATGAAAATTTTCGGAAGTCGGTGTTTTTGTTAGTTTCTTCGTATTTTGACACCAACTTCTAAACTTAAAGTTATTTTTTACTTTGTTGTGTGATTTTTTACCTTGTAAGTCGGTTTTTTTATTAAAACAAAATTTTAAGAAACTTTTTCATCAATTACATTGAGGACAACGGCATCTAGTCAAATGGTACTGAAACACCGAAATGAAAACTTATGAACACTGAATACGAGTACCTACCTATCCTTGTGCCTCACCAAGTTTAAATTTCAAGAAGATACTGATAGATGGCGTTACATTTTCACATAGTAGGTAAAGAGGTCGTGGCTAAAGGCTTGACCGCACTTGGCGACACTGCGCGGCAGTGGAACGACGAGACACGCAACGGCAAAATATTCTTTGTAAGAAATTGTATGAGGTATAACGCACTACGCAGCTGCGTGCGACGCGCCGCGACACTTCAAGTGCGAACGTTGTTACGTGTCGCGTCGTTCCGCTGCCGTAAAGTGTCGCACAGTGCGGTCGAGCCTTGCAGAATGAGTTATATAAAACTTGGTAAGAGTTGCTTCAAAGTTAAGCAACTCTTACCAAGTTCGGTCTGTGGGTGGGTGACATAGGTACCGAATTTCCTTCATGCCTCGGAAAGCACGCTAAGCTGTTGATTCCGACTATAATTTGTGAATCTTTTGCAGTCAGATTGTCAGAAGCCAGTAAATCTGACTACAGCCTTGCCAAGAAGTAGGTACTGAGTTACCCAGTTAATTCAAAACGTGTTTGTTTCTATGTTAACAAACAATATTCGCCACAGCCTGTTGCAAAAAGCCCCATAAAAACAAACTGTAACCAACGGTCCGCCATGATGGTGAAGCCAATGTACTAGAAAACTGATATTGCCATCTTTAAATACGTTCTGTTGCACATCCGAACGGTATACAGTTTTTAATGGTTGCAGTTGCGTTTTTATTTTACTGTAGTTTTATTTTTTATTGTAAAGCCGTTTCTTGTAGTGGCTGTTATTTTGGCACGAGCCAGTAAATCTGACTACAGCTTTGCCAAGAAGTACCGTGTTACCCAAGTTAATGGGCTGTGGAGGTCTGGTAGACAGCCGCTCTACGTAAAATTCTGATACTGATAGATAACTGATATTCAGCTGAATTCGGTTTGACTGGAAGCTGAACTCAACGAGTTGGGAAAAGGCTAGGCAGACGATAAAGTAGAATGTGCAGGATGCCAGTGTTGCAATACGATTAAAAATATTTTCTTCTCAAACATGCTTGGAAATGTGAGCATTATTTTGACAACCTTCTTCGAAATAAATCTAAATTGCTGTAGGTACTGGCCGAGCAGAGCCCGGCAAAAGTTGTATGACCTCTGATCTCAGATCCTTATCTGTCCTGTTTAGCGGCCAAATAAATTACATACTAAACTCATATCTATCGTGTAATTTAAAAATGGAACGATCTTTTTTTCCGAATCATGACAACCAAGAAGGTAACTTATCAAAGGTTTTAAAAATTATTGTTGTCGGTTGTTCTTTTAATTTCCGTGCATTTTTTGAGAAAAGTACTATACCGCGTGTATCTGTCATCGACGCACAAACGATTTCCATGGGTCCAGGGCATGATTCTGGACACCCCAGTGTTGGAATTTTTCGTCGGTTCTTTTCTCATTTTATCAGTTTTTTTTCAAAAATAACGATTATGAGCAGTCTAAAGTAAAAAAACCCTTGAAAAAAATGAAAAAATGAGAAAAAAGCCGACGAAAAATTCTAAGTCTAGGGTGTCCAGAATGATGCCCTGGACCCATGGAAATCGTATGTGCGTCGATATCAGATACACGCGGTACAAGCCTTGGCCACAACTAGACATTGATGGACTTGCGAATGTGTGCGTCGGCTAAGCCTCGGCCCACATTTACACGCTCGTCCATCAATGCCTCTTTTGCTGGCTGCTGCACTAATGTACTATGCCAATGATAAAAATACTTCGGCAGCCATACATTTCTGAACTACCTACTCCAAATAAAGCCGAGAACCAACATAACAATATGTCATCATAACGATCCTTCGCAGACAGTTAAACGTCTGAGCCAACACATTGGCGCGATAAATCAGGTTATCATAATTAGTTCTAATGTCGCTAATTAATGGCTGAACATCAAGCATTACGCGTTATCTTGCTGTGGGAGTACATGCTGTTAGTTCGGCAAATAGTTTATTAGTATAGGAGATTATTTGTGTCTGCCTGACTTGTGTGAATGATTGCAAATGGATTTGTCTACTAAGGTACTGGAAAATGTAATTAGTCCGTCAGATAGATTTGGGATAGTTATTGGATGAGTACGTATTTTTAGCCAACGGAACCCTTGCTAAATACCAGTATTTTACAAAGAGCGGCTGTCTACCAGATCTCCACAACCCATTAACTGGATAACACGGAACTTCTTGGTAAGACTAGAGTCAAATTTACTGGCTTCTGACAATCCGTAACGACTGCCAAAGATCTCCAAATGACAGCCGCGACCAACAGCTAAACGTGCTTTCCGAGGCATGGAAGAAACTCGGCATGTTAAGATGGTTACCCATCTACAGACCAACCTTGGCAAGTGTTACTTAACCGTTTAATGTTTAGCCACGAGCTCCACTTGTCTTGGCCGGTTTTTTCTATCAGTTTGACAGTAGGACTATCAACCCTAACACTTTCACATCACACCTAGAACTTTATACTTGAACCTAACTTTTGGGGGCCGAGTCACCCGCGTCCGTAGGAGAATACCCTTCAGCGAATCCCTACACGTGGTCCCCCCGGGTGGTGCTAAACAGGTGACAGTAACCGCCTCCGTGGTCTAGTGGTTAGACCTAGAGGTCCCGGGTTCGATTCCCAGCGGAGGCAAATTTTTTGCTCGGTTTGGTTGGTTGTAGGACTTGTTCTAAGTCCGCCTGGCAAGCTACCATAACCATCATGTCTAAGTCTGTCGCCATAACAACTATGTTAAGAGCATTGTTGTGTTCCGGCAGTTAGAGGTATGATAGCCAGTTTCTCTGTGTAAGAGGATTCCGGGTGAAACTCGCTTCCATCTTCGGCCTAATCATCACTTTCCATCAGGTGAGATTTGGACCAAGAGTTTCCCCGTTTTGTTTAAAAAAATACTTACTTGAGCTTATACTTCTTAACTGTCAGATGCCAGTTAATCGAACTCCAGTCTTGCCAATAAGTACCGTGTTACCCATTGCAGTTAACGGGTTGTGGAGGTCTGGTAGGCAGCCGCTCTACGTAAAATAAGGGTATTCAGCTAAATCCGGTGTGACTGGAACCCGACCCCAATACAGTTGTGAAAAGTTTATAAGGAGATGCCCAAAGGAGATGTCTAATCTGCCAGAAAGCTAGTAATTACCTACAGTTAACTGTAGGTAATTTATAGCTTTCTTGCAAAAATTCGTCTGCGTCACGTTGTTCATTGCTCCGCTCCTATTGGTCTCAGCGTAACGTTAAAGACAGTTAGACAGCCCTAAGCATATAAAATACTAGCTGACCCGCGCAACTTTGTCTGCATTAATGCTCCGCGCCTTTTAGTCGTATCGTGATGATATATAGCCTATAGCCTTCCTCGATAAATCGGCTATGTAACACTGAAAGAATTTTTGAAATCGGACCAGCAGTTCCTGAGATTAGCGCGTTCAAGCAAGCAAACTCTTCAGCTTTATGATATTAATTAGTAGGTATAGATTTTACCCATTGGCACGTAATAAGATCATCAAAAACTACAACGCAATGTAGTGTCAAAATATGATAACCTGTAAAATAATGAAGTCGTTGCCTGTACCTAATATTGGCTTATCAGCTCTGAGAATAAAAAAACAAACAACGTATTACTGCGAAATATTGAGAATTTATCCTCATATTTTGCTAGAGCTTTTTTCCATAAATGTTCCTGACATAGCCCCAAGGATCGCTAAAGCTAAACTGAAGTGGCTCTGGGCTAACCTTCTGGGCCTAGGGTACCAAAAGCTTTGTCTTCCAAAAGGCAATAAAAAGGGCTGTGGTCAGGGTTTGCTGGACCGAATCAGAAATGAAGTTCAGCAGGAGATTACCGACATGGCTCTTAGAATCGCAAAGCACCGGGCCCCTGCGGCCCTGGAACGCAAAGGGCCACGGATGGGTTTTAGTCAATAGGAGTCTGACACTTCCTCCTGCTTTACCCGGAGCGGGAGGAGTCATTTGATGATTTCCCATGATTAAATAAATGTGGGCTGAGTACATTGCACGCAGAACAGAAATTCGATGGGGTTGACATTTTCTGGAATGGTGACCGCGGACGTTGGAAAGCCAAGGGTATCCGCTTAATGCGAGACGCACCAGTTCAGTCAATTTGGCGACACTTTGAGTTGTCCTCCACTCCCAGATGGGAGCCAGGACGGTGGACTCGGTGACGTCAACCGTCCCCCATCATACACGACCCGAAGTGGTGGCGCGAATAGTTCCACGCCCGCCCCTCTTTGACGTCGCAGGGAGGTTAAACACCTCACTGGGGACAGCTTGACCAGACGGAGCCCACAGAGGCGGTCAGTGGGGACTGCGTTTAAGATTGCTTAAATGCTCCCGTTGCCCCGCCGCGCCGATGCAAGTGTGCGATAAAACGAGGTGGTTTTAGTAAGTAGCAGTCTGATTTACCCTTACATCTACCCCAGCACGGAGGACACCCACGCGAATTTCCACCCCGATACCAAAAAGAAGAAAAACTTATTTTCCGTTGGTCACTTTTCGGGAACAGAACCCTAAAAACGATTTGGGAGACAGTCTTATCTTCGCTTTGCTTAGTCCCAACTTTACTCGATACGGCTTTTAATAGACAAAAGTAACGAACCACCATTTGACTCATTATCTGCTTACTGGACAAGACCTGAAGTGACGTCACAGAACTATGTTGAACAAAGAACGTACACAAAGCTGACCTATGACCTCTTCTATGAGTCTACAAAACAAATACGAATAAACAGGAATATTTATAGTTTGCACCGAACAGGACCGGACCAATCGTGCTTCATTTTGGAGCATCAAGCTTGTGACAGAGTGGAGACTCGCTACCATTGATGTAAACACACGCTCGACTTAGGCGTACGATGTAGATGGGGTCCGCTAGGACTAGTGCCTGCCAGGGTTGCAGATTTTTTTTCGAAAGAGTCACCGTGGCCTTAGAACGCAAACGGCATTGAATTGAACACGAATGGGTTTATGTCAGCAACATTCTGACACTTCCTTCTGCTCCACCCAAAGCGAGAGGAGTCATTTAATGATTTCATTTAAAAAAAGAGGCGAACATTTCAAGATCAAATGAAACGATTTAGTTTAACTTCTTTAGCAACTTTATCTTCTAAGAAGATAATTAGTTTAAGAGAAAGCACAGTTCTATCTATAATGGGATTAGAGGTTATCAACTTGAGTGCTCAGTTAAAAGATCTTCATTAGAAATTATATTATAGTTATCATTAGTAAATAGCTGTTCCAAAGTATATCTTGCTATCATATAATAAACAACACGCCACCACACAAAGACCAACTTCTTATCACTTATTCAGTTACGGAAAAAAACAAGAAATAGTTTCAAAAACTTTATTTAAAAAAATCACTGTCTAATATCTTACTGGAACGAATTCTACCTCGTCCTTCAGGTCAACAGCGTAAGTAGTTGCTTCTACGTTGTTTCCATTAGGGATTTCATTGGTTTTCACCTCGTTTTCTTTGTCCAAGTCTCCTCTACCCAATCCGACGTCAGCATCTTGAACATCGTTCACGTTTGTCTCGATCTCCTCCCGGCTTCCAGCGAACTGCGGCCTCGAAGTCGTGTCATACTGTTGTTCCGTTGTCGGGATCACCTCCGTCGTTGTCGGCACTACCGCTCCGTTGTTCATCGGGAACGTAATCTTTAACATTCCTTTCTCGAAGATCCAGTTACCGGTCACGTTCACAGAGTCAGGCAGGGTCCTCACGTCCAAGTAGTTCCTCTCACTGCCTTCCCCGTACTTGTGATTCGCTTGTATCATCAGCATTCCTTTACGGGCCTTCACGACTATGTCTTTCTCATCGAAGTCTTGCAGGGAGATAATGATTTTGTACTCGCTACCTTCGATTCCTTCTTGGGACACACTAGTGGGGAAGCGGCGGGAGAAGTCAGCAAGCATGTCGTCCAGTTCCTTCATCTCTTTAGACAGGTCCGCCCAGAATCTTCCTGTGTCGAAGAGATTGTCGTCGACGTAGGAATTATGACGTAGGTGGTAATCGGAGAACCGAGGCGGCCTGCCATCCAGGTTCCATTCGAATTTTGGGGCTGCGCAAGCCCCCGCGATGAGTCCGCACAATAATAAGGCGATCATTTTGTTTCAATGTTCGTGATACACTAGTGCGCGGGGCTGACCACTGCGTTTTATACGCCCGGACGCTCAGTTCATAGGTTATCATCGTTATCGCGACATTCTGGACTGTGCAAACAATTCTGTCTGCTCTGAACAAGAGCTCGATGGTTCTCAGAAACACACTTTCTTTGTCTACTCATTTACGACTTTATGTTTTAAAGTTAAAGTATATTTTCGTTCGATTGGTTAGGTGTTTGAGCCGGTATTGGTAATGTTTTAGGTCATGTCTCCACAGTCGGTAATATTGATTAAAAGTTATTACGAGCTACTTTTCGATTACAACTTTATTTTAGAGATTCCCCAAACTGCTACTGGCCGGTATCATAAGCGCTGCAGCACTTTATATTTTATAAAAATAATGCTACTTGTATACGAACTTGAAGAGAAGTGATACTATCCAACGCAAAATGAATTTTTCAATTCGAGCCAGTAGTTCCTGAGATTAGCGCGTTCAACCAATCAAACAAACAAACAAACTCTTCTGCTTTATAATATTAAGTATAGATTAACACGTTTCTGAACTTGTTGACTAGCATAATGTGTGGGTTTCACGACATGAAAGTGTCGAATCCGTCATACGACTATACGAGTTTGTTTACCCCCAAGGCGCGCCAATAGATGTTTCACATCAAAAGTTTTATAACACTTATCAAAAGCCAATGATATTTTAGTAAATCATTTATTAGAATATATCATTGTCAAAAGCAGTGTACACCCGGCTTTAGCCGATCATTGGTAAAAACAAAATGAATTGTTTACATTTAATTTAAAGACATCTGTTTCCTTCAATGAATCATATAGTTACAAAGAAGCCACAAAGTAATGACACATTTTATTAACTAGAATTATATAGATATTCATATCCATTTCCATCTTATTCTAGATATTTCTTAAGTAATAGATATCTTCTTTCCGTGGCACTTCGGGAAACAGCCGACACTTGCCGAGTAAGTTCGAACCCAGGCAAGTCGGCACTTTGTGTTCATTACTTCGTGACCAAAACTCAAAACTGCTCTCAAAACTCGTGTTTTCATCATTATCTTAGGTACCTATATATAAAATTCTCGTGTCACAATGTTAGTTACCTTACTCCTTCGAAACGGCTTTACCGATTTTTACCAAATTTTATATGCATATTTAGTAGGTCTGAGAATCGGCTACTATTTATTTTTCATACCCCTAAGTGCTAAAGGTTGTCCACCCCCAACATTTTTTGTTTTAATTTTTGGGCAGTTTTTTTTAAGTATTCTTGTTTTTATAAAATGTGGTATAAAAAATACATACAACCCTAAATGTTTACTCTTCTATCACCAACCTTTATTTTTAACAGTCATTTTATTAATTAATAATGTGACACACAAGTTGCGCGGGTCAGCTAGTGATTATATCATCATCTGCCTAGTGTTTTCCCAACTATATTGAGGTCAGCTTCCAGTCAAACCGGATTCAGCTGAATACCAGTATTTTACGTGGAGCGGCTGCCTCCCAGACCTCCACAGCCCATTAACTGGGTAACACGGTACTCTTTTGGCAAGACCGCTGTCAGATTTTTTGGCTTCTGACTATCCGTAACGACTGCTAAAGATCTCTAAATGACAGCTTAATGTGCTTTCCGAGGCACGGAGGAAACTCGGTATATTAAGATGGTCACCCATCCACAGACCAACCTCGGCAAGCGTTGCTTAACCTTTAAGATCGACCTGTGCGACTGTTATTATTTAGCCGCGAGCTCCTCAGCTTGTGATTATAATTATCTAAACTAGCTGACCCACGCAACTTCGTCTGCGTCACATTTTCCATTTATGCTCGGCTCCTTTTAGTCTTAGTGCTATATCGTGCCTATAACCTTCCTGGATAAATGGGCTATCTAATACTGAAAGAATTTTTCAAATCGGACCAGTAGTTCCTGAGATTACCCCTACATACAAACTTACAAACATACAAACTTACAAACCAATTTTACCTCTTTATAATATTAGTATAGATTAGTATAGATAAATAAATAAGTATTTATCAGCCAAAAAACGTTCACAGCTGGACATAGATCTCCCCCAAGTGTCGCCACAACAACCAGTCCTCGTCTCGCATCCATCAGCTACCCTCATCAGATCATCAGCCCACCTTGTGAGATGCCTTCCAACGTTGCGTCTTCCGGTACGCGTTCCCCACTCCAGAACTTCTCGGCCCCATCGACCATCAGGGCCCCAATTCTGCTAATTTAAGAATGGCTCAATTGAATATCAATTGGATCTCAGTAGCAGTTTTAACTAAATTTGGTATTCCGCTACTAATTTAAGACCAATGGTTTTCCATTGACATTCCATTGAACTGCTATTGGAATATTTGCTAGTCTGCTCTTCAATCGTGTTACAATTGTAAATCGATTGTGGACTTAATCGGTATTCTACTCTTATTTGACATTTATATCAATGGACACTCAATTGAATCTGAGTGTCAATTTTACGATTGAAGTACGATTGTGCAACAATAGATAATTTTAGGATTTTACAAGCCACTCAACGAAAAATATTAAAAAAAAAATACTGAAAAGATGCTGCGGTTATTGTTACGATGGCGTATTCTAGCATTAGCTAATGCGCAAGATCGCCGTCGGCGTCGTCATCTTTTGGCTCAGCGCCGTAAAAAGCGGGCCTCGATGAGGGCAACGGTGGATGCCGTGGAAGATTTACCCAATGCGGAATTCCGCGTTGGAAAAGTGGAAGTGAGAGCCCTGATAATTATTATAGGCATGGAATGGAAAGGAGAGAGGAGAGAGGCCATTGCTCTCCTGTCTTTTGGACGCAGTCTGACGATATGCTGATAAAAACTCCGGCGCACTCTTGCCAAAGCCTTTTCGACAGACTGCGCCCTTCTTTGGACCGTGAGCAGCGTCCAAGGGCTAGCTCATGCTGCCCTTCTAAATACTCTATCAGAGCTTCAATTTGTTGGACGCTCATATTATTAGCCTAAAATATAGAAGAAAACAGTTAATATGCTGTAATATTACAGCGCAGTATACAATACTCATACAATAAAACTTTACAAAAAAATACAACCGACTTCCAAAAAAAACACTACACAGTAAAAAATAACTTTAATTTCGGAAGTCGGTGTTTTTGTTAGTTTCTTCGTATTTTGACACCGACTTCCGAAATTAACGTTATTTTTAGTATGTACTGTTTTTTTTTGGAAGTCTGATGTATTTTTTTGTAAAAAGTTTTTTTATTTTTCACTTTTTAGTGGTAGGTACCCCACACCTAACAACACCATGCAAAATCGCAGAAAAGCAAAATACGCAATTTCGATTATTTGGATGGCATAAAACAATCATCCAAGTAGACGAATTCCAGCTATTTCGATTTAAAATCCAAAGTTCGTACCTAGCCACCGTATTTGAAATAAACTCTTTCTAACATCGTTAAAGTCATGTTTTATCGACAAGGCGATTCATTACAGACAATATAGTTCGTAATTGAATCACAGAAATGGATAAATCGTATATTTAAATCAAACCAATAGTTCATTCAGCTTCTTGGTAGATTTTGAATGGCAACACCTATAACTGTTCAACTGAGAGTCAATTACAATTAATTACACTACGATTCCATTACGACTCTATTGAGCTTACATACAAGTTTTTGCAGAATACCAAATTTGTTCTAATCGTAATGGAGTCGTGATTGACTCTCAATTGAATATCAATAGCATGTGAGTTAAATAAAATTAGCAGAATTGGGCCCCTGTTCTGCGAACAATGTGCCCTGCCCACTGCCTTTTCAATTTGGCGATCCTTCGGGCAATGTAACGACATAGCCCGAAGGTTGGCTTGGTTCTCCTGCCGATATCGCCTCGCTACTCATTTGTAGTCTAAAAGGCGAACGGCAAAATTCGTACAGCAAACTTTTTTTGTTGTTTGGTTATAGAATTTGTACCACTTATTAAGGCAACTCAGCCATTTATTTTCATGTAAGTAAACAATTTCTAGAACATGGGATTAATTAATACCTACTATCAATTAAAAGATTTCAATAATTATACCAAACAAAACAGTAAACTAAACGCAGATGTTTTTCGAAGTCGCCATAAGTAAAATATCACAAACTTCGGAATGACAGTTAATTATTTAGAAAAAGATTTAATAGTAAAACCCATAATTGTTGCATAAAATCATAATAGTAAACGATGTAGGTAATGATTGGAATGAATTCATCAATATTTTTTTTTTCTGGCAATTATTTATTGACCGGTAAAGAAAATCTGTCTAGTGGTCCATCAGAACTTCATTATTATCAAACTGTTTCTGTCTGCTGCTAGGCTATAGGTATCTCCTGATGCACCCCTCCCTCTCTCTGAGTAGGTACGATCCTCATCTCAATCTACCTACTTAATAGTAAGTAAAACACAACAAAGATGACGACAAGTAATGTGGAGCATTTCTTTTATCATCATTACAATGTTAATGTACCTGTACAGAACCTCAAAAAATAAATCATTCGAGTTCGAGTCGGACTCGTGTGCGTAAACCAAATTTTTTATTATTTGTTGTTATAGCAGCTGTACGAGTAGAAACACACAATCTCTGAAAATTTCAACATTTTTTTTTTTTATATATAAAACGGGGAAACTCTTGGCCCAAATCTCACCGGATGGAAAGTGATGATTAGGCCGAAGATGGAAGCGAGTTTCACCCGGAATCCTCTTAAACAGAGGAACTGGCTATCATACCTCTAACTGCCGGAACACAACAATGCTGTTAATATTGTTGTTATGGCGACAGACTTAGGCATGTTGGTGATAGCTTGCCAGGCGGACTTAGAAGAAGTCCTACCACCAACCAAACCGAGCAAAAAATTTGCCCCCGCTGGGAATCGAACCCGGGACCTATGGGTCTGAATCAGGTGGTATAACCACTAGACCACGGAGGCGATTAGTGTCACCTGTTTAGCACCACCCGGGGACCACGTGTAGGGATTCGCTGAAGGGAACATTTCAACTGTCTACCTATTACGGTTCTTGAGATACAGCCTGCTGGCAGACAGACGGACAGACGGACGGACGGACGGACGGACGGAGTTTTAGTAATAGGGTTAGTTCTGTTGGTTACTTTTTCGGTACGAAACTCTAAAAATTATGTCATGGCTATCAGAAGGAACTAATTTTGGAAGATCGAAGATACTTCTAGACTGCAATTTTATCTTGTTATTGTATTGGTTTTTATATAATTTAAGATCGAAAGGTTAAAAACAAGTTGGCTAAATGGGTATTCCCAGGGCGATAACCGTTTTGTTAATTGCGCAGGAGGAAAACCTATGTTACAAATCTGAAGTAGGTATTTGTTTCATTGTCACTCTCCTTTCCTTGTCTGGGGTTACTGGGAATTTAGTTCAAGTCTTCCACTTCTCCAGTCAACCGTTACGCCACCATTCACTAGGTACCTACCTACCTTCTTTAGGGTTCCGCACACCAAGGGTAACCAAGGCACCCTTTTGGGTTCTATGCCTCCGCTGTCCGTCAGTCAGGGCTGTGTCCTTACGGTAGACAGTAGTGATTTTCAGATCAATCGCTGCTTTAACAAAAAAGTAATTAAAATACAAATTAAATTACAAATAGAAGGGAGATTTTTGACAGAATCGTGGTCCCCGGGTGGTGCTAAACAGGTGACACTAACCGCCTCCGTGGTCTAGTGGTTACACCACCTGGTTCAGACCCAGAGGTCCCGGGTTCGATTCCCAGCGGGGGCAAATTTTTTGTTCGGTTTGGTTGGTGGTAGGACTTGTTCTAAGTCCGCCTGGCAAGCTACCACCATCATGTCTAAGTCTGTCGCCAAAACAACAATGTTAAGAGCATTAAATTGTTGTGTTCCGGCAGTTAGAGGTATGATAGCCAGTTCCTCTGTGTAAGAGGTTTCCGGGTGAAACTCGCTTCCATCTTCGGCCTCTAATCATCACTTTCCATCAGGTGAGATTTGGGCCAAGAGTTTCCCCGTTATGTATAAAAAAAGAACCCTTCGTATGAGAATCCGACTCGCACTTGGCCGATTCTTTCATAGCAAAAATTTGCCAGTTCTTCTATTCCTTTCTTTCAGTCCATCCAGTTCAGTTCAATATAATAACATAACTTTCAAGGCTTGTTTTGAACGCCATCTATAACTTCGGTGTCAAACTTATAGGAATGTTATGAAGTTGGGCGCACTCGAAAATTAGGTATTTCCGATGTAGTTACTGAAGACTTTAAAAGATGGCGCTTATCTCAATCTAAATTGGGGACTCATTCTCAGACCAAATAAGTTTGATTCTAATTTTAACTAGATACTAGCTTGTGCCAGCAGCTTCGCGCGTAATCCCTAGGGAACATACTCCAGGAATATATATAACCTATTTACCCAAATATTGCCGATCCCGTTGGATTTCAGGGATAAAAACTATCCTGTGTCCTTTCGCGGGTCTCAAACTTTGTACAAAATTCCAATTTGGTTCAGTGGTTTAGGCGTGAAGAAGAGACAGACGACAGACACGAGATACTTTCGCATTTATAATATTAGTTAGGATTTTAATAATTTAAATTAAAATAATAGGTACCAAAGAATTCAAAATGTAACAGCGGCCAAGTGCGAGTCGGACTCGCGCACCGAGGGTTCCGTACAAACCTATAGGTAAATATAAGCAAAAGTTGCAGTTTACGATTTATTACGTATTAAAAAAAACTAATTATTAGATCTCGTTCAAACCAATTTTCGGTGGAAGTTTGCATGGTAATGTACATAATATTAATATATTATTTTAGTTTAATCATTCTCTTTAGGAGTTACGGGGGGGGGGGGACACAATTTACCACTTTGGAAGTGTCTCTCGCGCAAAATATTCAGTTTAGAAAAAAAATATTTAAGAAACTTCAATATCATTTTTAACCGACTTCCCAAAAAGGAGGAGGTTCTCAGTTCGGTTGTATTTTTATTTATGTTTGTTACCAGATCTCCGACAATTATGAACTGATTTGAAAAATTCTTGTTTTATCTGAAAGGATATACTTGTATCAAAATCGGTTACGATCTTTGGACTTTAAATCGAAATAGCTGGAATTCGTCTACTTGGATGATCAGATGTCATCCAAGTAATCTAAATTGCGTATTTTGCTTTTCTGCGATTTTGCAGTGGTGTTGTTAGGTGTGGGGTAACCCTAAAAAGTGAAAAATATAAACTTTTTACAAAAAAGTAGGTACAACCGACTTCCAAAAAAAAACACTACAAAGCAAAAATAACTTTAATTTCGGAAGTCGGTGTCAAAATACGAAGAAACTAACAAAAACACCGACTTCCGAAATTAAAGTTATTTTTGCTTTGTAGTGTTTTTTTTTGGAAGTCGGTTGTACTTTTTTTGAAGACCTATCCATAGACACACCGAGAGAATTGGAAGGAATGGAGGGAGGCATTTGCCCAGTAATGACACAGTAGGTACCTACTGGCTAGTAATAATAATAATAATCCATAGATACCCCACACGTATGTATGGGTTTTATGAAAAAAAAAAATTGAGTTTCAGTCCTTAGTTTATTGTTTGTTTTTTTTTCTATTTTTGTGTGAAAATCTTAAATGCGGTTCACAGAATACATCTACTTACCAAGTTTCAACAGACAGACATACATGACGAATCTATAAGGGTTCCGTTTTTTTCCATTTGGCTACGGAACCCTAAAATGAAGAGTGGTGGCTTTGCTCCACAAGGTTCTTAAAACCTTGGCTCTAATTAAATTATCATAGCTGAAATTTATTTTTCTCGTGTTTTCTATTACACAACTTCGGTACAAGAAAGCTTTAGGAATCAAACACATGTTAGCTGTAGGGTATTAGTAGGTACCTATATTATAGTATAGGGCTTAGAAGGGCTTAGATTATATCCCTACATGTATATAATCAAATGTACATACAATATAGTACTCAGTACTGTATAGGGCAATGTACTCTGTGGTATAGGGTATGTTGTATAAAGTGGTATGTAGGTAGGCGTGCCTTGTGAAACGTGTATTGAATGGATGCATTGTACAGCCCAGACTGATCAGTGTACTCACAGGAAATAAGTAAAACAAAAAATTGAATTTATGACTAGAACGTCATTTAATTAAATTAAGCATCACTTAGGTAGGAACAAAACAATCGAAGATTCTCAACATTCAGCAATCACAACTCAGGAAATGCAGAGCACGGAATGAAAAAAGAAAAAAAACACAAGCAAACACTTCAGTGAATCTATCCCTGTTCTTCCTTATTTCCTTCAACCTTGTTGCCTTCTTGCTTCTTCACAGGACCAGTGTGAATGATTGGCACCACCCTCTCGTTAGATTCCTTCTGTTTAGGTTTCAAAGGCGCCGTAATTGACAATACACCATCAGAAGACAATCTTGACATCACTGAGTCGGCGTCAATACCTTCAGGTAACGCGTACCGCCTGCTGAAGCTTCTAGAAATAAATCCGTGCTCATCCTGCCTTTCTTCATGCTTAGCTTCAACCACTAGGAAACCATCAACTGTTTTGACTGATATTTCCTCCGGCGCGAAGTGTTGAACGTCCAAATTCACCTGGAACTTGTCTTTGTCTTCCTTGATTGTGGAGCCGGTGTCCCGCACTGCTGCTTGAAGGTTCCTCCAGGGTCGGTAGTAGTCCGGGCTGGCTTGTGGAACTGCGATGATGGTTAATTCGTCTTGCGGTGTCAGTCCCAAGCCGAAATGTTGGTCGAGCAAACGGCGAGGGCACTGCCTTTGCCTTGGGCGCTCATATTCAAAGAAGAACGGATACATCGACATTTTCACTGGATTAGAAGTCTTCACTAGTTCAGTAGTAAACTTCACTGATTGTTAGATTTGTTAGTTAACTGGAAAATCGCTTGAGAACTCTTCAAAACACTTCGATAGAACTTGCTTTCGCTAGCTTCGATGTTTTCTGAATGAATGCCGGTCGAAAGCCGGCTTGATATTTATATTTACGGTAGCGCCATCTAGTAGCAAATAGAATTTTCTGGAACTCAATTCCAGAATGTGCACGGGTGACGCGCGCATGCGTCAATGCCGCAGACGTTTGAAACATTTTGTTGTGAGTCATATTGAGAGAATGTTCAGTCTGAGAATTCAAGATTATTGAATTAATGTTATTTCATTCATTTTACGGTATAGAATTAATCAACACTTTTTTTCCACCAGATTTTTTACTGTCGTTATCTCTAAATGTACCTATTATAAAGTATAAAATAGCCTATTTATCTCAATAAAGACCTTTGTGAGTTAATATAACAATTTAATTATAATGTCCTAAATTATTTGTTTGTTAAAAAAATCATAATTAAGAAAAACAATCATTATCGTCATAATATTGTCGAAAAGTTATGCGACTTCGAATCGTAATAGCGAGCGCAATCTCCGTGTAAACAGTTCCGAATGTTCTTTACCTCTGGGGCAGAAGCGCCGCCTGGTGTCGAGTAGCCCAAACCTAGTTTCTAGAAGTTTTCCAAACCTTCCGTTCAGTACCAAATATTTCTCGAAAATGTTTTTTCTAGATAACAGCAGACAGCAGAACTTTTAATAAAGGGTAAGGTGGTAACAGGAAGGTATCAGCTCCTAATAAAGTTATAAAAACGCCGTAAAATTGGGTAGGTAAGGGAAAATAAGAAGACGTTAGTTGAAGGTTGAGGCAGGTTAGCAACATACAAACCATAGGTACCTATATAGGTAGTAGGTACGGTATCTAGGTCATTGAGGTAGGTAAGTACCTAGGTACTGGTATTTTTTATATTTCTTATGGTAATTTTTGGTTCGAATCATATCTAAGTAATAGAAAACAAATCACAAGAATTACCAAATTTAACGATAGTACAAATAGCATAGAAGAATTTGATTCTGAAACCAAAAATAATAACCTTGGTGTACCACAAGGCAGCATTTTGGGCCCTCTACTATTCCTCATTTATATAAATGATCTCCCACAAGCAATATCCAAACATGATAGCGTTTTATTTGCAGATGATACAACAATAATTATAGGCTGCAAAAATAAAAGTCTTCTTAATGCTGAAATAAATAACACACTAAAAGACATCATGTCTTGGTTAAATAAAAATACGTTGAAAATTAATTTGGAAAAAACAAAAATAATACATTTCAAAACGCAAAAAAGTAAACATAACATTTAATAATCAACCAGTAGAACAGATTAGCAGTACTAAATTTTTAGGTATTATAATTGACGAACATCTCACGTGGAAGGAACACATTGATAATATTTGTAAAAAAATAAATAAGTTTGTATTCGCGTTAAAACCAGAAACCACTTCTAAACGTACCGCATTGTTGGTATACCACGCGTATGTATGTTCTTTAATACGGTATGGTATAGTTGTTTGGGGATACACAGCAGAGCTTTCGAGAGTACTAATAGCCCAAAAGAAATGCTTGCGTGCAATTTTCAACATGCGGTGGACTGATTCTTGCAGGCCTGTTTTTAAATCGGCCAACCTTTTAACCGCTCCTAGCATCTACATCTATGAAATAGCAAAATTTGTTAAGTGCAATATGAAACTCTTCCGAAATAAAAATAACATAAATAGACGTAAGATTAACCATTCATATTTAGAATTACCTGTACCCAGAATAGAGTTGTTCAGACACAGCTGCCTATATATGGCACCATTAATTTATAACTCACTACCTAAGGGGATAGTTGACTTACCCTATCGTAAATTTTGCATTGTCTTACAGAAATGACTAATTCAAGAAAATTTTTATAGCATCAACGAATTCCTCAAAAAATATTCATCGGATTCCTACCATTTTAGAAATGCATTGTGAGCTTTCGCTCTGTTGGTCTTTTGTGTTCGTGTTTTACAAATTTTATACCTGTTATTTTACTTTATTGTTTTCTTTTTAAATTTTACTTCGTTATTTTCGACTTATCTTATGACATAACGATGTTGTTTTATTCAAGTCATATCGATTTGTTCTTTGGTAAATGTGTGTAAACATCATTACGAACTTTTTAGTGATGTATAAATATTTGCATGCTATCATAGTATGGCGAGATGTGTCTTGCACTAAAAACCCATGTAACACCTTAACACCACATTTTCTTGAAAATAAAAATCTTACTTACTTACTTACTTACTTCTTTCATAATTGCTTAAGCCTTGTGGCTTAGAATTATTCTAAGCCTTGTGGCCTTATTTAGAATTAGAAATTCGCCGATATTACATTTATTTAACAACCTGTAGACAAGCCTTGTGGCCTTATTTATAATTAGAAATTCGCCGATATTACATTTATTTAACAACCTGTAGACCTTTTTAGTAAGTACAGGCCGATTGATTGATGATGATGACGCGTTTTGCACAATATTTTTAACCGACTTCCCAAAAAGGAGGAGGTTATCAATTCGGTTGTATGTTTTTATTTTTAATGTTTGTTACCTCATAACTCCGACAATTATGAACCGATTTGAAAAATTCTTGTTTTATCTAAAAGAATATTACTTGCAGATTGGTCCCATTTAAATTTTATGAAAATCGGTAACGAACTTTGGATTTTAAATCGAAATAGCTGGAATTCGTCTACTTGGATGATAGTTTTATGTCATCCAAGTACCTAATCGAAATTGCGTATTTTGCTTTTCTGCGATACCTATTGCAGTGGTGTTGTTAGGTGTGTGGTACCTACCACTAAAAAGTGACAAATAAAACACTACCTACAAAGTAAAAAATAACTATAATTTCGGAAGTCGGTGTCAAAATACGAAGAAACTAACAAAAACACCGACTTCCGAAATTAATGTTATTTTTTACTTTGTACCTAGTGTTTTTTTTTTTTCACTGTTTTAATTTTTGCAATGTTCTCATTAGACTCGAGAAAAAAAAAAATATCCCATAGGTAGTAGGTAGATACTCAAACGCAATAAATAAGCATAATAATTATTATCTAGATTCTAGAACTTGTTGTCAAAAAGATAGGAAGGTATTCTCGAACAATCGGGTTTATCAAAACCTTATCGCCAAAACAAATAAACAATACTTATTGTATTTTAAACTAGCTAATCCTCGCTTGCATGTTTCGTTGAAAGCTCCCAGACGGCTTACTTATTTTTTTTTAACCGACATCCCAAAAACCCCCTCCTTTTTGGGATGTCGGTTAAAAAAAATAAGTAAGCCGTCTGGGAGCGTTCTCAATTCGGTTGTTTTTTTTTTGTGTTTGTTACCTCATAACTCCGACAATTATGAACCGATTTGAAAAATTCTTGTTTTATCTGAAAGGATTTAAACTTGCAAATTGGTCCCATTTAAATTTTATCAAAATCGGTTACGAAGTTTGGATTTTTAATCGAAATAGCTGGAATTCGCTTAAGTACTTGGAAGATGGTTTTGTGTCATCCAAATCCAAGTAATCGAAATTGCGTATTTTGCTTTTCTGCGATTTTGCAGTGGTGTTGTTAGGTGTGGGGTACCACTAAAAAGTGAAAAATAAAAAACTTTTTACAAAAAAATACAACTGACTTCCAAAAAAAAAAAAACACTGGGTACAAAGTAAAAAATTACTTTAATTTCGGAAGTCGGTGTCAAAATACGAAGAAACGAACAAAAACACTGACTTCCGAAATTAAAGTAATTTTTTTTGGAAGTCAGTTGTATTTTTTTGTAAAAAGTTTATTATTTTTCACTTTTTTTTAAGTTTTTTTTTCCGACAAAACTTGACAAACTACTTATCTACACTATAATATAATATTATAAAGAGGAAAACTTTGTTTGTTTTTTTGTTTGTTTGTTTGTTTGATTGTAATGAATAGGCTCAAAAACTACTGGACCGATTTTAAAAATTCTTTCACCATTCGAAAGCTACATTATCCACGAGTAACATAGGCTATATTTTATTTTGGAAAAAATAGGGTTCCGTAAGATATTTGGGTTTTTCGGACACAAGGTGTAAAAATCAACCAGAAAAGTTACTTATTTTGCGTACGCTACCTAAACTATAAAAGATAGAACCATACATTGTTCTAATTAATTGTAGATCTTATAAATATCTACAAAAAAGTCCGCGACACACTATACCTATTTATGTCGAGTGAGGCACAACAACCACTTTTTAATTTAAAAATCTTGATTTTTTTTTGGACTACATTTAAACGCGTTTATTTTACTCATGCTATTAATCCTTATCAAAATAAAGTATTTCATCACTAAGTACAGTTTATGTAGATAATATTTGGTCTTTGAATGATTAAAATCGGACGTTTGGTTTTGAAGTTATGGCGAAATTAAAATATTACGATCTCTGCTGCACGGCCCGTTGCGAAGTGGACGTCACCAAGGCGGGGGTGCGCGTGCGGGAGGGGAGTTTAGATCTATGAGTAAGGTACCCGCGCGGCTCAAACGCGATAAGCCTGGCTGGTGGCTTTAATTCTATATTAAGGCCTCACAGGCAAGTCCGGTTAAGCAGAAGCCAATCTTCTCAGGTTGACCTGCGAGAGCCATAACAAAAAAAAAAAGCTCAAACGCGAGGTCGGCTCCCTACGCAGCGGTCGTGCGCGAAGTCTAATAATTTTCGTGCGATTTTTTTTAGATTTCGTTCTTAAAACTACACCTACGCAAAAGTTCTTCTCAGAGCTAAACAACAGTTCTTCTCAGAGCCAAACAACAGTACTTTTCAGGGTATAACCAACAGTTCTTTTCAGGGCTAACCAACAGTTCTTTTCAGAGCTAGAACACGCTTTTTCTTAAACATTTGAAAATGCCTAAGAGAGCCAGGTCTCAACTTACTAAACATAGTTTTCAAGCACGGGCAGCAAGAATACGCCGTATGGGAGAATCTTCACCTGACCGTTCACAACGCCTTGCTGAACCAAATCAGAGAAACTCTCAGGTACGCGCACGAGAGTCGAGTGTCGAACTCGAAAGTTCGCAACGCCTTGCACAACAAAATCTGAGAACCTCTGAGTTATAATAATATTATAAAGCAGAAGAGTTTGTTTGTTTGTTTGGTTGAGCACGCTAATCTCAGGAACGACTGGTCCGATTTGAAAAATTATTTCAGTGTTAGATAGCCTATTTATCGAGGAAGGCTATAGGCTATATTATATGTATATCATTAAGCTAAGTCAAAAAGGAGCGCAGAATTAATGGAAAATGTGACGCAGACGAAGTTGCGCGGGTCAGCTAGTATTATAATATACTAAAACCTTCCTCGAGAACCACTCTATCCATTGGTGAACAAACAGCATGCAAATCGGTGCAGTCGTTTTTGAGTTTATTGTGAACAGACGTTCTATCTACTTATCTATCTAGACAGTCAGACAGACAGAAGCGGCGGAGGACTGTTTTATAATATTACTAGCTGGCCCGCGCAACTTCGTTTGCGTCACATTATTCATTAATAAGATGACTATTAAATAAATAAGGGTTGGGACATTTATTTTTGTTTTAAATAATTAAATCTCGTTGTTTTTCGAGCAATTACGATTCTATTTTCAGTAGTTGTATGTATTTTTAATGCCACATTATAAAATTTTTGTCCACATATTAAAAAAAACAATGTTAGGGGTGGACAACCCTTATCACTTAGGGGTATGAAAAATAGATAGTAGCCGTTTCTCAGACCTAATGAATATGCATATAAAAATTGGTAAAAATCGGTAAAGCGGTTTCGGAGGAGTAAGGTGTTCTAACATTGTGCCACGAGAATTTTATATAAAGATGTAGTGATGATGACCACATCAAAAAAGTAAGTAATAAGAAAGTAATTTTAACGTCAATCATATTTTTTTTTACATTATAATGATATAGGTGTAGGTAGAACCGCAGGTAGTTCCTTTCTCATTTTACGCAGAACAAAGGGACGGACGCCTCGAATGCCATCGCTGGAGGAGGGAGTGAGATAGCGATATTTCCCTTACGAACCGAACGTGTCAGTTAGTTTCTCTAATACCCATAGAAACTGTACAGCCCTCGCCGTTTGCAATAGGCTTACCCACTGAAAAAATCTAATTATGTAGTCCGTCAGTTAGATTATCAAAAAATATTTGACCAGTATTTTTTCTTTGTTACTTAAACCAAAATTGACGAAGATAGCTTTTCAAATTCTCAATACGTCACGCCGTATTGAGAATTTGAAAAGCTATCGTAAGAGAAGAGATACTTAATACTTACTTTTACTTTTTTTACGTAAAATTCCAGTTGCTTTAAATAACACTTTCCCATTACAAATGACATCGTCCATCCATTGGAATATAATTTAATAGTTATTATAATAGAATAGTTTTAAATTAATAGTTTTTAAAGTTGGTGACAATATGACGCGACCGGTTCTCAGTCTCAGGTGCAGTAAGTAGGTACCTACCAATGTATTTTTGTGGTTTCCGATTCCGAACTACGGGGTTATCACACAACCCAACTTCTAAACTCCTGGCTGTTACTGATAAATTCCTAACAGAAAAATCTAATAACAATTCATTCACCTTAGAGTTCTGCCTCATTAGTGCGTTGCGTCGTCGCATTGTGGACGCTGCGTCGTTTTTAATATATTTAGATTTATTTCTAAACATGCGGATGGACGGACTTTTCGACCAAATCGTGTTTTCAACTCGTCGTGAAATATGGACATTAGAGCTCTGCCTCAAAAAATCTAATAACAATTCATTCGCCTTAGAGTTCTGCCTCATTAGTGCGTTGCGTCGTCGCATTGTGGACGCTGCGTTGGTTTTAATATATTTAGATTTATTTCTAAACATGCGGATGGACGGACTTTTCGACCAAATCGTGTTTTCAACTCGTCGTGAAATATGGACATTAGAGCTCTGCCTCAAAAAATCTAATAACAATTCACCTTAGAGTTCTGCCTCATTAGTGCGTTGCGTCGTCGCTTTATGGACGCTGCGTCGGTTTTAATATATTTAGATTTATTTCTAAACATGCGGATGGACGGACTTTTCGACCAAATCGTGTTTTCAACTCGTCGTGAAATATGGACATTAGAGCTCTGCCTCAAAAAATCTAATAACAATTCATCTTATGGTGCTCCCACATTGCCGTTATAAAATGTTTGTAAACATTTTATAACACCAAAACATTTACTAACAAATGTTAACAATTGTTGCACTTTGTTAGAAACTGTTACATGTTATAAGTGCTCCTACACTAATAGAAAATGTTTACTAATGTAATAAAAGGTAACACATGTTTTATTTTGTTATAATTTGTTAACTAACATTACTAAACATTTTCTAACATGAAAACATTTTTTAACATTTGTTATGTAATGTTAGCCAACAAATGTTTACTAACGTTAGGTACTAAACAATTTCTAACGGCAATGTGGGAGCACCATTAGAGTTTTGCTTCATCAGTGCGTTGCATCGCCGCAGCGGCAACGCTGTGTCGTTATCTATATATTTAAATTGGTTTCTAGACAGGCGGATGGACAGAGTTTCCAACCAAATCGTGTTTGCATCTCGTCGTGAAATATAGACATGAGAGTTCTGCCTCATTAGTGCTTTGCGTTGCGTTGCGTCGCCACTGCGACGACGCAGCACAATGCTCGCGTAGTGCTCTTACCCGGGGACTACCACAACACGAACAAGGCAATTCTGTCATCGTATTCATCGTAATATACCTGATGCAGTGATCAACAAGTCGCAAATAAGAAAAATAAAAAAAAACCCGACTGCAAAAGCTTAATAATCGAAAACTATTTCCTAATTGAATTTAAACATACCTACCTATGTTTGTAACCTCCATGTATTTTTTCATTCATTTTGATTATCCTACTCGACAGGTTTGGTTAAAAAAATACTATCGAGTTACAATTTAGCGCCAAAATTCCGTCATATTGCTTTTTCTTATACATACCTATCTAAGAACACTTGGGTATTTGAAATGAATCTAACTGCACCTCAATAGTCGCAAATTATCCAACCGTTTCGAAGGTAGAGGTTTTAAAGAAATTAACAAAAAAACGAACATACATACAAGATACGAGCGAAAAACATAAAAAGCAAGATACCTACATCTATCTTACAGGGAGCTGGCATGGTGAAGCATTAGTCAATCAAGTATTAATAAAGATTTGTTTTTGTGTGGGCGTTGGCATCGATGTGTTTCCTAAAGAACATTATTTTGCAGCCATAAATAGAGCAACGAAACAGTTACTTACAGAAAGATAAAAGCGTTCCTAAGAATAAGGAACAATAATTCAAAGTTATAATTTAAAATATCAAGTGAAACATCTTCATAACACGACAATGCTTCTACTATTCAAAAAAAAAAATATTCATCAGGCATTTGGCAGCCAGTCAGTACGAGTCAATGAGCATGTTTGAATTGATAATTGCTCTCCTCAGTTAGTTATATCGTTTGGGATAACGACATATTGATTAAACACTTATTATGTAAGCACAGATTCAGGGCCTTAGGTATAGCATATTCAATTGATTAGGTTCACGCTAGAAACATACTTAAGTTCTTAGGAATAAATTAAATTCACAGTTGCATGCAAACTTTTTGCAGACGAATGTTTGCAAGCACTGGCCAGACAGAGGGCAGCCATAGACTGCGTACACGTCATGCGCAGTGAAAATAATTGATACGGAAACGTCAGCAAAGCTGACCGGCATTTCTTTTTCACTTGAAAATTATCGGAAAATATGTCTATGTTACCGTTTCTACTCGAAATGGAGCGTCCCAGGCGCTTATCGGACCAACATTTTGCATTGGCTCTAACGCCTGAAGATATTTTGACGATGCCGCGTCCTCAGCTGTCGAACGAGTACTACAGGCCCTGGAGACAACTGTCTACAATGCTGAGGGACACTGGATCAACAATCAAATCAGACCGGGCCAAGTTCCAGATCAATTTGGACGTGCAGCACTTTGCGCCCGAAGACATCTCGGTGAGAGCTGCTGACGGATTTGTCATTATCGAGGCTCGACATACCGAAAAGAAAGATGAACATGGATGGGTGTCTCGTCAGTTTACGAGACGATACGCCTTGCCTGAGGGTTGCAGTATTAACGCCGTGCAATCTCGTTTGTCATCGGACGGAGTACTGACCGTCACCGCGCCACTTGAGCGCACCCAAGCTTTGAATGAACGCGTGGTACCGATCATTCAGACGGGACCAGTGAGGACTCAGCCTGATGGGACAAAGGCTGAAGAATTGGGAGATGGAGAAAACCCTTTAAAGGAGGAAAACGGACAGTAAATGTACCTACTTGCAGCTGTTGCGATGGGCGCACCGCCAAGCCCAGAATAGTTGCTTCATTTGATCATGACCCTCGATGGGAAACAAATTATTTGTGTGAAGTGGCTCGTCGTTTGCGTAATAGTACAAAATTCCGGACGAATTATACTTGCATCCCAATAACAACTTGATGACTTTCTGAATACGGAAGCTGCTAAATAAATTGGTTTTTAGTAAGATATTTGTTTCAATCACTTAATCCTTCCCCCCCCCCACCCCTCAGACACACATCTTACACCATTCCGTAATACTTGTAGCTAATACAAACTGGGAAAGTACCTGGTCTAAACTTATTCATAAAATAATGGTCGTCTTTTGTTCTGAACAAAAAACATGTCGTAATAGAAAAATATTTCGTCTTCTTATGTTATAAGAAAATGCTTTACAAATAAGTACCTATTAACAATGATATTTAAAACTATAGATACGTTGTCCGCACTCTAAAATGACAACATGAAATGAAGCCAATTGGCCACATCGCGCTTAGTTACGCACCAACCTGTCGCGCGACACTAAGTTTGTTTTGATGTCAATTTGACTATTACTTATCCTGTGACGTAACTGAAGATGTATATTTATCTCCCTCTAGCAACAGGCATTCCGCCGTACGGTGACATATTTTCTTTCCCTTTCTTCATGCGTATTAGTAGCTATCTAGTATTTTCGCCGTTTTTAAGCGCCGCGGTGTTGGTTTCAAAATTCAAAATTCAAAAAAATTCAAAATTCAAGCATTTATTTCAATTAAACCATTTACAGGCACTTTTGAATTGTCAAGGTCGGTCGGTCCAAAAAGTTGAAGCTATTTGCACGTTCCAAAGCGTAGATCTCTATGGAGAAGAACGTGCAAGAAACTCCACGGACACTCTTTTAAAAATAATATTTTTTTACAAAGATTTATTTACATCGGGTTGACATTATACATACATGTGAGAACGATGTAAAAAACGAGCAGGATAAAAGCGTCCGGAATAAAAGAGGAACAATTCAAAGAAATAATTAAAATTAACCATGGCAGCTAAGAAATGACCAGTCCCGACTGACGGCGCCCGTTCACGAACATGACGCATGCGCCAGCACCATTCGGCTCAACCATTTTGAAGGGAGCCAAATGATCCAACGCATACGCCACCATCAGCTAGACTTTTGAGTGAGCATGACACTCCCAACCGCCAGGGTACATTCAAGTCAAAAACATACCTAAAACTGATTATTAAAGTTAAAGGTACACAGTACTCACACATGTGCTGTTAATGGCTGAAATTATACAATGCTTAGTAAGTTGATTCTAACAATGCAAATTTTTCTTACAATCTTCAGCCGGTCCAACAATGTTTCCGAACTATTTACAGATTAGTTTGGGCTCTCTAGTGGCTGTGGAGCAGGACCAGCATTCAGCCAAGCATTTTTATCTTCAATATAATCCCCCAACTTATAATATGCTTGCCTGCATAGTGTGCGTTTAATACAAGACTTGAATTTCGTCTCATTTAGTTCTAATATATGGGGAGGTATCTTATTATAACATTTTAAACAGTACCCCATGAAAGATGAGGCTACTTTAGCCAGTCTGAAGCCTGGTTGAACTAACTGGTCCCTATTTCTAGTACTATAATTATGTCTCTCGCCTCTTTTACTAAAAAGATGTAAATTCTTTCTGACATACATGATGTTTTCGTAAATGTATTGACAAGGTACCGTCATGATGTTAATATTCTTAAACAGTTCCCTGAGAGAATCGCGCCGGCGGAGATTATATATCGCTTTGATGGCTCTTTTCTGCAGAATAAAAATAGACTCGATGTCTGCAGCCCGTCCCCATAGTAAAATACCGTAAGACATGATACTGTGAAAGTAACTAAAATATACCAGTCTCGCGGTATCGACATCCGTTAGTTGGCGGATTTTTCTAACAGCATATGCTGCTGAACTTAGCCGTCCGGAAAGAGATGTTATATGAGGGCCCCATTGTAGCCTGGGGTCAAGCGTAATTCCCAGGAAAACCGTTTTATCGACGAATTCTAGTTTTTCCTTGTTCAATAATATGTCACAATCACTGCTTTTGACATTAGGTAAGGCAAATCTTATGCACTTTGTTTTCTTTTCATTTAGAACTAAATTATTCGCCGTGAACCAATTTTGGACTTGCATTAGGGCATTATTTATGTCATTATTGTTTATGACGTGTCTATATAATAATACGTAATTGCCTATTAAGTTTCCCTTTTCACCGCCACGGACTTGTATAGAAGTTTGGGATTTTCGTGCCACCAGCGCCACGACTTCTATACAAGTTCTTTATTTTAATCTATACTAAGTTAATATTATAAAGAGGTAACATTTGTTTGTAAGTTTGTATGTAGGAGATAATCTCAGGAACTACTGGTCCGATTTGAAAAATTCCTTCAGTATTAGATGGCATGTATCGAGGAAGGATATAGGCTACATAATTATTAAGAAGTCTAGCATTAATGGAAAATGTGACGCAGACAAAGTTGCGTGGGTCAGCTAGCTATGTTATAAAAAAAAACTGTGTTTAACAGCTTTTTTCATTTTATTATTTAAGGTGGAAGCTCCAGGGTAGCCCGTTAAATTCAAATATTGTTATGTTTTTTGCAATTTTCCGGGCAGTGTGAAGCTGTATGTTGAACAAAATATGGATCGCGAACGTAAAGAGCATTTATCTAAAGGATTATAACCATTTGAATCATCAATATAACCTTATAAGTTCATAGAACTCGATTGAATGTCATTTCGTGAAAAAGTCATGCAATCGAGTTGTATGAACTTAGAGGGTTTGTTGATAATTAAAATGGGTACTTAAAATTCTTTTGATAAATATGCGATACGGCCGCGAATCGTATTTTGTTCAACATACAGCTTCTCACTGACCGGCAAATTGCAAAAAACATAAAAAATATTTGAATTACGCGGGCTACCCTGGCGCTTCCACCAATAACACTGTCTGATACCCTGTTTTTTTTTATTTTAACACGCAAAATTAGCGATTATTTGTCTTAAAACTGGTAAACATAAAAACTCCGAACACTTTTGATGTTGCCTGACCGCCACGGACTTCAATAAAAGTCAGCTAGTGATGTGACACTGTTTGATTTCGCCCGTTAAAATATTTATAAATCCTTTATGAATTTCATCTTATTATTATTATAGAAAATAATTTGAGGTCAGCAAAATATGAACTTAGTTACCTACCTATTTCATAACAAAGGGAAAATAGATGAATTTCGACCTTCAGATGGGTGCCGACTAGTTGTTTATAATCCTTGTCGATATTCATATTCCCATCTCTATGAAACAGTCGGTTGTCAGGGCTCCATGCGCCATAGACTTGTAGGTATAGAAGTCGTTCTGTGACGTAATTAGCGTACGGCTGTCAAGGTCACTTTGAATTAGTGCTGGCACGCGCACGCATCCTTCTTTGATTTTGCACATATAGCGATATTAAATAGGAAAATGACTGAAGAACTGGATTCAGATGAGCCATTAAAAATATTGCAAGGTGTGGAACCGGACTCTGAGTATTTTATGGAGAATGATGAACCAAAAATTGATGATTCTGAGGTATGTGCAATAATTATAATAATGATGTGTTTATTCTTCAAAAAGCAAGAATTCGATAAGTGAAGGTTCGGTTAGCTACAAACTAAAAGCCGCTTGTACCTACAGTACGATTATTTTATCTTTGCCAATGTGAAGTTAGCTTTTAGTGACGACCGCGCTGGTCCCGTAAAAAAGTTTGTCTTAAATAATAGGTATATCTAGATTATATCTAAAGTCTCAAGCGCATACTTAAATAAAGTACCTACGTAAATAGTACCTACTTTCTGTCATAGTCAAAAACATTTATAAAAGTAGGTGTACAAAAATAAATTAATGACATTATTATATCGAAACAACAATTGTGTTATCACCTTTACCAATTCAATACCGATATTATACTGTAAATTTTGGGATGTTACCTAAATATATTGCACGGCCGCTTTTTTGTAGCCATCCGAACTTGGTCGGGTTATGTAGATTTTCGATGGTTCGTCAGTATTATAATTGTTTTTCTTTAATTACTGAATTTAATGACATGAAATTGTGCATGTGAATAGTTGAATGAATACACTAGTTATTGGCATACATTTTACCATGCAATTCCTTTAGAACGTCGTGATATTTGACTGCTTTGTAAACAGTGATCATGTGATTCATGGTAAATTGTCCTATAACTCTTTAATTACTAACGGAACATCATTGATACTTGGCAACATGTTGCAGACACTTACAAGGTTTGTGTAAACGTGAAGATCTAGACTCCAAAGTGCATATTTTAAGAACTAAGACCTAATAAGCGTATTTTACGTTTATATTTTTATCTTTTAAGCCCTACGATTTTTTCTAAATCTGTTTTTTAAACAAATATATACATATTCAAAACAACGTATGTAAAAATCTACAGCTCTCTATGTAAGCGCTTTATATGAAAACTAGGTAATGGCCAAACGTTCGCGTAGCGGAAACTTGAATTTCTCCGAAGTTTATGCATGCACTAATTTTATTCATACATACACAATTACACACAAATTTTTGGACACATCTCTTTTCTTCTAAAGTCTATGGATTAAAAAAAGTTCCGCCAGGACAACGCGTTCGCCCAGCGGAATCAGTTTTTGGTGAATTTCTCCACAATGGCTGCGTGCACAATTTTTTTTATACCATACACAATAATTATACGATGTCATACACTAAATATCTGCATAATTAAAATCTTTAAATTCAACAACATTCCACTGCGCGAACGCACACAAGAAAATGTACAGTTGAGGTACTAATATGTATGATTGTTAAGTACCTACTTTGTTAATAATAATATTAAAATATGATGATTTTGACTCCGAATTTGTTGATTTTATTTAATTACTGCTTAAATATTTTTCTGTACACTTTATGATTGACTAAATAAATCGAAATCACAAGCATTCGAGCGTAATAGGCAGTGAAAATGTTTTTCGAAACAGCGTCTTTCGCGACTACTTCATTCAAGTCCATGAGCTTTCGAACCTGTGAGGCAGTGGAAAAATAATTCACAAACAACATAGGGGACCCCTTTATTTCTTATAGCTGTTATTGAGTTATTTCCTGATTACTTACAATTTATGCTCACTTTTTATTTACATTTGTAAAATTGTAGATAAATATTAACGCGTAGGTAGGTGTACTCGTAATTCTCATTGATCGATATGACGATACCCTCATCACTATTGTTGACTATACATATTATTTTATAGCTTGACTTGACGCTGGCGAAGCATCGCGGTATTGTGTACGTTGGCGGCGAAAAGGTTAAAAATACTCGTGGTGAGTAGGTAAGTACCTACCTCTACTATACTTTATATGAATGAATATCATGCGTCTCCCCTCTTCAACTGTGATCAAATGCGTGAGCAGTGTTGGTTGTGCAGTCAAAATCTTTACACTTTATTAAAGCAGACTATAATCAGGCAAGTGTAATACCTACTTATAAAATAGGGCACCTTTTTAGGTAGGTAAATAAAACAAAAGGTATATCGAAATTAGTAGGTACTTACATTTATTTAAAAATTAAAGTTAAAAATAGGCGAATTATAGCACATCAGTCTTACAAGGCAAATAATACAAATGATTACCTACATAGGTATTTACAAATTCACTCCTGTGCAATAGGTTCTGACGAACCTAGCTGTTTCTTGATGGGTCCTGTGTGTGTGATTGGCACTATCTTCTCTCCGGTTGAAGGCATGGCCAGGACTTTGGGTGCAGTGACTGTCAACACGCCATCTGAAGACAATTTAGACTCCACAGTGTCTGGTAAACACCCTTGTGGAAGAGAATACCTCCTTACAAATTGTCTGGAAACGTATCCATGCTGATCTTGCTTCTCTTCATGCTTTCCTTCAACGATCACCTGTCCATTCACTACTTTCACGTTGATTTCTTCAGGTGCAAAATGCTGTACGTCCACGTTTACTTGGAACTTTTCGTCGTCTGATGTGATCTTGCCAACGTTTTTCAGCGCAAGCTGGTTCATCGCTGATGAGAGCTCTTCCATCGGCTTCATGAAGTTCTCCCACGGCTTGAGGAGTGATGGACCGAAGAAGTCACGAGGCATCAACTGGTTGAATGGTGGATAGCCGCAAAAACTCTCAGGTCTGTAGAAATCCCTCTCCATCATGCGGTACGGTCTTTCGAGATCGTAGAAGTATGGAATCAACGACATTTTCGTCCTCCTTGCTTGATTGTTTGTTTTGATTCTGAACAGTTCACTTTCTTCGTAAACAACTGCGCCGTGTTCCCGCTCGTTCGCTGTATTTATATTCCGAGCGACGTCAACGCCACCTGTTATCGGAGGGCCGCGTCGTTTCGAGAAAGTGCTACATCTCGCTCCAAAGCGAACACTGTAGAACATGCGCGATGCAACTCGTTGGTTGTTGGTTCTAGAATATTACAGTTCTGAGCGATTCTTTCAAATAGCGCCATCTTGTGGTGAATAGCGAAACATTAGTTTCGTAAGTGAGTCAATAGAGTGTTGAGTTATTATTTGGTAGATAATAGTAGGTAGGTAATCAATGTGAACATTGTTGAGGCACAAAGATAACGGTATTTATTCGTGTACCTATAAATAAATACCTAATTTGCTGATTTAATATTTATTTATTTATTTATTTAGACTTTATGCACAATAGTGGTACATGGGCGGACTTAATGCAACAAGGCATTCTCTACCAGTCAACCTTAGGGTTAAAAAGACTACACTGTGGTAGGTGTACAACAAACAAATAAAAATAAAATATAATTGAGTCATATCGATACAAAAAAGTATACAAATAATAATATATAGGTATATACATATACTATAAAATGCATATATATTTGCTAAAATAATATACTAATAAATATGATGATTTATAATAATTTCTGATTAAGAGAACTTACAATAATGATGACGAGACCAAAAGTGTTTACGGAGATTACGCTTAAAGGAAAATTTTGACTCAGCCTTCTATGCCAGTGTTTCACACGTTTTTAATTAATAAAGTAGGTAGGTACAAAATTAAAACTCCAACAGGTAGTCGAATCATGGGCTATAAGCTAATAATTGTTGTTTTTTTATTATTCTCCTCAAAAATAGCTTAAAAATAACCTTTGAAGAAAAATAATGTGAAGAATCAAAAAATCTGACTGCCTACAATGCGCACTAAAAAACTGGAAACATGTTCTTTTTTAACCGACTTCAAAAAAGAGGAGGTTCTCAATTCGGATGTTTGTATTTTCTTTTTTTTATGTTTGTTAGGTTAGGTTAGGTTAGGTTAGTTTTTCATTACTCCGTCGCTTGCCAGCCGATTTTAAAAATTATTTTTTTGTTGGAAAGGGTATAGGTACTTCCCAAGTGGTCCCTTCCGTGGCCATGATGATAAGGAAACCAGGATCTGATGATGTCATCCCAGAGAAGTCGAGGGGAACTTTCAAAAATCGTATGCGTATGAGTAACTAGTGCGTTTGTTAATTTTTTCATTAAGTATTTTAAATGATTTTAAAGCACTACAAATTAATGAAGATCTGGAGTCGATCTGATGATGGAGCCGAAAGACAGTCAAGGGAACTTCTCAACGATTTACAGCAGTTACCTTGTGTTTGGGCTTGACTAATATTTGTATTGATGAGAACTTTACACCTAGATGGGTTGTGGCTGTCATTACGGGTCTTTAACTTTTTTTGTTTTTATGTTTGTTACCTCATAACTCCGACAATTATGAACCGATTTGAAAAAGTCTTGTTTTATCTGAAAGGATATACTTGCAGATTGGTCCATTTAGACTTTATCGAAATCGGTTACGAACTTTGGATTTTAAATCGAAATAGCTGGAATTCGTCTACTTGGATGATTGTTTTATGTCATCCAAGTAATCGAACTTGCATATTTTGTTTTTCTGCGATTTTGCAGTGGTGTTGTTAGGTATGGGGTACCTACATAGATATAATAAATAAGGGTACCTACCACTAAAAAGTGAAAAATAAAAAACTTTTTACAAAAAAATACAACCGACTTCCGAAATTAAAGTTATTTTTTAGTTTGTAGTGTCTTTTTTTTTTGGAAGTCGGTTGTTTTTCTGAATTAGCACATTTTATGCTAAAGACCGAAGTTTGTCATTAGGATAGGAAACAGTGTACAACTTTATGGAGCCGATTGTGTCTTCGTTACAATCATTCACGCGTACCTACCGCGCATCAAACGACGATTTTCAACATTGACGAAGAAACAAATTGTCCCAACCTATTTCTAGAAAATATTGATGTGCAATGGCTTTATGGCGCACGTATTTTTAACAGTTTTTTTAATGAAAACCGTAGAAGTCTAAGTCGTGTTTTTTCGGTATAAGTATGACCTTTCTGTGTTTTTGAGAGGATGCAAATATATCATCATCTTCCTGCCACTATCCCATGTTACTTGGGGTCGGCGCAACACGTTGTTTTCTTCCACTCTGCCCTATCAGCTGTCAAACTATCACTAACTCCCATTTCTTTCATATCACTCACACGATCCATCCATCTTTTCCTTGGCCTTCCACTCCCTCTCCATCCATCCACATTTATGTTCATTTTACTTTTAGTTAAATGCGTTTCATCCCTCCTCTTCATATGACCATACCAAGACAAGCAATGCGTTTTTAGCATTTCCGTCACCGGCGCCAGGCATAAACTACGTCTAATGACGTCATTTCTCACTTTATCTATTCTCGTTATTCCACAGTTCACACATCCATCTCAACATTCTTATCTCCAAATCAAAAAATCAAATCAAAATATTTATCCGCTACATGCAATCAATTTTCTAAATAGGATGACTAAATAAACTTGTAGGATCGCTTCCACAGTTTGCGTTGCAGGTTTTTGTACAAGCAATTTCAGTTAACTTTTTCTTTTTTGAGGTTCCATACCCACAGGGTAAACAATGGAACTGTCCATGTCCAGCGATACCACCGATTTTGAGCGTACCATTGATTTGGGGTACTATCGATACCAGTACCACCGATGTCGAGCGTACTATCGATACCACCGATGTCGAGCGTACTATCGATACCACCGATGTCGAGCGTACTATCGATACCACCGATGTCGAGCGTACTATCGATACCACCGAAGTCGAGTGTGCTATCGATACCACCGATGTCGAGCGTGCTATCGATACCACCGAAGTCGAGTGTGCTATCGATACCACCGATGTCGAGCGTGCTATCGATACCACCGAAGTCGAGTGTGCTATCGATACCACCGATGTCGAGCGTGCTATCGATACCACCGAAGTCGAGTGTGCTATCGATACCACCGATGTCGAGTGTGCTATCGATACCACCGAAGTCGAGTGTGCTATCGATACCACCGATGTCGAGCGTGCTATCGATACCACCGAAGTCGAGTGTGCTATCGATACCACCGATGTCGAGCGTGCTATCGATACCACCGAAGTCGAGCGTGAGATCGATACCACCGATGTCGAGCGTACTATTGATACCACCGAAGTCGAGCGTGCTATCGATACCACCGATGTCGAGCGTACTATTGATACCACCGAAGTCGAGCGTGCTATCGATACCACCGATGTCGAGCGTGCTATCGATACCACCGAAGTCGAGTGTGCTATCGATACCACCGATGTCGAGCGTGCTATCGATACCACCGAAGTCGAGTGTGCTATCGATACCACCGATGTCGAGCGTGCTATCGACACCACCGAAGTCGAGTGTGCTATCGATACCACCGATGTCGAGCGTGCTATCGACACCACCGAAGTCGAGCGTGAGATCGATACCACCGATGTCGAGCGTACTATCGATACCACCGAAGTCGAGTGTGCTATCGATACCACCGATGTCGAGCGTGCTATCGATACCACCGAAGTCGAGCGTGAGATCGATACCACCGATGTCGAGCGTACTATCGATACCACCGATGTCGAGCGTACTATCGATACCACTGAAGTCGAGCGTGCTATCGATACCACCGAAGTCGAGCGTACTATCGATACCACCGAAGTCGAGCGTACCATCGATTTGGGGTACTATCGATTCATGAACCCGTCGATGGAATGATTTCGATAGGTTTATACCTACAGCGACTGTCCCTCCTTATTTGTTCAGTGATACCACCGATGTCGAGCGTACCATCGATGCCACCGATGTCGAGCTTACCATAGCTTTGAGATCGATGGAACGTTTTCGATAGTGTCTGTCGATATTTTGAACCAGACCCAATCTTTCTATGGGTAAAAGACATACCTACCAATTTCAATATTGCTAAATTGCATTAAAAATATTATGTTTAATGATATAAAAATGAATGCATTGTGCGAAGCAATAATAACCTATTAGGTATGAATTAAAACAGTCGTTGACTTTGCCGGCTACTGATAACTATGTACAGGATGTTGCTTTATCGTGTTTTGAACGGTTACCTACAATTTGAGTTACTAAGTATTTAGGGATTGTAGGGGTACCTATCCATAATTATGACAGGTTAGATTTTTTTTATGGAAAATCATCAAATGACTTTTTTTCAGTGGTTATTAAAGTTATTTTGTAGTGTTTTTTTTTTTGGAAGTCGGTTGTATTTTTTTGTAAAAAGTTTTTTTGGGGTAGTATTTAATCCTACAACTGTTAATATTTTTTTTTCTATTCAAATATTCAAAGTTAGCACCAAACATACTGAATTGCACACTAAATTTGGCTCATCAAATAAATCAAATCTAATATACTGTTTGATCTATAAAGCTATACTGTTTTACTGAATGACCATCTGTTAACTAAAAATTATCTATCTCCCCGTGACGTCGACCGTTAAATCAAATCTAATCTCAAAATGTTTATTGCAAACCATAATGTACACATACAGATGGTAAAAATAATAAATAGAAACAATTATGGACCCTGTCGGGCACAGCAAAACATTAAATAATTAGGAGAGAGGACCGTCTAGGGTTAGCGTTTCCGTCAGTAGGTCGACGGAGCCCCGGGGCTCCTATTTGTGTCTGCAGGGCTTAAAGGAACCTAACTAACCGAACCTTGGGGTGCCCCTGACGTTGACCGTCATTATTTAGTGTCGTCGTAATTTAGTGTGCAAATCAGTATTTTTGTTATACCTACAGTGGGTAATTAGTTGGGATGGGAGATTTAGTTTGCTTGAATTTTAGATAGAAGTACAATAAAATATTCCCCTATTTTTTGATACTTGGAATTTTAACGATCAAACACGATACGTCCGCACTTAACGTTGCATTCTGCAGTCGTGTTTACAATGCGATTCAATTAAGACTAAGATCGACTTAGCGCCATATTGTGACATCATAGCTGTCAATTCAAACCAATTCGGTAGGGTGAACAAAGAAAGATTTTTTTTTAAAATTATGCTTTATAATATTGAGTGAAAAAAGTGTTTAAAATAAGTAATAAAAACTTTAAATAGTTGAATATTACATTTAGCTTATTTACTAGGTACTATTGAACGTTTTTATTTAAATTTGAACTTAGAGAAGAAGAAAAGAAGACTTATTTAAACAAAGAAAAGGAGCTCGTGGCTAAATAATAACAGCCGCACAGGTCGATCTTCAAGGTTAAGCAACGCTTGCCGAGGTTGGTCTGTGGATGGGTGACCATCTTAAAATATCGAGTTTCCGAAAGCACGTGAAGCTGTTGGTCCCGGCTGTCATTTGGAGATCTTTGGCAGTCGTTACGGATAGCCAGAAGCCAGAAAATCTGACACCCGTCTTGCCAAGGAGTACCGTGTTACCTAGTTAATAGGTTACGCTCCACGTAAAGTACTGTTAATCAGCTGAATCCGTTTTGACTGGAAGCCGACCCCAATATAGTTGGGAAAAGGCTAGGCAGATGATTTAAACAAAGAAAAATAAACCGTTATCGATATGCAAGGTTTCGATTCGGCGCCCCCTGTATCTCGTGTGTTATTATTAGTGCAATGCCAAATGGGCTATCTATTCGTCGGACAATAGTGCGCGCCTCCGACCGGCTGGTTGTGATAAACGATATCATGAAGTCTATGTTGCTGCACTGTTTCATAAGCTTCGCTTTATTTTATGGGTATGTTTTTTTTTATTATTCAGTGTACAATAATTATTTGATGTGTTTTTTACCGGAAAATGGCAATCTCCGTAAGATTGTAAAATGTCGCGTGAAATTGAAAACTATTGGATGAGATTTACTATACCGCGTGTATCTGACATCGACGCACAAACGATTTCCATGGGTGAACATTGGGTGGCATGATTCTGGACACCCCAGAGTTGGAATTTTTCCTCGGTTTTTTTCTAATTTTTTCACTTTTATCAAGATTTTTTTCAGATTGCTCTTTTTAGTGAAAGCAGTTCATTAATTTATTTTTTTATTAAAAATCTCATTGGGTTAGGTCAGAATAACGATTATGAGCAGTCTAAAGTAAAAAAACCCTTGAAAAAAATGAGAAAAATAATTAAAATAATAATTAATTATTATTTTGAGGTTGTAAATATGTGGCTTCTAAAAATTTTTTTATTTACTTTCTCGGGTCCCTGGAGACCCGGTCCTTTGGTAGGCGAACGAGGGGCCGAAACCAACTCGCAGAGGTCCCGTTAGATATTTCAAAATTTAATGGAGCACCACTAAAATTAATTTATTGTTATCTATAGATAGGTAATTTATAAAAATACCTACTGGTATTCAGCTAAATCCGGTTTGATTGGAAGCCGATCCCAATACAGTTGGGAAAAGGCTAGGCAGATGTTATATATAGGTAATTACCTATTTACTTATTTAGATGTTAATTTGGAAATAGAGGACCAAAACAGAGGCTCCCTCAGCTCCATAGATTTACACAAGTTTTTTTTTTATATTTGTGTGCTCCAAGATTTTTCTGGTACGGTCTATCTACTTCAAAAAACATTCAACCATACTATTTACAAAAAAATATATATATATTTTTCAATTAGTCACATTTAATGCTTGTTCATAAAAAAATCATACGCATAATCCTTAATATTGATTTTCAGAAACTTTAGTTTTATTTTTATTTTTTTATAACGACGAATTTGGAGAAACGATTGTATTATTTTCACCGTATTTGAACAGATTTAAAATAATATAAGTACTAAGGTAATAGGGAATATGCATACGATTTTTTATTTGCAAAATGAAATATTTATTAGCTCTAGAAAACAAGCATGAAATTATTTTTTTTAATAACTTAAGTTATAAAGCTTCAAAGATTACAATTAGAAAGAGAAGCCCGATATGAACTTTGACGTCAAATTCCATGACGCGTATACAGGTGCCATAATATAAAACGGCGTTTTCGTGAGAGGGACAGATATATTTGTTTAAAATAGTTAGATCTCCTTTACTTTTCGAGCAATTTTGATTCTATTTTCACTGTCAGTATTATATTTTTGTATATTTTTAGATAGAATGTGTAGATAATAAATATTTTTTTTCATGCATATTTCCTATTGTTAGGTACCTACTTATTTGAACATTAATAATTAAAATTATACATTAGCTTACAACTGACTAAAATCAATTTTTTTTTAAGTTTACTATGAAGAACTAGAGCGGGTACTTACTCAAAACTAACTTCGCCAAAGGACAATGTTCGTATCGTACCTACCTTAAAAATTAAATATTTTAAGAAATATAATATTCCAAATTAATCGGCCCAATAATAAAGAGTGGATCAAAAGTTCAAAAAAAAAAAAAAATTTGAGAATGGATTAGATAAAAAATGCCTAACCCTTTCCCAACTGTACATATTGGGGACTGGGATCGGCTTCCATTCAAACCGGATTTAGCTGAATACCAGTATTTTGCGTAGAGCGGCTGCCTACCAGACCTCCACAACCCGTTAACTGGGTAACACTGTACTCCTTGGCAAGACCGGTGTCAGGTTTTCTGGCTTCTGACTATCCGTAACGACTGCCAAAGATCTCTAAATGACAGCCGGGACCAAAACCTTAACGTGCTTTCCGAGGCACACGGAGGAAACTCGGTATGTTAAGATGGTCACCCATCCACAGACCAACCTAACCCAATATCAAGAGTAAAAACCGACCAAGTGCCAGTCGGATTCGCACACGAAGGGTTCCGTACCAAAAGCTTAATTTTTATTTTTTGTTAGAGTGGCAATAGAAATACACAATTTGTGAAAATTTCAACTGCCTAGGTACCTATTACGGTTCTTGAGAAACAGGTCGCTGACAGACGGACAGCAGAGGCTTAGTAATATGGTTCCTTTGGGTACGGAACCCTAAAAATGAGCAGTTTGATATACCGTTGCGTATAGGTACCTACTCGTGATATCTTAAACAGTTTAATTTCAGTTTAATACATCGACATTCATAAAAACATTCATGGGAATTCCGGGAATGTCCATTATTAACATTATCATTCTGCCAAGCGATTCTGTTAACATGTCGAAGTGAAGACTTGGGTGAAGTGATCACGAAGTGATCTGTCAATCCATGTAATTAGGATGGAATGACAGTTCTTTGTGATCACTTCACTTCGACATGTTTAAATCGATCGGCATGTTATTTATATATACTTTATTGTACACATAAATTAGCACAAAAAAAAAAAAAAATAGCACTACTTACTAACGTCGATCACTGGTTAGGGTAGTGTTTTCAATCTATTGTATAAATAACTACTGCTTTTGAACTATTAAACAAATGTTATTGTTCTTACTTCACAAAGAAAATAATTATGCATTCTAATTTCTATTCATCATGATCATCTCAAACTGATGATTATGAATCACCAGTCACAAATTTAATACTTACATTACCATTTACTCATTGCTTATCTTATCATCGAGGTTAAGCAACGCTTGCCGAGGTCTTGGATGTGTGCCCGTCTTAACAATTAACATAGACGCCGTGCCTCGGAAAGCACGTTAAGCCGTTGGTCCTGGCTTTTTTCTATTGGACAAGCCCGCCACACATTCCCAACCACTGCAACTCCTGAAAGCCAGAATCAACAGTGGCAACCACTAGAAAAAAGCCGAGCTAATGAAGCCCGACGAGTCCCGGAGAAACGATACAACTGTCTTGGATCCCGCATCGAAATTAATCAGAAGAGTACAGCGGAGGAGTAGGAAAAAATTAATATAATTTCAAATGCCCTCCTTATCAAGCAGGAGACAGATTTGAGTTAGGCCAATAGGCACCAAGGGACATGTACAACTGTTGGTTAACGTTGGTCCTGGCTGTCAATTGTAATCTTTTGCAGTCGTTGCAGATGGTCTGAACCCAGAAAAATCTGACTCCAGTCTTGCCAAGAAATACCGTGTTACCCAGTTTTGGAGGTGACACAGGCAATCGATTCACGTAAAATACTGCCAGTCGATTCTGTCGACAACCCACCGTGATCACTTAGGTAAAGTGAACGACAAGCAATAATATATCCTTATAATATATCCTAACTAAAAGATGGCATGACAGCGCACTTGTCGTTCATTTCGCGTAAGTGTTCACTTCGACATGTCTACAGAATCACACTGCCTATTCAGCTAAATCCGGTTTGACTAGAAGCCGACCCCAATATAGATGGGAAAAGGCTAGGCAGATGACTATTTACTTACCTACTCATTTTATGTTTCAGTGTGTGTTCAGGCGACCCCGACTCCCACAATGTACTAGATTCGCAAGTGTGCTTCACCAATGGATTTGCGTTCGGGGTGGCAACTGCCTCGTACCAAATTGAAGGAGCGTGGAATGTGTCAGGTAATTTCATTGACAGGGACACTATCAGCTCAGTCATACCGTGTCTGTAAGTAGAACCATTATTGATCAGAAATAGCCCCAAAAAATCTCAACAGTCCCCTTTCCTGTTGCTGACTCCTTCGCACTCCTGTGATTTCGTCACCGTCATCATCGTATCATCATCGAAAAATCGATTTTTGTGCCATTTGACCAGGCCATTTGGCCAGTTGCCAACATTTCTTTGACGAAATATAGTATATTTCTTTCTTTTTTTAAAAAAAAAACGTTGCCCCACACTAGGAATTTCTCCTGCATCGTGGGTGCGTTTACAAACGTACAAAGTCGCATACACAAACAGCTGTAGGCCATACAAATATTTATTCCGTGCGGGAATCGAACCCACGTCACGCGGCGCAGCATTCGATCGCTCAACCACTGCGCCAACTTAGCTATTGATATAAAGGGGGGGGGGGTATATACTTGTTTTATTTAATTGGATATTTTCGTTACTAATTTTACGAAGGTTTTAGGCCACTTTGTAAAATTTGAAGTGGAAATAATATTTAATTTTTACCGCCTAGACTTTTTAGTGAAATGTAGTCGCTAAAAGGTAGGTATCTAAGTATGTAATAAGTAATGTCGTAATATGCTGGATTTCTTTTTTATTTTTACGCAAGCACATCAAGCTACGATGATGTAAAAAAATCTTTAATAGATTTTCAACTTTATCGCTGAATTATTAGGTTCAAGGTTGATTGGGAAAAATTGTCAGTTTCGGATAGTTTGTTATGCTGGCGGCTGTACCTAAGGTTGAAAAACAACCCGCCATAGATTTAAATGGGTACCGACTATTGAATCAATGGATCAGCCCGTAGTGTCGACGGTCCATAGGTACCTCTTTCTGCCTACTAACAATACAAAATGTCCAATAGTTACGTCGGAGAATTTTTGCGTTGAGGTGCGACCGACAGAGCGTCATCGTTTTTAATTTAAGATTGTGTCTACACTGTTTAATAATAATAAATAAATAAATATCCTTGGACATTTCACACAACCCATATAATCCCAAGCTAAGCAACCTAATGCTTGTGTTATGGTAACGATATGGCTGATAAACTACTTATATACATTTTTTTTTTGTAAATACATACATATTATAGATAGAAAAACACCCAGACTCGGAACATATACATGTAGGTCGTACAAATATTTGTTCCGTGCGGGAATCGAACCCGCGACATGCTGCGCAGCAGTCAATCGCTCAACCACTGCGCCAACCGTGTCGTCTCTAAGCTAAGTAACCTGTGGAAACGTCGTGGATTGTACATTAGGCTAATTTTAATTTGTTAGATATACTGTACTTGCACTACAAACAAACACTTTGCATCATGCATGTGCTAATGTAAATACGGCACGGTTGGCGCAGTGGTTTATCGATCGGCTGCTGCGTCGCGTGTCGTGGGTTCGATTCCCGCACGGAACAAATATTTGTATGGCCTACAGATAGTTGTTCCGGGTCTGGCTGTTTGTGTATGTTACTTTGTATGTTTGTAAACGCACCCACGAATACGATACAGGAGAAACTCCTAGTGTGGGGCAACGTTTTTAAAAGAAAAAAAAAATTGTTTGTTTTCCCTAGATAGATAAATAAATCGTCATCACCCGTCGTAATCATAACATGACCTTCATTCTCCAGGTAAAAGCGAGAGCATCTGGGACAGGTATACCCACGAGCACCCTGACCGGATATTCGACCACCAGAACGGGGACATCGCTGACGGGTCCTATTACAAGGTGAAGGAAGATGTAGCGCTCATGACGGAGCTGGGACTCAGCTTCTACCGGTTCTCCATGTCTTGGCCGAGGATACTACCTGATGGATTGAGCAAGTGAGTTGTTGAAATAGTCTCTTTATTTGCTGCAGAGTTTATTGCGCCACTTCTTCCCAGCTAAAACACCAGAAAATGGTGACGGGCGATCGTCTAGGGGGGACTATCTTTATGTAAAATTTTCCAAAAACCAAAAATTGCAGGCTTCCATGCCGAATTTGAAAAGCATAGAAAAAAAATATTTCTTTATTGAACAGATTTTTGACTAAAACAAAATAAAGGTACGACAGTCATTTAAGGTTAATGAAAGTTTATTCTATCACGATAACATCAATTTCTTCTCCTCAGCTATGTAAACGAGGACGGCATCAGATACTATAGGGAGCTGCTGGACGAGCTGAAGCGCAACCACATCACTCCCGTAGTGACGATGTACCACTGGGACCTGCCTCAGTGTCTGCAGGACCTCGGCGGGTGGACCAACCCCATTATGGCTGATTACTTTGTCGATTATGCTAGAGTAAGAACTGAATCCTTTTTGATAGCATATGAAGTGTCTCATCGCCGCAAGGTTGCCTGCTTGTCGGTCTTCTAAAGATTGTACTTCGGTGAGGGTGCCAAGAAGTCCACGACCTCATCCTACCGGCCCCCTTCTATTGTCGGACATCTAGACGCACTGCAAGTTAACATCCCTACCTTGTTGCTATTCCACCAATGTGCAATAAGCGTTTCCAAATGTTTTCTATAATGTGCACAGCAAAGGATTGGAACTTTCTGCTTGCGTCTGTGTTTCCGGAAGCTTACAACCCTAATCTCTTCAAGGTTGGAGTTATCTTAGCAGATAGATAGACCTTTCATGTAAAATTATGGAATTCATCTGCAAAGGTTACACTGGAAGCCAAACCGAGTATAGTTGGTAAATGCATAATCATGAATTAATCCTAGCATCCAGAACTTTCAATAAAATTGTGCGTTGCTTGCAGACTGTAGCGAACAAGTGAATCCTTCTGATAACTTATTTACCTGAGCCCACTCTATACTTATGGCTAGTTTACACAGTGCGAGCTACTGACTAGACAGTAGGTAGCTACTCTTATGCCAGAAGGTCGACTCGCCTTAGCTGTCTTCACGATGATAGTAGCTGCCAGTCTCATGCGAGGCCCAGCGCACATTAAATACCTACAGGTTACGCTGACAACTGCCTGGCTGATATCCAAACATTTTTTATATTGATATGCGTCCGAACGATGCTAGTGATATCCGAGCTGCTGCTATGTGCGAATTACTGTCAGGCGAGAAGGCTAGTGAAAAAAATATGTTGAAGTAACTCGGATGCGAGCTACCAACTCGCACGAGGAAGTAACTCGTGAGACACATCCAAACGATGCGAGTGCACTGCAGCTACAAGGCGTGCTGATTCATACGCTAGCTCGTAGTGTGAAAACCATAGATAATATAATAAACAAGGAGATATGCCGTTAGACGAAAATATATCGGAACCTTGTGTCCCCAGTATTCCCCTTCCATAAGAAAACTACTACACATACATTTCTGTGAAAGCAAAATATACGCAGTCGCAGTTTTTTTATAATTCTGTGGTGAAATCTAACCATTACACTGTTTTATACTTTTATTGCAGGTTCTCCTAGACAATTTCGGAGACCATGTCAAGATCTGGATCACGTTCAACGAGCCGGTTTCGTTCTGTCAAGGCGGGTACGGCGGTGACGACGCCCCTGGGGGGCGGTCCAGTGGCTTCGAAGACTATATGTGTGGCCACAACGTTCTCCGAGCTCATGGCATGGTGTACCGCATGTTCGACAAGGAGTATCGGAAGAGATTCGGAGGTAGCTTGATTCATCAGTTTCTATGTTTACGCGTCAATATGTCGTAGCTGGGACGAGTCTTGAGCACAGATGCATGAGTAGGGTGATCTCGACAATGTACGGTGGGCGAACGAAATATGCAAGCCCAATAGTCGATGAGTATTGACTGACGAACCAATAAAGTGAAGCTTTCAGAGTTTTCGGTGTCAAACAGCGAATGGCGAGTGTGCTCACGATTCGTGCCTGTTAATAATAACAGGCACGAATCGTGGAGCGAGTCCATTGCCATCAACCGGGTTGCCGAAACCTTCGGGCTGCTGAAGGAAAACCGAAAAGTAATTAGCCCGAACAAAATATTGTTTTAGTCAGTAATAGTCTGACATTCCCTTGCGCTCCGCCCAGAGCGGAAGGACTATTTATGATTTGCCATCTATACTATATCTATACTAATATTATAAAGCAGAAGAGTTTGTTTGTTTGGTTGAACGCGCTAATCTCAGGAACTGCTGGAACGATTTGAAAAATTCTTTCAGTGTTAGATAGCCCATTTATCGAGGAAGGTTATAGGCTATATATCATCACGCTAAGACAAATAGGAGCGGAGCAGTAATGGAAAATGTGACGCAGACGAAGTTGCGCGGGTCAGCTAGTAATATTATAAAGCAGAAGAGTTGGTTTGTTTGTTTGGTTGGTTGAACGCGCTAATCTCAGGAACTACTGGTCCGATTTGAAACATTCTTTCAGTGTTAGATAGGCCATTTATCGAGAAAGGTTATAGGCTATATATCATCACGCTAAGACAAATAGGAGCGGAGCAGTAATAGAAAATGTGACCCAGACGAAGTTGCGCGGGTCAGCTAGTAATATTATAAAGCAGAAGAGTTGGTTTGTTTGTTTGGTTGGTTGAACGCGCTAATCTCAGGAACTACTGGTCCGATTTGAAAAATTCTTTCAGTGTTAGATAGGTCATTTATCGAGGAAGGTTATAGGCTATATATCATTACGCTAAGACAAATAGGAGCGGAGCAGTAATGGAAAATGTGACGCAGACGAAGTTGCGCGGGTCCGCTAGTCCTTAATAAAAAAGGGCGCCATGATGAGCCCCGCACTTGCGACTTATAAAACAACTAAGCTAAAACTTGAACTGCCGAAAGAACATGGGACCTATATGGGATTTCAAATCTTCATTAACGTGATTCCAGGACACATGGGTATCACGATATCGTTTAGTTGGCTGGAGCCAGCCACAACGTCTGCCGCGGACCAGGAGGCCGCCGAAACTGCCAGGCAGTTTAACGTGAGTAATTTAAGTTATTTCCCGACTGCGCCAGAAGGAGGGTTATGTTTTTCGAGAGTATGTATCACGGAGCAAGTACAAAGTTTGTACTTTTTACTTTAGTGTATTTTTTTTTTTTTTTGTTTCTATTTATTTAAAGGATTTTTTATACCTAAAGTACATGTCAATTCCATCGTAACCTAACTTAAACTAAACTACATCTACTTACTAATTATGTCTTACGACTAAATAACATGAACAGCGCTTTAGCGGCTTCAGACAAAGGAGAGGACAACATCTCGTGGAACATACCCACATTAGTTCTGTTCAAGTAGAAAGTTCTTATAAAGAGCTCTCGATCGGTATCGTAACGGACACATTCCACTAACAGGTGATGCACGTCTTCAATAATACCGCACATATCACAATTTGGAGAATCTGATTTCCTCATCATGTGTGCGAACTTGTTCAGTGGAACGTGACCAGATCTTAACCTTAGCGCTGTTACAATTAAAGACCTACTCAAACTCACATTAACGAGCCATGGTATTCGAGGAGGCTCACTTTGTATTGTTTTGTACCAAATTCCTTGTACCAAAGATCTTTCATTAAAATATTCCGCCCAGTTATTGTGGCAGTACTTTTTGTATTTAGGCAACAACTCAGTGTAATTTGGCAAACTTAAAACCTCTTTTCCATCTACTGCTGCTTTTCTCGCCAACTTGTCAGCCTCCTCGTTACCTCTGATGCCAATATGTGATGGAATCCATTGCAGTCTCAACTGAATGCCCTTTAAATTGTTCTCATAAATTTCAGAGAGGATGTCATAAGCTATCGATGTACCTCTGCCACCAGAGGCGCATCGAGCTATATGATATAAAGCGCTTCTACTATCGGAACAAATAAGGACTTTGTTCTGTTGAATTGCTCGAGAATACAAAAGTGCTTCTAATATTGCGATGAGTTCCATCGACATAATTGAAAATTCGTAGGTTGATTTAAAAAGAATATTGTACGAAGAATGATCCGATACATGAGGATCGTAAAATGCAGCACCACGACCACTTGCGCTTATTGAGCCATCAGTAAATATAACATACCAACCGTCATATTTTTCTCTCAACTCGGATATAACATTGTATTTTAAAATGTTGTAATCGTGGTTCTTTTTTGCGTGTACTATACTGTCTAAGTGAAATTTGATAACATTATTGACATTGATGTTAGTCACCCATGTTTTAAGAGAAAACATTCTTAACGGTGATGACGATGACATAATCTCGTTTTTCATCAAATTATAAATGTCTACAAGTTGAGGTGTTTTTTTCCTGACCCAATAGCTATTATTACAAAGAGAACTTAGTTTGGATAGTAACTTAGTGGTAACATTGTCAGACTGAGAAAAAGCTTTCAAACAAAAGGCGAATGCCCATTTGGGGCCCTCAGTGGACATTAGACTAGAGAAAAAATACTTTATTCATTAATTTTGTCATAAAAAAATATGTGTTTACTTTCTTCCAAATGAGCGCCACTACAATCTGCAACAATTCGTTAAAAAAAAGTAATTCTAATGAATAAACAAGAAGTTTTTGATTTTGACGCTGACAAAATATTGCCAGTTAAAATCATACATAAATCAATCGATTTAGATCGAGTTATAAACATTTACAATAACGTCAACGATATACCCACGGGACTTTACTGGTATTGTAATAAAAATCCAACTAAACGATAGATAACTTAAATAGAAGCTTTTTTTTTTTAACCAGTACACTGGTTAAAAAAAAGACAAATAAATTAATAATCGGTTACTTAAAAAGTAATCGATGAATCGATTTAATGTTTACATATTTTCGTGATAGTGACAACACTGAATTTAATCTGACAGTTCTGACTTTTGACAATTCACTTGTTGCTTACGCTCAATGTGGATGTGTTTTGATTTTTCTTCGATTTCTTTTACTGTGACCTGGCTTTGCTTTATGAACTTGATTCGGATTTTTACCAGCGACTTTGGCTTTGTTTTATGGATTTTGTTTTCACCTTCAACGACAACTTTGGCTTTGGAATCAAGGATCACGGCTGCATTCGATTTTGGATACCGATCAATAACGTTTTATACAATGACTGAACTACTGAAGAACATTGTGTGAATTGTGGTTTTAACCTGACCGAGATTCAAAATCATACCTTGGAACCCGAAGAAATAAGCGTGATACAGCAGTGGGTTGCACCACAGCAGGTAAATATGCAAACCATAAAATTATTTTGTTATTGCCTACATCAACATTTAATTATTTACCGATACTAATATTGTTTTAGGTGTCAAGAGATAATCTTGTTTGCCACAACTGCTGGTTGGTAGTAACTGCTAGCCTTACCCCTCAACAAGAGCCAGAAGGATCTGTACGTCACAACAGCTGCATTTATTGTGGACGGTCTGTTAGACGGATAAGAAGTCACTTATTAAGAACAGATACAGATAGAGAAAGTCTCATCAGAAACGTCATTATAGAATGGATTCAACCACGAGAGGCAAGTTTTTAAAATATTTTACAAATGTTTTTTAAAATATTTATGTTAAATATGTTTACTGTATTATTTATTTATTAATAAAATAATGTCCTTTTAGGTTTCATCATTAAGTCGCATCTGTCATCCTTGCTGGCAGAGAGCTGACAGGGCCGCTATTCATTTTGTACAAGGATCAGCATCAACATCTTCAGCTGCAACTAATGAATCGGAAATAATTCTACCAAGTTATACAAGGGCTGCAAATACAGAAAGATGTTGTATTTTTCCGGACTGCCATGGAACTGAAAGGATGCACATTCCTACATCAATTCGTGTAAGATTATTATGCGATTTATCTTTTTATGTTCCTCCAAACTGCCGTATCTGTAACTTTCACCTTAGAAACAGTGCGTGGGATAGTTTAATGGTGGAAAATGGAAACCATACCTTCACCGCAATATTCATTGAAGATTTGGTATCATTGCTAAAAAATCAGATAGGTAATAATATTGATTTTGAAAATATTGAAGACAGTGATGATCATTTAGTTTATTATTGGCTTGGTATGTCTAAACATCAATTTAGACGAATATTGGATGAAGTTCCTCGGCTAAATAATAGCCACAGAGGAGCTACTGGACTGGCAGCTTATTTAACAAAGCTGAGAACTGGTGATTCAGATCAAAGACTTTCTACGTTATTTAAGATACCTAGAAGTACTTTGGAAAGACTAATGAATAATGCGAGAGAACTTCTGACTCAAGATTTTGTACCACAAAACCTAGGTCTAGGGCACATTAATAGAGAAAACATTGCTCAGAGGAATTTAATAATCCCTAATGGATTATTTGGAAGCACAAACCAGGTTAAACCTATTGTAATTATGGATGGAACTTATGTCTACATCCAGAAAAGCTCCAATTATAAATATCAAAAACAAACATACTCTCTTCACAAGTTTAGGAATTTAGTGAAACCATTTATTATAACTTGCAGTGATGGATACATAATAGATGTGATGGGGCCTTATCCGGCAACAACATCAGATGCAGAAATTCTTAAAAAAGAATTTAATTCACAAAACGCACCAATGAGGGTATTTTTTGAACCTGGTGATGTATTCATATTAGACCGAGGGTTTAGGGATGCAATACCACTTCTAACAGAATGTGGGTACTCTGTTAAAGTTCCAGCATCACTTCAAGAAGGTGAATTACAATTGTCTACTGTTGATGCTAATAACTCCAGAAAAGTTACCATTTGTCGCTGGGTTGTTGAAGTGGTGAATGGTGTATTTAAACAAGCGTTTAAATTGTTTCGGCAAGAATTTTTTAATCGAGCATCTACACACATGATGCAAGATTTTGCAATAGGAGCAGCATTAATTAATAGGTTTCATCCTAGGATCCTAGATAGACCTGATGCTGCTCAAATATTGTCAATAATACATCAAAGAATGTATATCCATAATACGTTAGGAGATTATGTAAATGAATATAATTTAAATCGCAGGAGGGCTCAATTTGTTAATATTACCGTTGGCTCTGACAATTTATATGACTTCCCACAATTAACAATGAACGAATTAATATTAATTGCTTGTGGCACCTATCAAATAAAACAAGCTAGGTCATATTATGGAGAACATATCAGAGCCAACGGTATGTATAGTATTGAAATATGCAGAGAACAAAATAGCAACCTACCAAGCGAATTAATTAATGAAAACTGCTGGCTATTGCGTGCCAAAATACAAAGTAGACATATAAGCCGTAAGGTATATTTTGTGTACATAAAAATAAATAATAACTATGCTGGCAGAGAGGCAATTGATGGCTATTATTGTAATTGCATAATAGGAAAACGCACGGTAGGTTGTTGTGCACATACCATGACTGTGCTTTGGTATATAGGCTGGGCAAGATATGAATCGAATATATGCCCTCCTGCGCCTTTTTTAGATGATTTGTTGATTGTATATGACAATGAAGAGAATATAGACATTTAAAATAGTAAATGTGTTTATTTTATATTTATAACAACCACAATTGGATACAAATATATTAGAAACCCCCTCCTGGACTATCATAATATCAATAAACAAGCATTGAAAAACAAATTGTTCTTAAATCATCTCAGTTCTACACTTTTTCAGTTAGAAAATTAACCTCAAAACAGTTTTTTTTTTTATATTTCTAAAATAGTGGCGTCAATTTGAATATATTTTTTAGATATCCAAAACTATCAAGATTTAAAAAAGCTCCATATTTATAGTAATATTTGATGTCCATTTTGGGCCTGGGATACTATGGAGACTGGGCATTCGCCTTTGCATGCTAAATATTTTCTACGTAAATGCAGAGGAGGAACGCAAAGCTCCGACTCCATTACATGTATGGGTGTGCTTCTTATGAAACCACCTATAATCCGTAATGCTTGGTTCTGAACTTTGTCCAGCTTATAAGTATTGATCTTACAACTATTATCAAACAAAAATGAACTATAATCTATTCTGCTTCTAATTAAAGATAAGTAAAGTTTACGCAAATGTTTTGGATGTACCCCCCATGTCGACCCCGCCAAGATTTTAAGCAGATTAAGATGCCTTTGTGTCTTTTGGTAACATTCATTTATTTGTTTACTCCATCTTAAACAACTATCAAGCCATAACCCTAAATATTTATACGATGTGACTACTTCTAGATTATTGTTATTAATTAAGATAGGTAGCTGTATATTTTTTCGTCCTCTGCTAAATAAACATAACTTGGTTTTAGTACACGACATTGTCAAACCTAATTGATTTAGTATAATAACTATAGCCTTGAGTGCAGTTTGAATATTATTTACACTTTCTGCCATGTTTTTATTACAAGAATAGGTACAACACGAAATCGTCAGCGTACTGGCAAATAGAGATGTTGTTTATTTCTTTACTGACTTTAATTGTAGCTATATTAAATAAGATGGGGGACATAGGGTCACCTTGTGCGAGGCCCTTGCTGGCATATCGCATAATAAATTTATTTTCGTCAAGATCATCCTTAATTTTTAAATGTCTCTCAGTCAAAAAGTTCCATAAATATAAACATACCCTTTTACCCACCCCTATTTCATCAAGATTTACTATTAGTTCATTAATTAAAATATTATTATAAGCATTCTCAATATCCAAAAAACATGCCAGTGTTGGAGAATTATTTGAAAATCCTATTTGTATTTGTGTGACAAGACGAGCTAAATTATCATAACATGACTGTCCCTTCCTAAATCCAGTCGTAAAAGGTGTTAGTAGTTTATTTTTTTCTACATACCACTCCAAACGTTTCGTTATCATGCTATGTAAAATTTTGCAAACACATGACATCAAAGAGATTGGACGTAGCTTAAGATCATTGTTTGAAGAGTTTGCTTTCTTTGGTATTGGCACAACTCGGATATCACGCCATTGGATAGGGATCTCTCCAGTTACAAAAATAATGTTATATAATTTTAATAAATGTAATTTAGCACGGTGCGGTAAGTGGTAAATCATCGAATATGTGATCCCATCGTCACCTGTGGCGGTGTCTTTTTTTTTCAAACAATTATACATTTCTTGAATTGAAAAGGAGTTCCCTATTATGCCATTTTCTGATCGTATCTCTGGTGAGCATGGGTTCACATAATCAGGAGCTAGACTATTTAAAAGAATTTCTTTTTTTTCGTCGGAAATAAACGTCACAGGTGACCGACGTCCCTTTAACCATCCTAGTTTTTTCCACATTTCCGATACAGACGTTGTTTCATTAATGTCATGTCATCACAGTATTTCTGCCAATTTTGATTTCTAGCTCGTTGAATAGCTAGTTTAGTGTTGGAACTAATATGTTCTAGTGTACTTAGATTTGATGGAGTAGGGTTCCTTCTAAATTGGCTAAGAGCTAACCTACGTTGAGCAATAAGTTTAGAAAGCGATTGATTCCAATATGGTTGAGGCCGAAAATTCCTACTAGGATTATTAAATTCTTTGGTCATCGGAATGTAAAGATCCGCTGCACTATTAAGTTTTTTAATAAAGTTATCATACTCCATTTGAACGTTACTAATTTTGCTATTAATTCTAGAGTAATAATTTTCTAAATATTCATTATAATCAACCCAGTTTGCAAATTTAAAATTACGTTTTTTAAGTACTCGTTGGATATCTTTAAAATTAAATTTCATTTTAATAATCAGGTGATCACTTCCAAGACTATCATTCGTAACTTGCCAATCACAACACATAGCTATGTCGCTCGACATAAATGAAATATCTGGAGAAGTTTGTTGAACAACATTGTTAACCAATTTCACTCTTGTTGACTGGCCGTTATTTAACGAGACAAAATGTTCCAAAGTTGCGTCATATATTTGTCCACCTCTAGAGTCATTTCTATTCGACCAATTGGTATGGTGAGCATTGAAGTCACCTGCTATTAGACAATTGTGTTTAAAAGTTGAAAAAAGGTTATCCCAGTCGGATTGGACAGTGACTGTGTACTGACGGGGGACAATAAACTAGCATTAAAAATTTAATTTGACTACAATTCAATAATCTAATACATACCACTTCTATGCCACGGTTAACATAATTTAAACCACAATCTTGAACTTTAATTGATTTATGGACCATGATAACAACACCTCCATATCCATCATCTCGGTCTTTGCGATGTAGATGGTAACCAGTTACGTGTAGACCAGAATCAGTTTCCAACCAAGTCTCGCATATCAGGGCTATGTGAATTTTATTGTAAGACAACAAAAGTTTTAATTCTGTAAGTTTTGGTCGTAAGCTTTGCGCATTCCACTGCATTATATTTAAGCCAAAAATATTTTGTACATTAGCCATTGGTAAATATTGAGATTAATTTCGTAAATACCTCTTGTTTTTGTATTAATTCTAAAATAAATTCTATGCACTCTTTCACTACATAACTACAAAACATTTTAATTTTATCTTCAAAATCGATATTTAAAAGATAAATATCTTTTAGCTTACTGATAAAATTCGTAAAGTTTGTGTTTGTGTTTTGCTGTCTACTCTTATAAGGTTTGCTGGTGCTCATTCCAAAATCAGGTTCTGTTCTAGAAGCACTTTCTTTTTCCCAAATCTTCTTCTGATTGTTGTGACTCTTTGCCTTCTTTTTCTTTTTAAATTGTGATGGTGGGTAATCTGTGCGTTTTTCTTCACCTTCTGATGTTTCAGTTTCATGTGCCTCATCGTCCAATACTAGTGCCTCAAATGAATTATTAACAACCGCATCCCTGTATGATTTTGATTGGCCTAACGTATGTTAAATTTATTTCATCGATCAGTTGGCACCTGTATCCTAAAGAAATCATCTTTTCAGAGCTAACTAGTTTCCTTGCACTTTCTTTATTTTCAAAATGAATCAGTACCTTGTATGAGCTTTTGTATTGAATTCTTAAAATATTTGGGATATTTTCCGCCCTCAATAGCTTTGCCATTCCAAATTGTTTGGGTAAAATTTCTTTTGAAATAACCATAACCATGGCTATTTCTTTTTGCGTTTCCAAATCTAAATTTCTTCTATCTGTGTTGTTAGACATAGACTGACTTCTTGTTAACCGTTTTTTGCCTTTTCTGACTGTGATAAAGCCCTCATCTTCCTCTACTATCTCGTCACTTTCTTCTCTTGCCCTTTTTTCAGGGGTTTTTTGACTCAGCTTTCTATTCTCTTCATTTTCTTTGTGAATTTCTACAGTCACTTGTTGCTCGCTTCTTAAAATCTCCTCTTCCATAACATCACTCCCACTGGAGTCGCAAAACTCCAAATTCTCCCCTTCGTTATTCATCGTACAAAAACATGTAGTAAAGTACAATAGTAGGTAGATGTAAAAAAGTATGTAGCTACAAACGCGGGACTCGCTACGAATGCGCGTGCGCTCACGATCGCGTCTCGCGCGGAACTGACTTTACTGTACTTTTTACTAACAGCCTTACTTATAAACGTTTATTAAAATTAAGACACTGTTAAACAATCTATTAAAAAATATCTTAACTTATAAACGATAATTAGCGCTAACTAACGTCTAAGTAACTGCTTAAGTAGCTGTCAAGTTAAACAGTGTCGAACCCTTGTTTAAGGACCTTAATTACCAAAATGGCGGATCAAATTCGAAAACGTAACAGCTGAGACGCTCGGGCCATGACCATTTATTTCTTTCCCAACCAAATCCTAACTTCGCATTGTGTTGTGTTCCGTTGGTAGGTTTGTGCATTGTGCAGTGAAAAATTAAAATGGATGCATTTGAAAACGATAATGTGTTACGCACATACCAAGACGACATAGAAGAAATAAGGAATTTCAGTAATATCGGTTTAAGAAGTAGGAGTCGAAGATCAAAAGTGTATAAATCAAGAGCGAACCCAATGGAGGAATTGAGTGAAAGTGACTTTAAGCAACGCTACAGATTTAGTAAAGAAAATATGGAAAAAATTATAAACATTTTAAGACATGATTTGTCCTTGGATAGCCGGGGCGGCAGTATACCTGTGGAATTGCAAGTTATGGCAGTTATTAGGTACTGGGGTCGCCATGAGGTTAGCACTGACCATATTTATATCTACTTACCTAAAAAAACTAGATAGAAACTTTATCCAGAAAATTGCCAATTTTATTTTTTCAGATTCAAGAAGACTGTGCCGAAATCCATGGTATGAGCCAGCAGACTCTATCAAGAATATCTAATAGAGTTGCAATTGCATTGGCCTCAAAAAGTTCAATTTATATTAAAATGCCTTCAAATTTAAGAGAAGAAACAGAAACGATTAGAAAATTCCAATTAATTTGTGGGTTCCCACATGTGACTGGTGCAATAGATTGCACTCATATTAAAATAAGAAAAGTTGGAGGAGATGCTGGTCAGTACTATGTGAACCGAAAAGGACATTATTCAATAAACACTCAAGTAAGTAACTAGTAATAAGTTCTGTTTGATTCACACTTTGAAAAAGGGTTGATATAGTTTTGTAAGAACAAATGAAGTACCTACTACCTAGGAACCTACTTAATTGGTTTTGTTGGACTTCATAATAGTTGGTGTCTGACTTTGGTAACTGTCACATTGAATTAATTCACAGGTTGTGTGTAATGCAGATTTAAAGATTTGCGATATAGTTTGCCACTGGAGGGGCAGCACTCATGATGCAAGAATATGGCGTGAGAGTTCAATAAAAAGGCGATTCGAAGAAAATGAATTTAAGGGGAAACTTATAGGCGACAGCGGATACCCTTGTACTTCTTACTTACTAACCCCAGTTCTGAGACCAAGAACTGAGTCAGAACAGCAATACAATTATAGCCACATTCGCACAAGAAATGTTATAGAGAGATGTTTTGGTGTATTGAAGCAACGATTTCGAATACTGCTTGAAGTTATGAGAGGATCATACAGCAAAATCAAAACTACAATTGTAGCATGTGCTGTATTGCACAATTTAGCAATAGAATTCAAAGACTCTTTGGATTATGGTAAGTAATAAAGATAACTATTACTCTCATTCAGTTTCCTTGACAAAAAACACCAACTAATTGGGGTTTTTTTTCCAGATACCAATTACACAGACAGCGATGAAGACACCGAGGCCATTGAACAGGGTTCTAATAACTTAACACATATTACTAGAAACATATTTATTGAAAATTACTTTTAATAATGAATTTAATATGTTCAATAAAATACAACAGTTTTCTTTACACATTTTTTAACTTCTTTTCCCAGTATTGTTGTTCCAAATCCAAAATTATCATTCTTTTTGCATGTAATTCATCCTCTCGTTGTTCTTTATTTTCTCTGGACTTTTTTGCGAGTAAAAATAATTGCTCTTCATAATTATCAGCAATCTGAAAAAAAAAAAATACAATATTATAATTTAAAAACAAGAAATATGAAAAAAAGTGTTCCAAGTTAGTAAAAAATGAAGTAGTTGATAATGCTTGTGCTTGAACGAATCCATTGAACACTGGCTTAACCTGTACTTCAGTGCATACCTACTTTAATGTGATAATGAAAAAAATGCTATTGCATTTTTTTTTTAAATAAGCTGAAACGGTGACCACCGTTTCAGCTTCTATTCAATTTCATAGAACAATGTTTCTATTCAATGGATGAATATTTTCAATCTTTTAGATATCATTGGTGAGTTCCGTATCAACTTGACATACTAATTTAAATCATCTCTCAATTTATTATTGACATTAGTTTTATGTGACATTTTATGGAGATATTAAATTAAATTTATTTTTAATGTCATCAAATTTAATGCTATAAATAATATAATGTTAAAAATGTATTTGCATGCCAGCTTATGGTGAATTGTGCGAACAAATTATATCTATTAAATCACCTATATGCACCACTTTTCATGCAATAAAATGATATTTGAATTAAGTTGGCTTACCTTCTTATTTTGTTTTGCTTTAGGTTTGTATAATTTTCTTTTACACCTCAGAACAGCGTCTGTTGTTGATGCTAGTGGCGTTGACTGTGTTTCTTCTACATGTGCAGGAGAATTTGATAACTATAAAATCAAAAAGTGCATTATAATGGATATTTCATCATATTGATTTCATTAAGTCAATAGTTGGATTACAATACCTGAACTGGTTTCTCAGAATCTATGATAATTTCACTTTCTGAGATTGAAACCAAAGCTACCTCAGAAACTGACTCCACCTTTTGAGTCGCAGTTGACTCTGACTGCAATAGAAAATATTTATTAAAATGTGTACTATGCGATGAAACCAAACCACACTAAACCCGATTATCTCATTGGCTTGGTTGAGTAAATAATACAAAACTGTACACACCTGTTTTAATGTTTTTATAAATATGCTATCACTATCAAAAGCATTGCTGTCAACCACAAACTCATTAGGTAAAGATTGAATTATTTCTAGATCTTCTTGTGAAGGGCTTGGTGGTCGAGGTCCTCCTCCTGTCATCAGCCTGGCCCGTCTATACTCCGACTCTCTACTTTTAACTTGACCCTTTGTATTCCGCCACTGGGTTACAATCTGTGTCATATCCCTTTGTTTGCTGTTAAGGCTATTAAAACTGTTTAAAAAATTATTAATTTTGTAAATAAGTGCCTTCAAATTTTATAATATAGGTAAGTAATAGATAGAATGAAAATAATAAAATGTTACCTAGACAATATCTCTTGCCAAGCAGCTTTTTTCTGTGCATGCGTATTTGTAGTACAGTCTTTCTTCTCTACAATATCTATTTTTTCCATTATAAGTTGTCTTAATAGTCTCTGCAAGAAAGTAACAAGTATTTTACAGTCGCATACGGTTTAAACAGGTATTTTGGTGACCAGCAGCTAGACAAAACAACACCTTTCAAACACATAACAAAAAAACATGAAAATACCTTTTCTTCTTCATCCCAGTTTGAAGATCGGACCCTTTTTTTGGTGGGTTTCATTTCCATTTGATGTTCCATTTTCTTAAGTATAAATCGAAGTAACACGCGAGTGCGGAAGAAACTTATATTTGGTCGAAAATCACCACGGCACAAACAAACAACAAATCCTATCCTTAAAAAATACCTTGATTGACAGAATTTGACACAACTTTGACGTTTGTTATTTTTAATTTTCGCATTGAGTAACAGGAATTTTAGCATTACAACTAGTGTGAAGTTAGGTATCGGTCGTGTAAAAAAAAAAAAAGTTACTTAACTGTTGGTTAGTTAAGTGTCGTTTAAACAACGTTATTAAGTAAGAAAAAGTTAATTGCTCATTAAGGAGTTAATGAGTTATTAGTTAATTAGTTGCTTAGATGTTGATTAGTAGATTTTTATAAGTAAGGCTGTAAGTTTGTACTTGCTCCGTGGTATGTATGTAGGATGTATAATTGTTTAGTACGCTTATTTATTTATTTAACACTTTAATCACAAATGTATAGAGGCGGACTTAATGCCACAGGCATTCTCTACCAGTCATCCTCTACGCTCTGCAGCCTGAACGGCTTGATGGAGTTTAGCAAATAAAATCAAAATGGCGAAGTTTTGGCCCCAAATTATGTCTTTAATTTTTTTTTTCTCAAAACCTATCAAGTGGGGTTTCAAAATAAAGGGCTTGCAGAGACGATTCCAAAAATGTAACTCAACAAATGTAATACATGAGACTGCTTGGACTTGTTTGGAACTTTTTAGTCGTTATTAGCGGTCGGGTTTCTTGATAAATCCAATTTTTTTTTTTTTAGTAGGTATACCAATGTGATGCCACAGCTAGGATAGACTGTTTTGATAAGTATCGCTTTGTGGTTTGAAAATAATGAGATAACGGAAATACTAGGGACTTTATGGGAAATGCAATTATGGCGGTAACCGCTGACTCACCAGGCGTCGTCCTAACTGGCTAACGATCGTACGAGTTAACGAAACGATTTCGTCGCACGACGAGATTGAGAGACTCTCTGAACAAAGGTGTGTGTTGCACACAGATTTGTTAGTAAATGTGTGTGTTGCACACACATTTGTCTAGACAGTCCTAATTGAAACTTGCAAATCATCGCGCGAGCACAGGAATAACTTTTTATGGTGCGACGAAATCGCATCGTATCGTACCTACAGTTCAAACCAAGCCCCTGGAGATCGATGGTATAAGAGTATACTAAAACTTTTATAAGATCTCAGTCTGTTCGTTAAGACAAAATTATAAGCTGCAGTAAAATTATCATATTTCGCGACGATCGTTAGCCTAATAGGACGACGGCTCAGGACGCGCCTGTATTTTACCGCAAAAGATCATTGTCTAACTCTGACACTACTATCTTTGCTTTCCAGTTTGGTTGGTTCGCGAATCCAATCTTCTCGAAAGCCGGCGACTACCCTCCAATAATGCGAAGCGTCATTGACGCCAACTCCAAGAGGCAAGGGTTCCCTCGTTCAAGGCTTCCGTACTTCACTCCTCAAGAAGTGAAGACGATGAGAGGAGCATACGACTTCCTTGGACTAAACCATTATACGACGTATCTTGTTCAGCAAGGATCAAGGAAGCTTCGAACTCAGCCGTCGTATGAAGATGATGTTAATGTCAAAATACATCAGAAGGATGACTGGCCTAAGACTAACTCGACATGGTTGAAGGTAAGACGCCACAGTTTAAAATTTGGGGGCTGTTTTAAAGGAAGAATATAGCATAAGATTATTATATCCTAGTGGGGGCAGTTGGGAAACCTTACTCTAGCAGTGGCTGGCAGCGGATGGATGCGGACTGCTCAAAGGGGGATTTTTGGCGATGACGCCTGGGATTCGGGATGTTTGGCGCACTTTGGGGGAGGTTTACGTTCAACAATAGACGGCAATTGGCTGAGATGATGATAATGACTCCAGCAGTGGACTGCTATAGGTTGATTATCATGTTTTTTTTTCTTTTAATATTGATAGGCATACGTTTGACCGCTATCTCTCTCCACTATCTCGAAATATAAGCGAAGTACCTAGTTGAAATGTTTTTAGCACATTCGTTCTTCTACGTCCTCACAGTTAGTTATGATAATTTCATCATAATTTTAGCCGTCAGACGTCCACAACTGGGCATTACCTCTCCCTCAGGCCAAGCCACATTGACTAGTCATATGCTTCTCACATCCAGCAGTTTCTTACAACCATTGCCATGGGCACGAGTTTGACCACTATCTCACCAAATGGTAAGCGATGATGTGGTCGAAAATGGAGGACGCTTGTCTCCAGAAGCAACCCATTCACTCTTGACTTTAAAGACACCCAGGTTGCACGGCCGTAGCTAGGGGGGGGGGGGGCATTGTGGGGCAATGCCCTGTCTTGAAATTACAATGCCCTACCTTAAAAATACCAAAAACTAAGATAAATTATTATAGTTCAATTGTTTATAGTTTGAGATAAAAAAATTATAGCGATAGGTATATCTAACCTTTCCTAATATACCATAGTCTACTGACCTAGAGGTCAGTGATATACATGGTGATTGATTTAGAAGCCCGTGCTTCGGAGCAGATCATTTATGATATTTTTTTACTTCCGCCCTACCTATAAACAATGCTGCCCTACCTCAAATTCGACTCTAGCTACAGACCTGCCAGGTTGTAGCTATTAGAAAACACAGACTCTGGTAGGAAATTCCACATCTTAGCTCTGCTGTACGCACAGTGAATGTGTTCCTAAAACATTTTGTGCGGGTTATCGGTCCACCTATAGTCTTCTAACGCTACATCTTCCATTCCCTTCGCATTAAACCAATTCCCTTTTGCAGGTAGTGCCCTGGGGCTTCAGGAAAGCCCTGAACTACGTGAGACTGAACTACAGGAACCCTAAGACCCTGGTGACCGAGAACGGCGTGTCGTTTGAGCCGGGACTGCACGACACCAAGAGAGTCAACTACATAGACGCGTATCTGCGCTCTTTGCATGCAGCCGTTTATAAGGACGGCTGCACTGTCATAGGGTATACCTACTGGAGTCTGATTGATAACTTTGAATGGACTAGAGGATTCTCGTAAGTGGAATATTAGTTTAATTTAGATAGAGCTACACGGGCGCATAATTTTGAATTGCACCATAAAAACATTCATGTTACAAAAATAGTAGATATGTGGTGGCGCAAGAGGGCCAATTCTACTAATTTTTAAACAGCGATCACATTCGCATGTCAATCGCAAACTGTCAAAAAAGCCTTGAGAGAGAGAAAGAGATGCGAATGTGAAAATAACTGGAATTGGCACTCTGATTGTAGGTGATACACCAACGGAACAAATCTACATCGCAACAAAAAAAGAACCGCAACGCCATCTATCCAACCAGCAGCGAACTACTACGTCAAAATCCTGCATCGCGGTATCATAGCGGGTTTAGACTATCGCCTCGCGCCTCTCCTCGTGCCTCGCCTCGCAGCTTGCGTGTTGTTGCGAGGTAGCGAGTGCTTGTTTACACTCTCGAGATGCGTTCAGTTTGCGTTGAGCCAGCAACGATTATGCATGATATGTTTTGGATCCCAAATTATTCGCTCGGCCTGATAGAGTTCCAAGAACTTCAGCGACAAAAACAACACAACCAGCACGGAAGGGCGCCGTAAACAAACTGAAACGAGAGCGCGAGTGTAAACACTACGCTCGCATCCCTCGCGAGGACCTTTGACTCGTGCCCAAAAAACCGCCTCCGACGCGAGCGCCACGAGTGCCCACGAGTGGCAAGGCGAGCTGCGAGGCGAGCAACGAGCCACCGTTTACACTCGCTCGTCTCGCCGCTCGCGCGAGAGTGTAATCCGGCTATCAGAGTTTACCGCGAGATTTAAACATATAGGAAACGTGCAGATACTATAAGTGGAAGCACAAAAATGTCAATGTCAAGTATAGTTCATCTATAAAATTCTAAATAGCAACGCTAGATGGCAGGTACTTTGAAGCTTCAATGTCAAGTTTTCTGACCCTTACAATTTCGAATATGCGACACTAGGTGTCAACGGCGCGCACGTTCCCTATACATCAGTCCGAATATCAACTATCGGGCAGTTGCCCACACCGGACACAACAACCGTCCGGTCGCAGGATCCCTTTCCAATGGAGGTATGCGGAAATTTACACTCTGTACCGCATCCATCTATTCAGGCATTTTTAGCCTTTCCTTCCAGTGTAATCGAATGCGTCCGATTACTAAAATTCAGATATTCATTCACCACTATATTCAGCAGTGCGATTCTGTAAAAATCTCGAAGTGAACACTTAGTCGAAGTGAACGACAAGTGAGCTGTCAAACCATACAAACAAGATTGCCAGCTCACTTGTCGTTCACTGCACCTAAGTGTTCACTTCGAGATTTTTACAGAATCGCAGAATCGACCGGCAGATTAGGCTTATCAAGACAGTAACAGTAAAAGTGATTTAAAAACAACTATTGTACCGGAAAAGTGCCTAAACTGTTATATTCCTTTTCTAGCGAGCGTTTCGGCCTATACGAAGTGGACTACAGTTCACCGAACCTGACGCGAACGCCGCGTCTCTCAGCTAAGTACTTCACCAACGTCGCCAAGACTGGATGCTTGCCGAACAACTTCGCTGACTACACTTACAGTACTGATTACAATTAAATAAGATTATGTACAGATAATTAATTTAAGGTAGATCAAAGGCGAATCCCGCGTGCGACGATACTTTGAATCCTAATAATGTCGTCATAACAATACAGGACGTATCTACACAAAACGATCTAATAGATTTCAGACATTATGAAAATATCTTTAAGGTTGGAAATCGGTTATTTCGTTTTATGTCGATATGTCCTTTTTTATTATGGCAGAATATTATCACGCCTAAATGGCTGAATGGAATCGGGTAGAACTGGAACACAGCTTTGAACATTTATTTCCGGTATTATTTTTGCGCCAAAAACATGAACGAATGCCACTGAGAAGTGATAACGAATCATTCGATCATTCGCCAGTATAACATTTCTATCTTAGTTCGACACAATCAACGCGAGCGGATTTTGTTCCGTGTCCCACTTGGTACGTTCACCAACGCCGATAGACTATATTTATTTATCTTAGTTTTTGCAGTGAACGGAGGTTTCAAGAAGAGGACTAATTCTACTAATTTTTAAACAACTTTCGCATGTAAATCGCAAACCCTAATAAAAGTATTTTCATACACTTTTGACATATTGTGATTGAGATGTGAATGCCATGCGAATATGAAAATTAGTAGACCAATTCTACTAATGCAATTGCAAAATCGCAATTTCGTTTCGTTCATCTAGGATAACTGTTTAGCATATCAAACAAATACCTTAAGATTACATAAGGAAAATTGTAAATAAATAAAAACATAATATTTCTATGATGCATTTTATTTTTGTTTATCCTTACTGCAATAACTTATAATTACTTAACTGTTGCCATAATTGAACCATGACAATAAATTAAGCTAAAGTTTACTTATAAATATTACGCTATATACAAATATCATTGTATTTCTATAAATAAGTAGAGTTATATAAACTTTTACTTATAAATTCGGATTTCACTGAACAAACGCGTTGGTACATGAACTTTTAAAAAGAGAACATCGGTTTGATGTATAGTATCGATTTTATGTTTCCGGATTTTTTTTTTGATAGTTTGTTATTATTAACCGACTTTAAGAAGGAGGAGGTTCTCAATTCGTCGGAACCCTATTTTTTATGTATGTTCTCCGATTACTCAATGATGGCTGGACCGATTTGTTTTTTTTTTATACACTATGATATCCACATTTCTAATTTTATTAATATTTTATTGTCTTCGAGTAATATTCAATTCTAATATCATAGCCTTAGATACACATAGCCTCTTATCTTGATATATTTTTGGCTGCAGCCTCACAAGTAATGAGTACTTTACTTAATTACCTTTATTTTTGCTTTACAGTATAAAGAGACCATTTTTAATATTATCAAAACCTGATAAAACCTTAGGTAATGTTTATAAAATTGCATTATTATGTGTGTAAATTACAAAACTGCAATACAAACAACAATAAAGGCCTATTTCACAACATTGCGCCGTTTCAGTGTGCAATATTAATGACGTTTAAAAATGTTATAGTAGGCGCATAAACGTGCATTAAAGTTCATTGACCGTTCCGTAATATCCCTTCGTAGATAACTAAACAATAAAAATAATGAATTATGAACCGTAAAGGATTAAAGTAGAAGTCGATTCAGGACAGCTTTATGTCTTTACCTATGATTTTCATATTAGATAAGATCAATGACCGTTATTGCACATTCTACTGGCGACTATCATAAGATACATTAAAAGAAACAAATACTAGATATTCTTATACATTTTCCACAAATCTACGCTATATCTAAGATATTACGCACGAGGTGGTTGTGTTTCCACCCGTTTCCAAAGTAACTAGAAACACACTTGGATTTTTAACCTTTCGACACTAACTTTACAGTTGGAAATCCAACGGTGCACTTTTTGTCGCTTGTGGTAAAGAAAACGGGCATAACTATAATAAATACTGTCGCGGACATAGCGCCGGCTTTTATCAACTAAATGGAACTTCATACGAAGTTGGCGTGACTGGGTAAAGAAAAAAAAGGCGTCTTAATATCTGTCTTAAATCTTAATATTATCCAAAATAAGGCATTTTTTTTATAAGTCTATGCGGACATATGTTGATATCACTTATATCAATACTTTTCAACAAGAACGCCGGTAATTTACCAATTAATTTCATAGACAAAAACTGTCTAGACAACTTTTAAACTATAGCACCAAAAACTTTTTGCATAGATAACCTCTTTGCGTTTAGTCCAGTACCAACCTAAGCACGCCAACGTGACACGCTCTATGTACAAAGGGTGCCGTGTACCAACCCTCAGGCTTGCGGCATCTTGCACTGGCTGCAGTCTTCCATGCCATCGTTGAACTCTTCGATCTGTAGCGTCATCTCGAAGAAGTTGTATTTGTCGTGGACTAATCTTGTGGCTTCTTCTAAGACTTTTTGTGGACTTACTCCGCTACCTGTGGAAAGGATGTAACATATTAATGCGTGATCAGCAAGTTGCCAATGACCCCAGCGATACAAGACTAATCATCATCATCATCAGCCTATAACAGTCTACTGCTGGACGTGGCCTCTCCAAGTGCACGCCATTTGGCTCGATCACCGGCAACTCTCATCCAGCTGCTACAAGCCATCCTGCGAAGATCGTCACTCCACCTAGCCTGAGGGCATCCTACCTTTTTTAGTTTTGTAATTTCACGCGGTCAACACCTTAGAGGTTTTAGACATTTAGCTAATCGTTATGGCTGGTAAAATAAGACTGTCGGAGAGCCCCTGGTGAAATATCTCGCGGTCTCTACATTCGTTTCTGTCTTGCACAGGGGAGGGTAAGACAGCGATTATCACCGTCATCGTCATTGCAAGGCATGTGGAGAATATGCCTAATTCATATAAATCATCACAATAATAGTTTATGAAGAAGGTGGTTTTATAGTGTAGTTAGGGGAACAGAGAGTATCGTCTCGCAAACCTCTGTTGATCCTGCGATCGTCGGTTGAGTCCGGTGGGCAACTGTTCGATATTCAGACTGTTGTAATGTTCAAATCGCAAGGAAAACTGGTACTGTGATGCGGAATTCTGTAAGTAGTTCGCAGCTGGCGCGATAGATAGCGTTGCGGTTCTTTTTGTAGTCGTACAACTTTCGCAACGTAAGATTTTCTTGTGGCTGCATTGATACCTCTTTTTAATCCCCGACGCAAAAAGAGACGGGTGTTATAAGTTTAACGTGTCTGTCTGTGGTATCGTAGCTCCCAAACAGATGAACCGATTTTCGTTTAGGTTTTTTTGTGTCATAGATAATTTTATCCTGAGTGTTCTTAGTTCATGAAAATCTATTCATTTACTATTGATAGGCATGCGTTTGACCACTGACCACCTGACCCCTGACCTGTTTCACCTGATGGTAAGCGATGATGCAGTCGAAGATGGAGTTCGCTTGCCTATAAGTAACCTATTCGCTCTTGATTTAAAGACTCCCAGGTTGTAGCTATCAGGAGACATAGACATGCCCGCTACAGCTTTACCTTTAAGCGTTGTATTTAAAAAAAAAGTAATAAGTTACGTATGGCCAGATGCGCCGACAGCGCCGTCTTGTCGAGCGACAGCGCCCACATGCGCAGGTTGTGCACGCGCAGCACGCCCGGGAGCGACAGGAACGTGTTGGCCACCTCCTGCGAAGGGAAACAATGATTTTAGTGAATTAATCATAAAATATACCACACAAACATCATTACAAACATAAATATAAGACAATTTTACAATCCGTCCTACTTTTAAAACCAATGGCAGTTGATATCAAGTTGATCAGCGTGCCAGCACATAAAGCTAGTCGAAACTGTTTTTTCCCAATCAACTTTGAACCTAATGCTTTAGCGATAAAGATTTGTAGACCGGTAGGCAGCAACACGCTAGTTGGTATTTGGGATGTTGTACATGTTCAAATTGCACGAAAAACTCCGGATGCAGTATTTGTTGGACGTAGTTCGTTGCTAGCGGTATAGATGTCGCTACGTAAGTTTTAAATTCCGCTACATGCTACTTCTATACTAATTTATTTGGGTCCAGCGCAGCATATCTTTTCTGGAGTCTTCGTGGACAATCAGCGTTTGATTTTTATTTTCTACCTTGATAATAATTCAAAGAAGCAATATTCGGATCCGTATCTTTACTAAAATTATAAAGCTGAAGAGTTTGTTAGTTTGGTTGAACGCGCTAATCTCAGGAATTATTGGTTCGAATGGAAAAATAATTTTACTGTTGGATAGCTCGTTTATCGAGGAAGGCCATACAACATCACGCTACGACCATTAGGAGCGAAGCATTAATGTATCGCAGATGAATTTGCGCGAGTCAGTTAGTCTATAATATTAAAATTAGTCGGGTTTTCCTTCCTGACGCTATAACTCCAGAACGCACGAACCGATTTCCACGGTTTTGCATTCGTTGGAACGGTCTCGGGCTCCGTGAGGTTTGTACAACGAAATTCAGGGAAAATTCGACCCAGACGAAGTTGCGTGGGTCAGTTAGTTGTAAATAAATATGGATGATTAATCAATGTTCTTTTGTGTTACCTGGAAATCAACACCTCTGGGCGATCCCTCCATGAGCACTAGCAGAGTATCTTTGATGATGTTGAATGTAGTAATCAGCACCAACACGGAGAACAGGAATGTGCAGATGGGGTCCACTAGGTTCCAACTCGGCTGGGGAAGGACAGAAATTAAAATGTCTCTTTCTGTTTGGTTGCGGGATTCGTTCGAAAGAGTCACCGCGGCCCTGGAACGCAAAGGGCACTAGGAGAAACACGGATAGGTTTTAGGGAAACAGAAAACTACGATTTTGTATGGTGACGCGTACGCATCCGTTCAGCTTTCCGCGTCTGTTCAGCTTTCGCGGCAAACAAGTATAAAATGAGGACAAATGTGTTAGTATCTTGCGAGTGCTATAGATAGAGTTTAGTGCTGTTCTGCCGCTGTAACTTTCTCATTCTTATGACGCTGTACGCGGCTGATAGAAGCAGAGCTGTGAGTGACCAAAATCAATAATAATAGAATAAGTGTGAATATTCCTTTAGTCAGTAAGAGTCGTGAGTCGCAGTCATTTGATGATTTCCCATTCTTAAAAAAAGTTTTGGCTAAGAGAAATTGCTGATTCGAGAAGCATTATGCCCAATCGATGTGATGACGTCTGGGGTAGGCCATTGTCTAAGTGTTGACGGTTTAAGGCTGACAAATATGTTTAAATGATCTTATCTTAACTGTCAAAGTGAAATTTGTGCAAATATCTAAGCTGTAAGAAATCTCAATGGTTCTAAAGAGATGTATTTTTAGTTCTTTTTTTGTATAATATCACATCATAGTTAATGGCAATCGCCGCTATCTACACTCTGAAGCTCTGCAGGAAGTCTCCAAGCACGTGTATGATTTCTGCGCTAACGGTATAACTAACATGTGTCTTGTTACCTTGAAGTAAATAACAATGGCCGCTATCAGCACTCTCAAGCTCTGCAGGAAGTCTCCAAGCACGTGTATGATTGCTGCGCTAACGTTATAACTAACATGTGTCTTGTTACCTTGAAGTAAATAACAATGGCCGCTATCAGCACTCTCAAGCTCTGCAGGAAGTCTCCGAGCACATGTATGATTGCTGCGCTGACGTTGTAAGTGACATGTGTCTTGTTACCTTGAAGTAAATAACAATGACCGCTATCAGCACTCCAAAGCTCTGCAGGAAGTCTCTGAGCACGTGTATGATGGCTGCGCTAACGTTATAAGTGACATGTGTCTTGTTACCTTGAAGTAAATAACAATGGCCGCTATCAGCACTCCGAAGCTCTGAAGGAAGTCTCCCAGCACGTGTATGGTTGCTGCGCTTACGTTATAAGTGACATGTGTCTTGTTACCTTGAAGTAAATAACAATGGCCGCTATCAGTACTCCAAAGCTCTGCAGGAAGTCTCTGAGCACGTGTATGATGGCTGCGCTAACGTTATAAGTGACATGTGTCTTGTTACCTTGAAGTAAATAACAATGGCCGCTATGAGCACTCCGAAGCTCTGCAGGAAGTCTCCGAGCACGTGTATGAATGCAGCTCTGACGTTGATGTTCTCTTGATGGTGTTCGTGAGAGTGGGATGTTGAGCTTTCTGCGTCTGAGTCACCGCGTTCTTTCTAAAAGAGGATACGTTTTTGTTAGTAGTTGACATTTGGACTAGCTTTCTTCCGTTTAAATTGTGTTTGGACGAGGTTTTTGCACAGAACGCAAGCGACGAAGACTATGCTATCTTGTGTTGCAGATCGGAAACTTGTACCATGTCGTCTGGTATCACTATCGTTTTTATAATATTAGGAAACTTTGAAATTAGACTTCATATTATGAAACGCATACCATGTATTGTAGAAATGTGTTTACTCCTCAAGTAATATCATACAAACTCGCAAGTACATATTGTTGGAGTTTCATGAAAGGGATGCCATTAAGAAGATTCTTTCAGCTATGCTTTTCTAAGTAGCCTACAAGGCTACCATTTACCTTAAAACATTTTTTATTCATCTTTATTTATTTAAGGCAGTTTTGTACACTTATATGAGGATGTCCATGTTATCCTACTGCTACTGCTATAAAACCTTATGACTTAAATAATAATAATAATAATATCTTTGGACATTTCACACAACGCCATATAGTCCCAAGCTAAGCAACTTAATGCTTGTGTTATGGTAACGAGATGGCTGATAAACTACTTATATACATTTTTTTTTTTGTAAATACATACATATTATAGATAGAAAACACCCAGACTCGGAACAAATACATGTAGGCCGTACAAATATTTGTTCCGTGCGGGAATCGAACCCGCGACATGCTGCGCAGCAGTCAATCGCTCAACCACTGCGCCAACCGTGTCGTCAAATAAATATCAGTCTCTTGTATCTCTTACCTTGTTGTTAAGCACCGGGTTACTGCCGCCATGCGAGTGGCCATGCCCGCCGCCGCCGTGACTGTGTCCGTGCTGGTGCAGCGTCAGACCCATGCTGACGAACAATACAATACATAATGTAGTTCACACGTAAAGGAAACTGAACCTTATGTGTTCGTTATTATGTCTGAGACAGTAAATGAGGAACGTTTTGGTGCATAATCCATTATGGTGTGGTGTAAATTGTACTTCGGTAAGTGTGCTCACAAACTCCACCTCATCCCACCGGCTCCCTTCTACCATCGGACATCCAGACGCACTGCAAGTTGTCATCCCTACCTCATTGGTACGTTTGGTAACGTTTAGTGTGAATTGGTGGAATACCACTAATTTGCACTAAGTGTTTCCAAACATCTTTTATTAAATTATGCGTACAGCAAAGGAGAAGATACTCTCTGCTTGTGTTTCCGAATGCTTACAACCCTAATCTCTTCAAAATAAAAGTAAAATGGCTATTTCTGGGTAAGCTCGCTCCATCGTAGACCATGCCTCTGTTGTCTCTGACATAGACTAGAGTCAACAGCAGTCATCTCAAACAAAAATATGGATTTGTGTAAAATGACTGAAATATAAGGAAGATTGTGGAAGATGTGAATGTAGCTTATAGCTGCTCTGCTTTTTTATAGATGTAAAATCATCAAATGAATACTTCAAGTGTCAGAATCTTACTGTCTAACCCATCCGTGTTTCTCCCAGTGCCCTTTGCGTTCAGAGCCACAGTGACTCTTTAAGTGATACGGAGTAGAATACGCCCGAGGATTCCGCTGTCGAGATATGAATATGTTGTGACAGAATAGCACTACAGGAGGAGTCATTTGATGATTTCCCATCCTTGTTAGTGTCCATAGGTACTCACACGAGGTTCACAGCGACGCCCACCGCCGACGTGATCAGCATGACGGTGGCGTTGATCTCGAACTGCTTGTAGATGACTCTCTGCACCGCCATGTACACCAGGATGCCGGTCACCACCCAGATCAGGAGCACTGACGTTAGGGCGCCTATGACTTCCGCACGGTACCAGCCGAACGGCATCCTGGAAGAGCGAAAAGTGTTGAGTTAAATTTATTGAGAGTAACTTCTTAGTAATGTTATAAAATTAATAGTAATCAGGTACTTAATAAATGCGGTTTTTCACGGAACAAGGCCTTTCTGAATTGTTTTATGTACTTTCTTGTTCTTTGCATTGTCCTCACATAGAAGCAATCAAAGATAATGTTACCATGATTTTTGTATTAAGTACATCAATTGATTTAAAAGTGTTCGTGGAGTTTCTTGCACGTTCTTCTCCATAGAGATCTATGCTTTGGAACGTGCAAATAGCTTCATCATCTTTTTTTTGGACGTACCGACCTTGACAATTCAAAAGTGCCTGTAAATGGTCTAATTGAAATAAATGATTGAATTTGAGTTTGACCAATCCTTCTTCTTTAAAATCTTAACCCCAAAAATTGATCCTAACGAAATCTCGCTAAGTATTAAGTTACAATAACTTCGAGTGGTATGCCGTGTTCCTTTCCAAACAAACACATTGAATGTGTCTAGTACCGCACGAGGAGACTGATTACCCGGTACTTGCAGGTTTAATCTAATTGATCTCAGGAGTAAGGTCAGGTGGAATGAAACAACCGTAATCTGTATTTTTGAACCTTAGCAATTCACTTTAAGAATCTTAACACCGACTTCTAATTTGACGATAACGCCATCTAGTTTTGTATGTTACAACTTTTCTACAAATTTTGAACGAACATCTTTGAGAGCTGTACGAACATGCATGGTTATTATGCAAGAAATATAGCAAAGAAGTGTCATTATCAAGTATATTTTACTTATTTCAAAAAATGCAACGCTAGATGGCCCGGTCTACTTCTTACACGTTCTTCTAAACCATTGGTTCCCAACCTGTGGTCCGCGGACCACTGGTGGTCCACAAGAGCTTAAATATGGTCCACGGATTTACAATATCAAACTTACCGATTGGAAAGTAACATTGAAGAGAACTGATGTTTAGTTACGATCAGGAATATTGTATTTTCTATGTTTATGCTTGTTACGTTACGTTTACGTAAGTAAGGTTTTTTGTAGATTTAAAAATTAAAATTTTCTTCAGGTTTTGTGGTCCCTGCTAACAATTAAGAAACCAAAATGGTCCCAGATCAAAATAAGTTTGGGAGCCACTGTTCTAAACGGAGCGTGCAGGAATTATAGGGGGCAGGACAGAAGCGTCATCATCAAGTATGCTTTACTTAAAAGCAATACTAGATGGCATAGTCGTCGCTGTGCACGTTCTCTATACAGGGTGAATTTTTAAAGTGTGCCCTTCATGGCCAAATCCGAAACTATAGGGAATATCGAAAAATACTGAAAAGAGTCTCGAGCCCGTTTTTGATAGGCACACTTAAAAAAATCACCCTGTATTTCGGATGGAAGACCTCGTGCCATAGTTAAAGCATAATGTATCAGTCCACATCGTTTAATAATCTGCAGTTCCAAACAAATAAAATCCTACTTCCTACTAATATTATAAATGCGAAAGTTTGTGAGTATGTATGGATGTTTGTTACTCTTTCACGCAAATACTACTGAACCGATTACGCTGAAATTTGGTATGTAGGTAGCTGAAGACCCAGAATAACACATAGGCTACTTTTTATCCCGGAGTTCTCGAGGGATCAGGATTTACACGGGAATAACGAGAATTTATACGCGGACGAAGTCGCGGGCGGCCTCTAGTATGATATAATTCTACACGATAGATTTTTTTACCACAGCACAACTTTCATTTTTGGTCAAGTTATCTCTACTAATACCTATGTCTTCATTTTGAAGAAAGACTTATTAATTATGATCTAGTACTTCTTATAATCTTACCGTCTTGTAGCAGGCCTGCTCGACACCCATAGTGAGAACAGTGATATCATAAAGCTAGCGAAGTCTGTGAGGAGGTGGGCAGCGTCCGTGGCTATCGCTAAACTGTTTGATAAGTAACCACCTGCAAATTGAAAGATAGAGACATGTTAAAAGTATGTTTAGAAGGATTAGTGTCGAGAGAATAGGCTAGATTCCATCATCCACAAATTGCAAAACTAGTATTTAGTCCGTCAGTTAGAGTATTAAAAAATAATGGACACGTATTTTTTGTTTTTGTAAATCAATGAATATTGACAAAGATAAGACGTATCAAAACTCGGGAGTGGGGGCTCGTGCCGTCACGACTCACTAAAAATTATGCGTAGGTGTGACGTATTGAGAATTTTAAAAGCGTCGTAATTTCGTCAATTTTGGTTCCCGTAACAGAAGAATAAACACGGGTCAAATATTTTTTGACCTGACGGACAAATTAGATTTTTTCAGGACACAAGCCTATTAAAGTTCTTTATGTTATCGCTAGATGACTTATTTTAAATAGTATTCCTTTTTCTGTCGCCAGGTATACAGGTGATTTCCGAAACCATAAGGAATATCGAAAAACACTGAAGGAGTGTCGATTCCGATTTTGATGAAAACTAAAACTGCATTTATTGGATTTTTGAAAAATCGGTATTCCTAGCCAGGAATCGAACCGTTTGATTTTGCAAAAGAAAACACATCCGAAAGTGTACCTAATAAAGATCAAATTCTGGAATGTAATAACATATGGCAAACTAAAAGAAAGTGCTTGTTTTTGACAAAATACTTTTTTCGAAGTTATGCACTGATAGAGGTATGCCTATAAGATATGAGACTTTTTCCAATTTGTGTTTCCTAGGCATATTATTTTGTCTATGAAAGCCATGACCGACATCGAACTATCAATATTCCACACAGCGAAATAATTACACAAGGCCCTTTGATATTGTAACCATGTTTCATGTAAACAATAAGAAAATTGGACACGCGCCATTTTCGATAACCCACATTCAGATTACACTACCACACTTATTTGTAATTCTTTTAACGTAAGAACGTACCGACAATTATGCAAGCCATTGTTTTCGAAAACGTATTTTTATTGCGATGTGTATGACGTATGTATTGAGCTGTGCCAGTGGCAAATTGAAGATTACCTCATCAGAAGTAATTTATAATATTAGTGCGGTAAGTTGGTTTCTACAAACGAGTAGACGAATGTAAGCCTGAGACGTAGTCGATGGCTTACTACAGTCACGAGTTTGTAAATACCAATATCCGCACGTGTATCATACAAAGTTTTACAATACATTTGCAGAAAAATGAGACAAACTTATTGTTTTAGCTATCAGTCGAAAAGTCGCAATCTTTGCAATATAAAAATAGCTAGAATTTGAAAATTTAAAATTAGAGTAGGAAAGTAGGTACTTACTTAGGTGAGAGTACCTATTTAACCGCACGTTCCATTGTATGGTGCGTAATTTTTAACGTTCGTAAATGCATTTTTTGAGCAAGTGTATTTTTGAGTAAAAAATTAAACAAATGGGTCACAAGCGGAAGAGCTTCACGTGCTGCCGAGCAAAGCTAGACTCAGAGGTGACTCCGTTTACAGTCTCCCCAGGGATGTCTCAACAGGTTTATTGTACAGAGGGGGTTCCATGGTGGTATTTTAAGAGGTCACAGGACCCTTTCCTTGTGAGGTGATTTCAAACTATCTATCTTGTCTTTTCCTCAAAAGTTTAGGCACGTTTTGAAGGCGCCTGTCCCGATAACAGAAATAAAAGGCGACAGGAGGCAGAAACGTATTAATGGCTAATAAATCAATGAAAGGAGAAGATTGATTAAATTATAGGAAGACAGGGACAAGAGGATTGCCGAAAGATTTTGTAGATAATGACAATCTTAAACTGACTCTTGGCAGCGTTCGCAATCAACTCAGTCGATAAAAAATGCTACATGGCAGTAGGAAACAGCCGGCCGATTCTGTAAACATGTCAGTGAGCTGTCATTCCATCTTGATTACTTACATTGACAGCCCATTTCGTGAGACCAAGCCTTCACTTCGGAATTGCACTAGTGATCACCCTTTTTTTTTAGGGATGGGAAATCATCAAATGACTTCCCCCGCTCTGGGTGGAGCGGGAGGGAGTTTCAGACTTTTACTGACTAAAACACATCTATGCTCCTTCATGTGCCCTTTTGTGTTTCGGATCCACGGTATCTCTTTCGAATAGTCCCGCGACTCCGGCAGGCGTCGGCCCTTTCAGGCCCCTCTGTGTGCTGACTCTCTTTGAGGCGCGCGTGGAACACGAACGCGCCGGCGACACGGCCTGTCGTCTGAAGACGGACGGACGGCGAGCCACCCATAGCTCACCGTCCAAAGGCCCGCGCCTACGGTGGCCTCCGACGCCCGCGGCGTCTACCACGGCGGCCGGGACGAGAGGTTCCCTCTCAGGGATTTAGTACCTATGTTTTTATTCCCAAGGATAGTGGTTACTTACCAACAATTTCTCCTATCATAAACACTACGCATAGTATACTGGCTATGATCAGCTTTCTTCGCGCCCTTTTGTCTATCTCCTCGTTCCTTGATCTGTGGCAATGTCCTGAAACAATCAACATTATTATTACAAATGCGTTATCACACGACAAATTATAAAAGGTAAACTAACTGTTTAAACACGTGATGTTAGTTATTGTTGTAGAAACTCTGGGAATTACTGTGGTAAATAAATTACAAGTAAACTCAAGGCTCTCATGGAAGTTGTGAAGGGACGATACGTTGATCTTTTCAATAGAACTGGTTCTACAATTCAGTATGTAGCACTCGGAGCTGTTAAGGAAGACGTTTAGCTAAATTGGGAAAAGGCCAAGTATGCTACCGTTGAGTTAAACACACAAGAGTATATCGTAGAAAAGATTACAGACATCAGAACTGTAAAGGAACATATCTATAGTGAATTCTCCTTTAATCATTCTGCTCAGCAAAAATATCCTCATCTAGAAATGTCATAAGCAAATATACTTCGTTATATAATTGCCAAGCTATCCAGGTTGACGAAGATAAGAAGACTCAAGCAAGCCAGATGTCAGGTAAACTGATATTCAAAAGAAGTAATCTGACAGTTGAATACCTACCAAGACCAAGTGAAGTGGGTGCAACAAGAACACACAGACAGACACAACTAGTTGAACTATATCCTAAAGATTTATTGAAGCGGATCTTGGGAAAAGAAGTATAGTAATATGTTCATATTTTAAGCAACCGAATGGAAAGTAAGTATTGGAAACATTGTCATGTTTATTGTCGAAGAAAACACGCCTTTTCGTGAAACTTTTATCGTAATCTATATAATATCTTACAATATTTTCTCAACAATGTCATCATGGTTGGGAAAATATTGTAAGATTTGCTGCTATGACACAGTTGACATTTATTTTAGTAATATTTACTGAAACCCTTGCTTTGCCTTACCTTTGCCAAAGACTCAACTATCGCATAGTTGGCCTATGCTATAGTCAAATCTTCTTCATCTATCAGACTGATCAAATATTCTACAGTTTTAACTGTTTCATCAAACAAATTTACTTTTTCTGAGCAAAAGCTGAAGGTTGCAGTTCAATCAATCCCAGCTCCTTACTCACTTTCAACTTCTGATATGCTTCCATTGTGTCCGTCCCCGGTGTCTCCATCGGTACTGGTCTCTATGACCGCGCAGCAGCCTGTAGAAGGGTTCCCGTGCACACAGAAGATGACCCGGCGACCCCGCGCTGGACTGTCTGTACCGTACGAAACTTTGTCTCCTTTGAACCTGGAATAAAAGAAGAAGGCTTTGAGTAAATTGAAAGACAATATTTAAGTGATACAATTAAAGTTATTTTGGCAACATCTGAAAAGTGACTATTATTTTTCATCTCAGAGGAGTTTGGCTTCGAACATCTTGTGCATTTGCCAGAGTCAAATTATTTCAGGTTCGTCTTTAATTTCCAGTTCTTTTCTTTTATATTTTCATTAATCTCTTCGTTTGAAGTAAGTCTTAATGTCTCAGGCTTTAGTTGCATTTTCTCACTATCAAGTCGAACTTTTCCCGCGCTTTTTCAAGTGCCTTCTTTGAAAATTTTAAGTCGATTTATTTTTTAAATTTCGATGTTAGTTTATTCGATAGTTTCCGAACGGGTTCTGAACTAGTATAGTTATGACAAATGTCAATGTTTATTCATGAATTTCTACTAAAGCAAGCATGTTCTGAGGAATGTGTGAAAGCCATTTTAGTAATTGAATTATTAAAGAAATTGTTCCGTTCTTTTAAATGAAAATAATTCTTGCTACCTATTGGTAGCAAGAATTATAGTAATATAGCTCGTATAGTAGTATAGCTCGGATACTAGCAATCATGCTAGAAGATGTTGTCCTTGTAAAAAGATTGAAGACGTTACGTTAAATAAATCAGTTATTCTGGAATAAAACCTGTTTGCATTTTAAAATAAAGTTGTCCATAGCATTACTGCACTTCACATCCATCACACCCATTGTTGTAATTGTAAATTTAATTATATCTATAAAGTACGACGTGGGAGTTAAGGTCAATTGTCCTAAGGTGAAGAGCGTTTAATTGAAAAACCCGGGAACTATGCCTAGTACAGACAGCTGAGCGGAAAAACAGAATTCAGTTGGTTCCGCTTCATGCTTTTTTGCATTGTTGATATTTCGTGCTATGACCCGTAAAGCATTTTAAATCAATTGTAGTTTTGGATCAAATTGTCACCCAAACAACATGCCTAACTGCTTTAAAATCTATTCTCCGAATTTATTACGGCGTTTTATATGTGATTGGATAATTTTCTGCCATTTTCAAGTAATTTATAGGACAGTCGTTTCAATTTGTGAATTCCACAGTTTATCTCCAGTAAATAAGTTCTAATTTTAAAGCCATTAACAATTTTAGGATTAAACTGACATTCGTTTTATTACTTTTGCTAAGTGGAAAATAACAGAGAGGTTTGCGGACCTAGATCGTTCTGGGAACAAACTAATTTTTAGCCAATGACAAAACTGGTGAACCGGTTAGATATGGTTGGGAAAAGGCAAGCCAAGTTGATAGACAGAACTGATGATCAGGGAGGTTACACTTTAAGCCCGAAGTTTGTAGTTTCGAGCTTAGTTGCGGGCGTATTCTAAGCCGTATCATCTACGGAGTAACGATTAGTTCCGAACCCGAACTAAGAACGAAAGACAACACGATTTTACAGAAACTGTCAAATTGTGTTGTCATTAATTGTTAGTGGTAAGATGATACCGAGTATCATACGCTCGCAACTAAGCCCGAAACTACGGACTTCGGGCTTAGAGAGTAGCCCCGCTAATCACCTATAGACTTAAGATTAGTCCCGACCCTGAACAAAGAATGAATGACAACACATGATGTAATTAATTCTTAGTGGTTAGGTGATACGTTCTCCGTATCATCTAATGACTAAGAAGAATACAACTAAGCCCGAAACTACGTACTTCGGGCTTAGAGAGTAGCCCCCCAGATTGCTTATATGTATGCAACTAGACCAAAGAAGCGAGCGTTTTGGTAGAACACTTTGTTGACACAACTGTGAGCAGTAGCAGTACAGCCACTAGACCACCAAACAGACGATCGAATGCAATGATAACGTAAACAAACGCTTACAGGCCAAATTATAGTAGTTACAGTAAATTAGCGTTCAATGTAAACAATTCCATTATATCATTTCTGAAACCATACCTAACAGACTTTTTTATTGTCACTCATGCGAAAATCCATTTGAAAATAACTAGAAGAATTGATTACTTGAACGGAACACTACAATCTATAATTTTTTGCATTTATTTCATATATCATTTATTAGTTTACAATCAGCATTGCCATGTCAACGTAGTACTCTTAATACCGCTAGTGTTCTAAGCACTTTTGACAATTACTGGGGCCGTTGACGATTTTTTGAATATCAATAGAATTCTTTTCAGAACCCCTTTTTATGTTCGTTTGTTCATCATTTCTTTCTCTTCAATGTGTTTTGTATGCTTATACACCCTTGGACCACGACACCTAAACAATATGCCAACAAAAAGGCGGTTCATGGAATTTAATTAACTCCTAGTACATGCTAACTTCCACAGCACAGTGGAATATTTCCGTAAACGTCCAATTTTGAATGCACAGACAAAAGCGAATCAGTGATGACAAGCAAACAAGGAGATTATCCCATTTGTGCAGCCGACCAATCATCGTTTAACAACGCGATTACTATCATCGCTGGCTATCAAGTCATCAGGCCGCCTGTTGTTTTGTTCACCACTAGTATCACCGACTCTGATAGCTGTGGTACGTTCCCAACCTACTATAGTTTATCTTTCTATGGTTCGCAGTTTTTATCAAACGGAACTGACATTTAATTTTCATGTTTTTTTAATAGGAGCTCGTGGCTAAATAATAACAGCCGCACGGTCGATCTTTAAGGTTAAGCAATGCTTGCCAAGGTTGGTCTGTGGATGGGTGACCAAGTTTACTCCGTGCCTCGGAAAGCACGTTAAGCCGTTGGTCCCGGCTGGCATTTGTAGATCTTTAGCAGTCGTTACGGATTGTCAGAAGCATGTAAATCTGACTCCAGTCTTGAAAAGAGGTACCGTGTTATCCAGTTAATGGGTTGTAAAGGTCTGGTAGGCAGCCGCTCCACGTAAAACACTAGTATTCAGCTGAATCCGGTTTGACTAGAAGCCGACCCCAATATACTTGGGAAACTATATTTGGGTCGGCTTCTAGTCAAACCAGGTTTAGCTGAGTACTAGAGTTTTACGTGGAGCGGCTGTCTATCAGACCTGCACAACCCATTAACTGGGTAACACGGTACTTCTTGGCAAGACTGGAGTCAGATTTACTGGCATCTGACAATCCGTAACGACTGCCAAAGATCTACAAATGACAGCTTAACGTGCTTTCAGAGGCACAGAGGAATCTCGACATGTTAAGATGGTCAGCCATCCACAGACCAAACTTAGTACGCGTTGCTTAACCTTGATGATCGACCCGTTTTTTTTTTTTTGAGTGATGGGAAATCATCCAATGACTCCTCCCACTCTGGGTGTAGCGGGAGGGAGTGTCAGACTTCTACTGACTAAAACCCATCCATGTTCCTTCATTGCCCTTTGTGTTCCGGAGCCACGGTGTCTCTTGCGAATAATCCCGCGACTCCGGCAGGCGTCGGCCCTTTCGGGCCCCTCTGTGTTGCTGACTCTCTTTGAGGCGCGCGTGGAACACTAACGCGCCGTCGACACGGCCTGTCGTCACTAGACGGACGGACGGCGAGCCACCCATAGCTCGCCGTCCACAGGCCCGCGCCAACGGTGGCCGGAGGTCACCAGGTGGTGGCCCCCGACGCCCGCGGCGTCTACCACGGCGGCCGGGACGAGAGGGTCTCCTCTCCCGCTCCGCCACCTCCTTCGCTAGTATGACTGCTTCGCAGAAGGAGGCAACGGCGTCCCATTACGTCTCGCTCCGGACCATGGCTTGGACCAGGGCCGGACGCGAGAGATCGCCGCCGATCGCCGTTTCGAGGACACGGCGGTGCGCCGCCCAAGCGGGGCACACCTGCACAGTGTGCTCTACCGTGTCCTCCGGTCGATCCTCGCAGTGGTGACACCCGGGCGTTTCCTCCCGCCCGATTCGGAGCAGGAACCTCCCGAAACATCCATGTCCGGTGAGGACCTGCGTCAGGCGGAAATGATCGACCCGTGCGGCTGTTATAGCGATATTTGACGACACGGTTGGCGCAGTGGTTGAGCGATTGACTGCTGCGCAGCATGTCGCGGGGTCGATTCCCGCACGGGACAAATATTTGTACGGCCTACAAGTATTTGTTCCGAGTCTGGGTGTTTTTCTATCTATAATATGTATGTATTTACAAAAAAAAAAATAATGTATATAAGTAGTTTATCAGCCATCTCGTTACCATAACACAAGCATTAGGTTGCTTAGCTTGGGACTATACGGCGTTGTGTGAAATGTCCAAGGATATTATTATTATTATTATTATTTAGCCACGAGCTCCTCTCAACGTTCAAGCTTCAATACAGTAATTTTATTTGGAGACTTAAAACTGCGTTCTATATTCGACAGAGATTGAGCTGCGAATTGCTGCTTATGAGTTATCGCGTAAGTACAATATGTTAGCATGTGTTTTTACCATTAGTAAATTCTACTATTTCTACACTTTTCCAATTTGATAAATCTAGGTTACTAGCACAAACACGGATTGTATTTGAAAATTACATAAACGCCTTCCACAAATTCCTATCTGTCTGCGTATCTGTAGATAATTAGTATTAATTCTCAATGTAAAGCGATGTATTAACATGCAAAACATGTGTCATATCGTGGCTAACATACACGATATAATATTATAAACAATATACCTTATCGTTAGCTAATAGCACTATCGTGAGATTACACGACTTTTAGAGTTCATTTGGGTGGAGACTGGCGACGTCTGTAAAATATTTAATTGTTTTTTTTTTTTGTTGTACCTACTTAATGCGTTCTGTACTTAAACTGTAAGGAAGGTAAGAAACTAGTCATCTGCCTAGCCTTATCCAACTACATAGGGGTCAGCTTCTAGTCAAACCGGATTCAGCTGAATAACAGTGTTTCACGTGGAGCGGCTGCCTACCAGACCTCCACAACCCATTGACCGGGTAACACGGTACTTCTTGGTAAGACTGGAGTCAGATTTACTGGCTTCTGACAATCCGTAACGACTGCATAGATCTACAAATGACAGCCGGGATTAAAACGGCTTAACGTGCTTTCCGAGGCACGGAGGAAACTCGGTATGTTAAGATGGTAACCCGTCCACAGACCAACCTTGGCAAGCGCTGCTTAAGGCGAGGTTGCAGTACTGTGTGTTTTGACGAACAACAGCGACTGTCCGGCGAGCGAAATAATGCCTAAATTTTGATTGTTTTTTCATCTTGGCGAAAACTGATAAAGAAATTACACAATATGATTTCAACATTGACTTCAAAATAAAAAGCTCTATCTACTGATATAACTTATATGTATATTCGTGATGAAATCTCTTAGCAGTACAAGTTTAAAATTGTAATTTAGTGTCATGTTTGATAAAAAAATGTATCGAGCCAATCATTCTAAATCGCGTTTCTATCTTTACGATTTACTTGAGGGTATGTTCAATTTTTATGTAATGATTTTTATATAGTAAAAAACTCATAATTAATTAGATTTTCAGACGTTCAAAAATGTTAAAAAGTACTGCAACCCCGCCTTAACCTTATTATTTAGCCACGAGCTCCTCAGGTAAGGAACTGTCTGTATATATTTACTGGACATTAGCTGTAAGACGCCCTACGCACAACGTTATAGTAGTTCTTTCATCGTGTTTTCAGCTAATGAGTGGAATTCCCAGTACGAGTCTGTGTCCTGATAGCTACAACCTATCTTTTGCAAAGAGCGAATGAGTTACTTCTAAAGTCGGTTCCAGATAAACGTGCAATAAAGTACATTGACCTTACCCTAATATCTCTTCGTAGATACTAGAACAATAAATTAAGAACTGATTTTCATTATTAGAAAACGTAAAGGATCACGATAGAAGTCGATTCAGGACAGCTTTATGTCATTATTTCTGATTTTGATCTTAAGAAAGTCAATAAATGTATGTGGGTCAATGTACTTTATTGCACGTTTATCTGGAACCGACTTTAGCCTCTAGGCAATGCAAGTGTGCTCCATCCACAGCAGTGGGGCTACTCTCTAAGCCCGAAGTCCGTAGTTTCGGGCTTAGTTGCGGGCGTATTCTACTCCGTATAACCTAATAGACTAACGATTAGTCCCGAACTCGAACTAAGAATTAATGACAACACGATTTGACAGTTACTGTCAAAACGTGTGGTCATTAAGGCGCTTCCCCGAGCAAAACGCAGCGCTAGCCGTTTTTTGTGCAGTTTTTTGGAGCTATACTATAGTCTTTATCCAAAAGAAATATCAACTTATAAAAAATACATTGAATTTCTACATAATCTTGGCTTCAAAATGATAGATTTTTTTTAAAGTAATCTCCTCACAACGAAACCACAGAAATGAGAAAAAATTACTGCAAACATGCATCTTCTCGAAAACTAACGATTATTTTGTTTTTTTTTGTACTTACACTAATGGATAGGCAATTTAATTATGAACATTTTGGTAGAAATATTTTAGGGAAATGAAGAGATTCAATTGGTTCTTATCAAACACATTCTTCGCTCCCTCACAAATGCAGCCTAATAAGCTTCTAAGGGTTGTCATTGGATGAAAACGTAAAGAGCACAAAATATGTAAAAACGAAAAGAAAAAACATAGAAACAAACATTGTCAAGAACTTGGAGTTGATAATAAACAATGCTGTACATGTTACTCTTATATGACCCATTTCCTTGTATATTTACGACTTTCGTTGATAACAAGATAACCACGTTTTCTTATTACTGTTCATGTTATTATTTCTAATGGTACGTTTGCGGCACTGGTAGCATTTTCATGGAATATAGTAAAGAAATCGCAATAGTTTTTCCTCTAATTCAGGTTGAGAAAATGCTGTGTGACTCGAAAAAATTGAAAGGAAAGGCAGTAACCTTATTGTTAAATTTAGTTAAGTACAAATTTTAATGTTTTCTTTGTTTGTGAGCTCATACTTGCATATTTAGTTTGAGGGCTTGAGGCGCTGCGTACTGAAACACAGGCTAACCAACCACAATTGATACGAGTATAATTTTAAGACTTAATTATAAGTAGCTTGTTAACAAATTGTGTGAACATATGTACAACTTTCTGGTCTAATAAATATAATATTATTTTAGATTGTATTATAAGTATATAGTCTACGATAGTAGGATGATACGATGGTAATATCGGATAGTAGGATATTATAGGAAGAGGATGATTGGGCAGTAGAACTGGATCAGGATAATAGGATATAATTTCAATAGAAAGACAGAATAGTAAAATAAGAAGTAGAATAAAGCTGATGCTGCCTCTGCACTACCCTAAGGTTAACTGGTAGAAAATGCCTATAGCATTAAGTTCGCCTTTGTACAGTGTCTTTACTTGTGTATAAGTTTTAATAAATAAATAAAGAGCGGATTTCACCAATGAAACTACAGTGCGATTCTGTAAACATGTCGAAGTGAACGACAAGTGAACTGTGAAACCATACAAACAAGTTGGCATGACAGCTCACTTGTTGTTCACTCCACCTAAGTGATCACGGAGAGATGGCGACGGTATCGACCGGCAGTTTCAGATTGATGAAATCCGCCCCTGCCCATTTTACTATATAAAATTTTGGCCAACCTAGCTTGAACAACAACCAAATTCTTGCAAACAGAAACACACAATCTAAAACCGATTTAAAAATACAGCTACTACCTGTTCAATTCGTCGTATTTCACACTTTTATCACAAGCTTATCGTAATGTCAGCTATCGACAGATTACCGCGTTTTTAAGGGCAGTCGGGTTTAACGACCCATTAATAAAGTGCCACTGTGACCTTGTTTGGGGCAAGGCGGGAAACGTTTTCTTCACGTGATTTTGATAAAGGCCCCCGTAGACCGGCCGGATGGAAAAATGCCACGGACACACTTCATATAAACTTGTCTTTGTAGAACTAGGTATTTCTATGAAATGTGTCGTCAAATTGTTGCATCGTGCTTGTCTGCAGGGAGCCTAACAGCAAAGTACCTAGAAGGTAAAAAACTTTTTATAAAAAAATACAACCGACTTCCAAAAAAAAAAACACTACAAAGTAAAAAATAACTTTAATTTCGGAAGTCGGTGTTTTGTTAGTTTCTTCGTATTTTGACACCGACTTCCGAAATTAAAGTAATTTTTTACTTTGTAGTGCTTAGTGTTTTTTATTTGGAAGTCGGTTGTATGTTTTTGTAAAAAGTTTTTTATTTTTCACTTTTTGGTGGTTCCCACACCTAACAACACCACTGCAAAATCGCAGAAAAGCAAAATACGCAATTTCGATTACTTGGATGACATAAAACTATCATCTAAGTAGACGAACTCCAGCTATTTCGATTTAAAATCCAAAGTTCGTAACCGAATTTCATAAAATTTAAATGGGACCAATCTGCAAGTATATCCTTTCAGATAAAACAAGAATTTTTGAAATCGGTTCAGAATTGTCGGAGTTATGAGGTAACAAACATAAAAAAAAACATACAACCGAATTGAGAACCTCCTCCTTTTTGGGAAGTCGGTAAAAAAGGGAGTTTTTCTTCATTGGAATGTTTATGTTTTGCTTTAGTTATTTATAACTGTCTAATCGCTACAGAAAACATTTTTACTCTTTCATTAAAAAAAAAAACGTTGCTCCACACAGAAACCACTGTGTAATTTTTTCGTCAAGCAAGATATGAACAGGCAAATTACACGTGTCACTATTTTGAGAATACCGGACAGCCTTTTGACAGCGGCAACCGAAAGCAACAAGACAGGTGAAAGTCTTTCTATAAAAGAGAAACAAAACATGACTGCCGACTTCTAAAATACTTCAAACCCAAGTGAACGAACTAAAAGCGTCCTCCAATTATGCAGAGGAAGCGACAGTCAGAGGAAAGGCATGACTAGCAGAAGACGGAATTGTGTGGAAAACAAAGGAAGAGAGAACTTTGACCGGCACGCAGGTCAAAGTCTATTTTATTTTTTATTTTTGGACAAGTCAGCCACACAATTCCCAACCACTGTAACTCCTGAAAGCACGAATTAAAAGTGGTGATCACCAGAAAAGCGCCAAGTCAAAGAAGCGTAACCAGTCCCGGAGAAATATTTCTGTCTTACATGGTGTGGTGCAACGAAATGAATCAGAAAAGAACTGCAAAGGATTAAGACAAATAAAATTTCACTAGCTGACCCGCGCAACTTCGTCTGCGTCACATTTTCCATTACTGCTCCGCTCATATTTGTCTTAGCGTGATGATATATAGCCTATAATATAAATAATTTTTCAAATCGGACCAGTAGTTCCTCAGATTAGCGCGTTCAACCAAACAAGCAAACAAAATCTTCTGCTTTATATAAGATTAGAATAGATAAGATAATGAGGGAAATTAACAAGACGCTAAATTCAGAAAACAGTGTAGTACCTCAGAATCGGCTTCTTCAATACTATTCTAAACACGAATGATCAGGCAAGTCTCCAAAACGATCAATCTACAAATTCGACGACTGCAAAACAAGATGATTGTCATCTAAGTTGTAGCACAATAATTACTCGCAGGTGCTGTTGCATTCGTGTTACATAAATATTATACATAAATATTTAAAAACACGACGAAACGCATAAACAGTGACACTTGCGAATCGTGGGAGGATATAAATGTATATTGTACAGTAGACCTCACGTCAGTGGTACCAAATCCAGTAGAACCTGGCCTCTTGTTTGATTGCAGCCACGCACAAAAACAAGCGCGCCACGCTTTTTTTGGATGGGTAATCATCAAATGACTTCTTCTGCTTTGGGCGAAGCAGAAGGGAGTGTCAGACTCTTACTGACATTTTTTTTTAAATTTAAGTTGTGTTTGCTCTTGACTCTAGTCTTGGTCAGAGATGACAGAGACTAAGTCTACGATGAAGCGAGCTTACCCAGAAGGAGCCTGTTTACTCTAACTTTGAAGAGATTAGGGTTCTAAGCGTTCGGAAACACAGACGACGCAGGCAGAGTCTCACTCCTTTGCTGTGCGCATTATAAAAGACGTTTGAAAACGCTTAGTGCTAATTGGTGGAATAGCAACAAGGTAGGGATGGTAAGTTGCAGTGCGTCTGAATGTCCGATGGTATGAGTAGAAGGGGGCCGGTGGAATGAGGTCATCGAGTTCTTGGACAAACCATCCGTGTTCTTCCTAGTGACCTTTGTGTTCCAGGACCGCAGTGACTCTCTCGAACAAAATCTTCAACCCTGGCAGCTCTATGCCACGCCAGGCCAGATCAAAGTCGAAAGTGTTACACCTCTGTAACATGTGAGTACATGGAACACGTGACAACAAATTGTAGCATTTTACAATGGAGCTGGGTAAGTGCAGCTGTTATCATAATAATGTAGTTGTTATTTTATGGTATCTCAGAGTTTGTATAACTGGAGGAATGTTAGTGACTCAGCGTTCTGGTGTGATCAGCTTGTGGGCGAGCTACAGGCTACGGCATTACGAATCTGCTTAACTTTTCCAAATTACGCGTATTTTGGGCAAGGTCGGCTTCCAATCACCGGACCGGATTTAGAATTCAGTTGAATACCAGACGTCCACAACCCATTAACTGGGTAACACAGTACTGCTGGCTTCTGATGGATTGACAAATCTACAGACGACAGCCGGGACCAACGGCTTAACGGGCTTTCCGATGCACGGAGGAATCTCGGTATCAAGGTGGTCACCCATCCACAGACCAATCTCCACAAGCTTACTTTAGCCCCGAGCTGCAGCTTTTTAAGATTGGTATTAACCATAGATATAATTATATTTCTGTGGTATTAACAACTAAGTACCTAACGCAATCTAACGAGAATCAGAATTTCAATGTTTTAAGCTAAGCAGCCTAATGTCACTGGTTTTATACTTTCCCTGCATTTCTATGACAGTACAAGCAGCCGTCAATTTTGTAAAAAAAACATCGCGAAAAGTAACGTTCGTAGGTAAAGCGATCTTAAAGTGATCTGTAATTTCACCTTGATAGAATGAATTGACAGTTGACTTCATTTTCACTGTACCTAAGTTTTCCCAGTGTATCACAAAATGAGACTGAATGAAATAAACTCCACAAGAATATGAGTTCCGGAGGTGCTTCAACATTTTCAAAAGTATTTTATTCAAATTAGGCTGGAAGCCAGCACGTTTTGAAACGTCAAGTTTTACAGAAGACAGTCCCCCAAAACGCCCGTCACCACTTCCTAGTGTTTTAGCTGGGAAGAAGTGGCGCACCAAACTCCCCAGCAAATTGTTGATCGACTACTCTAAAGTAGAGGTGCTAACAAACTTTGTAAAGAACCATCAATTTGCACAACATGCAAATCACTTTTGGTCAAATACGATCATTGGTAAATCCAAGACGCGTCATCATCTGCCTAGCCTTTTCGTAACTATTTTGGAGCCTACAAACCGGATGAATTTGAATAAGTACTAGTAGATATTTTACAAGGATTTCATTGGCAGTAAATCTAAGGTGGACCGATGATGGCATAGTGTGTTTTTAACGTTCTTGACCACGTTAGCGTAAATGCCAATTTGTATTGACACTGAATAAGCGCCGCCTGGTGAGAATAACGGATAACCTTTTTTTTCTATACACTTTGACAAAAGCAAATATTTACGTTATAATAAACTAGCTGACCCGCGCAACTTCGTCTGCGTCACATTTTCCGCTCCTATTTGTCTTAGCGTGATATACCTTCCTCGATAAATGGGCTATCTAACACTGAAAGAATTTTTCAAATCAGACCAGTAGTTCCTGAGATTAGCGCGTTCAAGCAAACAAACTCTTCAGCTTTATAATATTAGTATAGATTTCTTTATTGACACAAGACATAATAAATTTCTTTATTGACACAATAGGTTACAAACTCTTGTTTGAAGCCTCTGACTCCTGAACTAGGTGTACCTACCTGAATGTCAGGAGTCAGCGCCCTCTCCCATATTATTTGGCTTAGTTACTATTATATTTATATGTCAACGTAGAAATAGAAAAACGTGCCATGCAATAAAAACAACATGAATTGTAAAACAGCAAAAAAAATAATAATAAGATAACAATAAAAGCCCCTGACATTTAAAAGCCGTGTATATTGTTAGTGGTCAGGCAGGGGCCAATAGTTCTATAATAAACGATTATCAGTCCACTAAACCGCCCAAACCCATAGCGTTTCATCTTTTTTTTTCCATATTCTGCAATATTCGTGCTCCAACCGGGGATTGTCCTTGGGAATACTTTCACAGTGCATACAGGGATAATCGCCGGTTGGTGCCCCATTACATTTGAAATTTCTAACGGGGCCTCTGCGAGTTGGTTTCGGCCCCTCGTACGCCTACCAAAGGACCGGGTCTCCAGAGACCCGAGAAAGAAAACAAAAAGATAACAATAATAAAATTAATAAAATTATTATACCATAACTAGCTGACCCGCGCAACTTCGTCTGCGTCACATTATTCATGAATAATAACGCTATTAAAAATAAGGATTGGTGATATAAGGGTAAAAATTTAGGGTTGTATGTATTTTTTAATGCCACATTATAGAAAAATAAAAATATTTTTTTTTGTCCAAAAATTAAAAAAAAAATGTTAGGGGTGGACAACCCTTATCATCACTCAGGGGTATGAAAATAGATAGTAGCCGATTCTCAGACCTACTGAATATGCATATAAAATTTGGTAAAAATCAGTAAAGCCGTTTCGAAGGAGTAAGGTGACTAACATTGTGACACAAGAATTTTATGTATAAGATTATAATTATTTAAATATATTATATTGCATAACTTTTTTTTTTTTAGTGTCGATCGAGTACGTTAGAAAACTCACACTAAGCCCTCAGATGAGGGAGGACTAGGTCCAGTAGTGGGCGTCTTTCGACTGATCATCATCATGATGATAACTGCCAGAGCTTACTGGTAGATGGCAAGTACTCTTGGCAAGATGACGTCAGCAGGATGAGAATACCAAATTTCCATGTATTGTAAACTCGTATTTCAATGAATATCCATTGTTATCTCTACATGCCAGACGTTGGTCACAGATATAACATTTTTGTACCGGTATTGTATTTTAAGACGATCACTTAGTTTTGACAGAAACTCATTCGTTTCGTTTTTGTGGTCGATAAAAATGATGGATTCTTAAAAATTTGATATGGGTAAAAAGGAGTAGAATTCATACTTATAATATGTGTGCAAATAAATATCTATATATGTAGTTTCTTGTCTGACCAGCCTTTTAAAATGACTAGCTGACCTGTGCAACTTCGTCTGCGTCACATTTTCCATTAAAGCTCTGTTCCTATTTATCTTAGCGTGATGATATATAGCCTATAACCTTCCTCGATAAATGGGCTATCTAACACTGAAAGAATTTTTCAAATTGGACCATTAGTTCCTGAGATTAGCGCGTTCAACCAAACAAACAAACAACCTCTTCTGCTTTATAATATTAGTATAGATGTATGCCTACCTTTTTTTTTTAGGGATGGGAAATCATCCAATGACTCCTCTCGCTCTGGGTGTAGCGGGAGGGAGTGTCAGATTTCTACTGACTAAAACCCATCCATGTTCCTTCACTGCCCTTTGCGTTCCGGAGCCACGGTTTCTCTTGCGAATAGTCCCGCGACTCCGGCAGGCGTCGGCCCTTTCGGGCCCCTCTGTGTGCTGACTCTCTTTGAGGCGCGCGTGGAACACTAACGCGCCGTCGACACGGCCTGTCGTCACTAGACGGACGGACGGTGAGCCACCTAGATGTATGCCTACTACGTTGAGTTTTCAGGAAAATTTAGTCCACCAGTTGGCGCAACTTAGGCGAGAGATCCTCTTCATTGAAAAAGTGACTTTGACATAGAAACACAATATAGACAATGTCAGAAAACATAAGCGATTTGATGTTGATAGGTTGTTTGGGTCTCACGCCTCAGTGCTGCTATCTAGTGCTCGACATTACAGAAAACCCTCATTGGGATTATGACAAGAGGATGACGAATATTTCACAAATATTTACGGTTTTGTTGCACAGTAACTTGAGTATCTGTCTTAAACGATGCTATTATAACACAAAGTTTGAGTTCGACGGCAGACATTGTATTTTTTACGACTGTTGCTCTTGACCAAGTTATACAATACGACGGAAACAAAATAAGCCAAATAATACTAATCCTAACATAAGATAAGGAAACTGATATCAGAAATGTTGTAAAAGCTAAGCTCAAACTAAGGCCGCGAGTTTTTCTTCACCCAATTATAACACTGCTTATTAATTATCATCGACTAGATGATGAATGGTTGCCAAATAATAGAATGCGAAAACCATGGAAGACCCAGGTGAATATGATGAGACGAACCTCCAGGGTAGGGTTAAATGTGTAATATATATACATATTTTTTTTTTACTATAATTAATTTGCAACCATAAATAAATTGCAATGCCTGAACAGGCAACTAAGTTCTAAGAACATGCATATATACTGTTAACATCTCTCCTGTACCTACACTTAGTTCGCAATAAAGAATTTTGAATTTGAATTTGAATTTGAATTAGCCCGCGAAATTCAAATATTTTTATGTTTTTTGCAATTTGCCGGTCAGTGTGAAGCTGTATGTTGAACAAAATACGGTTCGCGATTGTAAAGAGCATTTATCTAAAGGATTATAACCATTTGAATCAACCAATATAACCCTCTAAGTTCATAGAACTCGATTGAATGTAATTTCGTAAAAAAGTCATTCAATCGAGTTGTATGAAGTTAGAGGTTTATATTGATAATTAAAATGAGTATAATTCTTTAGATAAATATGCTTTACGGCCGCGAATTGTATTTTGTTCAACATACAGCTTCACACTGACCGGCAAATTGCAAAAAACATAACAATATTTTATTTTCGCGGGCTACCCTGGCGCTTCCACCTTAAATGCTTTTTATTGACTAGTGGAAAGGGTAAAGGAAGGCCTCACAGTGATGGCAGGCAGTACGGGCTGATGTAATCACTACATATTAAAAAACGAAGTCCTCTGTCGCGTCTGTCTGTCTGTTCGCGATAAACATAAAAAATACTGCACCGTTTTTTATGCTGTTTTCGTTCGCCAATGGATAGAGTGGTTCTCGAGGAAGGTTTTAGTACTTATACAGGGTGTCCCAGAACTCAACGTCAAGCCTGAATCGGGTGATAGGACAAATCATAATAGTTACCAGAAAAATATTTAAAAAAATCTTAGTCATGTAATTTTTTTTTATTAGTACAGTAATTCCTTTTTTTTTTTTCGAAAAATTTAAATAACTAAGAATTTAAAACAACAGGTTACACAAGCACAACTCAAGTATACAAAAAAAAAAAAACGAAAAAAGTAAAGATTTGTAGCTAAAGGAGCTCAAAACCATCACCACAGGGTGTAAATTTATCGAAAAAAAAATTACCGTAATTTAAAAAATACATGACTAAGTTTTTTTTTTATATTTTTCTGGTAGATAACTATTATGATTTGTCCTAGCACCCGATTCCGGCTTGACGTTTGAGTTCTGGGATACCCTGTATAATTTATCAAGCGGGCGAAATAAGAAAAAAAAGGCGAAAGAGTGAAATCTTGATCTTCAGGGCCTCTGGCAAGTGTCCACCTAGTGTACCTGCGGTTAGACTGAATGGCGTTGAGCTTAAACGGGTTTATCAGTTCAAATACCTAGGGCACTATGTCACTGAGGATCTTGATGACCAAGTTGACATTGAAAGGGAGCGCAGGGCATTGGCGGTAAAAAGTAATATGCTGGCACGCAGGTTCGCTCGCTGCAGTAAACAGGTGAAGGTTACACTTTTTAAAGCCTACTGCCAAACTTTTTACACGAGTAGCCTGTGGGTCAGCTATACTCAAAGGTCGATCAATGCCTTGCGCGTCCAGTATAATAATGGATTCAGGATGCTGCTAGGGCTGCCCCGGTTTTGCAGTGCTTCAGGTATGTTTGTGGAGGCTCGTGTTGATGGCTTCCAGGCAATAATGCGCAAGCGTACCGCCTCCCTACTGAGCAGAGTGCGGGACAGCACTAACAGTATCCTGCAAGTTATTGCTGAGAGATATGACTCGGCAGTCATGAAGGCTTTTGTTCGGGTTCTGGTCGGATAGTGATACAGTCTGGGCTGAACTCGACTGAGACTCATGACAGTCAGAGTTCATGACACCCCTTTTTTTTTTTTTTTTTGTAATGTGGACCTACTAACTTAGTTTGTAAGATTTTGTTACTAACAAATTAATGGACTATGTAATTGTCTGAATAAATAAATTGATTGATTGATTGATTGATTGAAATAGCTGGTATCAGCTAGTAATCAATAAAATACCACGAATTATTAAAAAAAAGAGAACAGAGAATAGGCTACTGAATACAAATCGTAAGCAATTTCATTAGAAAAACTACGTTGTTGAAAATAATTCAGCAAAAGCGAACTAACAACTAGGTACTATCATAAAAGAGGTAGCATTTAGATATAGTGTGTAGTGTAAATACGACACTTATCTAATAGACATTACATACATGGATTCAAAAGTAAACTAGGCGAGGTCATTAAACGGGTAAACAACGAAACGTTTAGCGTAGCATCCATTGATGAGCCTTTTGAGGCACCGTGTCTTTCAGAAGAGGTGAAGCGCGTTTTTGTACGGCTAGCTACAGCAATTGTATTTGGTATACCAGAAACTTTCTCATCAACATCATCATTTCAATAGGGAATATGCATGCGATTTTTTTATTTGTAATATGAAATATTTATTTACTCTAGTAAACAATCATGTAATTATTTTTTAAATACCTTCATCAGCGATGAAGTTACAAAACTTTAAAGATTACAATTAGAAAGAGAAGTCCGATATGAACTTTGACGTCAAAGTCCATAGCGCTTTGCAACTGCCATAGAAAATAGTGTTTTTATGAGAGGGACAGATATATTTGTTTCAAATAATTATATCTCGTTTGTTTTTCGAGCAATTTTGATTCTAGTTTTCACTACTAATATTATATTTTTTAGATAAACTGGATATATTTATTTCATGCATATTCCCTATTGCCATCCCTAAGCCTCCACCAACGAGCTCAAACTATTCCAGTCTTGAGCAGTCCGCATTCATCCGCTGCCAGCCAGCTTATTCAAATCGGTTCATCGTGCTGCAGGGCGTCTCATACTACGTTTACCTAGAAACTATGTAAGTACGTGCAGAAAAATTGACATTGTTAAACTTTCATCACTGAAAATACTGAGAACGACAAAGAATAAACAACTTCATGGCGATGACACCAATGCAACGAATGCTGTCGGATTCCATATTCTTTTTATGAAACTTCCAATAAATCCACATAAAATTGGAACAAATCCTGAGACTAATAGACTCACTGACCCTGAGCCTTGCTAACACGTGGTATGGCTGTGTTGAATAAAATAAACGTTGCAGTTTATAAGCAATTTTCACAGATGCTCATCGAAATAATATTTCATGTAACAACAAACATACATGTTAATAAAGTTAACTTAAAATCGGAAACTTACTGCAGCAAAGGCTTCGTATCAGTCATTTTTCTCAAAAGAATTCACTACACAGCACTTTAAATCACTATTCCAAATATAAACGAACGAGAACAATGAGACGTCAAGCTGTCACATTAGTATCACAACCGGGTGAGAACTAATTTAAATCTAATAGCTATTAAAGCTATCGCCACGTTATCAAGACATCGAATGAGCCACTCCCTGCACAAATTGTAGGTAGATAAGTGCAACTACCGACTGATAATAAATGTTACGGCGGGAACCGTACTGTGTCAATATTGTCGTGTTCCAACTGATTTTAAATGAGGGTGAAGTGACACGAGTGTCAAATGCATTCAGTGCAGTACTTAGACATTGTTTGGCATCAAATTCGCTGTTTCGTCATAAAATATTTGATGAAGCAGATTCTGTTTAGATTGTTACTACAATTGTTGTAGTAACACGGTGATTAAACATGAGATAGGCGATTTTAAAATTGTTTTTTAGTAGATTACACTGCTAAAATTAATTTACAAATTCTATATAATATATTTGTTGTCACTTATCGTACGGATTATGTAGTAAGTATTGATAGTAGTAAAATGTACCTAGTGTAATTGGTACCTAATTCTTTATGTAGCGTGAAATGTGAAAGTGACCTTATGTAATTGTTTTTGATTAGCTACCGTATGGTTCCGTACTTCCGTGCATCCCATGCGCCAAATATTGGTCATCGCCCTCGCCTTACTATCCAACACTTAATTATAATACATTGTGCAAACTGGGCATACCTATCATAGTCATGCCGTTTTCACTATTAACATAGGCTTAAAAACGGGGGTCGTAACCGTTAGCCGACTGACCTTATGTAATTATTTTTGTTTAGCTACCGTATGGTTAAGGGCATCCCATGCGCCAAATATTGGTCATCGCCCATCACTAACCACAACTTTAAAATAATACATTATGCAAACTGGGCATATCGTGGACATGCCATTTTCACTATTCAAAACGGGGGTCGTAACCCTAGGCCAGATACCCATACCCACCGACATTTAAGAAGCCGGTACGTACATGGTGGATCCCACCTATAGGCACAAAACGTTTTGGGAATTGGGAAGGAGTGAAATTCCCTGTCTGAGTCTGTGTTTCCTGATAGCTACAACCTGGGAGTCTTAAGTCAAGAGTGAATATGTTACTTCTGGGCAAGCGTGCTCTATCAGGTGAGATAGTGGTCAAACGTATGCCTATCAATAGTAAAAAAAAGCCGGTTGCACTATCTAATATTCAAATCATCAAATCATATCTCCAAAACATAGGTACAGGCAATTCGTCTAGATGAGTCTGCCGTCAGGATACTTATAATACTTTTAATACTCTAAGCAAGCATTTCCATGGAAAATCTCAGAGAAGTCAAAGCAAGGAGTAATTCTGAGTATTGTGGACTTTCTTGGTTCTTCTTAGTTCGTACTGGCCAGTCGATAAAGCTTTGTTAGGGTGAATGAAAAAAATTAGAATAGGTTTAAAATTAGAAGGAAAATAAATTGATTGTTTGGATAGGACAGTCTTGTTTGAGCTTTGATCTATGAGCCAGTGCTCCAATAGTTTTAACATTTTAACTAGTTTTATACATCATTGATTTTAACCCAGTATTTGTTTAATTTCGAGTAGTTATAGGTGATGCCTTAGCTATTCTTAGTTGGGGCATCACAGTACTTCAGAACCATATTTTTCTACCTGACAATGTTGCCTATCTTATCACTAAAATGCCCGGATTATACAAATAATCGGCGATTATAATTTATCTACCGACTGTTCAGACAGGTTACGAAGGGGAGCCGTGTTTGTCAAACACTTGGCGCTTGGTTAAGTAAAGGAAAAATATCAATGAAGGAAAAGAAATCATGATGCATATTAGATTTATTTTGTAAATCCAAAGTCGTGGAGGATCGATTTTTACATAGCATTCATTGGATAAAATTAAGGACATCGATTTTTTATTGCTGATTAACTTTTTAATTTAACTAATAGTACTGAGTCTAGAGTTGCTTCTTTTAGATTTTTTTTATCGTTTGTTGATGCATGTTAGATTTATTTTGTGTCGTGGAGGATCGATTATTACATTTGATAGCATTAATCGGATAAAACGAACAACCTTGATTTACTGCCGAATAACTTTTTAATGTCACTCAATAGTACCTGCTGAGTCTAGAGTTACTACTTATAGATTTTTTATCGTTTGTAGATTGTATTTAAGGTTCCATACCCAAAGGGTGACCAACGGAACCCTGTTAATAAGCCTCTTCTGCCCATCCGTCTGTCAGCACGCTGTATCTCAAGAACCGTAATAGGCAGACACTGTAGTGTGTGTCTTATTGTTTGTACTTACGCTCTTTATAAATTTCCTAGATAAATTAATACATAGCTGCATAGCCATAACTTGATTCCTAGGATCTTTTTAACTTGTATTTTCTAAGTTTTTCTGCAAATTAACTATCTTCAATGCTTTGTTTACATTTCTTGGATTATGTCAGTTGGACAAGCCTAGTTTTCTTTTTAATTATATTCTGAAGTTAGCTAGGAGTTTTAGGTCGCATATGAAATTGTCATCAGACCTTCTTAAAGTCCATTTTTCTTTTCCATCAAATTCTAGAAACACTTCTCATATCAAATTCAAAATAACAGCGAGCCTTCATCTGAGAGCCGTCGTAAAAAAATGGTCAGTCTACGTTTGGAGCTGAGATCAGCAACAAGTCGGGAAAAGTTTCTTAAGAATAGACTGAGAGGACAGTTTACCTCCTTGGAACCAGAGAAGTCGGCCTCTCTCCTTTATTAAGAGTAGACTTAGAGGACAGTTCTAAGTTTACCTCCTCGGAACCTGATAAGTCGGCCTCTCTCCTTGCCGCATTTAAAGGACACCTTGATGCCTGGGCTGAACGAGCCTGGGAGGAAGACGTTTCTCGGCCCATCCTCTCCAGCCCTCTGAAGAGTGACGACCCTCCAGTCCTCCGGTTCTCCAACGAAGACTTCATTCTCATCTCACGTCCACTCATCCCTTTCATTCACCAGCCGTTTTGGTGTAAGTTGTATTTATATAATTAAATCTTAATACTATTTATTTGTCCTTTTCCCTTTTAGCACGCATTCCCCTCCTAGGTAGGTGAGTGCTATATGTGACCTCACATTTCACAGGCTCCCCCTGTAAAATGTAACGTTACAACACTCGGAAACTAAAAAAAAATATATGAAGGTTTAGGCATGGTATGGAACCCTTCGGGTGCGAGCCCGACTCGTACTTGGCCGTTTTTTTATCATCTCATGTCGTGTCATAAGCCATGCACGCATGCTACACATTAACCACGAAACAACGTGTAAAGACCCGCGCAACTTCGTCTACGTCACATGGTTATTTATGCTCCGCTCCTTTTGGTCGTAGCGGGATGTTATATAGCCTATAGCCTTCCTCGATAAATGGGCTATGCAACACTAAAATAATTTTTCAATTCGAACCAGTATTTCCTGAGATTAGCGCGTTCAACCAAACTAAACTCTTCAACTATAATATTAGTACAGGGTTATTTGTAAAACACCGACAAACTCTCAGGATAATGTCACTAACATCATAATCAACAACTTTTGTTCTATGACTCTTAAAAATACATCATATTTTAGTTCATCAGGTTTTCATACAAAAATAAAAATATTTAAATTGAACGCTCTAAATGTTACGAAGTCTATGCGAAGCAAAAGAAAAAGAAACGAGATTTCTTTTGCTTCGCATATGTCGGTGTTTTACAAATAACCCTGTATAGATTTTGGTTTATTCGCTCAAACAATGTCTAGCTGTAACTTACTACAGAAAACCATATCATACTTCAAGGTGTAGGCAATCGTGTAGAAACGTAATCAGTGAGTAATTAGCGCCTAGCACAGCCATCACGTTTATCCGACTAATTGTGTGAAACGTATGCTATTTCAATTGATGAGGCGTGGTCGTGACCATGTCTTAACTTGCCAACATCAATTAATTAATTAAAGAACGGCTTGTTACCTATATCATTAGTGATGATCAGTAAAGATTTTGTTTTTACTTTTGGCTGCGTAATATTTCAAAAATAACTGTAATTATACGACTCTGATTAGAGTAAGCTGTAACAAGTTGTACTTGGTTTGTAAATATACCTAGTCAATTTACTTGAGACATCTTTACCAACATTATTGTAAAGAAAAGTAGGTAGGTATAGGTATGACTCAGTCAGTAACAATCTAAGGTAGGTATCAGGTATATCTCATAAGAACTATCTTCTTTCCCTAATACGACTTTTATTTAATCCATTTAAAACCATACAATAGGCTAGTTTCCATCATCCACAAATTGCAAAACTATAGTCCGTCAGTTAGAGTATTGAAAAATAATGGACACGTATTTTTTGTTTTTAACCGACTTCCCAAAAAGGAGGAGGTTATCAATTCGGTGGTATGTTTTTTTTTATGTTTGTTACTTCATAACTCCGACAATTATGGACCGATTTGAAAAATTTTTGTTTTATCTGAAAAGATATACTTGGTCCCATTTAAATTTTATGAAAATCGGTTACGAACTTTGGATTTTAAATCGAAATAGCTGGAATTCGTCTACTTGGATGATAGTTTTATGTCATCCAAGTAATCGAAATTGCGTATTTTGCTTTTCTGCGTTCTGATTTTGTAGTGGTGTTGTTAGGTGTGGGGTACCACTAAAAAGTAAAAATAAAAAACTTTGTACAAAAAAATACAAACGCCTTCCAAAAAAAACCCCAACAAAGTAAGTCGGTGTCAAAATACGAAGAAACTAACAAAATAAAATAAAAAAATAAAAGTAAAAAAAAAACAAAGCAAAGCAAAGCAAAGTATATAATAAATAAATAAATAAATAATTAACAAGAACACCGACTTCCGAAATTAAAGTTATTTTTTACTTTGTAGTGTTTTTTTTTTTGGAAGGCGGTTGTATTTTTTATAGGGTTCCGAACAAAAATCCGGAACCCTTATAGGATCCCTCGGGTGCGCCTGCCTGTCTGTCTGTCTTTCCGTCTGTCACAGCCAGTTTTTTACGGAAGTACAAGAGCGATTCTGTTGGAATTTGAAACACATATGGACTTCTGTGACCCAAACACGGACGCGTTACGTAAGTACTTAAATAAATTTTTAGTATGGAGGTCACTTTTGGGGGTCAAAGCAGAAAATAAAATAAAAGTATTTCAAACTGTATCGTGCGATATATCGAATCACGAAAGCGTACTGTGAGGGTTTTTAATAGGTAAACTTTTTTATTATTTTAAAATAAACACTTTTGAAGTAAACTTTTGAAGTAAACCAAAAATGACCATTCCCTCCCCTTATCTTCGAAACTACTGATGCTTAAATGTTGAAAAAAAAAATGCAGATAATAGCTCTATTCCTAAAGATTACAGGAAACTCCATAAGAAGTCTGTGATGTTAAAGTTCGAAAGTCGGTGCACGCGAGTCCGACTCGCACTTGGCCAATTTTTTTCAGTATTTCTCACACTCTCCATCCATGAACATTTTTATTGATCACTCTTAATCGGTTGAGAACCGCAATGGAGTCAGATGTCAGCCTGTACAGCTGACATAGATGTCTGTATTATTCACAATCAAACCTATCATGGCACTCAGAATAGTAATGTCCTCAATGAAGTACCAAGTACCCGTCGTGATAGCCCAAGTATTTAATTAACCGCATTCATATGACATTAGAACTGATAATTTAAGGGTATGTTATTGACCTACTATTACTTGGAGCTCATGGCTAAATAATAACAGCGGCACAGGCCAATCTAAAAAGTTAAGCAAAGCTTGCCGAGGTCGGTCTGTGGATGGGTGACCATCTTAATATACCTCGAAAAGCACGTTAAGCTGTTGGTCCCGGTCATTTAGAGATCTTTGGCAGTCGTTACGGATTGTCAGAATCCAGAAACTTTGACACCAATCTTGCCAAGGAGTACCGTGTTACCCAGTTAATTGGTTGTGGAGGTCTGGTAGGCAGCCGCTCTACGTAAAATAGTGGTATTCAGCTGAATCATGTTTGCCTGGAAACCGAACCCAATATAGTTAGGTTAAGGCAGGCAAATGAAGATGTTATTGACCTATTTGGACATAGCTACTACGATAGTACCTCTATAGATTGAAGTGGTTAATGTAGCTTTCCGTCAAGAAGTGGAGATATCAACTAGGTGCTGTGGAAGCTGTTTACTGAAGGAAACCTTCCAGCATGCAGCATGCATGCATGCAGGCTCACAGATCTATTTTTTGGCCTCCTTTACTAGCGCTGGTAGCGCACTCAACAGTGAAACAAGAGCAAGATTGACTACAATTTTGTCTTGAAATTTAATCATAATTTTGTCTTGAAAAGTCTTGAATCAAATTAGTCTAAGACAAAAATGGGGAATTTTTCCACAGAACAGATAAAATCGTGGAAGAGAACAGAATGGGAAAACTTAAGTGTTGTAGCATTAAATGCTTCTGCTTTTCATGAGCGGGACACGGCTGTCATTTAGCTCATTTTGTGGCCTGCAACTTAAGAGAAATAATGAGGGTTTTTGGCGATGGGCCTACCTTCGTTAAAATTCAAGTGAGCAAAAAAAAATTGAAATAAACAGGTCTGCCAAGTTTGACGATGGACCTACGTTTGTCAAAATTCAACTGAGTAAGAAAAAAAGAGAATCAAAGCTGACACTGAAGTTACATTTCAAAATTTAAACTTTGCCAAAAAGGCGTGCCGCCATTTTAGTTTTCAATTTAAGATGAATACCATTACGTAGATATTATTTGAACATTATTCCAGCTGTTTAGACTGTAGGTGGTAATATCCAAAACTGCTTATACGGCGATATGTTTCACACCAATGATGTATTCGCGTGAAAATTCTATTTTCACGACCATTATCAATATTATCGCCATCCAAATTGTACTATTCAATATTATGATAGTTTTTAAAGCAAACAAACTCTATTTGAACGGTCTGTGTTGACTTGTTTGTCGAGTTTTTAAAGAACAAAAGACGAGCAAACAGCTGCCGTATGACCTCACCTCAGTACGTGCATGAAACATGTGAAAATCCATTCGTCATTGTACATAATCATATACTCACTTGATTAAATAACGTTGCATCTGATTCGATTTCGATATTGAAACGAAACAAATACCGTTTAAAAGAATGTCAGCAAGAACATAACATATTTTAGAATAGCTGATAATATAAAACGAATGTATGGGAGAGTACCTTGCAAATGCCAATCCACAGACCTGTTTTGCGAATGTATTACTTTTCCATGGCGAGCAGCCACTTGAAATAAGAAATGAATGGTCCATCAATCATAAAAATTCATGAGCATTGCATTTCCTAGTATATTGGCAACTAAAGTGCAGATATTTACGACAGTCGAGCATTGCGGTCGGAACAACCGCATAACACCGCATATGTACTGATACCGGCACAATTCACGGCCCATACACATATAGAATGAGCATGAGCAAAGCAGTATTACTTACCTCCGATGGTAAACTTTCTACTTCACATAGAAATCGAGAATCATAATAACTTTTTATATCCTCTAGATGAGTTTCCGTTTTCCATTAGGAATAAAAGAACAAATGAAGTAGGTTCATAAACCCTAGACTAACCATTTGAAAATGAGTAGTTCTTTCATTTCAAGCTGAGGGCCAATTTTACATTTTTTTAAACAACGCGGTCGCATTCGCATGTCAGTCGCAATCTGATAAAAAATTATGGAAATTGAGGCTGTTTTGACAGATTGCGACTGTGATGCGAATGCGGACGTTGCGTAAAAAAAGTAGAGTTGGCTCTCAGGACTTGACTTGTACTCGTAAACCTGCTCGAAAACTTGGCATTAAAGCAGAATTAAAAACATAATTAACTCAAAATACTCTGGCTAGAAAGGGAGATGATGACTTAAAAAAGTATGAAAGAAAAAGTCATGTTGCCCCGACGACTCAAATTAGGATAAAAGAATCAAAAAATTTCAAACGTTCAAAGTATGTTCTCCATGAGACCATCCACCATGAAGAAAGATCATCGAGCACTAACAAACGTTGATGATTACGAAGACTTAATTTGAAAACAATAAAATGATAGTTGTGAGACTGTGCGACCTGACAATAGAACGATCAAGACAGAGACGATGGATCTATCATCATTGAAACCGTTTTAGAGTATCGGTCACACGACTATTGTTAGTCAAATCGAACTTCGCAGAAGACTGGATGCAAAAGCAAAAATATTGACAAAATACTATGAGAAATAAAATTATTTGACTCTTAAATAGTTAAACACGAGATAATGAGAGCTCAGGTCCTATAGTAAGCATGTAACAAGTAGCATGGACCGCAAGTTGTTTAAAATTCAATGACTCGATTGGCCACATCTCTCAATGTCACTCGCTCTACTGCTAGGGTGACTAACCAAAATAAAATTTAATTAACAAACAATACTTTTATTATGAATCCGATTTGAATTAGGCTTCCGATTCAACATTAACAACTTCAGCAAAAATAGCGATGCGCGCTAATTTTTCTGAAATTGTTTCAAAGGTTTAATGTATTTGGATCAAAATTCAAAAGTGTGTCATTTTCGCAAGGATTTTGATAGAAAACTTTAGTTTATTTATTTTACTGACTCTACTGATAATCAACAATAGGACATCAGCGCCGTGATTTAAAATGGCCATGGCCTTTACTCTGCGTGTGAGCCCGGCGGACAGCAATTGAACATTAGTTAGGTACAAAAGAGGAACAAACGGTGATTCATATAATCAAACCGTAAATTATATCAATATTATCGTTCTCTGACATAATATTAAGGACTGCATTCGACAATATTATGAGAATATTGGGAGATTAACAGCTATAGTTTACTAAAGATTATAAAAGCTGTGGCGAATATTGAGGTTTGACGTAGTTTTCAATTAGGCTAGCAAGTAATTCCACCTTTACTATGCAATAATTTTAGTACTGAATTAGCTTTTGCCCACGACTTGGTACGCCCGGTCTAAGTACTACAGAGTGTAAGGCAGCTACATGCCAAATTTAAGCTTCCTACGAACCTAGTAGTTTCAGCTGTGCGTTGTCTGTCATTCACTCATCATATCATATTGTTTTTGTTTAGCATTTGTCTATTTTATTATTTATTTAACTGACTATGTATTTAAATCTTTCTTCAAACGTCAACATTTGCTTGAGTGTGTATTTTGTTTTATAGTATCATAGTGTGCTAGCTTTTATTTTTTTTGTTTTGTGTCATGTATTTACTTTGCATTCTAATCATTATATAAATACTAGTTCCTAAAACGTAACAGACAGATGTGTTGCTGGGGAGTTTGTTAGCCACTTCTCCACAGCTAAAACACTAGGAAGTGGTGACGGGGGGGCGTTTTGGGGGACTGTCTTTTGTAGAAATTGACGTTCACAAAAATGACTTTTGAACTTTTTTGAATTTTTGACTCACTCAGTAACGGAAGAATTTTATTTATTAGAATGTTAGTTTGTGGAAGCAAAAAGATGAAGCCACATATTTCGATACAGCTGGAAATGCCTGAACGGGAAATCCGACCTTCCTGAATAATTCGTGCATTGCCTTCGTACATTGATTAACATTCAGGAAGCTTCCTATTTGACAACATATCTTTGTTCTACTTCAGTTTAGCCCTGTTTAGATGCCGATATTTCTGCAATAACAAAACAATATGGTACGTAGTTTCATTACTATTTATACTAATATAATAATTATTATAAAGCAGAAGAGTTTGTTTGTTTATTTGTTTGGTTGAACGCGCTAATCTCAGGAACTACTGATCCGATTTGAAAAATTATTCCAGTGTTAGATAGCCCATTTATCGAGGAATATATGTATATCACGCTAAGACAATTAGGAGCGGAGCATTAAAGGAAAATGTGACGCAGACGAAGTTGTGCGGGTCAGCTAAGTAGTTAGACGATAAGAGAATTCAGTAAATAGGTAGGAACATTCTGTGTCTAATCCTGGAAATCACATATTTAAAAAAACTGGACAAGTGCGAGTCGGACTCGCGCATGAAGGGTTCCGTACCATAGTCTCGCTAAAACTCGAGAACGGCAGAGCCGATTTCAGTACTTCTATTTTTGTTTAGTTTGCCAGAAAACAGGGAAGGTTTAAAAGAAAGAAAAAAATGGATAGTTAACGGGAGCGAAGCTGCGGGGCACAGATAGTTAGGTATCTATAAAAAAGGCAAAAAAAAATCAAGTTTGTTGTATGGGAGCCCCCTTTAAATTTAATTTATTCTGTTTAGTATTTGTTGTGAAAATTTCAACTGTCTAGCTTTCGCGGTTCTTGAGATACAGCCTGGTGACAGACAGACAGCGAAGTCTTAGTAATAGGGTCCCTTTGGGTACGGAACCCTAAAAAGGGTCATTTTGCCGTTGTTAAGAATATGATTCTTCGGTCATAAATAAGTACGTCCAGTGCTTTGATTCAATGTGACCTGGGTTGGGTTTTTTTGGAACATTGCGACTTGTTACTTTGTCGCTTCTATTTTAAAGCTGAAAAGCATGTTTGTCTGACTGAGCACATTAATCTCCGGAACTACTGTGCTAATTGAAACATTATTTTAGAGTTGTATAGCCCATTTATCGAGAAAGGTTATATACTATATTTAACATCACGCTACTACCAATAACAGCGGAGCATTTATGAGAAATGGCTGTCATTTGGAGATCTTTGGCAGTCGTTACGGGTAGTCAGAGTCAGAAAATCTGACACCAGTCTTGCCAAGGGGAACCGTGTTACCCATTTAATGGGTTGTGGAGGTCTGGTAGGCAGCCGCTCCTCGTAAAATACTGGTTTTCAGCTAAATCCGGTTTGACTGGAAGCCGACCCCAATTTAGTTGGGAAAAGGCTAGGCAGATGATGATTTATGAGAAATGTGACGCAGATAAAGTTGCGCGGGCCAGCTAGTTTGGTACACCTAAGTATTTATCATACAAAGTCACTGTCTGCCTCTCTCTTTTTCTCTTCTCACTTCTGCTAAACTACGCAAGAGATTTTGCTACGGTACCAAATAGAAAGAGCAATAAACGCGGAAGGTTTGCAGTTACATAATTTGTGTTTTGTTCAAAATGGCAGAACTATGCCGATGACATTAATTGCACCCGTGCAAAGCTGGGGCGAGTCGCTGATGGATACATTATAAAACAAACACATTAATAAAAAACGCGGTCAGTGTCAGTGATAGATAAGAGTAACGTTAATGTTGGACTCAAATAGAATTTGATACTTTAATAGCAGAAAATTGTTGACATACAAACCTTAATAGATTTATAGATACCTATGTGAACTTACAGACTCCTACAGACAGATGCGAGGCTTTGTCTCTTTTCCGATTACAATAAACAGAGGTTTATTTACACGATTTATGGCCTAATAATATAGTTTAAATATAGCCTGTCCTTATTTTTTTATGTCAATGGCACAAGACGACAACGAAGCTAAGTTACGATTTTTATGATAGGTTTTAGTGTTTGGTCCTAATACAAGTCAACAGTTAAATTGTATTTTAACGACTTATTCTATAAGTCTTTTTTCTCAAACATCCTTGGAAATGTGAGCATTATTTTGACAACCTTCCTCGAGATAAATCGAAATTGCTGTACTGGCCAAATACATGCGAGCAGCGGCCAACAAAAAATGTATAAAAATCCATATATCTGTCTTGTTTAGCGGGAAAAATAATTATAGGCGCCAAATAAATTATATCTGTCGTGTAATAAAAAAATGGAACGCTCTTTTACTCCGAAAAATTGCAACCGGCTTATCAAATGTTTTAATTAAATTTCGAACTGGCTTGCAAATAGAAAGCTGTTTATTGAGAAAAAAAAAAAGAAATGAAGTGAAAATGTTCGTTGTTCGATTTTGAAAAGTAATTGTATGTAAATACTTAACTACTTAGTTTTAATTTTCGCACATTATTTGAGAAAGTACTATACAAGCCTTTGCCACAAATAGGCATTGATGGACTAAGTATGTGTTACATTTACACGTTCGTCCATCGATGCTTCTTTTGCTGGCCGCTGCAGTAATACCTATTATTTTTTAATTAAAAAATAATATCACAAGTTTGCAATAGTTTTTTACGGAACCCTATGCCTACCCTAAACTACTAAGCCATTGCTGTCTGACCATCCGTCGGTCTGGTATGGTAGATAATTGAAATTTTCCCAGACAACAAATAAAATAATATAAGGAGCCTCCATACAAGAAAATTGTATTTTTAAGTTTATGGTATGGAACCCTTCATGGTTTAAAATAAGTTACATATTTGCTCAAGTGGGAAGGAAATTGGTCAATGTTCTTTAAATGAGCACTGGCTTTGCAACCTATTGAACTAACTTGAAACAATTACTTCAGACCCAATACTCTATAATTAAACATTGCCCCTAACTCAATAAATACTGTGTTTATTCAATTTCGTGATCCATTCACTCACACCTACATTAGGGAATTATTTTTTTCTTATATTTTTTATTATTGAATGCAACTGCTAATATCCACATGCCATAGCATGATGCAATTATAATTGAATGGTAATAACTATGTACCTGCAACTTGATATCCGATTAATTGGCTGATATCAACCATTTTGTATGCAAAATATTAATAAAAGTTTTTAATTATAAATTATGCATTTACCTTTTTTTATAAAACAATATAGAAGGAAGAAAGAAAGAAAACAAATTTATTTGGCACACACAGATAAATACACAATTTAGGTATAAGTAAATGGAAACTTATCTAAAACAATACCATTGTGTGCCCCGTGGCTGCGCCAAATATGACAGTACTGATGGAAAATCAACAAGTGAAGGCCTACCAGACGTTAACATACTTTAGCCGTAGTAACAACACCACTTGTTTGTAATAGATAATACAAGTAGCAATATTGTTTATCATTCAATTACTGCTAATTAAGTGTTTAATTGATTTGAATTGTCTGATAACAATATTAGGTATGTTACTTCAATGATGATTTGGAAATAAGTGCAGTGCATCATTACAAATGTGTAGTGCATTATATATATACGATGAGTTTGAAAAGAGCGCCTAGCACAAATATTTTGACGTATAGTAAAGTTAACGTAAGTGAATTTTGAATGTGAAAAACTACATCCCCATGATATTTGGTTTAATTTTACAGGACATACTTACACAATTTATATCATGCAAAAATATGAATTTAGTTTTTTAACCGACTTCCCAAAAAGGGGACGTTATCAATTCGGTTGTATGTTTTTTTTTTTATGTTTGTTACCTCATAACTCCGACAATTATGAACTGATTTGAAAAATTCTTGTTTTATCTGAAAGGATATACTTGCAGATTGGTCCTATTTAAATTTTATGAAAATCGGTTACGAACTTTGGAATTTAAATCGAAATAGCTGGAATTCGTCTACTTGGATGATAGTTTTATGTCATCCAAGTAATCGAAATTGCGTATTTTGCTTTTCTGCGATTTTGCACTGGTGTTGTTAGGTGTGGGGTACCACTAAAAAGTGAAAAATAAAAAACTTTTTACGAAAAAAATACAACCGACTTTCAAACAAAAAACACTACAAAGTTAAAAATAACTTTAATTTCGGAAGTCGGTGTCAAAATACGAAGAAACTAACAAAAACACCAACTTCCGAAATTAAAGTTATTTTTTACTTTGTAGTGTTTTTGTGTGTGTGAAAAACGAGTATTGTAGCTGTAGTAAAATTTTACGTAACGTAACAGTACGTCAAAAATATTCGTGCTAAGCCCTCAGCTTACCCTGAATGTCAGATTATTGTCTCATAATTAATATGGAAGAATTTGTCTACACACATACTCGTCTGCTTTGACAAGGTGAATAGGACGTAAGTGACAATGTAAAGTGCATTGGCACTACTTCAACGTGAACTGCAGTTATATTAATCGGTTTGTTGTTTTAAGGTCACCTATTCCATATTTCCATTTGTAAGGTACGTAAGTACCTATTTAATTTAAGTCCCACATTTAAATTAAAAATAATTAACTATGTTTTTCCTTTACATGTGCCCAGGTATTTTATTATTACAAAAAACCTGACCATTAAATTCAGTAGGTACTTATGGATTTTCTTTCAAAACAACATGTTTTGTTATCGGTTTCACAAACAATCATTCCAATAATATTGATTGATAGCTGCAAATACATAACTGTTTGTAGGTAATGAAAAAATGATTATTTCAAGTGTTATTGATAAATTTTGATGGTTTTAGATAATGCACAATACGTGACAGATGCTGTTCTGCAGAGATAAAGATTAAGCAAATCCTGTCTATCTCAGTAGCCTTTCTATTGCACTTTTATCTTAAGGAATATTATGAATGAGATGACGTTGTTTGTTTGTGCGTAAAACATAGCTCAGGAAGTAGTTGACCCGTGTATAAAAACTGCACTGGTAAAAAGCTATACCTTCACGCTTTTTATCCCCAAAAAAATAATGTTTCCTATAGGACACAGGAGCAAAAGTGCGTTAAGAAGTTAGTCCCCAGCTAAACAAATTGGTGAGTATGCAAATGGTACCTAGTGTTTTTATTTGATGATACATATTTTATTAAATTTTTATGTTTGCTTGTGTGAAGTAAAAGAACGTTGAAAATACTCACATTACAGTTTTATTCGTAGGTACCTGACATGTTTTTGTTGTTTGCTATTGTTGTGATAGTTTTAATAAACACTCAGTCCTAATTATGCATTGTCTAATGTTAATGGATCATTAGTTCAACAAACTTATTAACACAAGTGAATTACGTGTTGACTGAAGTCTGACCCATTTCACAATGAAATACAAATTAAATTAGTTCTTTACCTTTTATTAGTTGAATAGTGAGCAAATTAATTTTTATTTAATTTTTTCGGTTAAGTAACAAAATTTTTCCTTACAATTAAGGAAAATTTGGACAAAATTAATTAGGTAAGTACCAATAGTGATAGTAGGTGTTAACAATAATATTTGACACACCACACATAGTCTAATCAAAATAATTGTTAAGTTTGTTTTAATTAAATAGAGCTGATGAGAAGAGAATGATGATAAATAATAAATAAATAAATGAAATAGTTTATTTCGTTAACATATCATTTTACAAATTGAACAGTGGCTAGAACTACCCAGGAAGCATGTTATAATGCTTGTATTGGGAATAATAGATACTTATATTTGCATTAACTGACTTAAAATATTTTGTTGAATGATTCTACTCTGAATTCAGAGGTTTTCGTCCCCTAAGACGATCCACTGAACAAAATATGGTGTTATAAATCAGTAATTAGGTAGTTACACTAATAACTATAATTATAGAATGTAAACTTTCAATTTGAATGATTTGTTGTAAATGTAATGTAAACAAACGAATAACAATAACTATCGGTGCTTTTTAGTAAATAAACAAACAAACATCGCGCGTCAAAATACTGGCAGAGACTGCGCGCTAGATCACCGAGGTTCATAATCATTTAAAATTCGAATTTATTCCGACGATATTTCGTAAAATAAATACTAAACTCACCCGTTCATATTGGTGTGGTCTCCTTGCTCGGAGACTCTATGGCCGACTAGACAGCCTGGAGTCTCAGACTTCTCTGAAACATGATGGTCCTCGATGTCTTCCAATATCGCGGCTCGATCCGCATTCGTTTTGTTCAACTTATCACTCGATAAACTTTTCGATCTATACCTCCCGTTTATTGGCGCCAAATTCTTATCAGTAAACGCACTAAAACTATTCAATTTTGTATCGTTTGCATATTTATCGCTAATTATATTAGATGACATTTCGTATTCGTATTATTGCGCGCACGTAAACACTAGTTGTCAATCTCTGCTCAGGCACTACACGACTGACGTTACGAGAGCAGTTAACCTAACGTTATGCCGGACAAAACAATGCCATACGGCCCACCACGAGAGTACATTGCACTTTATTGTATTTGGAACTGCAAGTGGGATTTTTAAATCGGCTGAATTATAGCGACAGATCCGCAATGTGAAAAAACGTTTTGTTTCAATGTCGGAATCGGAACGTTAGCTGGGGTGAAGGCGAGGTGCATTGTGCGATCATCTTAAACAATATAACAATAAAGACAAAATAGGAAGTTATTTCTTCTAAAAAGAAGAAATAAGGAAGACCGATGAATAATTTACAATTTTAGAAACAAAAAATAGGCTATCTCTGGACGTCAAAAAACGGAATGTTTTAGTGGCGGGAAATGGACATGTCGTAACTACTTCCGGTTGGAAGTTATATTTAAAAATAAAAGAAGATAGTACATATTCTTTTAACACGATTTTCTTTATGTGACGGCCGTTTTCTCTAACTTTTCGAGTACCTATCAGTTAATGAATCTTTTAGTAATAACCTTATACACTTAGACATAAATAACTCGGCAGTTTTATTTAAAGTAGGTAGTACTTAATATTTTTCACTTTTATTATATATATCTAGATATTATCTATACTAAAACTAATATTATAAAGAGGTAAGATTTGTTTGTAAGTTTGTATGTAGGGGGTAATCTCAGGAACTACTGGTCCGATTTGAAAAATTCTTTCAGTATTAGATAGCCCATGTATCGAGGAAGGCTATAGGCCACATATCATCACGCTAAGACTAAAAGGAGCCGAACATTCATGGAAAATGTTACGCAGACGAAGTTGCTTGGGTCAGCTAGTTTTCTATATTGTCTGTCTTCAAGAGTAAGGCAATGTGATGCTTAAGAAAATAAAATAAACCAGACTTACATGTTCCTGTATTTTACATCAATCAAGAAGTAAAGGGCTTGTTCAATTTTATTTTTAAAAGGTGTCTGGCAATGATTTTTTACATTACGTCGCTTGTCTGAATTGAAATGCTGTAACACGTTATTCCGAGGCTGGATACTTGACCTCAAAACTACGTGCACTGCTTTCAAACACTTGTATAACTCTGTCTATATTATCACCAATTTTCCTAGTATTTAACAACAAACAAACAAGATTTTTTAAGAGAGTTTTATAACTTAAATACAAAGAAATAAAATTCTATCCTTTTATACGGCTGGTTGTGCCACATTTTAATTTACGATGACTCTATATTTTGAAAAAGTAATAAATATAAAATTAATTAAAACTGTGTTCAACAATTTCTAAACAGTTTTTAAGAACTAGTTCAGAACACTATTTTCTTATCGATTATGTAGGTAGGTAGGTACACGTTTTCTCTAAGTCACTTTGCACATTAAGTAGAACGGCATGTAATTTCTAGCTCATTGTGTTAGTTGTTTTGTCGAAAAGTACCTATGGTGTAAGTAATTTATTTACAATGTAAATAATGTTCGACCTATTTCTATACATACATATAAGTAGAGGCCTTTGCCTACCTAAATAGGTCCGTTTTTGAGCCTAACTTTGTCATGTTTGATGGTCATGGCCAATTTTCTTAGGGCACAAAGATCTTGGGACACTTTGACGCTGATAGGTTCGGCCCCCGTCATCCTATTCATGTTGGTGTCATTAAACTCTGCAAAGGTATTTTAGCCCAACAGGGGCAAATTCGTCGTCCAGGAAAAGTATGAGGCGACTATTTAATGAAATCGCAATTTCTACAAAGGATTTTTAAGGCTCGGATTTTTTTTAGGGCCTTATCTGATCTACGATTTTTTTTTGTTGGTTGAACAAATTCAAAGCTGCGAGGCCCTTTGGACCGCGAGGCCGTAGGGCGGCAGTCCAAAAAGAAAAAAACTTTTTGGCCGAATCAAAAAGGGGCTTGGATTATGATGAAAGCTTAGGGTTCCACAGATGTAAAATAAGACTGGTGGTAGGCGCCCATCAAAAAAGTGCTCTCATAGATGGTAGTAAGAAATTTTAATATCGTTTACAACTCTTTTCACCCGTAATAAATGCATGAAGAAATTACACTAGGTTCCTACACGCAGCCATTGCGTGTTAGTTTACAATAAAACGTCAAAATAACGTAAATAAAACTGTTACCTGTAATCATACTTATACTAGGTTTTATAATAAATTGTAAGTTGTACTGAATGTCTTTACTTTTCACATAGGAGTTGCAATGTGCTGAAAAACTTCGTCTTTGGAAACGAGTGCACATTTGTTATTATTTTATTAATATTTAGAGCAGGTGTACTCCACAACAATTCAATGTTGTCATCAACCAACAGTTTATCGATCACCAATATTCTGGTTATTGTAGTGTGGCCTCAGTTCCCTCGTAGTATTAGTGATGGGGTTTAAGGGTTCATCATACCACAGCTATTAAGTAGTTAGGTAGGTTGCAACTTATGTTCTTAGGTCACTTGGGTCACCCGCTAGACCAGACGATCAATAGGCTAGTTTCCATCATCCACAAATTGTAAAACTATTTATTTATTTATATACTTTATTGTACACCAAATGAAAAATACATAAAAGAAACCATAAGCTAACAAAACATACAATTGGCGGCCTTATCGCATTTTGCGATTATTAAGTCCGTCAGTTAGAGTATTGAAAAATAATGGACATGTATTTTTTGTTTTTGTAAATCAATGAATATTGACAAAGATAAAACGCATCAAAACTTGGGAGTGGGGGCTCGTGACGTCACGACCCGCTAAAAATTATGCCACGGCGCGGCGTGACGTATTGAGAATTTTAAAAGCGTCGTAGCTTCGCCAATATAGGTTTACGTAACAAAAGGAAAAATACGGGTCAAATATTTTTTGGTAATCTAACTGATGGATAAGATTTTTGCAGGACACAAGCCTATTCCCATTCGCATGTCAGTTTCAAATTGTCAAAAAAACCTTCATTATCATAAATGTTTGACCGATTGCTATTGACGTGCGCATGCGAACGTTGCTTGCAAATTATATAGTGGAATTGGCTCAGATAGTCTTTCGCAATCGAAAGGAAATTCAGATCCATTACTTCATAAATGTCTTAAAATTTGTCTTGAAAGTGAATGCGTTCGCAGCCCTAATTGCGAATTACTACATCAACATACACAGTTTAGTCAAAATATACATTTTTTTTTTAAATAGACATAGTTATTTGCGCTGCCTCACAGTGTAAGTATCTAAAAAATAATTGGTTATTGCACTTAAAAACTATTAATAATTTTGGATAATACTTATTTAGATTAGCACAACCATTTATCCATACTGTATGTAAGTAAACGTTGTAGATTGTACGTACCTACTTAATTGTATATTTTTAGGCATAAGAAACAAAATACAATTGTTTGTTACCAAATATATATTTTTTTTACAAAAATGCTATCGAACCGTTTCATACGTTTGGTAGTATTTTTAACCGACTTCCCAAAAAGGAGGAGGTTCTCAATTCGGTTGTATTTTTTTATGTTTGTTACATTATAACTCCGACAATTATGAACCGATTTGAAAAAATCTTGTCTCATCTGAAAGGATATACTTACATGCAGATTGGTCTCATTTAAATTTTATCAAAATCGGTTACGAACTTTGGATTTTAAATCGAAATAGCTGGAATTCGTCTACTTGGATGATGGTTTTATGTCATCCAATTAATCGAAATTGCGTATTTTGCTTTTCTGCGATTTTGCAATGGTGTTGTTAGGTGTGGGGTACCACCAAAAAGTGAAAAATAAAAAACTTTTTACAAAAAAATACAAACGACTTCCAAAAAAAAAAACACTGGTACACACTGGTATTTAGGCTGCAGAAGCGATGCATCAGGTCAATGTGCGGTCTTAAGACAACTGATAGCTGTGTTCCATATTTTAAGTCTTTAAAAATTTTAACTTTTCCTTGCTTATATATATTGGAAACGGCTTTGTATATGAAAAGTAACCCACATCTTTTCAAAAAGCTATCAGAGGTCAGGAAAAATCCAGTACGGAATCAATACATCAACCAAATAAGTCAAGTAAAATGTAAAACCGCACTAAGGAAAAAAAATTTTTTTGGTACTGCTCCCCTCGTATATAATAGAGTACCTAATAATATAAAAAATATGACTGTATTAGAATATTTAAAAGGGCGCTAAACGAATTCTTAATCATGAAAACTTATTGTACAATTGACGATTTTCTTAATGATAATTCACTAAATAATTGAATTACTATTCCTCTGATTGACATACCTAATTATTATGATCGTCTTCTGTCCTTTTATTTTTGTTTGTTTTTTTTATTTTTTTATTGAATATGTAATGACGCTGACATTTTTATTATTTTTTTATTGATGTACTTAATCAAACTGACATTTTATAAATTTTTATCTGAATTTGTAAACCTTTGCATACCCATGTAACGGTAAAATATGGAGAACTTCATTATTATAAAAATAACTATGTATGTACCATATCCATGTTTGCAAAGCAATAAAATGATTATGACTATGATTAAGATTATGATTATGATTACAAAATAAAAAATGACTTTAATTTCGGAAGTCAGTGTCAAAATACGAAGAAAATAACAAAAACACCGACTACCGAAATTAAAGTTATTTTTTACTTTGTAGTGTTTTTTTTTGTAATTCACAATAATTAGGGCTGCAAAATTTTATAACGGCACATTTAAACAGTCCCACAAATACTACCTACTATACAATCAGTCGCATCATTATCTAAAGTCCCATAGTTTCAGTTGATTGGTGAACCACAGCCTGTTCGTAAAAACCACGGTCGAGGCAAGGTGACGTTTTTAGTGGCCAGCGCTGTTTTTATCACTTGTGGTTGCTATAAAAGTTAATAGAACGCATTAATTAGTACATTGGAAACTGGTGACTCCGTTGGAAGTATTAATACTTTGTATCAAAACTGCATTTTCTTCAGAAGTCTGAAAACACACTTTTTTTTGCTTTTGATTGGCACGCGTTTGACCACTATCTCACCTGATGGTAAGCGATGATGCGGTCTAAGATGGAACACGCTTGCCTAGAAGTAACCTATTCACTGTTGACTTAAAGACTCCCAGGTTGTAGCTATCAGGAAACATACTCTGGCAGGGAATTCCACTCCTTAGCTGTACGCACTATGAATGTGTTCCCAACACGTTTTGAGCGTGGGGGTGGGATGTCCTCCATGTTACATGGTCTATGTACCACTTCACTATCAATTGCATCATGATGGCTCGCAGTAGAAATTACAAATGGTTGCTATGGCTACTGTTAGGAGTCGTCCATAAATCACGTGATGTTTTTGACATCTTTTTAGGGTTCCGTACGCACGTACGGTGGAGGACTTTATTTTATAATATTTAGTGACTAGCTTCTGCCAGCGGCTTCGCCCGCGTGATCCCTAGGGAACATATTCCCGAGATGAAAAGTAGCTAATGTGCTATTTTCCAGACTATAATCTATCTTTGTTCTAAATTTCATTAAGATCCGTTTAGCCGTTCTGGCGTGATTGAGTAACAAACAACCAAACTTTCACATTTATAATATTACTCGTTTGGTGTAAAGCGAAAATTATAACCATCTTCCCCTCGACATTATAATTATTAAAGGATATTGCAAACTGTCGTAAGCCGTTTTCTGAAGCTACTCGCTAGCCTCTAGGCGCCAAGCTAGCCGCCTGCCTGTGCGTTCGCGACCACAAAAATAATCCTTATAGCATGATTCAGTATTCACGCGCGATGGCTTATTATTAGCGTTTTTCATGTATAACTTTGGTGTTTCTATACCGATTTCTATGATTCTTTTTTTATGGAATAGTTAATAATGTTAACTTTTATTTATGTTAATTAGGGACGACTGAGAGTTTTATAAACGTAAGAGTAGACAAATACAATACAATCAGAAAGCTTCGAACTGCTAAGCTATCGGGAGTTACACGTGTTATTCTTCGTCAATCATAAAAGATAGACATATGCTGTCGTTGGATATTTTTTATATAATTTTAAGGAGAACATTCCCGTCATACATGATTTCTGTGTAGCTTTCACCATTAAGGTTGCACTTGCGACGGAAGCTTAAAAATGGAGTAACTTCTCCCGTTTTCCCAACATTTCCCTTCACTGCTCTGCTCCTATTGATTTTAGCGTGATGAAAAGTATACTATAACCTGCTCAGGAGTATGAATAATAATTGTACCAAGTTTCAATAAAATCCGTCGAGTAGTTTTTGTTTCTATAACGGTTATACAGACAGACAGACAGACCGACAGACAGACCGACAGACAGACAGACAAAAATTGTACTGATTGCATTTTTGGCATCAGTATCGATCCCTAATCACCCCCTGATAGTTATTTTGGAAATATATTTCGTGTACAAAATTGACCTCTCTACAGATTTATTATAAGTATAGATATAGAAGATATAGATAGTGATGGTACGGAACCCTTCGTGCGCGAGTCCGACTCACACTTTGGCGGTTGTTTTTTACAAACAATCTCTTCAGCTTTATAATATTAGTACCTATGTTTAGATTTCTGCGAACTTGAGGCTACTATTACCTACATACAATAATTCCTACTTCCCTACTAATATTATAAATGTGAATGAAGTTTGTGTACGGAACACTCGGTGCGAGAGTCCGACTCGCACTTGGCCGGTTTTTTAAGAGAATAGCAGAACTAAATGTGTAGGTTTGCGTCCACACGTCTGGCCCCTGTGGTCCGGGGGCCCCGTATCTTTGATACGGCTGATACGGCGGTAGCCACGAGCCTGTTGCAGACTGCCCAAAAAATTTGTTAATACATAACTTGGGTATCCGACCGGTATGGTGGATCAGCCCTGACTGGAAAATATTATAAAGTAAAACGATATTATATACACAATCCGACCAGGATAACCTATACCTAATCATGATGATTTTTTCAAAAATACCTGAGTCCAAAGTACAAGACTAGGTACCTACTAAAGCCGTGCAGACATAGTTCAAGAAGTTCTAGTACTTAACTAATAAGCCGCTCGTTGACTAATAATAATAAATCGCTTAGATGGCAGCAGCATCCGTTGATAAAATCATACTGTGAAGTTTTATAGTTTCCGTGATTTCCGTAGCTACCACGTAACACCATAATTTCGTCACATAACATGGAAGACATCCTCTTATGTTGTAACGAGGTTGTTTCTAATAAAACCCATGTTTATGTTTAAAGTTTTAGCGTCGAAGCTACTAAGAAAAGGTGATAGGAAAAATGTTGGACACACACGCTGAACATTTCTCTGATGTGTGGAAAATGTACCGTTTATCTTTATGAACTTTGTAGCGGCTTTGCCCGCGTGTTCCCTAGGGTACATACTCTCGGAATAAAAGTAGCCTATATGTTATTCCAGACTATAATCTACCTCTGTGCCAAATTTCATGAATATCCTTTCAGGCGTTCTGGCGTAAAAGAGTAACAAACATTCATCCACCCATCGTCACAAACTTTCGCATTTATTATATTAGTAGGATTAGAAATATAAATATTTGCTCCTTGGTGCTGTTGGTAATACCATGTGGGAATGTTACTCGTCACCACAGAACAGACTCCATTTCTAGGGTTCAGTACTCGAATGGTAACCAATGGAACTAAACCTCCGCTGTCCGTCCGTCCGTCGGTCTGTATGTCAGCGGGCTGTATCTCATTTCATCTCTGAATTAATGAATGAATGAATGATACATTTATTTGCAAGAATATAGGTAGGTAGCTGACATAAATTCTTCGCGCTTGACCACATTCTCCCCTGATAGAAAGCGACGAAGTGGTTCACCATGGAACATGCTTGCTTAGAAGTACGTAAACTATTCACTGAATAGTGAAAAGACCGCCAGGTTGTAAGCTGCTCTGTACTCTTGCTGTTCGCCCAATGATTTTTGCCAAAGCTATTCATAATGACAGTTACGTAATCAAAGGCGTTACTTAGAAAACCATTTAACTTTTCTAGAGATACAGTTTCGCAGGAGCTGTGTATTTCTAGATCTTTCACTATTGATTCACTGTCACTCGGTCAGCTGTTTTGGAGTCGAGGCCACGGTCAACGGACCGTAACCTTTCCTTCTTCACGTACAAGTTACGTTCCGTCCATGATGGACAATGGTTTTCCTACTATGAATTATTGTGTTCACCGTATCAACTAAGAACTCATGTCCTTCCTATGATTGAACTCTGGGTCATTCTGGACAGGTCCACTCAAACCTGCGTGGTACTTTCCTCAAAAGGCCTGTCACAGGCGTGAACCTACATAGTTTTCATATTTATATCATTCACAATTGTATGGACTTTAAAAGAGACTGCGTTTGTTTCGGTGTTTCTTTTCAGGGTAGTCAGCTAAGAAACATTGGCCTCATCTAGAAAAATATGACCAAAAAATATTGATTGTGTAAACGAGTTAAGTACGTGTAGCCTGTTTGCAAAATAATATGATTTATAATCATTGTGTGCGAGTCAAGTTACTTCCATCGCTTTTTGGGTCATTATTGAATTAATGAATACTGATTTATGACTGAACTGAACTGTTGACTTCTGACTCAGGCTAGGTGGAGCGACGGTCTTCGCTGGGTAGCCACCCAGCTGGTAGCAGCTGGAGGACAGTTAATGGAAATCGAGCCGAAAGGCGTGCACTAGGAGACGCCTATGTCCAGCTGCAGCAGTGGACTGCTGTAGGCTGACCTTTTATTTACTAGGCCTTTCATTTGGAAACCTTGGTTCTCTACTAACTGTAGACAACAGGGAATAATGCATACATTTTTTATTTGCAAATTGAAATACTTTACTAGCTCTAGTAAACAATCATGAAATTATTTTTTAAATAGCTTCATTAGCGGTAAATAAAGCTTCAAAGATTACAATTAGAAAGAGAAGTCCGATATGCATTTTGACGTCAACTTTCATGACGTTATACAGCTGCCATAGAAAACAGCGTTTTCGAGAGAGGGACAGATATATTTGTTTAAAATAATAATATCTGGTTTGTTTTTCAAGTAGTTTTGATTCTATTTTCACTGTTAGTATTATATTTTTGTATGTTTTTAGATTAACTGTATAGTAATAAATATTTTTTTCATGCATATTCCCTATTAGATCTAGTAGTATGGATCGGGTGTTGCATTCACTTTCCCCTGCCAATTATTGTTCTGCTTTTTACAACCATGTTCAGCTCCATCTGCTGTTTCACTCCATCTTAGACCGCATCGTCGCTTACCATAAGGTGAGAAAGAGGTCAAACGCGTGCCTATCAAAAGTAACAAATAAAAAATGTTCAAACGCTAGGGATGTTCAAAACGTGGCTAGTACCTACTATGGTGTTTAATCAAGTACCTACTTTTAGAAATATTCCATTGACACGAAGGAAGAAAAAATCTGCCTGTATTGCAACAACTGCATCAAAATCATTAAATCCTAGGCCAATTCTACCGTCATATTTGTCCCTGTTATCAAATCGGTCTCGTCATGTCGTCGTCACGCCTCCGACCTCCGTGTGAAGCGCATGTCCTCACATATCTAGTCCATACTGAAGTGTATTCATCAAAGAGATATTGCAGAAGTTCCACCTCCGTATACATTACGTGACTCTGGTCACACAGAGATTAGGTAGAAGAAAGTCTGTGTAAGGCCGGGGACACGAAAACAGCGGCGTAAAATCTATGCATTTGACGCGACAAGCGGCGCGATCAAATTCATAAAATTATATGGAGCGGCCCGCGCCGCCCGCCGCCGCCGCTGCTTTCCGGCTGACTTCGTGTCCGCGGCCTAAAGGGTAATAAGAGTTTCAGATAAATAAATAGGGGGGAGTCGATGATCAATTTGTTCTCCGTAGTAGGTATTACCGTCCTCCAACCATCAACCAGCAACCATTTCCTGGACATAAAAACCTTGATATTATGGTGATCTCCTTATCTTGGCCGTTGGCCTTGACTAGTCATTTGTGCCAGAAATAACACTGACCTGCATTTTATTTTATTAGGCCTTCTTGCTCTCGTCTATTACCAGTTGAAATGACAATTTTCCACCCCTTCTTCTTGTGGAGTCGTAAGGTTAAATCTATAAATACATTCAGCCATACCTTACGCTACTTTCAACGTCAGTGGCGCTCATGAGTAGGGCATGTAATATCGGATGATTTTCGATTCCGGAACTGACTTACGATACTACTGGTTCGATTCCGGAATTTTAGAAAAATATTTTTTTAGAAAAAAGTAGGTATAGGAAATAAAAAAAAAACACAATAAATAGGCATATAAGTGTTTAGTCTAAATCAAATCATTATTACAAAAATAAATAAATCGACAAAAAACTCTTGACTGAGATCAATTAAACAGCCTTCTATTAGGTTTTTCTTAATAAATATAACAAAAAATAACCAACTTTTCAATAATCAATTTTTTTTTGACATCAGCAAACAACTTGTCGACGGTTCACGTGACCAGAGGGCTGGGCTGTTCTTCGTCCAAAGAATCAGCATTGCCATTCAACGTGGCAATGCTGCCAGTGTTCTGGGCACTTTTGCCGTTGACAGCGATGTGGATTATTTTTTTATGCCCAATGATTTATTTTGTTTTTATACACGTTTGTACATAATGTAGATACTGTAAACATTGTAATTTAATAATACTTTTCAATAATATAGATACATTAGCAAAATCAACGTGTGCTAGCTATTTGCAATTGCCATATTGTAGCTTATTAATTAAATAACTATCTAATAAAATTATGATGTATTTACCTAAGATTCAACAACTCACAGTGAACAAAATCAACAAGTTCTCCTCTTCTGAGATCATGAAAATAGGTTTAAAAAACAAAACTTAAAAATATTAAAAAAACTCTAAACTTACGTTTTCGTATTTTTTGGAACTTGAGATCTTTAAATCAACTTACATTAAAAAGAAATATAAAGTTAATAAGACAAGAATCAGTTTTTCAAAAAAAACTTTTTTTTTTACAAAAAAATACAACCGACTTCCAAATAAAAACACTACAAAGTAAAAAATAACTTTAATTTCGGAAGTCGGTGTTTTTGTTACTTTCTTCGTATTTTGACACCGACTTCCGAAATTAAAGTTATTTTTTACTTTGTAGTGTTTGTAGTTGGAAGTCGGTTGTATTTTTTTGTAAAAAGTTTTTTATTTTTCACTTTTTAGTGGTGCCCCACACCTACCAACACCACTGCAAAATCGCAGAAAAGCAAAATACGCAATTTCGATTATCAAAGAATCATCTAAATAGTCAAATTCTAGGTATTTCGATTTAAAATCCTAAGTTCGTAACCGATTTTGATATGATTTAAATGGGACCAATCTGCAAGTATATCATTTCAAATAAAACAAGAATTTTTCAAATCGGTTCATAATTGTCGGAGTTATGAGGTAACAAACATAAAAAAAAAACATACAACCGAATTGATAACCTCCTCCTTTTTGGGAAGTCGGTTAAAAAAGATCGCTCTTCTTGATAATGATGTGTTCTCAAGAGTATCAGAGCATCTAACTTTTTATCTGAGAGCGAGCTTCGTCGGGGGTTACAAATTACCCGGCACACAAAAATACTCTTTCACTCTCATCACTTGTAGGAAGAACACTTAAAATATATTATTGTGGTAACTTATCTTACAAATAAGTATATGAGTATCGGATTGCGATATTTACTTCAGTTCCGGAATCGAAATATTGTAAAAAATCATCCGAAATTCCGGAGTTACGAAATCTCGGAATTCCGGGATCCATGCCCTACTCATGAGCATTTAGAGCACTCCAGCATGTGAGTCATATCACCGTTCTGTCACTGGGTTTCTGGTGGTTCTATGAAATCCTTTTTTCCTGAATATCATTGATTTTCGTTTCAACAAAGTTGTTCTTCTGTAATCTTTCCATCGCCGTTGTCTTGACCACCGCGCGCTACGTATTGTACCGTCGCCGACGCATGCGCAAAACTAATTATATTCGTAACAATGAATTGAATAACAGCCTCAAAACTTGATTATCATTGTTGTTAGGTTAGGTGCAGTCACGTGTCAAATATGTAGACCGGTTATTTTTACAGTTGATGTGAATGGAGAAATACTGGTATTCCAGCTTCATCTGGTTGAACAAGACTTTACCATATTTAGGACTAGCTTTTGCCATCGGCTTCACCCACGTGATACTTAGGGAACAGGCGTTCCGACGTGAAAGAGTAACAAACATTCATCCACCCATCGTCACAAACTTTCGCATTTATTATATTAGTAGGATTAGAAATATAAATATTTGCTCCTTGGTGCTGTTGGTAATACCATGTGGGAATGTTACTCGTCACCACAGAACAGACTCCATTTCTAGGGTTCAGTACTCGAATGGTAACCAATGGAACTAAACCTCCGCTGTCCGTCCGTCCGTCGGTCTGTATGTCAGCGGGCTGTATCTCATCTCATCTATGAATGAATGAATGATACATTTATTTGCAAGAGTATAGGTAGGTAGCTGACATAAATTCTTCGCGCTTGACCACATTCTCCCCTGATAGAAACCACCGACCACGCGACGAAGTGGTCCACCATGGAACATGCTTGCTTAGAAGTACGTAAACTATTCACTGAATAGTTAAAAGACCGCCAGGTTGTAAGCTGCTCTGTACTCCTGCTGTTCGCCCAATGATTTTTGCCAAAGCTATTCACAATGACAGTCACGTAATCAAAGGCGTTACTTAGAAAACCATTTAACCTTTCTAGAGATACAGTTTCGCAGGAGCTGTGTATTTCTAGATCTTTCACTATTGATTCACTGTCACTCGGTCAGCTGTTTTGGAGTCGAGGCCACGGTCAACGGACCGTAACCTTTCCTTCTTCACGTACAAGTTACGTTCCGTCCATGATGGACAATGGTTTTCCTACTATGAATTATTGTGTTCACCGTATCAACTAAGAACATGTCCTTCCTATGATTGAACTCTGGGTCATTCTGGACAGGTCCACTCAAACCTGCGTGGTACTTTCCTCAAAAGGCCTGTCACAGGCGTGAACCTACATAGTTTTCATATTTATATCATTCACAATTGTATGGACTTTAAAAGAGACTGCGTTTGTTTCGGTGTTTCTTTTCAGGGTAGTCAGCTAGGAAACATTGGCCTCATCTAGAAAAATATTGATGTGTAAACGAGTTAAGTACGTGTAGCCTGTTTACAAAATAATACGATTTATAATCATTGTGTGCGAGTCAAGTTACTTCCATCGCTTTTTGGGTCATGATTGAATTAATGAATACTGATTTATGAAGGAACTGAACTGTTGACTTCTGCCTCAGGCTAGGTGGAGCGACGGTCTTCGCTGGGTAGCCACCCAGCTGGTAGCAGCTGAATGACAGTTAATGAAAATCGAGCCGAAAGGCGTGCACTAGGAGACGCCTATGTCCAGCTGCAGCAGTGGACTGCTGTTAGCTGATGATGATGATGGCTGACCTTTTATTTATCAGGCTTTTCATTTGGAAACCTTGGTTCTCTTCTAACTGTAGACAACAGGGAATATGCATGCATTTTTTATTTGCAAATTGAAATACTTTACTAGCTCTAGTAAACAATCATGAAATTACTTTTTAAATAGCTTCAATAGCGGTGAAGTTATAAAGCATCAAAGATTACAATTAGAAAGAGAAGTCCGATATGCATTTTGACGTCAACTTCCATGACGTTATACAGCTGCCATAGAAAACAGCGTTTTCGAGAGAGGGACAGATATATTTGTTTAAAATAATAATATCTGGTTTGTTTTTCAAGTAGTTTTGATTCTATTTTCACTGTTAGTATTATATTTTTGTATGTTTTTAGATTAACTGTATAGTAATAAATATTTTTTTCATGCATATTCCCTATGGATCGGGTGTTGCATTCACTTTCCTCTGCCAATTATTGTTCTGCTTTTAACAAGCATGTTCAGCTCCATCTGCTGTTTCACTCCATCTTAGACCGCATCGTCGCTTACCATCAGGTGAGATAGTGGTCAAACGCGTGCCTATCAAAAGTAAAAAATAAAAAAAAGTTCAAGCGCTAGGGATGTTCAAAACGTGGCTAGTACTATGGAGTTTAATCAAGTACCTACTTTTAGAAATATTCCATTGACACGAAGGAAGAAAAAATCTGCCTGTAGTTCAACAACTGCATCAAAATCATTAAATCCTAGGCCAATTCTACCGTCATATTTGTCCCTGTTATCAAATCGGTCTCGTCACGTCGTCGTCACGCCTCCGACCTCCGTGTGAAGCGCATGTCCTCACATATCTAGTCCATACTGAAGTGTAGGTATTCATCAAAGAGATATTGCAGAAGTTCCACCTCCGTATACATTACGTGACTCTGGTCACACAGAGATTAGGTAGAAGACAGTCTGTGTAAGCCGGGGACACGAACTCAGCGGCGTAAAATCTATGCATTTGACGCGACAAGCGGCGCGATCAAATTCATAGAATTATATGGAGTGGCCCGCGCCGCCCGCCGCCACCACTGCTTTCCGGCTGACTTCGTGTCCGCGGCCTAAAGGGTAATAAGAGTTTCAGATAAATAAATAGGGGGGAGTCGATGATCAATTTGTTCTCCGTAGTAGGTATTACCGTCCTCCAACCATCAACCAGCAACCATTTCCTGGACATTAAAACCTTGATATTATGGTGATCTCCTTATCTTGGCCGTTGGCCTTGACTAGTCATTTGTGCCAGAAATAACACTGACCTGCATTTTATTTTATTAGGCCTTCTTGCTCTCGTCTATTACCAGTTGAAATGACAATTTTCCACCCCTTCTTCTTGTGGAGTCGTAAGGTTAAATCTATAAATATATTCAGCCATACCTTACGCTACTTTCAACGTCAGTGGCGCTCATGAGTATTTAGAGCACTCCAGCATGTGAGTCATATCACCGTTCTGTCACTGGGTTTCTGGTGGTTCTATAAAATCCTTTTTTCCTGAATATCATTGATTTTCTTTTCAACAAAGTTGTTCTTCTGTAATCTTTCCATCGCCGTTGTCTTGACCACCGCGCGCTACGTATTGTACCGTCGCCGACGCACGCGCAAAACTAATTATATTCGTAACAATGAATTGAATAACAGCCTCAAAACTTGATTATCATTGTTGTTATGTTAGGTGCAGTCACGTGTCAAATATGTAGACCGGTTATTTTTACAGTTGATGTGAATGGAGAAATACTGGTATTCCAGCTTCATCTGGTTGAACAAGACTTTACCATATTTAGGACTAGCTTTTGCCATCGGCTTCGCCCGCGTGATACTTAGGGAACAGGCGTTCCGACGTGAAAGAGTAACAAAAATCCATCCTCACAAACATTCTCATTTATAATATTATTATATAAGATAGGTTCGTAGTTTTAAGAAAACTAAAAATTGGCTATTAGTAGGTACAGACTATGACGTTTTAAAATATAAACCCATGATTATTCCAGTGTGAGCGGGAGATGGAGCTATACATGGTGAATAGCACTATCCCTTTCTCGCAACAGTCCAACAGTCATGCCGTCATGCATCACACAACGGAAACATGATGGTACTTCTTGTACGCCCCCTAATTCAGCTGCATTCCTATGGATAGAAACCGACCCCAAAAAACTACAAAAGGCTAGCCAAATAACGATAACCCATGGCGTATAACCCCACCACACCATTCCCAACAACTGCCGCCATCAGAAAAACGCCAAGTCAATAAAGCCCAATGTTCTATTTTTTTAAAGAAGGGAAATCTTCAAATCACTCCACCCGCTCTGGGCGAAGCAGGAGCAAGTGTCAGACTCTTTCTGACTAAAACCCATCGTGTTCTTCCTAATGCCCTTTGCGTTCCAGGGCCGCGGTGATTCTTTCGAACAAATTCCGCAGCAGCTCGATGAGTCCTGGAGAAACGATTCAACTCTCCATAGATCCAGTAACGAAATCAGTCAGACGGGTACAGATGAGTAGATATAATACAGTTCACTTTATGCACCGCTACGTCAAAATGTTATCATTCCATAGTATTGTTGACTGATACCCGTGGGCTTGCTATTGTTGCCATCGGCGCCGGCGCAGCGCAGTTTCCCTGAACTGAAACATAAGCATGACACGGTCTTGTCTCGAAATCGTGTGTTAATAACGTTTACTAATAACACATCGTACAGGTGTACGTCTATGTACTTTGGGTGAGTTAAGAGAACATTAATTACTGCTTTTATGGGCATGGTCAATTTCTCAGAAGAATCAGAATCAAAAGAAGGAGTTTAGAAAATTGTTTTGTTTCAAAGGTGCAGGTCGCCCCAGGCGTAAGCGCGGGCCTGTGGACGGTGAGCTATGGGCTAGCTCGCCGTCCGTCCGTCTTATGACGACAGGCCGTGTCGACGGCGCGTTCGTGTTCCACGCGAGCCTCAAAGAGTGTTGGAGTGTGCTGGAGTTGCAGGACTATTCGAAAGAGATACCGCGACTTCGGAACACAAAGGGCAAAGAAGGAACATGGATGGGTTTAAAAAAAAAAGAGGTAACCAATCAATAATCTAAATTTAGGTCTGTCTTCGGTTTGTGAGTGAATTTATATAACTATGAGTCCACTGTAAAAACTTAGTGTAAACAACTGACAAATGTTTTATACCCGGAAGATCGTCTATTATTCACATGGCAACCGCAGTTGACAATTATGCCAACACTATGACAATTGTTACGATAATCTACTGCATAGGCCTGTGTTCTGTACGCTGATTGGTTATTAATGACGAATACATATGTATTACTATGATTGAGCTGTAAATAGTCCACGGCCACACCACGACTTCCGTCATAGTCATCATGTCGGGAGGAAAATGGATCATATGTTAGATAGCCCACCATCATAGTGAACTTTGAAGGTCTTACGTAAGTGAGCCTTGGTCTCAGTCACATACGTAATAGTTAGGACGAAGGTTTTCCTGGACAAACCAGCTGTGTTCATACTCCGAAGACATAACTAACGTACCCAAGTTTTCTGAGTTGATAAGTTGTAAAATCTGTCAAACTTTGGCAGTACAGAACTCCTCATTCTCAATTTAGAATACAACCGAAACAATAAAAAAAAATAACTGTAATCCTGCATCGTAGCAACTGAGCTGGAGCTCTAGGGTTTTTTTTAAGGATGGGAAATCATGAAATGACTCCTCCCGCTCTGGGCAAAGCAGGAGGGAGTGTCAGACTCTTACTGACTAAAACCCAGCCGTGTTCCTCCAAATAGGTTCATTCTGCCGTCACCAGAACGAAAGTCTCAACCCATAATTATTTGGGGGAGGTGTCCCCCATTTGTAGGGTGACACTCAGCGACACCACATTACCCGCCCGGGTGTCACCCATGCTAGCTGCGCTACTGGTACTTTTACTTCCCTGTATTTGTTTCTGTATCATGACGAGCTCGTGGCTAAACAACACGCGTCGATTTTTCAAGGGTAAGTTGTAGATCTTCGACAGTCGTTACGTGTGGGCCTATATATACGCCCGAAAGTCTGACATCAGTCTTGCCAAAAATCGTGTTACTGAGTTACTGGCTTGCGGAAGTCACATAGGCATGTAAATACTGGTACTCAGCTACATCAGGCTAGACTTGAAGCTTCCTTAACATTGGGAATAGGTTTGGTAGGCGGATAGATTGATTGATAAAGTTTTCCAGAAAAGTCTCGTGTATGATAGGGATATCATACACGAGACTTTTCTGGAAAACTTTATACAAGCAGACTTTGCGACATAACGAAGTCAGAGAGTCCTTCATCCACCACATCACAAGGACCACACTGCAAGAGAAACCATTTCTAATAAATTAAATAACACACAATAAAAATTATAATGTAAGCCATATTTAATTGTTATACAATATGATCTATTTGGCTGTGTCGAATGGAAAGTATTTGCGCAACCTGGGTCACTGTGTCTAATTGTAATGCCTGGCCTATTGTGGATCGCGTGCTGATGCTGACCTACTCTATGTGATACAATTTATAGACCACGTACAACTTGAACCGTGGCGAAAATCGGAACTAAAATTTATTATATGTCTGACGTTTCGTTTGACAGCTGTCATAGTAATCAGCGCCGCTGTGAAATGTCAAGTAACACTGGTGTTTCCATATTATTAGGTACGTGATGGAATGTCGCCATTTATTTAGTTTACTTTTTGGCAGTTTTATGTGAGTTGGATGAAATATGGAATTGATTGAGTGTAAGTACGCCATTTATTTTGTCTGATCAGTATTTTGGCTTCGTGGAATGGTAAAGCGGTGTCTATGGCCAACAAAAACTGAAACTGATTCGAGCTACGGAGCTAATAGTTACAGCCATTAATAATTGTTATTCAGGTCTATTGCAATAAACCTGAAAATACAAACATTCACACTCGCCTTTAGTCCATGGGATTAGGCAGATACTACTGAATGCTACGATCCTTATATAGGGACAAGTGGGGTAGGTACAACGGAACGAAAAAAGCATTTTCTATATCTTATCTTCTATATATATAAATATAAAACAAAGACGGGTTTGTTACAACACTTATAACTCGAGATCTGCTGAACCAATTTTCATGGTTATTGATTCGTTGGATTTTTCTCCGACCCGAATAGCAGAATACATCTTAAAAACAATGAAAACTCGATATGTGCAATGAATATTTAATTGACGGGAGCGAAGCCGCGGGGGACAGCTAGTATGTATATAAAATCAATTGCTGTTCGTTAGTCTCGCTTAAACTCGAGAACGGCTGGGCCTATTTTGCTAATTTTGTTGTTTGTTACTGTCAGGAGAAGGTTCTTAAGAGAGAAAAAATAAAAAAAATCCAGTTGACGGGAGCGAAGTCGCGGGGGACAGCTAGTCATTTAGGAAAAAAAAAACTGAACGTATTTTTTCTATTTCGATAAACTTTACTTACTTAATCATCTAAAAATCAGTCATAGAAACGATGCCAAAAATTAATCCTAACCCTGAAAATGAAAAAACAAAATAAGAAATTTATTTAAAGAACAAACTATATAGGTACACTTAAAATAGAAAATAAAACTCCTAACAAAAATAATTATGGCGTCCAGAAATTCGTCCCCATCGCTATCGACTGGAAGTGAGCCCAAAAGACTGGCTGCATTGCCACGTTGTATGGCAATGCTTATCCTCTTTCCAAGGTAAAAGCCAGCTCTTGGGTCACGCGAAGCATCAACTAAGCGGTTTGCTAGATATTTAAATAGGACGTGAGCACCACGGTCCAAGAGTTTCAACCCCAAACGGCTCAAAAATGTAGTTGCCAATAAGGCTACTATATTTCCGCCGTTTGAGGTTTTCAGCAGCCGAAGCCGCAGAACCAGCACAGCACGACGAGCTAGGAAGATGGGATGGCGCAAGAGTATCGACACAAGTAGCATCCCACACTAAAGGCCTACCCATCTTCCATGGAAAAAAAGACATACCGTCCGGTCTTTTGCCATCGTCGTGTGCCAGGCCAATGGGTTCTAATACGGCTGGCACGCCGACTGCGACAAGAGCGCGTCGGATAATGCCGTTGATGTTTGCGTGCCGTGCTATGCGACCCGCACTTTGACTGCATGACAGGCCGTGGTGCCCGAGGCTGTTGACAGCTTCGCCACAGTAGCAGCGATAAAAAAACATGGTTAGGATTAATTATTTAGATACATAAAATCGCGATGTTTCTGACGTACTCGTAATTAATTAGGCAGATGATATCGAGGCCTGACAAACTGACAACTTATCGCAAGCGACATTTTAATAAAATTGCGTTTTTTTAAGCCGTATAATTAAAATAAATAATAAATATATGTAGTTGATACAATACGCTTTTTTCAACTGTGTCACAAATATTTTTTCTACATTTATGGAACCGCAGACCCCCCATGTGAAATCCATAGCTTCGCGGTACGACCTTAGTATTCAGGTAATTCAAAAATTAAAACTGTATCTGTTGAAACATTCCACATTATCTTAAAGATCTAAATTGACATTTTAACTAGTATCTTCCACAGATAATACTCTATATTTGTCTCGTTTAGAGATCGTTGAAGCGTGTCTAATAAATAAAAACAAAACGTTTCCTCTTCCGACTATGCCATTTTGTGTTTTTGTTGCGGAAGCTCTTCCGGTACTTACATTGAGGTTGACAGTTAATTGAAAAAATGTAATAAAGGTAAAATTATCATGTTTTTACGTACCTAATAAGATAATAGATTTTAATTTAGAAATCTGGGTTGTATAAATACTTTAACAAAAATTATATAATAGGAAAGACATTCGTGTTTATCCGATTTCGATTAATTGCATTGCATTGCCTAACGTTACAATTGATTTGTGGAAGCAACATGCGGAGTTGCTTTTTCCACATATCACTACCTAAGTGAAAGTCGCATCTGGTCCTAGTCTATTGTCATATAACATTAATTAATTTCGAATCATTTTCTCGAAACATAAAGTGCCTGAGAAAAACGTTGAGCAAAAAGTATTAATTTGTGCAGTTGCATTAATATTTCTGGAAGGTGAAAAATAATTCCAGCATCCATTTAGGGCTCCACAGCAGTCCTTGCACACTTTTTATACTGTTGATTTTGCATTAAACTGCAAACATTGTAACCCAATTTCATATCAACGAACCTAAAATTAGTTTTTTTTCGTAAAAGATTGAATGGGAACGCCAAAATCACCATTAGGTCTTTGTTTGTTTTGATATACCTAAACCTATTACAATTACTCATGATTTTCATTGTATTCGAATTGAAAACTTTCAATACTTCAGACGAGGGGGCGACAGGAATAAGATGGAAGTACAGAAGCACCTGTTGTTTTATTTATAGCAAAACATTTACATCAGCTTGCTAACTAAAATTGGTCAGGTAATAAACAATGTAAACAATATATCAACTGCTCGACAGTCGAGATCACAACGCTGGACACAGAGGGTTCCGTTAGGACAGTCCGAATTATCCCACTGCTGGGTTCTAAGGGGACGAACCTTTCAACATGACCGTCAACCAGATTCTACACTGGTAATCATGTGAGGTATCAGCTGGTCGATTCTGTTAACATGTCGAAGTGACGGTTTGGGGTAAAGTGATCATGGAGTGAGCTGTCATCCCAGCTTGATTACTTGGATTGACAGGTTTCTTCGTGATCATTTCACCAAAGCGTTCACTTCAACATGTTAACAGAATCACACTGCTGCTCATCTCGCCAAACTCGCTACTTCTTTCATTAAATCAAAATAATTTGATGAATGCAATGGCTTATCTGTGCAACTTCGTCTGTGTCACATTTTTCATCAATTCTCCGCTTCTATTGGTCGTAGCGTTATGTTATACAACCTTCCTTCCTCGATTTATGGGCTATCCAACACTAAAAACTTTTTAATTCGAACCAGCAGTTAATGATATTAGCGCGTTCAACCTTGGCGTTAGGCAGTAAGTAACATCGATTCTGACTCACACCATTATCGAACTTGACCCGAATCTCTGACCCTGCCCTTAGTTATAGTCAGAAGGTCATTCGATTCTATACAGTCCCTAATATAGACCATGGACAAGTGATCGGGACCCGTATAGAATATAAATGATGTTCTTAAGAAGTTGACTGGGTTTTAACGTAATTACTTAGATGAGGAGGTAGTTCTCATGGGTGCAAGTTCCAATACTCGTAGGTTGCCAAGAATAAGTCGTAATGTTGTTTTTTTAAGACAACATTTTCATTAGTTTTTTTAGTAAATGACTTGTAACATTATATTCTACCTGTAGAACGTGGCGCACCTCTTAAGGGGTAATTATACTGATAATAAATAAACAATTCTGACTATGCATTCAACATTACAATCGCGAAAAACAAATCGAATTCCCCACACATTTACGTGGTCATAGCTCGACGAAAAGTACCTACTGAAAAGCTGTTTTTTTTTTTACAATTCCTACACAAAACTGCTCTAAAGAAACAAAAATTTTAAAAATACGCATCTTCATAGTCTTGAAACGGAGCGGTCTTAATGCGCACAGCAAAGGAGTGGAACTCTCTGCCTGCATCTGTGTTTCCGAACGCTTACAACCCTAAAGCTGCTTTCAGACTACGCTATAATATAATAGCATAATAGTATAGAGCTCATAGCACACCAATATTGCGCACCATACATTGGTATGGACACGTTCACACTGTACCGTACTATATATTATTTACAATGTATGGTGCGCGATATTGTTATGCTATGAGCTATATACTCTATGCTATATATTATAGCGTAGTCTGAAAGCAGCTTGAAGTTAGAGTGAACAGGCTACTTCTGGGTAAGCTTGCTCCATCGTAGACTTTGTCTCCGTCATCTCTGACATAGACTAGAGTCAAGGACAAACACATCACATATAAAAGAAAAAAAAAATTGTATTGGAATCACATATGTTGAGGGTTATCGACCTTTAAGTCTAGACATTGCGGAAATGCCTGCCAGATAAAGTTGTAAATAATGACCTTGAAATAAGTCCACCTTAGATCACACGTGCCTTGTGAGATATTTTTTGCCTGTCTATAACTTTACTGTTAAACTGCATCTTGAATACTATTTTATTATCCCATTATCCCTATTGTCAGACCTGTGTAAAACTGCCTTCATAAGGAAGATGAATAAGTGATTCTCATATGAATAACATAATTAGGTACTGACTACAGCGCAATAATTATACCTAATTCTTGGGTATTTTTCAGATTAAAAAAACATGTTCAATGAACACGCCAACTAATTACAAAAGGGGAATTTTTAATTGCAACTCTATTTAAAACTCAAGCAAACAAAATCTCCTAATTAATTACCCACTGTATAACAAAAATACTGATTTTCACACTAAATCGCTAAATTACGACGACACTAAATAATGACGGTTAACGTCAGGGGCACCCCAAGGTTCGGTTAGTTAGGTTCCTGTACCCTGCAGACAGAAATAGGAGCCATGGAAACGCTAACCCTAGACGGTCAACGTCACGCGGAGTTAGATAATTTTTAGTTAACAGATAGTCATTCAGTAAAACAGTTTAGCTTTATAGATCAAACATAGATTTGATTTATTTGATGAGTATGTAGTGTGCAATTTAGTATTTTTGGGGGTAACTTCGAATATTTGAATAGAAAAAAATGGATTTACAGTTGTAGGATTAAATATATTACTAAAAAAAGCAAATTAATACTATTACAAAACTCATTTATTAAAAAAAGCAAACCGAAAAACTAAAAAATATTTCAAAAGACTTGACAAATTCTCAATTTCTCATGTACGAGCGCAGGAGAGTGATGCCGATGCACAGCGCAGCAGCGAACACGGTGAGCTTGAAGCCACTGTACACGTTGATCTGCGACATCCACCGCTCTAGAGGCCCCTCGCTCAGGAACGTCGGCCACTCGCACGCGATCACATCATCGAACGTTTGAGCTTGCGGCCGCAAACACCCCATCAGACTCAAGTACGCAGAATGACCAGCTTCCAACGCAGAAGCCACGTCTCCATCGCCAAAAATATCAAAAGCTCCCCATTCTAAGTACCCGGGACTGCCTTCAGTCATCAACCTGTGCAGAGCAACGTAATCCCCGCAGCGCGGAACGTACACATCAGACACAGTTGTCTCTTTGTAACTGCGAGGTGTAGCCGCTTCTTCACCGAACATGTTCACCAGTTGTTCCACCACGGCATCCTTACAATCGTCGAAGCCTTCCCGCATCATCAGATATCCAACCAACACTGCGAATTTCGACGAGCTTCCTGTAGACGACAGCCCCGGTTGCTGCATCGCCCAAATTATGGGGCCACGCATACTGAATATATCACCACTATAACCCTGCCTACTCCAAAAATTCTCCTCGTATTGTATGCTAAATTTTTTGGCGCGACCAGGTTTCAAACTTTGTGTTAATTGTCGTGTTTCTTCTGTCATTAGTTTATCCCCTACTTGAATGTTGTGCAGTTCTTCCGGTTTCAGGGCCAATGCTAGCAAGTTGCAAATATAAGTAGTTTCGCCCTTTATAGTCTCTAAGATAACTTTGTGAGAATGCGAAATCTTGCGAATGCCTTTGATGGATTTAGCTTTCAACGTGATTTCAGCAACGCTTTTATGAAGTTTGCTTGTGAGGCGTTTCCTACAGTGCCCTAAAAGCTTTTCCCGAAACCTTGTGTTTAAACCACCGAGGTGGTTCTTGGCACTGCTTGTTCTATAACATTGATGAAGATAGAAGAGGAGAGACACACTTTGTGCCGGAGCCCCACAGACTAATCTTACAATTAGCCTCATTATTTCCCTCGAAGTAGAGAACATCAAAGTATCGCAAATATTTTTCTCCATGGTGGTCTGGTCGTAGTACAACAACAGCTTTCTCTCCTCCGCTGAGTCTATGTTGCTGGTTTGGAACAGATCCGCCATGCATCTATCTAAGAACGTTTGATACTGATTTAATTCAAATTTCTCGAATAAGTTCAAGTATTCGAAGTCGTGCACGTTACTAAGAAACTCTACCTTACTTCCGTTGGGATATTGGAAGAGCTTCTGCAATTGCATCGTCATCAGCGACGGTGCTGGAGACAGTAATGCTGGATCCATTTCGTCTGGGTCTTGGTATAGTGTCAGTGTTTCTGCTACTCCTTCTGGATAAATGATTGCGTCTGGTAGTGGTACTCTTAAATCTTTGGCGTATTGTTGGAGGTACAATCTGGTGACATTGTCGAGTATCTGTCTGGCTGTGTAGTTATCACGATCACGTTGTGTATGTGGGGTGTCTGAGTCGGAGTCGTCGTGCGCGACATCCATGAAGGCCACAGCGCCTCTGGAGCGAGACCTGGGGGCGGCTGCGCGCAGGTCGAGCAGCACGATGTCCATGGAGTCGCCGAACTTCTTCCGCAGCTTGTGCGCGGCCACCATGCCCGGCAGAGTACATCCTAGGACGATGACGTCAGCCTCTATACTGGTTTTGCCGCCTTTGCCGAATTTCCTGACCATTAGGAAATTATTAGCGAACTTACTTTTAAAGTTTTAACATTGCAATAGTTTGTGTTATGGGATGACAGTCATAATGACGTACATAAATGACATTAAATTTTTCTATGGATAGAATAAAAAAAAACTAAGGTAATAAATACAAATTGATATGTATCGTATTAAAACTTCGCGGATTTTTTTCTCACTGAGGAACTGGACAAAAGATATAGATCCCGTGTGAGGAAAAGTTATTTATAGTCGATAGCTGACTGTTCACACTAAAGATGTCAATTAATAAAAGGGTACCTATATTAATTAGTTACACATCATCTTCAACATTGTTTGAGCTCGCCATTATTAGTATAAATTGTAATACAAGTTACAATTTTGTTCTTGGATATTGTTATTTCTTATTAAATAAGCTTTAACATACTTTCTGCGATTATATGTCTGATCTGAGTTACAATTTACAATGTCATTTTATTCAGTACTAGCTTCTGCCAGCGGCTTCGCCCGCGTGATCCCTAGGGAACATGTTCTCGGGATTAAAAGTAGCTTATGTGCTATTCCAGACTATAATCTATCTTTGTTCTAAATTTCACTAAGATCCGTTAAGCCGTTCTGGCGTGATTGAGTAACAAACAACGAAACTTTCACATTTTCATTTTTTATTTTTTTCATTTTTTCAATTGATTGTAGCGTGATGAAAAGTATACTATAACCTGCTCAGGAGTATGAATAATAATTGTACCAAGTTTCGTTAAAATCCGTCGAGTAGTTTTTGTTTCTATAACGGTTATACAGACAGACAGACAGACAGACAGACAGACAGACAGACAGACAGACAGACAGACAGACAAAAATTTTACTGATTGCATTTTTGGCATCAGTATCGATCCCTAATCACCCCCTGATAGTTATTTTGGAAATATATTTCATGTACAGAATTGACCTCTCTACAGATTTATTATAAGTATATATAGATTAGCTGACCCACGCAACTTCGTCTGCGTAACATTTTTCATTACTGCTCCGCTCCTATTGGTCTTAGCGTGATGATATATAGCCTATAGCCTTCCTCGATAAATGGGCTATCTAATACTGAAAGAATTTTTCAAATCGGACCAGTAGTGCCTGAGATTAGCGCGTTCAACCAAACAAACAAACAAACAAACAAACTCTTCTGCTTTATAATATTATAGTATAGATTAGCTGACCCACGCAACTTCGTCTGCGTCACATTTTCCATGAATGCTCGGCTCCTTTTAGTCTTAGCGTGATGATTTGTCCTTCCTTTATCCTTCCTCTAGACATGGGCTATCTAATACTGAAAGAATTCAAATCGGACCAGTAGTTCTTGAGATTACCCCTACATACAAACTTACAAAAAAATGTTACCTCTTTATAATACCTTCTGGAACGTCATTGTAACTCATAGTCTTCACTAATCTACACCTACTACACTAATATTATAAAGAGGAAATATTTGTTTGTTTGATTTGAATAGGCTCCGAAACTTCTGGACTGATGTGAATGAAATATTGTACGATGATAGTTTGAGACCCGAGGAAGGACATAGGATAGTTTTTATCCCGGAAATCCCACGGGAACGGGAACTGTGCGGGTAAAACGGGAGCGAAGACGCGGGGGACAGCTAGTCTTAAAATGTACATACATATAATAATATAATCACAAGAAAGTGTAGCTATTCCTTCGTTAAGTCAAATTTTCAAGGTTGGCTGGCATTTAGAATTAACCGAAATGTGAGAGAATTTTTAAAATCTTTGACGCGCTCTCCTCAAAAGTTACTAAATTTTGGAACTATGCGTTACAATGTTATTTAAGTTGTCGATAATGTGCCTCTTTACACAAAATTGCGCACCCCTTTTTTCACCTTTTTCGAGTCGATGGTGACCCTTCAATATTTTGTGCCAGTAGGTGGCCACGTTCACAGCGACATTATTGGCATTCATCAGGTCCTTAATGGTGCAGGTGTAGTACTTGAGACATTCCAACAAGTGTGCCATAGTTTGGACGGAGGCACCGCACACGCACTTAATGTCAAGCTGGTCAGTGAAAACTATTTGCTTTTGACCTACTTAAGTACGCAAACGATTTAGCGCTTTTCATATATTGGCCGCTGCAGTTCACGTCCAGGCCGTCCAGGCGGCAGGTGTTCCTGAGGTTTCAAGAAGTCAATTGTGTTGTTTTTCCCACCGCAACGTTCCCCACACTAGGAATATCTCTTGTATCGTGGGTGCGTTCACAAACTACGTTGTACTAAATTGGTGACCCCGACGTGATTCGACAGTAATGGGTAACGATAGTCAAGAGCCGCGAGCCACGCTGTCGGAAGAAGTGGTAGAAATGATCTCCGTAAAGTCTCGGATACCTCCATTCTGGCGAGACCAACCCAGACTATGGTTCGCACAGTTTGAAACGATGGTATCGAACCAAAAACTGAGTGAAGAAGCGAAATTTGGACTTGCTGTGGCACAACTTGACAAGGTGGATGTTGAACAAATTAGCGACATCATATTGTCATCGGCCAAGACGGGGCGTTTTGAAGCGTTGAAGACCCGATTGTTATCCGTCTACGAGGAGTCTGAGAACAAGCAACTCCAAAAATTGCTGAACGAGGTTGAACTAGGCGACCAGCGTCCTTCTCAGCTGCTGCGGCGAATGCGTGACCTGGCCCGTGACAAGATGCCCGACGAAACGCTGAGAATGTTGTGGATGAGCCACCTACCCTCTTCGACGAGAGCTGTATTAGCGGTCAGCGAAGAATCCAAATTAGACTCGCTGGCAGCGATGGCAGATAAAATGAGTGAGCAGACGAAAGAGAACAACTCCGTGTGTTCGTGCAGTCGCACCAGCAGCGCGCCACAACCGTCGACACCATCGCCTGACGATAAAATTTTGAACATGATCAAGGCACTTACGAAGGAGATCGCCGCGTTGAAGTTCGACAGATCGCGTAATTACTACCAGCGTGGGCCGCAGCGAGGAAGATACCGCTCAAGATCTCGTTCCAAGTCCGCGAATCGTGACACATCAATTTGCTATTTCCATCGCAAGTTTGGCAAGGATGCGTTTCGCTGCCGAAAACCCTGTAACTTTGCGGACAAGAAAAACACGAACCAGGAAAACTAGTCCCGACTTTGGCTGCGACGGGCGCCGAAGTTAACGACATTACCCAACACCGTCTGTTCGTGAAAGAGTTGGAAACCGGCCTGCAGTTCCTCATCGACACCGGCGCGAACGTCTCAGTGTTACCCGTCAAGAGGGTACGCAAACAAAAAACTACGCCGACCGAATATCTTTACGCCGCCAACGGTTCACGAATACCCTCCTACGGCGAACGCATAATGAAGTTGAATATAGGATTACGACGGCCGTACATGTGCAATTTCGTCGTCGCAGAAGTGACCAGACCGATATTGGGAGCCGACTTCTTACACAAGCACCAACTAACGGTAGATATTCACGGACGAAGGTTGATTGACAAAAAGACTGGCCTATCCGTTGTCGGCCACATAACTTCTACTCCGGAGTCGAGCATCAACACCGTAGATGAACAGCAGCCATACCACGATCTGCTCGCCAAATTCCCAGATATCACCCGACCGAATTTGAAGCTCTGTCACAGCGAAGTGGAACACCACATACAGACTACCGGCCCGCCACTATATGCGAAGTCACGACCGCTGCCACCGCACAAGTACAAGGCAGCCAAGGCAGAATTTGACGCGATGATTGAGCAAGGTATTTGTCGGCCGTCGAAGAGTCCTTGGGCCAGCCCAATACACCTTGTTCTCAAAAAAGATGGCAAATACAGAGTATGCGGTGATTATCGTCGTCTCAATGCAGTGACCGTGCCAGACCGGTACCCCATTCCGAGGCTGCACGACTTCACCTACAACCTGCTGGGGAAGAAATACTTCTCCATAATTGACATGAAAAAGGCCTACTACCAAGTGAGGACTCGCGAAGAGGATATTCAGAAGACAGCCGTTATCACACCTTTCGGGTTATTCGAATTCCCAAGGATGTGTTTCGGATTGCGCAACGCTGGGCAAACATTCCAACGTCACATCGACAACGTTCTACGTGGACTCCCTGTTTTTCCTTTCGTCGACGACATTCTATTGGCTTCGGAAACCGAGGAACAGCACAGAAAAGAACTTGAACAAGTATTCAGAAGGCTTAATGACCATGGATTACAACTGAATGTAGCTAAATGTTCATTTGGCCAACAAAAACTCAACTTTTTGGGCTACACTATCACCACCGAAGGAATTAATCCAACTGACGAGAAGGTCGAAGCCATTAAATCATACCCTCGCCCAGAAACAGTCCAACAATTACGACGGTTCCTGGGGATGATCAACTTTTATCGCAAGAATATTCCACACGCCGCTATGTGTCAAAAAGAGCTCAACGCATACCTAAAAGACTCGAAGAAAAACGACAAAACGAAGATTATATGGAGCGAGACAGCGATACAGGCGTTCGAAAAATGCAAAGAAGACATCACCAGCGCCGTACTGTTATCATACCCATCGTCAACACTATCATTCGTGCTTATGACCGACGCTAGCGACACCTGCGCTGGAGGGGTACTACAACAAAAAATAAAGGGCCATTGGAGGCCACTAGGATTTTTTTCCAAGGCATGTAGGCTACTACAATATAAACTCACACACAAACAGCCAGATCCGGAACAACTACCTGTAGGCCTTACAAATATTTTTTCCGTGCGGGAATCGAACCCGCCACATGCAGTGCAGCAGCCAATCGCTCAACCACTGCGCCAACCGTGTCGTCAAAAACTTGTCTCTTACTTTGGGTAGGTCCTGGATAGACAGTGAGCAGGGAAGTGTTTTCACGACGATATCTTGACAGCAAACGGAGCTCGTGGCTAAAAAATATCGGCCGCACGGATCGATCTTTAAGGTTAAGCAACCCTTGCCAAGGTTGGTCTGTGGATGGGTGACCATCTTAACATACCGAGTTTCCTCCGTGCCTCGGAAAGCACGTTACGGGCTGTCATTTGCAAATCTTTGGCAGTCGTTACGGATTATCAGAAGCCAGATTTACGACTCCAGTCTTACCAAGAAGAAATGAATCCAACAGCATCTCAATCGTCTAAGTCCAGACCAACCATTTGGAAGGTACGAGATAATAAAGAAATTTACAAACAAGCGAACATACATATAAGATACGCGCGAAAAACATAACCCTTCTTGGCACTCGGGTAAAAAAGGTACCGTGATCAATGAGTTGGCAAAACTATTATATTATGAAGCCAATAGGCTAGATTCCATCATCCACAAATTGCAAAACTATTTAGTCCGTCAGTTAGAGTATTGAAAAATAATGGACACGTAGTTTTTGTTATGTAAATCAATGAATATTGACAAAGATAAAACGCATCAAAACTCAGGAGTGGGGGCTCGTGACGTCACGACTCACTAAAAATTATGCGAAGCTGTGACGTATTGAGAATTTTAAATGCGTCGTAACTTCGTCAATTTTGGTTCCCGCAATAAAAGAAAAAACACGGGTCAAATATTTTTTGATAATCTAACTGACGGACTAATTAGATTTTATCAGGACACAATCCCATTGACAATGTGTAACTACATGAAGGAAAATCCAAACCAAAGGTTTATCAATTAATAGAACAAACAGTACCTACCTACTATCACCCAGACTTACGAGGCCGAGTTACAAATGATTGTTAAACATACAAGATAGTGCGTGACGCCTTTTTCGATTACTATGTCAATCGCTTATCGATGACGTTGTGCAATATTGTGTGTGTTTGCACATAATGATGATCAGCGGGTCTTAAAAAAAAACCTTTTTACAAAAAAAATACAACCGACTTCCAAAATAAAAAAACTTTTGTATTTTTTTGTAAAAAGTTTTTTATTTTTCACTTTTTAGTGGTGCCCCACACCTAACAATACCACTACAAAATCGCAGAAAAGCAAAATCGCAATTTCGATTATCAAAGAATCATCTAAATAGTCAAATTCCAGCTATTTCGATTTAAAATCCAAAGTTCGTAACCGATTTTGATATGATTTAAATGGGACCAATCTGCAAGTATATCCTTTCAGATAAAACAAAACATTTTCAAATCGGTTCATAATTGTCGGAGTTATGAGGTAACAAACATAAAAAAAAAACATACAACCGAATTGATAACCTCCTCCTTTTTGGGAAGTCGGTTAAAAACTGACTTTATCAAAAAACCCGACCGCTAAAACAGATTAAAACGTACCAAACGAGTCGCTTTTCAAGTCTGATGCAGTTGGTAGTATCAGATATGTGATTGTACCTCATCAGACAGCTTGAAAAGCGACTTGTTTGGAACTTTTTATTTGTCTTTAGCGGTCGGGTTTTTTGATAAAGCCTCCACAAGTCCTATATTTTGATACCCCACTTGATAAGTTTTGTGGAAAAAAAAAATAAAGACATAATTTGGGGTAAAAGCAATACGCCAATTTACTTTTTATTTTGATGTACCCAGAGTCACTCTCACGACTAAGACGAATCTATTAAGGGCGAGGCCCCATTAGTGCGTTGCGCTGCGTTGCGTCGCGTCGTCGCAACGGAACAACGCATTGTATGCCATACCTGTGTTGCGTTGACGCTGCGCCAACGCAACGCAAGAGTGTATGCATGCCGTCGCAGCTGCGTCTTAGTTCAGTTTTTTAATTGTATGATCACTAGACGACGACTCGTGACGTACTAAGAGCGATCAACATGGAGTGCGCCGTCTTCCTTTTTTTGTTGGTCTGAGGCAGTGGATCACTGTCCGTCGACGCAGCGAAGCTCCGACAACGCAGCGCATCACCCTCCCTCCCGCTTCGTCTCTTGTCCGTCGATCCGTTGAAACGTCGCGCGTAACGACGCAACGGTCAAATGGGGCATGTCATAAAAAATATATGGAAAACGACGCAGCGACGACGCTGCGACGATGCAACGCAGCGCAACGCACTAATGGGGCCTCGCTCTTACGCTCTAGGGCGTGCCAAAAAAATATACATAAGTATATACATACACTTGAAAAACCTCCTTCTTTCGCAGTCGGGTAAAAAGTTCACTTTAGTAGAACCATATTAGGATCATAACTCATACAACAATCTTTCAAATTTCATTTCCATTTTTATTTCTAGCTTGATTAGTATAATACAATAGTCTCTTGATTGATAAATAAAATTACATGTAATTCATTCGCGAGACTAGAGTAATTAAAATTGAGGTAACTATACCCCTGGGGCAACTATTCTAGTTTTACCCCATGCGAGTGGCAGTACAATTTATGACGGTCCGCCTAAGAGCGGATTACACCAATGAATAACTTGACTCTGGCAAATGCACAAGATGTGCGAAGCCAAACTCATCTGAGGAGAAAAAAAATATAAAAAAATCGCGATCAAGCTGCTTTCAAGAGTTGCCAGTGTCAATATTCCATAGAAAATAATGACACTGACAGCCCGTAAACGTGGTTCATATGCTGATCGCGTTCCGTTTCAGATAGGAGTGAGGCGTATTTATCTTTAAAAAAACAGGTATTTCAAAGTAACAACATGAAACAGGTATCTCAGAACCGATTTATAACAGCTCCTACCTATTTCGCCTGTTCCTCAAACAACCGTAGTAGCCGTAACTCGACATACAAAACGAAACGACCTGGAACAGCTATGTGAAACAGTTTCAAATAAAACATGCTCCATTATCTTCTGACTTATTATAATAGAAAGAGACAACATCGAAGTCGGTTAAAAAACGGGTCAAATATTTTTTGATAATCTAGATTTTTTTCAGGTGACAAGACTATTGTCGATGACCTTCAAAACCGCAATGTACAGACGCCAGCACATGAAACTACAACAATCTGTCAAAAATGTTCAATAGATTTCCAACTGTTTGTTGAAGATATAAGGTTCAAGGTTGATTGAAAAAAATTGAGTTTCGGGTAGCTTGATTTGCTGGCGAATGTCCCTATTTCGAGTAATAAGTGTACACAACAATGATATATAAAACTATACGTCATTGGTACACAAGAGGTCAGCAGCTTTAGACACAAAACCGCAACATTTCTGTCTTTATTTCTTTAATTATCTACCATAATTGCATACTCACACACAAAACCAACAATTTGACCACTATAATAGTACCTGCCTAACCAATTCAATTAGTTATTTTTAAATTATAATGATTTATCTTCAAAGATTTCGGACAAGGATTTCGACAAGGATTTCGAAACTTCTCGAATTCAGAAAGGTTCCGTTAGACTTCAATCTTTCAGGTTTGTGATTTTGAAATAATTATTTTTATTAAATTTCGTTATGTCGCCATCAAAAGATTTACAGCCAGTCGATTCTGTGAACATGTCGAAGTGAACATGGTGCTGGCGCATGCGTCATGTTCGTGAACGGGCGCCGTCAGTCGGGACTGGTCTTTTCTTAGCTGCCATCATGGCAGCCTAAATTAACCATGGCGGTGCCATGGTTAATTTTAATTATTTCTTTGAATTGTTCCTCTTTTATTCCGGACGCTTTTATCCTGCTCGTCTTTTACATCGTTCTCACATGATCGTATAATTTCAACCCGATGTAAATAAATCTTTGTAAAAAAATATTATTTTTAAAAGAGTGTCCGTGGATTTTCTTGCACGTTCTTCTCCATAGAGATCTACGCTTTGGAACGTGCAGATAGCTTCAACTTTTTGGACCGACCGACCTTGACAATTCAAAAGTGCCTGTAAATGGTTTAATTGAAATAAATGCTTGAATTCTGAATTTTGATTTTTTTTTTAATTTTGAATGCTTAGGTGAAGTTATCACGAAATGAGCTGACATTCCATCTTGGTTACTTGGAAGCCGGCACCTCGACATGTGTACAGAATCGTACTGCAGTTGTAGTTACCTTCATCACATAAATAAGTGCCCGTTAGTACTATCCTCTTCTTAGTCGTGTCGCTGGTACCACAGGTTTTTTTTTAATTTGTGTGGTACAAAATATTACCACTTCCACGACATCATCATCATCACATAGGTCTCCTTGGGTGCTTGTTTTGAGGCACAGAGGGCAAAATATAAGGTCTGGTGGAGCATAGTTTGTAACTCGTTTCCTCATCCACACCCTACAGTTGATCCGTCACAGTAGCCCCAATTTGCGATGCTGTGATTACACCTTTGTACTTGCGTTCTAAGGCCACCAACCACTATGACAGACTGTATGTTTTCCCGGTCCGTCTAAAGCGACGGATATGCCAGTGACAGTACGATCTATACTCTCGGTCTAAAATGCCGTCCACACACATCCGGGTTCTCGACATCCGTTCCCGTCAGGTCCGAAAAAGCAAGTTCGTAGGTACAAATCGTATGTAACCGATTTTTTCTTCGACGTTCTCTGTCCCATCAGGGACGTTAACCTACGTCCTGCCGATGCCGGTGTCTTCCGAGTGCTCGTTTCCGGAGACGCTGAAATCGCTTCTCTGTAAGCGCTCTCATACAACGCCATATGTTTGAAAATAGCTGTTGAATCTAGTCTTAGTCAGAGATGAGAGAGACAAAGTCTACGATGGAGCGAGCTTACCCAGAAGTAGCCTAAAAAATACCATTCATTATGCTCCAGACAGCTATCTAATTCGACCTTTACGTCGTTAAAGTGAAGGGGAATAACTTTCAGATAACGACTGCCGACTGTTATCACCATTCAATATTTACTTCAAACTGTGACAATTAATTGGGCAGATATCTGCTCTCAGAATTTCATGATCTCGTTATGTCAAATGGAATTCTAAAGTGCAATGCCATTTAGGTACGGACATGGTTATAATTAGCCAATTGAATTGGACACGACTAAAGATAGAATACTTAGAAGAGCTATTGTTTTGAATGAACATAACAAGCAATAGTGCCTGTATATGGATTTGTAATTTGACTAATAAACTTCGTAGCGTATTTTCTGCATAGTTTTTTCCCAACTACATTGGGATCGGCGCTGGAAGGAGCCCGTGGCTAAACAACAATAGTCACGCAGGTCGATCTTCAAGGTTAAGCAACGCTTACCGAGGTTGGTCTGTGGATGGTTGACCATCTTAACATAGCGGGTTTCCTCCGTGCCTCGGAAAGCACGTTAAGCTGTTGGTCCAGGCTGCTATTTGAAAATCTTTGGCAGTCGTTTCGGCTTGTCAGAAGCCAGAAAATCTGACACCAGTCTTGCCAAGGAGTACCTAGTTACTCAGTTAGTGGTTTGTGGAGGCCTGGTAGGCAGCCGCTCCACGTAAAATACTGGTATTCATCTGAATCCGGTTTGACTGGAAGCCGACCCCAATATATATATCTAGTTGGGAAAAGGCTAGACAGATGATCATGATCAAACCTCAATGCAATTTTTTTATACACTACATGCGTAAAAAAAATTGCATTGAGAATTGCGATTCATGATGCCTTTGTGGTATTTTGGAATAAGTCCGCAAGACTGGTGCCAGATTTTTCTGATGCCGTCTTTATTGATGTCTATTCTGTTTTTAGGGTTCCGTACCAGAAGGGTTACCAACGGAACGATATCGGTTACATTTTGGGGAGTGTGCGACGGAATTGCATAACTTAATTCCGCCAAGCCCGTTCCATCATCGGACCACAAGACGTAGGGCGATGTGCCACATTGTGTGTGATGTGAACGTTTTGGGAATACATTCATTGTGCGTACAGCTAAGGAGTGGAATTCCCTGCCTGAGTCTGTGTTTCCTGATAGCTACAACCTGGGAGTCTTTAAGTCAAGACTGAATAGGTTACTTTTAGGCAAGCGTGCTCCACCTTAGACCGCATCATCGCTTAACATCAGGTGAGATAGCGGTCAAACGTACGCCTATCAATATTAAAAAAAAGAACCCTAATACTAAGCCTCCGCTGTCTGTTCGTCCATCCGCTCGTCTGTCAGCGGGCTGTATCTCAAGAACCGTAATATTTCACAGATTATGTATTTCTATTGCCGCTGTAACAACAAATAATAAAAATAAAGGTGTATCGTACGGAAACTTCGTGTGCCCGACTCGCACTTGGCAGGTTTTTTTTGTAGACTGATAGAATTTTTTGACCCATATGTGACTCCTATTCAAATGATAAATCTATAGATTCTTAGGAATTGTAGTAACCTTCAATATTAAAACATATTTATAAAGATCCCATGAAGTAGATACCGAGGACTGCCACTTATTTCACTACTCGTATCTAGTTTAAAAATCACAAAAAAACTGTTCATAAGTATTACTAAAATCAATATACTGAGCAAAAATCATTTATCATTCCAACAGAAAGTGTAAAATTTGAAAGGCCGTCATTGCATCCCTTCTAGACTCTTATCTCACACTATAATTTGCAAAACAAATCTGTAATACTTGTAAAGACTTTCTTAATTAAAATATAAATATTACAAATACCTACGTTTATCACGTAATAAACGAGAGACAGAACTTATCTTGCTCATACAAGCCGCAGTAATTACGAAGGCGCATCTGCATAGTCATAAAGTTGTTAAAGGTTACATATATTTTTATGTTACTAATGCTCTTTATGACCATGAAAATTGCCCATTGCTATATAATTTAAAAAGTTATTCGCTGAATCACTATATAATAAAACTAAGACCTCCGCCGCGTATTGTCTGTTCGCGATAAACTCAAAAACTACTGCACCAATTTCCATGCTGTTTTCAACAATAGACAGAGTGGTTCTCGAGGAAGGTTTTAGTATATATTTGTCAAGTGGTCGAAGCCGCGGGCATCAGCTAGTCTATACTATCTAAGTATCTATACTTCTATACTAATACTAGCTGTCCCGCGCAACTTCGTCTGCGTCACATTTTCCGCTTCTAAATAATATTGCAACAAAAAATTGAGATGTAAGCTACCCTATCTTTCAAGTTGGATCAAACTGTGCATGGTGTGCAAATTTTATTATAATCGGTTAAGTGGTTTAGGAGTCCATTGAGGACAAACATTGTGACACGAGATTTATATATATTAAGATTATAAAGAGGTAACATTTGTTTGTAAATTTGTATGTATAAAAATTCATTCAGTATTAGATAGCCCATGTATCGAGGAAGGATATAGGCTACATATCATCACGCTAAGACTAAAAGGAGCCGAGCATTAATGGAAAATGTGACGCAGACGAAGTTGCGTGGGTCAGCTAGTATTATATAATAATTTAACTCAGAACCATGATCGACCTATGTTATTTTTTTTTTCATAAATGTTTTCACTACTTTGATTTTATTAGTAGTTAGTTTGCTATGTTTGTATATTTGTCCGGGTGGAATCTTGTAACTGAATTTCTAATCAGTTATCTTTAACCTATTCAGCTGAAATTGGGTATACACGCTCATTTTGGATGACAATGTGCTATGTGGTACGTCATTCTAATTCCAATATGGCGGATCATCCAAGATGGCTTACTAGTTATTTTTTTCTGGACCACCACAGTATTTATATCAAATGAAAAGGCTTGCTGAGGAGAACATGAAAACCTAATATAGCTTGTTTTTTTAAATTTCTTTTTACCATTGATTTATTTTATTAGTCTATTTTTCCCAGTGCTTGGCCTAGTGGCCTCCCTCTCCCTTATCTACCCAACTCTGTAATTTTCTATGTTGGGTCAGTCCTTTCGGTAGGAATCGAGCTCGTCCCGCCATCTTCACCTTGCTCTGCCACGAAATCATGAGCGTCATCGTTTTTAGCCATAGAGTTCTTCTGCTGGAAATGAGCCTCGTTCTACTTTCTTCTAGCATTGTGAAGATTCCTAAAGCCGTCACCAGGTCATTGGTCCACCTCGTGGGCAATTCCAACGCTGAGTCTTCCAGTACACGGGTTCCACTTTCGAACCTTTGAAATAAGGATCAACATTGTTTGCTAACATGCTATATTAAAATCATGTCAACTTATAAGGAAAATCAATCAAATAAGGTCTGAATGATTTTTGTGTATAAAATTGTTGAATTTAAATAAATGCGCTAAAATTTAGCGCATTTATTTAAATTCAACAATTTTCAGGAATTTTTGAATGGTCAAGAAGGGGTCATTCATTCTAAATGTGAAGAAGTACTTTGAAAGGTAAACGTGTAGATCTCTACCCTCTTTTGATTGCTCTGATATTTTTATAGTGTCTTAAACGTCGTCCGTCGTCCGTGGCTAAAGATCGTACGAGCTATTCGTCGCACGACGAGATTTTAAACACACACATTTCTTTAGACTGATCTAATTGAACTTGAAAATCATCGTGAGAGCATATCAATTTCATCGCGCGACGAAATTACATCGTTAAGCCGTACGATCGTTTGCCAAGAAAGACGACGTCTTAGCCTTTGGTCAGCAATTACATAAACTTATTGAAACTTTAAAAGCAATAAGGTAAGCAATATCCTTAATCTCTAACCCGCAAGCTAAGTAAGATATTTATTTCATAGCTACAAGCTACTTAGGCGGCAATGAACATTAAATCTTGAGAGCTCTGAACGATTATTTTTATCTTTGAACATTACTCGATTTGTTTGTATAATTATCAGGTTCATTAAGATAAATCAAGTTAGTATGGGACTGGTTTTTATTGAAGTAAGGGAACTAAAAATAGATGTATGAGGTAGTTAGTGCGAGGGGTAACTTAGGAACTTGATACCAGAGCGAAAGCATGCCAAAGTGAATCCCAAATCGATTATTCAAATTGTAGATGAAGTGAACCTTGTGGTTTGTATACGAACTTTTTGGAAATATTGGCCAATGCTTGTGTTGTATCTCAAGAACTATAACACCTACAGAAATACAGTTTCACTACAATTGTAGCATATTTTATTGCGTTAATTCTTAGGATGCACCGTTTAGAAGTTTTAAGCCAAAACGACAAAAAATTACATTAATTATGCGTACAGCTAAGGAGTGGAATTCCCTGCCGGAGTCTGTGTTTCCTGATACCTGGGAGTCTTTAAGTCAACAGTTAATGAGTTCCTTCTAGGCGAGCACGCTCTATCTTCGACCGCATCATCGCTTACCATCAGGTGAGATAGTGGTCAACGCGTACCTATTAATAGTATAAAAATAATAACAAAAACTGAGCACTACACACCACAAGTCTTTTGAAATCACAAACTTGGTACCTACAACACTATTGGTATCTTTGCTAACAACATCCCAAAAAATTAGTAGGTACATAGCAATTTATTGCAACCTCATCTACCTAGCCTTTTCCCAACTATATTGGGGTCCGCTTCCAGTCAAACCGGATTCAGCTGAATACCAGTATTTTACGAGGAGCGGACACCAGTCTTGCTAAGGAGTACCGTGTTACCCCAGTTAATGGGTTGTGGAGGTCTGGTAGGCAGCCGCTCCACGTTAGCGTTCGGAAACACAGACGCAGGCAGAGAGAGAGAATTAGTAACTATACCGCGTGTATCTGACATCGACGCACAAACGATTTCCATGGGTCCAGGGCATGATTCTGGACACCCTAGACTTAGAATTTTTCGTCGGCTTTTTTCTCATTTTTTCATTTTTTTCAAGGGTTTTTTTTACTTTAGACTTCTCATAATCGTTATTCTGACCTAACCTAATGAGATTTTTAATAAAAAATGATTAATTAACTACTTACACTAAAAAGAGCAATCTGAATGAAACAAAAAAAAAAAAAAAATCTTGGAAAAAATTAAAAAATGAGAAAAGAACCGACGAAAAATTCCAACAATGGGGTGTCCAGAATCATGCCCTGGACCCATGGAAATCGTTTGTGCGTCGATGTCAGATACACGCGGTATACTACTTAGTAATGATAAACTTAATCTCTTTTATGTCACCATCGACTCCCGAGATGAACGCATCATAGTTATCTGCTCATCCTATCGTAATTATTACGTCCTCCGGGCATTAACTTCTTGGTAACAGCTGCATCTAGTAGATACATGCTTCTACACATTGCAATAATTCCGTTCATTTTATTTAGTTAATAAAAATGACCGAATAAAGGTCGTAACTAAACCACTCAATGTTAGATTCATCATTGTGATTAATGACCGAGAATCATTTTGTATCACAATCTACGCCCATGTTATACTTACTATCTATGTCTTTATCAATCACAGATATCACAGTTCTGCATATGATTTTAAATTGAGTATAGTATCCGTAGTAGTATCATAATCATCTTCAAGCGGGTTACTTGTCCCGTTACTGCTTGCATAGCAACAGTACCTACATAGATATTTTAATCAATCTGTGCACAAGTTCTTGTCATGGCATTCAACTCGATCCCTTACCACAGAGCACCGTGTGAGATGCCTCGGCCACTGCTAGAGACAATAATTCGCACAAAATCTTTTGGGAATACTTCCAAAGTGCGTACAGCTAAGAAGTGGCGTTCCCTGCCCGAGTCTGTGTTCCCTGATAGCTGCAACCGAAGGGTATTTGAGTCTAGAGTGATTAGGTTACTTCTAGACAAGTGGGTCCATCGTTGACGACATTATGGGTGAGATTGGGAGGTAAAAAAACAACCAAGCGTGTCAGTGAGTGTCAATATTTACTCTGCCTAGAAATGACAAAAGACTGTTCTTACTTTGGCTATGGCAGTCAAAACATATGCCTAGCGCAGTAGTATGGCTTGTATAGACTCATTCTATGGTCTGTGTTCCCTTTCCCCCACACTTCAACAGTCACTGACCCTTTTATTAACGTTGAGATCTAGTTAAGCCGTTAGCAACCGATGTCAAATGTCACAATAACAACGTAATTCTTCCAGATGGTTGCCAATTAGTTGGCACACGAATTAGTTAACTGGTGGTGATAAGAGGCGTCGTAGTGTGCTCGTGGTGTCAGATAACGTCGCCTTGCTCCCGGCGCGCGTGCGGTGCCGTGGAATAGGAGCCGGCGCTACAGACGTGCGCAAGCGCACGTACGCCACCCTCCCAGTGTGTGTGCGTTGTTGTACGGCACGGGATGTTTGGCAATGTTTCAGATTTTGTTACGAACGACTTAATTACGATTGGTGTGCAGACATGGACTTGATTTTTTTTTCTGTATAATATTGCTAATGATTTGTATGATGATCAAGCAAAGTGTTCGAAAAATAAAACCCACAATGGTGTTTGGTTTTGGCGAGGCGTTTTTTCTACCAGATTTTGCGTTGTTTTTAAAATACTTAGATTACCTTTTTACTAGTTATCGTAGTCTTGTTAGTAAAACCTACTCCCATTTCATTAATAGTGTTTTTTTAATGCTTTTATGCTAGAACTATGCGTCCAAGTTTAAATTTTTTATACAAGTAAAAAAAAACTAATTACAGAAAATAGTATACACGGATTTCTTTTCCAGAGTACCAATAATATACAAGTCAAAAATACAACCGACTTCCAAACAAAAAACACTACAAAGTAAAAAATAACTTTAATTTCGGAAGTCGGTGTTTTTGTTAGTTTCTTCGTATTTTTACACCGACTACCGAAATTAAAGTTATTTTTTACTTTGTAGTGTTTTTTGTTTGGAAGTCGGTTGTATTTTTTTCGTAAAAAGTTTTTTATTTTTCACTTTTTAGTGGTACCCCACACCTAACAAAACTCCTGCAAAATCGCAGAAAAGCAAAATACGCAATTTCGATTACTTGGATGACATAAAACTATCATCTAAGTAGACGAATTCCAGCTATTTCGATTTAAAATCCAAAGTTCGTAACCGATTTTCATAAAATTTAAATGGGACCAATCTGCAAGTATATCCTTTCAGATAAAACAAGAATTTTTCAAATCGGTTCATAATTTTCGGAGTTATGAGGTAACAAACATAAAAAAACATACAACCGAATTCATAACCTCCTCCTTTTTGGGAAGTCGGTTAAAAAGAAATAAATTGATATTTTACACACCTGCTGCTAAAGTAAAACATCAACATTCAAACAGCAAAAGTCAAAACTCACTTTCACAAATCAATCTTACAATGTCTCGTACCGCGGCAGACAGTGGAAACGCACGTTTATCTCGAATACATCGCGAAACGAGCGCGTTCCCATTCTAGCCGGACGACTCGATTAGCGATGATTCGCAATGAAACTCGCGATTATATCCACCAGTCATATAAAACATGTATTGCCACACGCTAAAAATACAATTCACTTGAGAACTTCGCGTGTCTAAGAAAAGACTTCAACGCGTTTTGTGTTAAAATTCATAAATATTGTGTAATTAATTTAGTGTATTTATAACCTGCTCTTGCGCCGTTGCTATCCCTTTTCTCGCTTTGTAGGACTGAAAGAGATAGATGTAGCAATTTTATAATTAAGTAGTCAATGAATTTGATAGTGAAATGAGGCGTTTAGGGTAATTTGATTGTTGTTTCTTTTTTAGTCGATCGTTACTTTACGAGTACGATTTAGAAAATATGCATATAACAGTCCTTATGTATAGTTCATAGGCAGTTACTTAGTAATACATGACAAGCCAGTTAGAGTACCTAGATGTGAAAGTTCTCCATTCCTGGTGGGTATAATGTGAGGTCATGTTACTGAAGATATTGTTATGTTTAGTGAAATGCAAATGAAGATTTAGTGATAGAAGATACGAACGGAGCCTTAATTGATGCTACAACAGGACAGGAATTTTACGATTATAGAATGGAATAGAGTTGTAGAGCTGCTTAGTGTGGTAGTTAAATTAAATCAATACGTATAAAATTGAGACTTGTTGAGTGACTGGCAGACAACGGACAGTCGAAAGTACTGCTGGTCTACTATGACGTCTTAAAACGATTATGTATAAGCTGTGGGAGGGAGACAGAATTATACAAGACGCATAACACTATCTCTTTTTCTGAGCCTAATCATGATCGCATTGGCACGTCAGAGTAGGAGAAGTCGTAGAAGTTTGTCATTTGGTATGTAGGTTCCTTGGGAAGTGTCAGGGAGCACTAAGAGAGGATTTCCCGTTAGAAGTTCCTACGGGAACGGAAAATATGTAATATGCCTCTACGAGTTTGCGGGTAAAAACTAGTAATGTATTCTCTTTAATGTAAGTGTTTCCACTTCAACTTTAATATTAAAATGAATCGCTAAATGTGTTGCTAAGCGAAAATCTCGAGAACAGCTGAACCGATTTCGCTAGTTCTTTTTTGTTGTGTTTGTTATTGTCAGGAGAATGTTTCTATGTACAAAAAAAGAAAGTGGCCAGTTGACAGAGAGCGAAGCCGCGGGGGACAGCTAGTCTTCTTCAATATAAAAATGAATCGCTGAATGTGTTGCTAAGCGCAAATCTCGAGAACAGATGAACCGATTTCGCTAATTCTTTTTTTGTTGTGTTTGTCATTATCAGGAGAATGTTTTTTATGTACAAAAAAAGAAAGTTGCCAGTTGACAGGGAGCGAAGCCACGGGGGACAGCTAGTCTTCAATATAAAAATGAATCGCTGAATGTGTTGCTAAGCGCAAATCTCGAGAACAGCTGATCCGATTTCGCCAATTCTTTTTTTGTTGTTTTTTTTTATTTTCGGGAGAAGCTTATTAAGTTAAAAAAAAGAAAGTTGCCAGTTGACGGGAGCGAAGCCGCGGGGGATAGCAAGTTCAGAATAGTTTTAGTATTATAACTTACTATACTATTATACTTGTCTGGGGCTGTCAGAAAACTCCCGTCAAGTCAGTGGAATTCTAACTAAAAAAAAATTCTAATTGGCGGTTCTAATGGTCATTGACCCCACGTGCGACAGACCAGGCGCTGTAGCAATAGAAAAACAAATAATAATTATGTTTGCACACTTAGGGACACTTGGTTTAAGCCTGATGAAGATGTCCAGCAGAGGACGTCTTTCGGCTGATCTGATGATGATGATGATGATATATGGGTGCAAAGATGGTACAGTCGCCAGCATATCAAGCTCCAACAATCTGTCAAATTTCTGTATTAGATTTTCAACTTTACAGACGAAGTGATTAAGTTCAATTTTGATTGGGAAAATTTGACAGTTTCGGGTACCTTGATATTCTGGCGTCTGTACTTGACAGTTTGTTTTCTATTATTTTTGATTCTGTGTTTGACAATTTTTAACGTCTACCTATTATGGTTATTGAGGTACAGGTTCTGTTGTTGAGTGAGTGACTGACAGATAAACGCACAGCCAAACTACTGGTTGTAGAAAGCTGAAAGAAGGTTGGCCAAAACGTACCTGGCGTCGAAACGATAGTGTCCCTAAATGCTATAAATATGAAAAATACCCTTATTTTTTAAACTCGCTTCCATCTTCGGCCTAATCATCACTTTCCATCAGGTGAGATTTGGGCCAAGAGTTTCCCCGATTTTAATAAAAAAAGAAACACAAGAAATATCTTTTTAAGTGGCCACAAAAAAAAGTTATCCTTATTTTAGTTTTTTTTCTAAATTATTTTCGAATAATAGTTTCAGAACGCACCTATTGACGATTAATTTCGCATATGAAATGACTTGTTATTCAAAGACTATGAATATTTATTTTTTTCTGAATAGTTGTAAACTGTTAAATTATTAAATCTAAATGAAGCTTATTTTGGGACATGAAAAATAAAAGTAAGGTCCAGCTCCAATAGAAATGTGGCCATTGTTCTTTGGCATGTAGATTCCTTCAGGAATGTTGGGGTGCACTAGGGAAGGATATTCCGAAAACCTTACCGAAACGGGAAGAAACGAGATATTATGCGCGCACGAAGTCGCGGGAAAAAGCTAGCAGTAAATAAAAAGACACAAACACACCTTCAGTATTAATAATTATCTCAAAGAAATAACGGTGAGTATCACAAATGCTCGTCAAAATATTTACCTAAGCTACGTTAGTTGACTCTCAGTTTAGAATAACAAACAAGTGACGTTCTCAGGATTTTACTTTCATTCGGCGTTGAAAGTAAAGGCGTGAGTAAATCAATATCCTAATATACAAAATTCTTCCGTTACTAACTGACAGACAACACACAGCCGACACTACTGGTCATAGGAAGCTGAAATTTGGCATGCAGGTTCCTTGGGGAATGTAGGGAAGCACTAAGAGAGGATTTCCCGAAATTCCTACGGGAACGAAAAAACTGGATATGAGCGTACGAAGTCACGGGCGAAAGCTACTCGTCTGTACTAATATTATAAAGCAGAAGAGTTTGTTTGTTTGATTGTTTGTTTGTTTGTTTGGTTGGTTGAACGCACTAATCTCAGGAACTACTGGTCCGATTTGAAAAATTATTTCAGTGTTAGATAGCTCATTTATCGAGGAAGGCTATAGGCTATTTATCATCACGGTAAGACCAATAGGAGCGGAGCAGTAATGGAAAATGTGACGCAGACGAAGTTGCGCGGGTCAGCTAGTAATATTAAAATTTGACATGCAGGTTCCTTGGGGAATGTAGGGAAGCAGTAAGAGAGGATTTCCCGAAATTCCTACGGGAACGAAAAAAACTGGATATGAGCGTACGAAGTCACGGGCGAAAGCTACTCTTCTATACTATACTATATATAATTAAAGCAGAAGAGTTAGTTTGTTTGATTGTTTGTTTGTTTGGTTGAACGCGCTAATCTCAGGAACTACTGGTCCGATTTGAAAAATTCTTTCAGTGTTAGATAGCCCATTTATCGAGGAAGGCTATAGGGTATATATCATCACGGTAAGACCAATAGGAGCGGAGCAGTAATGGAAAATGTGACGCTGACGAAGTTGCGCGGGTCAGCTAGTAATATTTAAAATTCTTCCGTTACTGAGTGAGTGGCTGACAGACAACGCACAGCCGAAACTACTGGTCGTAGAAAGCTGAGATTTGTCATGTAGGTTCCTTGAGGAGTGTACATGAGCACAAACAGTGGATTTCCCGAATTTCCTACGGGAACGGGAATAAACAGGACATGTGCGTACGAAGTCGCGGTTAAACGCTAGTAAGTTAAATAAAATTACTGAGCACATATACCAGATGCACTAACCAGATGGAAAGACGACCTCAGACGGACAACTGGCCCAAACTGGATAGACGTAGCACAGAATACAGACGCATGAGCATCTTTGGAGGAGGCCTTTACCCAATCCGGGGTTCTGGCTAACTAAACCTACTTACAAAAAAAAACTTAATTTAATTTACCATAGCGTGGATTCACAGAATAATTTGAGACAATAATAACATGTAGTGTAAATGGTTTAATTGAAATAAATGTTTAACTTTGACTTTGATGTTTATTAAAAACATTAGCCAATAGGTTGTTCTTATTAAGAGTCCTTATTAGACATTTATTTTATTAAATAAATACTTTATTGTCTTTCGTTGTTTTTCAATTAATAGCATAGGCGTAAGCCATTAGTTAGTTAGTATTAGTAATGTCATTGCTAATTAATTACAAGTAGCTAGTCTCTGCCAGCGGCTTCACTCGTGTGGAAGTTGGATATTACCTCAAGAGAACATAGTCCCGGGATACACGATGAGATAAAGTATGGAATAGCCTAAAGAAGTGCTATTCCAGACCACAATCTATCTCTGCGCCAATTTTCCAAAAATACAAACTTTCGCAAATAAAATATGTAGTAGTAAATCAAGATTAATTAGCTATAGAATTGCCAATGCTCACTGCGCGTAGCTGCCAAATACAAATATTAATTAACTAGCTTCTGCCAGCGGCTTCGCCCGCGTTGATCCCTAGGGAACATATTCCCGGGATGAAAAGTAGCTTATGTGCTATTCCAGACTATAATCTATCTTTGTTCTAAATTTCATTAAGATCCATTAAGCCGTTCTGGCGTGATTGAGTAACAAACAACCAAACTTTCACATTTATAATATTACTCGTTTGGTGTAAAGCGAAATTATAACCATCTTCCCCTCGACATTATAATTATTAAAGGATATTGCAAACTGTCGTAAGCCGTTTTCCGAAGCTACTCGCTAGCCTCTAGGCGCCAAGCTAGCCGCCTGCCTGTGCGTTCGCGACCACAAAAATAATCCTTAAAGCATGATTCAGTATTCACGCGCGATGGCTTATTATTAGCGTTTTTCATGTATAACTTTGGTGTTTCTATACTGATTTCTATGATTCTTTTTTTATGGAATAGTTAATAATGTTAACTTTTATTAATGTTAATTAGGGACGACTGAGAGTTTTGTAAACGTAAGAGTAGACAAATACAATCAGAAAGCTTCGAACTGCTAAGCTATCGGGAGTTACACGTGTTATTGTTCGTCAATCATAAAAGATAGACATATGCTGTCGTTGGATATTTTTTATATAATTTTAAGGAGAACATTTCCGTCATACATGATTTCTGTGTAGCTTTCACCATTAAGGTTGCACACGTGACGGAAGCTTAAAAAATGGAGTAACTTCTCCCGTTTTCCCAACATTTCCCATCACTGCTCTGCTCCTATTGATTGTAGCGTGATGAAAAGTATACTATAACCTGCTCAGGAGTATGAATAATAATTGTACCAAGTTTCATTCAAATCCGTCGAGTAGTTTTTGTTTCTATAACGGTTATACAGACAGACAGACAGACAGACAGACAGACAGACAGACAGACAGACAGACAGACAGACAAAAATTGTACTGATTGCATTTTTGGCATCAGTATCGATCCCTAATCACCCCCTGATAGTTATTTTGGAAATATATTTCATGTACAGAATTGACCTCTCTACAGATTTATTATAAGTATAGAATAGAAGATAGATATAGATAGATAGATAGATAGTTAGATGAATTGCCTATATATGCTATGCTGTACCCAGACAAATTAGGTTAAGGGCTAGAAGACGATAAATACTAATGATAACCCACTTGCCAGCTAGTCTATTCTGTAAATAACCATTTCGATATCGACTTCACCTGAGTGACTAAGCTTACAAAGTGAACTTTATTTCACACATCATAAGGTCTTATATTTATACGAATTTGAAACTCACCTCGGATTCCGCTGTCGAGACACGAAAATGTTGTTACAGAATAGCACTGCAGGTTATACTTGAAACGCGGGATTATTCGAAAGAGATACCGTGGCTCCGGAACACAAAGGGCAATGAAGGAACATGGATGGGTTTTAGTCAGTAGAAGTCTGACACTCCCTCCCACTACACCCAGAGCGGGAGGAGTCATTGGATGATTTCCCATCACTAAAAAAAAAAAAAAAAGGTTATACTTGAAATCGAATATCACTAGCTCGAAAACGTTTACTCGATAAACTTATGAGCGTGACAGTTCACTACCTTTGCGGATTTTGTTCGAAAGAGACACCGCGGCCCTGTAACGCAAAGGGCATTAGAAGGAACACGGATGGGTTTTAGTCAGTAAGAGTCTGACACTCCCTGGGAGGAGTCATTTGATGATGTAGCAGCATCAATGCTGGCACAACAACCGCCAGGGCGGAGGATCCTCCCTTTACAATGGAGGTTTGTGGGTCTTTACTCTCTGTACCGCATAACACCAAAGACAGTTAATTTCCTCGATGCATCAAAATCTCGAATAACCACAAGCTCGAATCATCATCATGACGAAGGCCCATTTCTTGAAAGATCATTTCTCGACCGACCATCAAATCAACCCTGATTTGCCATATAACTGACCACTCTAGTATTCTTCAACTTAGCAGGAATGCTATCATAGGCTGGACATAAAGCTACAAATCTTTCATGCTCAAACACCTACTTGGAACCGTTAACCTTAGGAATATTTGTAAATGACGAGGGTCAACTAGTCCATCACGTCCGCGGCTTGTGACCTATAATCGTGGTGCATGTGCTCAGACCCTATGTTTGCCGGCTGTCAGGACATTCGAAACTAATGTTATTTATGTCTTCTCTCAACAAAACAGTTTATTATTTACTAGCTGACCCACGCAACTTCGTCTGCGTCACATTTTCCATTAATGCTCGGCTCCTATTAGTTTTAGCGTGATGATATGTGTACAAACACTACAAAGTAAAATACGGTGTTTTTGTTAGTTTCTTCGTATTTTGACACCGACTTCCGAAATGAAAGTTATTTTTTACTTTGCAGTGTTTTTTTTTTTGGAAGTCGGTTGTATTTTTTTCGTAAAAAGTTTTTATTTTTCACTTTTTAGTGGTACCCCACACCTAACGACACCACTGCAAAATCGCAGGAAAGCAAAATACGCCATTTCGATTACTTAGGATGACAAAAAACCATCATCTCTAAGTAAACGAATTCCAGCTATTTCGACCAAAAAAAACACAACCGAATTGAGAACCTCCTCCTTTTTGGGAAGTCGGTTAAACACACACGTGACGTCACGTCGCTGGTAAAAACTGAAAAAAGAAAAATGAGTCCAAATTTTTTTGGAATATCTATCTGATGAACAATTAGATTTTTTCAGGAAAATAAGTACCTACCCCTATTTGTATGGTATGTCAACCGGTTCCTGACGCCTGCAGTAATGACCATCCTTGCTGGCAGAATAGGATGCTGTTCATTATGTCATCGATTTCCGACATTAAGAATGTACATAAAGAAAATTGAAATAAGCAAAAATACTCATATAAAATAAAAACTACTGACCTTAAAAAAAAAATTGCAAGTACCTTCACCGCATCAAATTAAAAAAGAATTACACAAATCGGTGGCCCAATTCTACTATATTTTAAACAAATTTCGCATTCGCATGTCAAACCGTAAAAAATGCCTTAATTTTCACAATTTTTAGACAGATTGCGATTGGGATGCGAATGTGAATATTAGTAGAATTAGCACTCTGATCAGAAACCTCGGAGCAATGGGTGTACATACATAAAAAAAAAATACCCTCCGAATTGAGAACCTCCTCCTGTTGTAGAAGTCGGATAAAAAAAAAAAATACATTTTGGGGGCCGAGTCACCCGCGTCCGTAGGAGAATTCTCTTCAGCGAATCCGGTCCGCGGGTGGTGCTGAACAGGTGACACTAACCGCCTCCGTGGTCTAGTGGTTATACCACCTGATTCAGACCCAGAGGTCCCGGGTTCGATTCACAGCGGAGGCAAATTTTTTGCTCAGTTAGGTTGGTGGTAGGACTTGTTCTAAGTCCACCTGGCAAGCTACCACCATCATATCTAAGTCTGTCGCCATAACAACTATGTTAACAGCATTGTTGTGTTCCGGCAGTTAGAGGTATGATAGCCAGTTCCTCTGTGTAAGAGGATTACGGGTGAAACTCGCTTCCATCTTCGGTCTAATCATCACTTTCCATCAGGTGAGATTTGGGCCAAGAGTTTCCCCGTTTTGCATAAAAAAAACACAGTGTGACACAATGGGCGGTCTCATCGTTACAAGCAATCTTACTACATATATTTCCACGACTACAACCTGTTTTTATAAACATCATAACAGAACCAAAGACCACACCATTCACCTAATTGATAACTATCTTAATTATGTGTTTAATATTCTAATAGCGTTCAATATGATAGGTATGTTGTCCACTGATATTTTTGCGAAAAAGAGCTTTGTTTTTAAAATGCCGCCCATGTAACACTGTTGTACATAAAGTTTAAATAAATAAATAAATAAACCTAACAACGCGCAAACATACAAAAAACAATTAGGCGAAGTTCTCCTCCACAACATTGTCATCCGGTAACGTGCCCAGCGAGTCTAAAAAGGCCACTTTAGCAGAATCAGAAAGCACATCATGCTACCCGTCTCTGTCAAACTATTCCAATCAACCTTGAACGTAATGCGTTAGCGATAAAGATAAAAATTAAATTTGACCGATTTTTGAGTGGTTTCATATAATGATTTTGCTGCTTTTTAGACCCGCAGACGACTGGCAGCATTGCAATTACGTTAAATGGCAATACTGATATAAGAATGAATCAGCCCTTTATTCACGCAAAGGTTTCAAAGCCAATTTTCTTTAACCCACACTATTCAGAAGCCGTTGATTTTTTCAGAATAAAAAGTGGCTGTCTATTAATCAAATTAATGGATTTTCTGTAAGTACTTCCACAAAAACTTAGATTAAATTATTTGTGATTATTTAATTGGCTGTATGGTCCCGATATTATTCATAGCGACGTATCGTACTGGTTTTGCTACAGAAAATCCTAAAAATGTAGATTATAAATGCCAGTATGTCAGATTATTTACAGCCTAGAAATCGTTATTAGCCATTATGTTATCTTGTTCGCACGGTGACTTGATAGTTTCAAGTTATCTTAAATGCGTTGATATTTTCTAATATTTACTTGATTTATGCAATGTTTTCTCAATTTACGTAACTAGTTAAATATTGCATCGTTTGACTGCTCCTGATCTACACTAATATTATAAAGAGGAAAGATTTGATTGTTTGTTTGTTTGAATGGAATAGGCACCAAAACTACTGGACCGATTTAAAACATTATTTCACCAATGTGTAGAATGGACTGTCCTTATGAACTATATTATATTATTATCCCGTTAAAATAAAGGGTATACCCGTACGAAGTCGGGACGTGCACCTGTGTGTCGACGATATTTCGCAATGCACAGAATCTATGCACCACGCCGCACTGTAGCGAGATAACCTCACTTTTTCTTCTCGTCGATTTTAGCTATCTCAGCTCGCGATTATCTGCAGCAGATTGGTATATGTGACTGAGCCCACAACCTGATGTAGTTTTTGAGGTAAAACACAGATAATTTTAATGAAATATTTATTTGATCATACACAGCATGACATGGCACTTTTTCAATGTGAGAAAACAAAAACGGAACAACGGTACCAACTTTGACATAATTATATCACATTCATTCTATGCGTTCAGTATAGCCAACTTAAAATGACTAATTATGTAAACATTGCCATATTGAATAACAGTAGACTGTCACCAATTTGATGAGCGATGTAGTGATTCCTGCCAGGGTTATTGGATTGTTTGAAAGAGTCACCGTGGTTCTGGAACCCAAAGGGCAAGGAACACGAAGGACCACGAGTGGGTCTTAGTTAGTGAGAGTCTGATACTTCACCCTGCAAGGGATAAAAATTAGACGAATTTGCAAGCCATGTGTCTTGCTACCAACGAGGAGCTCGTGGCTAAATAATAACAGCCGCACAGGTCAATCTTTAAGGTTAAGCAATGCTTGCCAAGGTTGGTCTATGGATGGGTGACCATCTTAACATAACGAGTTTCCTACGTGTCTCGGAAAGCACGTTAAGCCGTTGGTCTCGGCTGTCATTTGTAGATCTTTGGCAGTCGTAACGGATTGTCAGAACCCAGTAAAATCTGACTCCAGTCTTGCCAAGAAGTACCGTGTTACCCAGTTAATGGGTTGTGGAGGTCTGGTAGGCAGCCGCTCCACGTACAACACTGGTATTCAGCTGAATCCGGTTTGACTGGAAGCCGACCCCAATATACTTGGGAAAAGGCTAGGCAGATGATGTGTCTTGCTACCAACCCTGCTGCATACTAGGCTGATCCAAAAGGCAAAATCGGTACATATATTCTATACTAATAATAAGCTGTAGAGTCTTTTTGTATGTTTAAACGTGCTTATCTCTGAAACAACCAGTCGGATCTGAAAAAATCTTTTTTACATTTGATAGCCTAATTTTTGAGGAAGGCTACAGGCTATTTAACATCACGCTAGGACCCAAAGGAGCCGAGCAAAAAGATTAATAACCCATTATCTTTTTGGATTTGGATCAGCCTTGCATCTCATCACGGCATAGAGAAGAAAGTATCAGACTCTTAATGACTAAAACCTATCCGTGTTCCTTTGCGTTCCAGGGTCGCGGTGACTGATTCAAAACAAACTCCGCAACCTTTGCTAAAGGCACAGACCTACGTGAAAGATCCATAGATTAAAAAGGTGATACATACATTAATCTCAAGACAACATCATACATCATTTTGATAGGCCCACTCCATCATTAACTCCCCACCATATAAGGTCGCCGACCAATCGAAATCAGTCCTCATTTGCAAAACAAATGCTACAAATGCACATCAAATAGAACTGACGTTTTAATAACCAAAACACGGAAGAAGGCGGTAACCCATCCATTTCCAAGCTTGGTTAATAGGCGCTTCAATTTAAATCATTTTCTTTAATAACAAGGTGACAATTTCACGCCTCTCTGATCGTTTAAGAATGTGGGGTGGGATCACCGGTTGTTGGCCCAGGGATTATTTACTAGATATGTTTCTTTTTTCTTATTAAAGGACGATTAATATGTTAGCTTGAAAATGCCTTTTTTTCTCTGCAATTTTTTATTAGCGCATCGTTTGGGAAACTTCGTTAATTTTCCGTCGCGTAATAGGTAATCAGAATGTCAATGGGCAGCCATATTAACCGCAAAAGCAATGACCGTTGGTATAAAAGAAAGGAGGCTCACCGTCAGCCTAAATAGGGCACCAACCTTTGCTAGGGTAGCAACTGTATGAGAGTCGCCGAAGATCGCACGAAATTAATCGAGGCAAGGCATCATCTTTCTAGCCTTTTCCCAACTATGTTGGGGTGGGCTACCAGTCAAACCGGATTCAGCCGAATACCAGTATTTTACGTGGAGCGGCTGCCTACCAGACCTCCACAACCCATTGACCGGGTAACACGGTACTTCTTGGTAAGACTGGAGTCAGATTTACTGGCCACGAGCTCCTCGTAATCCTCGTAATCGAGGCAAGGCGTAAGTAAAAAAAAACTTTCTTGCAAAACTCGTTTCTGTCTATTGAAAAAATAATGATTTCTTATGCGAGTATTGGGTTATTATATCAACAATATACGTCTGCCACATGTCTGCGGATACATCAATCCTTTTGTTATGCCACTCCTCAAAAGCAAACAATCAAGGAAAATTACTACAGAACCTTCAACTCTTGCGCATGCACTGTTTGCATACCGATCATGTAACATATAGGTACTAGCCTGAGCATCTACATACTATGACGATTTAAAGTCACCATTTTTGAGGTGGGAAAAAGAGATGGAGATATGCAGGACAAATATCACTATCCCTTTTTACAAGAGCGTCCTAGTAAGGTATGCGTATATACATAGCCACGACTTTGCTCATCATAAAGAACATGGGGGCTACTCTCTAAGTCCGAAGTCCTTAGTTTCGGGCTTAGTTGCGGGTGTATTCTACATCGGATCAGCTACGGTTTTACGATTAGTCCCAAACCCGAAATTACTAAGTAGTTAGGTGATACGGAGTAGAATAAGCCCGCAACTAAGGCCGGAACTTCGGGCTTAGAGAGTAGCCCCCCAGGTCTCTGTATGTCTGTACAAACTTTCTTCGTTCTGGAATCTTCATCATACCAGGCTGAAATCATCCAAATTGTCTTTTTCTTTTTTACATTATCATCTAAAACTTCCCAGTTTTTAAATGTGCAAGGGTAAATCAGATCTAGAACTCAGATTTTCGACCTGCAGGTCCCAAGAATTTTACCTAAATAATCGACGGTATGTATATGTGTAAGTACGTACACTTTTTAGGAAGGGAATCATGATTCCCCTGCTTTGGGCGTAGTAGAAGGGAGTGTCAGACTCTCGCTGACTGACTGACTGACGCTGACTGAACCCATCCGTGTTCCTCCTCTTTCGAACAAATTTCGCAACAGAAACCGACTTTCTGCCTTTGCATAGTGATATATGTGTGTGAACGTGTGTAAAGACAGGTTCGAACGTGGGATATTCAAGATGACATGCAGTGTGTACATAAACAGTTTGTTTTTATTGTGTAACATTATACCATAGTCACGGGATTTCCTTTTAAACAATAGGTTTTTAATTTGTCACCATTTACCTTGTAATAATATATGGAGGCATCTTTCTTCTCCTCCCACGCTTGATTGTTATATTTGTTATTTAAAACTACTTTTTAAATAAGTTTGCTCCTTATTATAATTTCAGCAAGCGTCGACATAGCGACCGGTCCTGCCTTAATCGTATCCAGCGGATTACCGTGAACGGCAGCACCTGGGGCCCGAGTCTGCCATTTTTATAAATTTGTCATTCCGAGACGATCCCATTGTCATACCATTGTCATTTTGCTAAAAGTTCGTAATCTGCTAAATTCATAATCACACGGTCACTGGCACGTCAGTGGCCGGTCACTGGCACGTCAATGGTCTCGTAATAGAGTTGCGGTAGGAATGCCGTATTGCCATTATTATAAAACCGAGCTAAATTTGACCATTTATTCATGCCAGATTTTATTTATATTTAGTTTTACATATTATTTATTAGTGTTATAAGTAATCTGAAGTAATGAGAAGTTCGTAAATACTAAATCTGTCATTATGTACGAGATTACCATTCATATGGCTTTCTTTCAATGGCGTGTCAGTGGTTGATCATTGGAATGTCATAATGACGCCATTATGATGCCATTATGTTAGTAGATTACCAAACTTGTCAAAATCAACCATTTTGAAATCAGTGATCGACCATTCTGACACTATTGTAATATCAGACTCGGGCCCCTGGTCATTGGACCATAATTCACTTAGTTTTTTTAAGGCTGGGTTGATTATTTCTCATGTTTAAACTGTTCAAATATAAGAACTTGTAGTAACATGAACTCGTAAGTACTCATTGTATGAATGAATAAAAGATGGTACTGTAGTCAGTTTTTGAGAAACTGCATAGATTCACATACATAGGTGTTGCAATTCAGTAAAATAATAAAGCAGGTTTATAGATTCGTTATTTATTTAAAAATAATCTACATTGTTCACTCAGCGAATAAATACATAACTAAGGTTAGTGTAGTCCAGTAGCGTACAGTTTTGTTTTCTAAATGTAAGTAGGTACGATATCGAAATTGATATAATTGGTATTATGTGTTAGGCGGCCATTACACGACAGGTTTGACTGTCAGTTTTGCTGTCAGTTTAGCCACAGTCTAGGCTCTGACTGACGGGTAGCCTAACGTGGCATGTAGTGACTGATGGTTGCTTGAATCCTGACGAAAATCTGAATACTTCATTGGTCATAAATTATGATATTAAAAGCGACAGCTTAGCAGATAGCTCATTAATACTTTGACCAAATTACGAAATAAACAGGACGTAATTCAAAAATAATATTTGTTAAATTAAATCTACCAAAAAACCCATAAACAGAACGGAGCCACCATAACCAAAGCAGTGCTTACTGTGCTGTGAACGTGCTTAAAACCACATGCACAATGTTGTTTACAGGAATCACCCAATTCTCAGTATATACGCGTGCAGGAAGCTAAACACTTGACCAGTGTTTATGACCAGCAGCTAAATTAGGAACTAAAGATATGCACCAAGTTTACATATTGGTATTCGCTCTAACTGATAAAAGCATGGACTTAGTTAAAGTAACACTTTACAATACAATACTCTTAGGGCCTCTTTCACCACCCTTGAGTAAAGTATCGAGTAGACTAATCGCCAATTAAAGTCACCCGTAACTGCACGTGTCAATTTCACGACGTTCGAGTAGCACTAATCAATGATTAATCTGACCAGTAACTTACTTGCCACGTCGTCTGCCGATTAGAGTGTTTACTTGACGGTTTACAAATTTTCACTATACATTTTTGGAAATATCTCGAAAACCATAAGTCCTATCAACTCAATTATTTTTGTAGAAGTGGTTTTGGGTCAAGAACTTTATTTTAAAACTAATTTCAAAACTCTATCACTTAAAACAAAAAATCACATTTTCAATCTACGTAATTCACAATACAAAAACCTTACATCTAAATTCGCATTTAAACTACAATCTAACTAAACCTATGATGCGAAAATATCCTTATAACACTAATTAGAGAATGCTAAACCTAATCTAATCTGATTCAATTATAATTCTAATTAGTTTTCCTTACAATTTCCTTGTTTGATACGGTCGCGTCCACCATTACTTGCGCCTATGGACGCGGACGGGGCTTATCGCCGACACTAACACAGTTTGGTATTTCTGTACAAGTGAAAAGTTTGCACTTCTATCTCTTTTAACTTTATCCATGATAATTTATTAAAAAAAAATCCACACGCAATAATTTCCTAACCAAAAACACAACAAACAATACACAAAATGAAATGACAAATGACAGCTAGCCTGCCAATGACGTTTGACGAGTAACGTTGACGTAATATTGAACGAATGCAACGTATGATTTGTTATGTCATTCAGTTAACCGGTAAGTTGTTACTCGAAGCTTTATTTTCGCTTGTGAAATTGACAGAAGATACTCGTAGGTTTTACTTGTCGATTAACTTTAATTGGGAAGTAACTAATCAACGCTTTACTTGGAGATGGTGAAAGAGGCCCTTATTTGTAGAATTTAAATACAACATAATAGAGTTAGATTTTTTTTAAGTAGAAGGGGGGGGGGCTTCTACCATCGGACATCCAGACGCACTGCAACTTACCATCCCTACCTTGTTGCTATTCGACGAATTCGCACTAAGCATTTCCAAACGTCTTTTATAATGCGCACAGCAAAGGAGTGGAACTCTCTGCCTGCGTCTGTGTTTCCGTACGCTTACAACCCTAATCTCTTCAAAGTTAGAGTAAACCGGCTCCTTCTGGGTAAGCTCACTCCATCGTAGACTTTGTCTCTGTCATCTCTGACTAAGACTAAATTCAAGAGCAACCCTATCTCAAATAAAAAAAAGTACCTACATAATATTTTGTATGAAAATTAGCAAAAATATAAAATAAGATTTGATTAATGTGTCCATAATGATAAATGCTTATTTCCATGTTCTGAACATCCGGTGGAAGTTTATACATGTATAGCTTGAAGCTGGGATAAGAAAGACAAAGAAAAGAAAGAAAAATGTTTATTCGGGACTCGCACAATACACATAACTTAACTTGACTTGACTTTGACTTTGAAAAATTCTTGCAAACGTCGCGTCGTAGGTATGGTTAAAACCGCGTGATCGCGTGAATTATTTTTTTAATCAGCCACGGACATTTTGGAACAGGTATTGAATTTTGGTAGGATTTATTGTATAAAAACGTTTTTTTTCATATTATATTGAGAAATCATAATCTAATAAAGATTTATCACAATCATACGGAGTCTACAATTTTCCGGTGAAAGTACCATGATAAATATTGGTCATATCGTTATACTACGATGATATGTATAGTAGGCATATAGTAGGTATATAAGCATGGTGTTTCCTCGTCGTGGGATGAGTAATGAAACAGCGCTTAATTAAATTAACGCAACGTTTTCCCTTGTAGATCACGGCCGAGTTGACGTCACACTGATGCAATTTGCTACGGCCGAGATGACGTCACACTGATGCAATTTGCTATATTAGAATATAGTAGGAAATGTTTGTGAATGTTTGACGTAACTTCTGTACTATCTTTCTACTTACAATAACATGAGAAACAGGTAAAATGTTTGTCCAAGGTAAGTTCTGGATGTACTGATTCGTTCTTGAAAATTCCCTGCGAGAAAGCTACTCTATCTGTGCCAGATTTCGTGAAGGTTCAAGAGGATTCCATTGAGGCGTTCTTACGTGAAAGAGTAACAAACATCCATCCATCCTCAGAAACTTTCATATTTATAATATTAAGTAGTTTGAACCTTATAATAATATTTATCTCTATGATATTTATTAAGTTTGTTTTTAACGCACCGACAATTGTCACTCTCGCCCTATACCTATTTTTCCGTTACATGCAAGCTAACGCTATCGCTCGCTTATTAAAAACCATTGGCTTCGACTGAAATAACAGTCTATAATAGTTTATCTCCCGACTTGAATATAAAGGAGTCGGGCAGGCATTTAGCAGCAACCAGCCGATTTGATTATGCAAGTCTTATTAAATGCTTGCGATAAGCAAAGGTCGCGACTTGCACACCTTGAAGAACGAATGGATATTGGAAATAGACAGAATCTCATAATAATTTTGACTGTTTATAAGTACCTGTGATAAGTTAGGACGTAGCTAGACTGTAGCGGCAATGCCGCCACAAGAAAAACTAACAAAGCAAAGGAGATGTTTCAAAATGGGCCAGCTCTACTATGTTCACTACCTCAAAAATGCATTTGAATGTTTACTGTTGTGGTAGTTAATTAATGTTTATAAATTACTTTTATCCATTTCCAACATGGCGTCGCACCGATGTAAACCATAGATTATAGAAAGATAACTGTCAGCTGTCACAACAATGTCACTTAGGTCACTTTCGTCTCGTCATTAATCAATCAAAATAACCCGCCAAGTTCAAGTGTATCAATCAAAGATTTTTATCATATTGCTGACCAGTTTACAAAAACTTAGTCTAATGCACACTTGCTTTTCCAATTTACTTTTGACATTGGCAGAATAGTCTACATCGGCTCTACTTGCCATTAATAAAAAAATAGAATAGAATCAATCAAAATGACAGCTTACCGCCACTAAAGGTTTTTGTTGTGTGTTGCAATTTCAAGTGTAATTTCTTGTTCTTTACTAGCAAACAAAGCTATTTTAAAGAAATTGGACGGTTGAGAACTGTTAATGTATTTCCCTATTTTTTAGTACAGTGTACAAGGACCTGGCCTAGGTTCCATACATTTTGGAACATCTCTTTTGTACTGCAACAAAAAGAAACGCAGCGTCATCTATTCCTCCAGCGACGAATTACTGAATGAAGTTCTGCATCGCGGTATCAGAGTTTTCCGTTAGATTTGAACATATACAACAGTTCGAATATCAACTATCGGGTCGGATGCCCACCTGACGCAACAGCAGTCCGGTTGGAGGATCTTCCATTTTCTATGGAGGTGTGCGGGGCTTACATCCAGTTACGCATACTTCTAGGAAGATAGAACTGAACGTGATCTAGAGCTTCTCATACCGGTATCACCAAAACCACTCCACCCTCGTTGGACCTGCACAGTCGGCCCTGGAACGCAAAAAGTAGTCGAAGGAACACGGATGGGTTTTAATCCGTAAGAGTCCTCTCGCACAGAGCGGGAGAAGCATGCATTTGATGATTTACCATACAAAAGAACCGGTCAAGAGCGAGTCGGACTCGTGCAACTCGGGCGTTCCGTACCATCATATAAAACGTGACATGTTTCTAAGTTTTCATTGGCGAGGCCTCTATTCGTCAAAAAATGCGGGGTATATTGCAATTTTAGATCAGACCTCTAGTGGAACTAATTTAATTTTTGTTTGTTGAACTAATGATTTCTGAAAAAGTGTGCTATTCAGAGACATCGTATATATTTTTCTGTAAACTTTACATAATCTTCTATCACATAGAATAATTTCAGATTTTTTTCTATGCAAACTTCGGAGATTAGGGGGGGAACGGTACAACTTTGTAAATTTTTCGTAAAAAGTCGATAACCCCGTCACACCACATTTTTCCTTTTTTTAAACCGCATTAAAAAAAAAGAAAAATGTTTAAGTACGTGTAAATAGCGCTCATATGATACCCCACATGCTCTAGTTCAAATTATATTAATATAATTATCTAATACACTTCGAATTTTTAAGAACACCTTTCAGTCGCTGTTCACTCAGTGCTGCAAAAAAATATAGACTTTTTTTTTCGTTCTTATTTGCAAGATAGTGGAACAAGCGTCATCTAAAACTAACCCAAATTTCATGTTGATAGCATTAGCAGTTCTTGAGAAATCTAGCTGTGACAGACGGACAGACTTAATCATACCATAAGGGTTCCTTTTACCATATTGGTACGGAACCCTAACAATGATGATTTACCTTTATCAGTCTCAAATTCAGTACTAAAAAGTTCAGTTCACCCATAAACGATACAGCTTCATACATTATATTAATTTATTGGTTGATTATATAAAAAAAACACATAAATTTTAACTAGAAGACACGGTACTGGTCGTGCGTCGTTACAAGATAAATCTTCTGTAGTATTATAGTAGATAGTAGATGTTTGGTTGAGTACTGCGTCACTTTATCGTCAAACTATTCAGCATCAAACAGTTGATTCTGCGCAAACACATGTCGGGCAGATGGATCGAAATCTCTGATATCACTGCATCATCATTACGTTAATGGACTAGACTCACTAGAGTAACGTTCTCGGACACGTGTGTTTATTTGTGTCTTATCTCGGGAAATACTACAGGTATGCTGATGTTGTTTTCGCTATTATTCAAATGTTTTTCTTCTGTGCATCGTTTAGTTATGAGTCGCAAGCAATGGAAGAATACAAATTTGTTTGCTAGTGTTTTCGTGTGAAATTCTAATTTTCTTCCAGTTTTTTTTGTGCTAGAACTCATGCCAAATCCAAGCTCGATATCCTACACAACTGACTAGTACTATGAATACTTCATTTCTTATTCTAAAGCACTATAATGAGCCAACTATTCTCCAAAGTTCTGGTACTAACTGGTGACTATAATTTTCCCAGTAGCAGAGTCGCTTTTTCTTTTCCACCGTTATAGCCAAGTTCTCCAAAGCCAAGTTTTCAGTAATTCCGAAAATTCAGTAAATCGAAAAATTTACAGATATTATAATTAAATGATTTTTAGAGGTCCAACAAACAGTTACTTGACGTAAAATATTGGTATCCAGTTATGCTGTATCACATGATGACCCATTTCCCACTTCATATTTGACGATATGTATAACAAATCCTAAAAACTCCAATCCGACATAAATAATTCTCCCAAAACACGTAAACAATATTATGTCATCATTAAATTCACTCCCCAATCAAATAATATAGCTCAGCCATGTTGACAGCCAGCTTGTAAACAACGCCAATGTTTTGTCTCCAGTCATGGAATGGCCGAAAGAATTCCGCTTCATCGTAAACATAATACTGTTTGTGACTGTATCGAAAGGGGTGTACGTGATTGCACTCAGGAGGGCACATCGAGTCAGTTTGGTATAGGAGTAAGAGATTAGGTTTTATATCCAAGTGGATTAAGGAATTGTTGAGCGCATCACTGTAATAAGGGTCTCGAAAGTCGCAAACTCTGTCTTGTCAATCTTTTTTGCTTTTGCTTTTGACCATAATCACGCCTGATAGATAGCGATGGATGAGGTTAAGGATGGAGCGAGCGTGCCCAGAAGGTGCCTGTTCACTCTTGCTTTGAAGGTGGACGGGTGTGGACGGGAACACAGACGTTGGCAGAGAGTTCCACACTTTGGCTGTGCGATTGAGACTGACTGTGTACGACTAATCGGGATATCGACCAAGTACGGGTGGTACCCTGCAGTACGTCTGGTGGTCATGGAGTTCTTGTACACAATCACCAAAGTACAATCTGTAGAAGACTGACAGCCAGGCAGCGCTACGCCGATGAGCTAGGCTATATAAGCAGTCTACCTGTGCTATCCCACAACTGAGCAATAGCCTCCCCCAAATCCCATAAGGTATTTTACTCACAACTTGTACCGTATTTCGTAGAAGGCGTTCAGGTCGTCTCGCCTCATTCGCCACCTCTTCCTAGGCCGACCAAGGTGCCGCTCATACAACATATTGCCAAGTCACTGTGCATGTCACTGCGAACCTAGTTTTTAAATCTTTCTAATTTATAAAAATCTCGTGGCACGGTTTGTTATCAACTCTTCTGAAACGGCTGGACCGATTTTTATGATTTCTTTTTTATAGATTCGGTAGGTCTGAGGATAGGTCGTTGTATGGCAATGCATCGTTTGACGAGTCAGTCAGTAGTAATTTATAAGTATGATGAATTATGTAACCATGTTACACAGTATTTTTAAATAAGAAGTACTAAGAGTAAGAAAAAATTAAATTTTTCCTTAGTTTGCACACTACTGAAATTGTGATAAGTGTTTCAAGCTCATTATCAAAAGTAACTAGTATTGCTGTTATAAGAAATGATCTTGGGACCTCCTTATAACATTCCTCGAGTTGTCGATACTTTCACAAACAGGAACTCTTCGTTTAATCAAAATTAATAATTGGTTTGATAAGAGCGAAAATATCTCATAATGGAGAATTTATTCGCACATTAATGATGTAATGAGCTAAACCAAAGGATAAATTGTCCAAAGATGTTGATATTATTGAATGAATTAGGATATACAGTGTAATCTTTGTAGTGTGCACATACGAAAATGAGGCACTTTTTCTATAAAAATTGTTTTATAAAAAAAGTTATGTATAAGTTATAAACATGCTATTATTACTTATTGGGTAGCTTAATAATTATTCTTTATCACATTGTGATGAAGAATAATTTATAGTATAATAAAAAAGATAGGTAATTTTTGAGAAATTTTACGATAATTGTAAAAAAAATATGAAAAATAATCAGATTCTTGCTTAAATAACATGTTTATTTTAAAATAGCTGACCCGCGCAACTTCGTCTGCGTCACATTTTCCATTATTGCTCCGCTCCTAATTATCTATCCTATTACTCCACCCTTAGCGTGATGATAATATAGCCTATAAGCTTCCTCTATAAATGGGCTATCTAACACTGAAAGAATTTTTCAAATCGGACCAGTAGTTCCTGAGATTACACCCTACATACAAACTTACCTCTTTATAATATTAGTATAGAAGTATAGATATAGATATGGGGGTAGTTTCTTTTTCACTATTTTCGTTTAAATTCTCGATTCTGTCAACCATCCTTGGTTGGCAGAATCGAGAATTTGATGAAGAGAAGGGAGTAATTTGATGACTTCCAATCCGAAAAAAAAGTAAGCTTAAAGTGAACTTATTCCATCTTGATTGTATGTTTTGTCAGCTCACTTCAGGTTCAGTTCAAACGGTGAGAGATTTATAGCATCGCACTGCAGATAGCCTTTACACATTCACGTAGCCAACTGTGTTTCTAGAACACCCAGACAATCAAAACAGTTCCCAGACGCAATCATTTTCCCAATTCCTCTGACCGACGTCACCACTTCATCATCAGACCGCCCTGTCACTTTAATCACGTAGGAACGAATCATGATACTGCCGGTTTATTTTGTCAACCAAGGAGAAAGGTGTCACCTGATGACTTCCAATCCGAAAAAAAAATTAAGCTTAAAGTGAACTGTTATTCCATCTTGATTGTATATTTTGCCGGCTCACTTCACTTAAGCTAACACTGTGAGAGATTTACAGCATCGCACTGTAGACAGCCTGCCAGTCACGTAGCCACCTGTGTTTCTAGAACTCCCAGACAATCAAAACAGCTCCCAGACGCAATAACCATCTTCCCATTTCCTCTGACGTCACCATTTTATCGTCAGACAGCGCCCCTGTCAGTTTAGTCACGTAGCTACGAGCCACGATTGACACTCGTTGACTCCGCCGTGACGACAATTGCGAATGATGTCAGGTCTTAGCGGTGAAGTAATAAGACTTATTGAGGTGAAGGACAGATATTTTGCAGTAGATCTGTTTAACTTGTTCGGTAAGATTGGAGATGCGTCTGGGTTTGTTTTGCAGTCATTGTTTTTTGGGGTTTGCCTAAAATTGGTTGTTTGCCGTATCTCTAGCATTTTGGATTTCTGAATCTGCATTTCAATCTATTTGAATGATCGGTGAGGGACGAGGGAGTTCGCTAGATGTGAGAAACACAAAACCACTCGTTGTGGCCACGACTGGGGCCTATGCGTTCAGTGGGTGGTTTCCTTCTCGAATTCGAAAGACTCTGGCGTCTGTCGGCTGCAAAGATAATGATAGTGAAGCACACTCTAAAGATTGTTCGCTTCATCATCGTCTGCCTAGCTTTTTAACCTAGCAACTACATTGCGGTCGGCTTCTAGTCAAACCGGATTCAGCTGAGTACCAGTTGTTTACGTGGAGCGGCTGCCTACCAGACCTCCACAACCCATTAACTGGGTAACACGGTTGCTCTTGGCGAGTCTGGAGTCAGAATTACTGGCTTCTACCAATCCGTAACGACCGCCGAAGATTAACAAATGATAACCACCGGGACCAACTGCTTAACGTGTTTTCCGGGGCACGGAGGAAACTCGATATGTTCAGATGCAGGCATATGCCGGTCACCCATCCACAGATCAACCTTGGCAAGCGTTGCTTCGCGATTGTTCGCTTGCTTTTATAATTTATTTGCACCGCACCGTTTTTTTACTATATTTTCACGATACAAATAAAACTATAAATGATGCAAAAACATCAACAGAGTGATCACACGTGTGTGACGTCACCGCACATGCTATTCTGATCATCATAGTGGCACTAAATAGTGTGGTCAGTCAATATTGTGCTCACTGTGATAATAATACGATTATTATATATTATCATTATTATGATGTTACTACTAGGTACTATCGTGTCGTGAATTAAGGCGTGCTGCATGTATTTTGTACTTAGACGTTGTTTACGAAAACATATTATTGTTTGAAGAGTTATGGGGGTGTGTTACATGTTTGGTTTTATATTTATGTTAGAAAAATTGATTTCATTTGAAAAACTTTTTGAAGCAACAATTGGCATCGGCCCACGTTTCAATAACTCAATTTCTTTTTTAGGGTTCTGTACCCAAAGGGTAACCAACCAACGGAACCCTATTACTAAGCCTCCGATGTCTGTCCGTCCGTCTGTCTGTGTGTCAAGTCTCAAGAACCGTAATAGATAGAAAGTTGGAATTTTCACAGAGTGTGTATTTCTATTGCCGCTAGATAAAAAATGAAACAATTGAAACAATTATTAATTATGTGAAATGTCCAAGGATATATTATATTATAGGACCCTGTCGGGCACAGCAAATCTTTGAAATAATTAGGAGAGAGGAAGAGCGCTTTAAATACTTTTCCTTTTTAAATAAATATTTTTTATTTCTTGTCCAACTTGTTTCTAATGTTTTTTACACATTATTATTAGCTACCTACATTTTTATTATTGTATTACGAAAATGTTTTAAGTATTACGATCGTGTATATATATATACTAGCTGTCCCCCGCGGCTTCGCTCCCGTCAAATAAGTATTCATTGCACGTATCGAGTTTTCATTGTTTTTAAGATGTATTCTGCTATTCGGGTCGGAGACAAATAAAACGAAGATCTCGAGTTATAAGTGTTGTAACAAACCCGTCTTTGTTTTATATATATAGATATATTTTATTCGCTCTTGACTAAAAGACGGATGTAGTACCTATAGGCCCTGAGTGACAAACGCCGTAAGTTTGTAAAATTTCGCGTGAAATTGTAAACTTTATTTACTAAATAAGACACCAATGGATTGGAAACTATTGAATTCGGATGGGATTTATTATATAAAAACGATTTCTTCCTAATATTTCGAGAAAATATAATCTAATGAAGATTTATTGCAATCTTACGGAGTCGGCCATTTTACGGTGACATAACTATCAGAAACATACTTAGACTTCGGCAGGCAAAAGACATAATTTCGCCAAAGACACCAAAATCACCTTCACCGTAATATTTATTTCTGACAGTAACCAAACAAGTGGTTCCAAGAAAAAGCTCCGTATAAAGTACACACGTCACATAAAAAGCTCTTAAAGATCGTATCGACACGTAAGACCGACCAGCCCTTTAATTACGACACCGTTTATATATTAAAGTAACTAAAGAGGCCATTTACAAATAATTTTTCACTTAAATGAATCTTGTTTTGCACGCATTTCTTCGATGTCCACCAGAAATGGCGGGCATTTTTCATTGCAAATCAAGATATGAAATGCGGAAGTTGGTAGACACATATTTCGGATTACGGTCTGAAGATCTTGTTCATTTTTTTATTTGAGATGAGTTTGCTCTTGACTCTAATCTAGGTCAGAGATGTCAGAAACAAAGTCTACGATGGAGCGAGCTTACCCAGAAGTAGCCTGTTCACTCTAACTCTGAAAATAAAGTTTGGGAACACAGACGCAGGCAGAGCGTTCCACACGCCGCGGGCGTCGGGGGACACCACCTGGTGACCTCCGGCCACCGTAGGCGCGGGCCTGTGGACGGCGAGCTATGGGTGGCTCGCCGTCCGTCCGTCTAGTGACGACAGGCCGTGTCGACGGCGCGTTAGTGTTCCACGCGCGCCTCAAAGAGAGTCAGCACACAGAGGGGCCCGAAAGGGCCGACGCCTGCCGGAGTCGCGGGATTATTCGCAAGAGACACCGTGGCTCCGGAACACAAAGGGCAATGAAGGAACATGGATGGGTTTTAGTCAGTAGAAGTCTGACACTCCCTCCCGCTACACCCAGAGCGGGAGGAGTCATTGGATGATTTCCCATCCCTAAAAAAAAAAAAAAAAACGTTACCATAACTACTTATGGTAACGTGCAGAGCGTCTGGATTTCCGATGGTAGAAGAGGGTGGGATGAGGTCGTGGAGTCTTCTCTTCACATGGAGAATATACTATGTTTTCTTTCTCGGGTCTCTGGAGACCCGGTCCTTTGGTAGGCGTACGAGGGGCCGAAACCAACACGAGGCCCCGTTACAAATTTCAAATGTAATGGGGCTATTACGATTTTACTTTTTCATGGTAAAGATGATTATGTCTTAATACCATCAAATGGGGTTATAAGAACGGAAGGGTGAATCGAAACAAAACTTTGAACAGACACAGTCCGTAACTCCAATCCGCTTTACTCCATCGATCCACTCCCCTGCCGTAAGGATGTCTGCCTATTGTAGCGGAGCTAGGGCAGACATCCTTACGGTTAAATTTTTTTTTTATAGTTACAAAACGGGGAAACTCTTGGCCCAAATCTCACCTGATGGAAAGTGATGATTAGGCCGAAGATGGAAGCGAGTTTCACCCGGAATCCTCTCACACAGAGGAACTGGCTATCATACCTCTAACTGCCGGAACACAACAATGCTGTTAACATAGATGTTATGGCGACAGACTTAGACATGATGGTGGTAGCTTGCCAGGCGGACTTAGAACAAGTCGTACCACCAACCAAACCGAGCAAAAAATTAGCCCCCGCTGGGAATCGAACCCGGGACCTCTGGGTCTTGGGGGCTACTCTCTAAGCCCGACGTCCGTAGTTGCGGGCGTATTCTACTCCGTATCACCTACGGACTTACGATTAGTCCCGAACTCGAACTAAAAATGAATGACAAGACGATTTGACAGTAACTTTCGAATTGTGTTGTCATTCATTCTTAGTGGTTAGTTAATACGGAGTAGAATACGCCCGCAACTATGCCCGAAACTACGGATGTCGGGCTTAGAGAGTAGCCCCGCTGAATCAGGTGGTATAACCACTAGACCACGGAGGCGGTTAGTGTCACCTGTTTAGCACCACCCGGGGACCACGTATAGGGATTCGCTGAAGGGTATTCTCCTACGGACGCGGGTGACTCGGCCCCCAACTAATCCAACCAAATAAGTTGTTATAGCTACGTAGTCATTAGTAAGGTAGGTGTGTCAAGGAATCCCTCACAATTTGTTTCCTTGTACATGTTTCCGTGTTGGTATGGTAGGTCGTGGTACTTACTAGTAGGTTGAAACAATATTGGTTTGTTACTCAAATGTTAAATTACTGCGGTTGCGGTCGCAATTGTTTAGTAATCGCAGTCGCACAGTAACAGGTATAGTTGTGGCGGACTCGTTGCCTAGTAAGTTGCCCTGATTGGCTCAGTGCCTGCGTGCCCTTTTTTTTCTGATTGACTGAAATTCTTGCAACGGGAGAGGTAGTCGTGTCTTCAACTTTATTTGTGGGAAATAATCAGACAGTACGCTTGGAGAGTAGAGTGGATAATGTCCGAGATGCCTACTAAATGACCCAGTTAACTTTGAACCATCTAAAAATGATTATTGTGCTTATTGCTACTATCCTGCACGTCTTTTACATCGTTCTAACATTTATGTTTAATCTCAACACGATGTAAACAAAACTTTGTAACAATTTATTATTTTTAAAAGAGTTTCCGTGGAGTTTCTTGCACGTTCTTCTTATTTTTTTTTTTAAATATATATTATAACTAACTTGCATTCACAGTATTGCATCTGGCATACACTTGCATTCGATAGAGATCTACGCTTTGGAACGCGCAAATAGCTTCATATTTTCGGACCGAACGACCTTGACAATTGAAAAGTGCCTGTAAATGGTTTAATTGAAATAAATGAATTGAACTTTTGTGTGTTAGTATTGTGGCGAGCAAGACAAATTGGTTGTGAGCCATAGATACTTTTTGCGGGACTAACTACGGCAATCGATTTTTGAAGAACAAGCAGCCAGGATGATAAAGTTGAATAAAACCTGCAAAATTTAAATCTGAACAAGTAAGCATCATCTTGTTGTACATTGGATTTCATGGATCCGGTGTATAGGTTGGCATCTAAATAATGATGAGTACCTACATAAAGGCAGAACATACCTAGGTGAAATCATCTATCTAGCCTTTTCCCAACTATTTTTGGGTTGGCTTCCAGTCAAACCGAATTTGATGATGCTGAGTATCAGTATTTTACGTGGAGCGGCTGCCTACCAGACCTCCACAAACGATTAACTGGGTAAACACAGTAGTTCGTGGCAAGACTGGAATCAGATGTACTGGCTTCTCATCCGTAACGACTGCCAAAGATTTACTAATGACAGCCGGGACCGACGGCTTAACGTGCTTTCCGAGGCACGGAGGACTTGGTATGTTAAGATGGTTACCCATCCAAAAACCAACCTTGGCAAGCGTTGCTTAACGTAGAAGATCGACCCGTGTGGCTTTTATTATCTAGCCATGAGCTCCTCAAAAAATTTAAATCTGAACAAATAAGCATCATATTGTTGTACATTGGATTTAATGGATCTGGTATACCTATATATATAATAGCCTTGTGTCATCAAGATAAGTTGATCCCGATAGATTTGTGACAAAGTACAGATGATGAACTTCGGTACACACGCCAACAGTTTTCCATATCTCATCTGAAAATCCCTTAAACTTGTATATCTGTGACTAACTGACATTAATCTTAATCCGGCCGGTTAGTCATAACAATCAGAATAGTTAGCTCACAATTCGAAGCACCCCAACAGTTGCCAGTTAAGAAAATGTGATCAGATGACATACTGCGATCCGGGAAGACTCCCATTACAAATGATGCAAAACTTTTTACATACGAAAACAGCTGTTTAGTACAACCAGCACAGCTAAAAACTATCCTAAACTCACTAAGATAAAGTTGGTTTTTATGTAGCAGGATTAGTGTGTTAAGATTGTACTACGACGGAACAGATTTGATATTTGCACTGGGTGCACCGACCTCAGTCGATCACGTAGGCACAGCGCGTGACGTAGAAGCAAATAGACGTATGCGTATAAGTATGAATGGAAGGTCGGGCTCGGATGGTGTGGCTAATATTATTAGAACGGTGTTTGTAGGTCATTAACCAGCTAGTTTCTAGACGTCGAGCTTCGTAACATGATAGTACAAGCTTGACATCATTTAGGATAGTTCTTGTGATTTTTGTAGTAAGGCACTTTTATAACAGTCATTAGCCGATTATTTGTAGCGTGATGTTATATAGCCTACAGCCTGCCTCGATAAATTGGCTATGCAACACTAAAAGAAAACAAACTCTTCAGCTTTATATTTCAGCCCAAAAACGTCCAATGCTGGACATAGGCTTCCCCCAAACGTGCCCATTCTGTGCTTTTAGACTCCCGCTACAATCACCTGTACTTAACATACACCAAGAAGACAGATGATCAGCTTCAGCTTTTCTTTTCTCATGAATTGTGACATTTAACACGACGACCTCCGAAAAGACAAGTTGAAATGTGATAAAATGATAATGCTTTCGCTAACCTTGGACACTAGAATTCCTTCAAACCGTCTAAGAGCAGATTTCACCTACGAAATTGATCGTGATCAACTGCGTTCAAGAGCTGTTAGTGCCAGTGTTTTACAGTAAATATTGAAACTGACCGTTCGTAAACGTGGTTCATATGTTGATCGCGGATGAGGATTGTTTTATTCTATTGAATTAAAAACAAAAGCAAACTCAACCAGGTTAACCACTTAGATCCGGAGGTGGAACCATTGACGCAATTGATTTTGTACTTTATTTTTTATGACATTACGATTTATAATCAGTGACGTCAAGTGGAACCAATGGTTCCACTTCTGGCGCAAAATTAGGTTCTTAACCAAAAGTTGACAGGCACTTAGATGCTCAGAACCATTTTCAGGATTCCTGAAACAGCTAGAACAGGTCATACGTCTTCAAAAGAATTAATAACATAAAGGAGGTCAAGCCACAAATACCTATATTCGAATAACCTCTGTTGCTACCACGAATTGTTTTGACAGTAGAACGCATTAACACTTCGATCTACGCAGAATTCTAACTGCAAAAATCAAGGTTTATAAGTCTAGGTATTTTTAGCAATCATAAATTGTGACGCTATCATTTCTATATTTAGTCATAACTTACACCTTTATTTACATTTGAGTGAGTCACAAATATTTTTAGAACTGTTTGTTATTTCCTATATGCTCATGATTGTTGGTCGTAGTACCTACGTTTATTTGTATTAATTTTCTCAGAATGCACATGTGGATTAGGATGAATGGGTACAGGAAAATTATTTGTATTCGAAGTCATGTACGCAAAGTGTAACTTAACGGTATGCAGTTTCGGAATTCCTGTAAGGGAAAATAAACATTGAAATAGTGCGCTATCTCGTAACTTTGCCATGAGGACACCGAGGTTTCTTAATAGGACAAGTGTTTTCTTGAAGCATCTATATTCCATAGGCCCAAACTCAAAATCTTCTTTTTGGTTCTATTCGATTAGGTACTCGAAAACTACCCGATTAGGCTCCCAAGTTACCAAAGCAAGAGCGTTGCATATGAGGTACCTCTAGAACATCCCGTTTGAAGGGACGTAGTCAATGGTCAATGACCATTGCCGGTACCTATACTGCCTGATATATTTTTGATAAAACATTTTAGATTTCATTATGGTCAAAGAAACGATGGATAGACTATAAAAAAAAAGATATACTTAGCTTACTGAGATAACCACAAAAAATGAAGTATGTTAGAAGAAGGTACATTGCGCCGAGCCAGGATAAATAATGACGGTGAATCCTTACATCAAGTTTTCGTGGGAACAGAACAGCTGCTTTGGGTGGGAGGACCAGTAATTTTGTGCGAACTTGAGGAACTACAAATTATCGGTTAAATTTACATCCAGTGCAACATGTTATTACTTCAGTACTGCCGAAGTTTAAGTACTTAATAATTACCTACCTTTAATGTAAGAACAGCAATCAAGTCAGAACGATTAGCGCCTGAAATGAAGTAATTGGTTCTGTTGGAGATCTCTGAATTTTTTGTCTTCAAAATGGGACCTTTATAGATTCTTAGGGTCATTAGTGAGATTAATGTCATCAAATTGATCTATCTCAATGAGGAGAGAGTGAATTCTCTTCAAACAGTCGCAACAACATCACATGGTTCAACAAGCCAATTCTACAGATTTTTAACAAACTTTCGCCTTCGCATCTCTGTCGAAATCTGTCAAAAAAGCCTCAATTTATATAGGTTCCCTACATTTTTGAAAGATTCCGACTGACTTGCGAATACGAACGTATCTTAAATAAAATAGGATTGGCCCTCAGGTCTTTTACTTCGTATTTCTTCCAGGTAAATGTGAACTAACTTTTTTATGAAGTGAAACATCGATCCCCATCTAAATCATTTCTTCCACTCGTATCAACCTCGACTTAAGCCTGGTATCTTAAGTTGACAGTTAGAGCAGTTCCGCACTGCATTCATGTGTATTCGTCACGTACAACAAGCGAACTCCGTCCGTCCGAATCTATAACAATATTATAAAGCAGAAGAGTTTGTTCGTTTGGTTGAACGCGCTAATCTCGGGAACTACTGGTCAGATTTGAAAAAATATTCAGTGTTAGATAGCCCATTAATCGAGGAAGGCTATAGGCTATATATCATCACGCTAAGACAAATAGGAGCGGATCACTAATGGAAAATGTGACGCAGACGAAGTTGCGCGGGTCAGCTAGTTCAGTATATTTCCAATCAGGATAAAACTGCGAACTCAAATTCCGCTACGGATCGGATACGATGCGGAAACGCCCTTGCCTGTAGTTTTCCTCGTCATCATGGCGAATGAATCAAATGTTCTGAAGGAAGTCCCTCGAGGAAGGAAGGAGACACTAAAAGTTTATTCAATTAGTATTATTTGTTGCAATACGTACCTACCTACCTATAGTTTCGCGTACGTGACAATATTAGCCAAATATCTTATCAGCATTTAGATTTTACCTGTTTACGATCATTCATAAACATGTTTTGGTTAAATAATGATTCCTGTACTAGTTTATCGGTTTTCTGGTAGGTAAGGCTATGACTCGAACTGTACAGTATTGACATGTGAATGTGTCATATCTGATATCATGTTGGCTTTGTTTACTTGTGTTTGCACTCGCGTCCAAGTTTAATTTTCGCAAAATAGTAAAACCCAGTGTCGAAGCGATTGGCGGCGGCGACCTCTCGCGACCGGCCCCAGTTCAATCTATGGTCAGAAGTGAGGAGGCATGAAAAGCGGTCACCTCCTTCTGCGACGCAGTAATACTAGCGAAGGAGGAGGTCGAACGCGTAAGAGAGCCACCGTAGGCGCGTGCCTGCGGTCGGCGAGCGTTGGGTGGCTCGCTGTCCGATCGGAACCAGGCCCGGGTCGACGGCGCGTTGTGTTCCACACGCTCCTCATAGAGATGTCAACATGGTAGACGGGAACCGCTAGGGCCGGTAGTCCGGTACCTGCCAGGGTTGCGGAGTTTTTTCGAAAGAGTTACCGCGGCTCTGGAACGCAAAGGGTGTTGTTAGAAGGGACCGAGGAACACGGGTGGGTTTTAGTTAGTTAGCATCAGACACTCCCTTCTGCTTCGCCAGAAGCGGGAGGAGTAATTTAATGATTTCCCATCCATAAAAAGGGTCTCATTTACCTCTTAACCAAAACTCATCAAAATGGGTTCAGTGATTTAGGCTTGAAACCGTTCATGTTATTTATTAATTAGAACCGTTAGGACAAAGACTATATTCTTTGTGGTAAGCGCAAAGATTATAATATGGTCAGGAACGATGTACCTACACATTGTACAGTTGTACACGTATCAACATTGAGATGTCTACGTCACGTACAACGTACACACGTCAGTTATAAAAGGTCTCCAGCTGTAAACGGCGCCTCAATGACTTCTATCATCAAGCTTAATACCATAATCACGCTCTGCACACGTGATTGCAGAGTGATCATATCTATCCATGCACTTACAAATAAGATCAGACAGAAGATAACGATTCTGCATTGTTTTAAGTAGAAACTTTGCCAATTCTACAAGTTTTTAAGCAACGTTAGCATTCGTATGTCAGGTTAAAATTAATAGAATTAGCACACTGATTCAAATTAAAAACTATCTTATTTCACTGAGATAAAATGTAAAAAGCTAGTGCATGATTCGAATTGGTCGTTTCCTATTGAGAAGAACCGACAAGGAACTTCACGATAGTTTCTCGCATACATAATATCTGTAGCATTTGAACATTTCGGTCTAACTACAGAGGGCAAAATCCAAGCAAAATCTATTAATTTTAAAGCAACGTTCGCATTCGCATTAGGGCATGCAAACCGGATACCCGGATAACCGAAAAAACCGGATAACCGACTGATTTGAAACCCCGGTTTTTTAGTATAACAAAACCGGATTTTTCGGTTTTTTCGGTTTTCATGTTCATGGACAAAAAATGGTCATAAAACCAAATGACGAGTTAAGAAATTCAATTATAAAAGAATTAGAGGAATTGAAGTCAGATGGAGTGAGATTTGCCATGACTTTAGACGAGTGGACGTCTAACAGAAACCGGCGATTTATAAATATAAATTTATGTTCACCGCAATTTTGTGATAATGCTGGCTACAAAAACTTAGGGCTTGTGAGAATCAGTGTAAAAGGGACTGCACAGCATTATTTAGAAATTTTAATAAAGAAACTGTCAAATTTTAGACTTTCCTTGGATGAAGACACCGTTTGTTTGACCACTGTCGAGGCTAGCGTTATGATAGCCTTAGGCCGGCCTGCTAGGGCTAACCAACAACTTTGCATGGCACATGGGATTCAACTAGGCATAATTGATGTGCTATACAAAAAAACTACTGAAGTGACTGGAGAACCTGGAGAACCGAGTGAAAATGAAGGAGAAGATAGTGATAACTCTGAAAACAGTGATGATGAAGATGGTGGTTTTAAGTTTGATGTCAGTGTTGCTGTTGATCGACGTAATTTCGTGCAAACGTTATTTTATAAAGACATTATAGACAAAGTCAGAAGTGTTGCAAAAATGTTTAGAAAATTACCAACAAAAATGACATTTTAAGTAAATATGTCGTGGCAGACCATGGCAATAAAGATCTGAAACTTATACTGGATTGTAAGACTCGGTGGAGTTCGATGGCGGACATGATTACACGTTTTAAAAAAATAAAATGTTTCGAAGGCTCTAATAGATCTGAAGTCTAATATTACATTAATTTAATGATGCAGAATTACTGATTCTCGCCGGATTAGCTGATTCTTTAGCTGTCATAAAAGCTACTGTAGAAGCTTTATGCCAGCGTGATGCTAGTTTGATTACAGCAGTAGCAGCAATCAAATTTATGCTAAAAAAATTGCAAGAAGATTCCTCTTCCATCAGCACTAAATTGGCAAATTCACTAGAGTCAAGAATAGAACAAAGATTGACAAATCTTACCGGAATACTTCTATATTTGCATAGCCCAGCCACATATTATAAAGATCTATTGGATGGCGTAATAAAAAACGCGATAGCCCTCGATAACGAACAAATTCGAAGTATCATAGTTAACATTATAAATAAACATCTTTCAACTACTACACCGACGGCGACGACAACACAGGAAAACGTAGACGATAGTGTACCAGTAGTCAACATTTCATAAAACATCAAGGACCAACTCGGACAAGCATTTTCATTTCTTTACACACATATTTCTTATTTGATTTAATAAAAAAACCGAAAAAACCGATTTAGCCGATTTCACCGGTTTTGTTAACAAAAAACCCGAAAAAGTCGGTTTTCTTAATCAACCCGGTTTTTGCATGCCCTAATTCGCATCTCAGTCGCAAACTGACAAAAAGCCTAATTTCTTTACGTTTTTTACGGATTACGACTGACATACAATGCGAGTCAGCAACAGAATTTTGTTTTAATCTACTGACACCTAGTAATCTTTTTTGTATTTTTCGAAGTAAAATTATCATAAGGTTGTGAAAATTGCCAGGCTTAATCTCTGAACCAATGATCATAGAAAGGGTCGCTATAGTCCGATAGATGCTTGGGAAAGGTCACAACCAGCAGTGGATGTACTTCAACTGAAATGAGGATGAAGAAAAGTTCTAGCCCAACTATTTTGTCAACAACTCACCTTACATTACTAGGGAACATAAAAGATCACGATTCAGGATAGTTTATTAATGTCTTAATTTCTGTTTTTAACCGACTTCCTAAAAAGGAGGAGGTTCTCAATTCGGTTGTATTTTTTTTTATGTTTGTTACCTTATAACTCCGTCAATTATACTTGCAGATTGACCCCATTTAAATTTTATCAAAATCGGTTACGAAGTTTGGATTTTAAATCTAAATATCTGGAATTCGTTTACTTGGATGATGGTTTTTTGTCATCCAAGTAATCGAATAGCGTATTTTGCTTTTCTGCGATTTTGCAGTGGTGTTGTTAGGTGTGGGGTACCACTAAAAAGAGAAAAATAAAAAGCTTTTTATAAAAAAATACAACCGACTTCGAAATAAAAAAAAAACACTACAAAGTAAAAAATAACTTGCATTTCGGAAGTCGGTGTTTTTTGTTAGTTTCTTCGTATTTTGACACCGACTTACGATATTATAGTTATTTTTTACTTTGTAGTGTTTTTATTTTATTTGGAAGTCGGTTGTATTGAAAGTTAATAAATGTGCGTGGGTCAGTGACCTATCACTCACTCCAGTGTGAACTGAACTGTCATTCCATCTAGTGTGCTGAGATTGACAGCTCACTTTATGTTCACTTTACCTGAGCTTACACGATGAGAGGTTTACAGAATCGCACTGATTGTGTTTTAGACTTAGCTCCAATCCTTGGCAAGGAAGCTTAAAACTCCTATAAAGTTCAGTAGACCATGTAATATAATCAGACAATAGAGGACGTGCCATTCATGTTTACAAACGGAACACCAAATTCGATGTTTAAACAAGCTCACGTGATTTGTAAAAAGAACAGGTTTTTGGCACGCGACAGACATTATGTGAGACTACATTTTTTTCTTTTTTTATGACTTTTCGAGTTTGAGAAGAGTTTATGTCATCGAACTTTGTTGATGTTGTTTTGGAATTTGCATTATATTACAAGCTGACCTGGTAAACGTGGTTTTGCCATTATTATATATAAAAATAGCCTACGACATAAAAATCGGACAAGCCATTTATATATTTTAGCCTAGTGGCCAGCCCCGGCTTGCACGGGTATTGTTATATTTTCTGTAATACAAACTTTACTCTCACCATTACGAACACAACTTTAAAATAATCAAATGATTAAGTCGTTCTAAAAAGAAAAAAAAAAAGTTATGCTCGTACATACATTTCGGCGATTCATTTTTTAACCCCCGACACGACACGAGCTGCTTTGCGGACCGCAAAGTGAGAAAAACAGGTGTAGTCGTAGTTTGGAACAAAAGAATTTACTCCGAAAATTCGCAAAAACGACGAACTTTAGCGGTCCCGCCGACGCGACGACGACGCTTGGAAAATAAAAATATTTGAACTTACATAATGCTTAAAGTATGTGACGATAATAATTATAACAGGTTTTAAACATTATTTCTTAGTTTTAAGAGTTTATTTTTTGTGTGAGGGGTTTAAAATTTTTTTTATTTTACTTTTATATAGAGGTAGTATACAGATGTTTTTGTCTAATTTATTACATTCTTCGGTTACTGAGTGACTGATCTTGATAACGCACAGTTAAAAATATTGATCGTAGAAAGCTGAATGGACATTGCTACGCGTCCATACATCGTTCGCCTCAGAACCAACAGAGACGTGAATTTACTATCTGTGTTTTAAATAATGCATAAGTAGGTATGTTCGACTGAAACTAAATTAAAATCACGGACACTTTTCAGAATTGTAAAATATCCAAACTGATTTCGGATTTTGAGGTTATAAAACATACCAAACAATAGAAACATACCAAATGGACTAAGATCCCAAAGCTGCCGTTCTATCCTAATCATTAAAATGTAATTTAAAAAAAAACTAAGAATATTGATAAAGGCTTCGCATGTGTTGATTCATAGGCCAGTTTTTACCATGCCCTGTGGGATGTAGGTTCCTTGAGAAGTGTTTGGGAGCACTAAGAGAGAATTTCCCGAAATTCCTACGGGAACGGGAAGGATAACGGAATGAGCGCGTACTAAGTCGTGTGCAAAAGCTGACAGCAGATTTTTGTAAAAAATACGAGTACCTAGGTAAAATAAAGAAAGAAAACTAATTTATTATGCACAAACAGATAAACGCAATGAAGGTACAAAAGGGAACTTAATTTTAAAACAACAATATAGAAAAAGGCGATGCTAACACTGTTTATAAATCTGCATGTGTTTTTAACCGACTTCCCAAAAAGGAGGAGGTTCTCAATTCGGTTGTATGTTTTTTTTATGTTTGTTACCTCATAACTCCGACAATTATGAACCGATTTGAATAATTCTTGTTTTATCTGAAAGGATATACTTGCAGATTGGTCCCATTTAAATTTTATCAAAATCGGTTTCGAACTTTGGATTTTAAATAGAAATAGCTGGAATTCGTCTACTTAGATGATGGTTTTATGTCATACAAGTAATCGAAATTGCGTATTTTGCTTTTCTGCGATTTTGCAGTGGTGTTGTTAGGTGTGGGGTACCTACCACTAAAAAGTGAAAAATAAAAAAAAACACTACAAAGTAAAAAATAACTTTAATTTCGGAAGTCGGTGTCAAAATCCGAAATTAAAGTTATTTTTTACTTTGTAGTGTTTTTTTTTTTTGGAAATCGGTTGTATTTTCTTTCAGATAATTATTATTCATAAATTCGTAAAGGAAATTGCTTTTATATATTTACACTTTATCAAAGAGTTGTTAACATCTCAACTCATAGGTGTACTTTTTTACTATAGTATATAGGCACGCAATTGACCACTATCTCACCTGATGGTAAGCGATGAAGTGGTCGAAAATGGAGCACGCTTGGCTAGAAGTTACCTATTCACTATTGACTTAAAGACTCCCAGGTTTCTGGTTTCAGGAAACACAGACCCTGGCAGGGAATTTGACTGCTTCCATTTTAACTCAGAAAAATAACTTTCGTGATTCTGGATGGAACCCAGTAGAGCTAGTTGATAAAAGTTTCAATCCTGTGCTTTGTTGCGTTAGGTAATATTATGTGAAACGATTAAAAGCCATAGGGTAACCAATAAAAGCTGTACGGGTTGATTTCCATTTGCCTCCTTCTGCGAAGCAGTCATGCTAGCGAAGGAGGTGGCGGAGAGGGAGAGGAGACCCTCTCGTCCCGGCCACCGTGGTAGACACCGCGGGCGTCGGGGGCCACCACCTGGTGACCTCCGGCCACCGTAGGCGCGGGCCTGTGGACGGCGCGTTAGTGTTCCACGCGCGCCTCAAAGAGAGTCAGCACACAGAGGGTCCTGAAAGGGCCGACGCCTGCCGGAGTCGCGGGATTATTCGCAAGAGACACCGTGGCTCCGGAACACAAAGGGCAATGAAGGAACATGGATGGGTTTTAGTCAGTAGAAGTCTGACACTCCCTCCCGCTACACACAGAGCGGGAGGAGTCATTGGATGACTTCCCATCCCTAAAAAAAAAAAAAAAAACAAGGTTGATTTCCATGTTTCCCGAGGTCGGCCCGATGGGTAACAATCCGTAAAATAACGATCTCGGCTGGCCCTGTTGTCATTTCTAGATCTATGACAGTCGTAATACCAATATCTGTGTATGAACCAGCCCTCTAGGCGTTGAGCCGCAACATTATGCCTACCCGTTATAAGGATGTTATGAATTATCTAATGTACAAACTCTGTTACGAATTAACTGATGGTTACTGATTATATTATTTATAGAGTTTTGCATTCCCTTTCTGATACTTATAGGTACATTGGTATATTATAACAGACACAAAAAGAAACTAAAATCATGATTGTTAATTTTTTTTTTTTCAATAAAGTAAGTACTTAAAGTAAGAAAAAGTAATTATTAGTAGAACTTAGTAGGTATTGTTTAGTGCGATTTCGCATTCGGTCTATTTAATTTTACACTTGCAGATAAACAATGACCTTGTTTTTGTGTGGTTTATAAAAAAATAACCACGAAGGGGATGGCGGATTCTAACCTAACCTATCCGAGTCGGAGTGCCCTAAAGTCCCGATTGCATCCAGTTTCTCCTGATATAACAACCGTTAGGTACATACCCAATGTCGATGGCAAATTAACATCATTTGCCATCGACATGGCATGTGCTAATAGTCATTAGGCCTACTAACGTTATGCGAATCAAATTTATGCCAAAACAAATTAGTCTTTAATATGATTATGCCAACATAAAATGTATGCCTAAAAAAATTATGCCGAAGTATTATTATGCCAAAAAAAATTGTGCCAAAATCGTTACGCCGAAGTATATTAGGACAAAGAACATTATGCGAAAAGAAGGGATCCCAATATACTTGTCTCGCTCTAACTCACTCGATATTTGGCACAGATTTATTCCTAGACGCCTTTACAATCATGTTGCGGTACAGCGCGTAGGTATAGAAAAGTGTTGAGAGCGAACATGATTGTTGCAAACATGAGGGCCAAACTCTGTGCGATAAAAACCAATCAACTAAAGGTGCTGGCTCGAAACAGGTTTGTATGCTTGTTTTCAAAATTGTGCAGGACAATGTCTGTGTACAATTCAGCACCATCCAGTGTTGGGTCATATACAGGGATTGGTTTTACGCTTCCGGGTAGTCTGAAGTCTAAATATCTGCTAACATTCTTACCAGGGGGTATTATATTACCCATGCAGTTACTAGTCAGATATGCATTTAAACCGGTTTTCAGCTACATTTGGTTACAATGGTAACCGACCCCAATATGGTCGGGAAAATCCTAGCCAAATTGACTGCGTGAAAATAACGCTCATCCCAGCTACATGAAAATTCTAAAATACCTTTCATTTTCTCCATTTTTACAATCACAATGAGTCCATCACAGGTGACACACACATACCTACATGGTTTGTTATAACAGTACCTGTGTAGAAGTTTATTTCCATTGTGGCTTGTTGAATGGCCCACGTGACAGCCTCACATGACCGGCAAGACGACGTGACCGACTGGCGGACAGAAATAATTGTTTATATATAGATAGTATTAATAATGGACGCCCGTGTGGGCTTGTGACCCGTCCGGCTGTGCCTTTATGGTTGAAGGTTGTGAAAGAGTTACTAAAAGTAGTTCAGGAACAGGGGAGTCAAACTTTAGCTGAATCATGTATTTGTCAATACATCCATGATCGACCGTAGTTTAGCATGAAGTATTTAAGAAATATACTACATCCGATTATGGAGAGACTAACAGAAACCAGAAACCCTATTTTTAGCCCGAAATACAATAAATAAGTTTTATGAATTACAATAAAAAACAAGAAAGTTGACTGCTAAACAAATTAAGTTGCCTTATAAAGCGACCACAGTTACCAATAAATCTAATAAATCGCGAGAAAAAAGCAATCTTACTGTTGTTTAATTACACGTAGAATAATTTCACTTTCAGACTGTTTCTTTAGATAGTACCTAAACTAGGAACAGTAGTGGGCTCAGTATACTCCCTTGTGGAATAACTCAAGGGACACACAGAGAATCTACAGCGGAGTCATTTCTAAGTAATGTTTTTATTTCTTTCCTTATTTGTGGTTTCGTCATTAAACAAACTGAACTATATTGCATAATATTATGTACCTAGGTGGCGCAATACTTTATTGATCAATGCCAATACATTACATACGAATTCGACAATTTGTTTATATGACGTCACATTTATATCAACTTTATATTAAATAAGTAATGCTACGCTGTTGGCATTCTTCTTATCACTATAGTTAATCTGTTATCATTTAGTTTACACTGTATTAATAACAATACCAACTAGGTCACTTAGCAACCCGTTGCTAAGTACCCCGGTACTTAAACTGATAAGGGTTGATTAGCTCGAGTACTACTACTGAATAAGTACTATTCCATTTAAAGCTCAGGAAATTCCCGTTGATCCCACATTAAGGCGAGGTTGCAGTTCTTTTTAAGATTTTTGAACGTCTGAAAATCTAATTAATTATAGTTTTTTAATAAATAAAAATCATTACATAAAAATTTAACATACCCTCAAGTAAATCGTAAAGATAGAAACGCGATTTAGAATGATTGGCTCGATACTTTTTTTTATCAAACATGACACTAATAAATCACAATTTTAAACGTGTACTGCTAATTTCATCACGAATATATATAAAAGTTATGTCAATAGATGGAGCTTTTTATTTTGAAGTCAATGTTGAAACCATATTGTATAATTTCTTTATAATTTTTCGCCAAGAAGAAAAAAAACAATCAAAATTCAGGAATTATTTCGCTCGCCAGACAGTCGCTGCCGTTTGTCAGTACAGTACTGCTACCTCGCCTTAACATTTCCTTATGCCATAAAAGAATATCTAAATATTGTTTTAAAAAACAGGATACATAACCGCAGTTTCCTGAAAACCTGAACTTGGTTTGCAAAGAGTATGATGTACGTAGTACTCTTTTTTAACTTTGTCACGTATACCATGCCATTATTGGTGGTTAGCTACGTTATCACTAAAATTTTTGGTAAAAAACCAGATGGTCCACCGCAGCTTCCTGAACCTAGTTTTGCTAATTATGTACTGATAACCTGGTTTATACATTAGGCATATTTAAACTTTGCCACATGTGAAGCTGAAATTGGTAATTAACTGATCTTCTTGCTCTGCGAAAATAGCCCATCATATCGTGGGTGAAATACTGAGGCAGTCAGGGTTTTTGCTGTAGTGGAATTGGAATACCTATTGGGTAGGGATTTACGTATCCCTCGGTCAGTTTTATTCAGCCTCGCCTTACCTAATCACGTTATGATCATCATCCAGTCATACCTGTTACAGTTTAATACTAGTACCACAAAGAGCGTAGGCCTTCGTGACGTCCACAATGCAGTTACTGTTCAGCATGATAAACGGCAAGTCTAGCAGTCACTAGTCACATTTTCACACTAGTGACAACTGTTAGCTTTGCGATTATTCCGGGGCATGGACGAAACCCTTTTTTTTAGGGATGGGAAATCATCAAACGACTTCCCCCGCTCTGGGCAGAGCGGAAGGGAGTGTCAGACTTCTACTGACTAAAACCCATCCATGTTCCTTCATGTGCCCTTTGTGTTCTGGAGCCAAGGTATCTCTTTCGAATAGTCCCGCGACTCCGGCAGGCGTCGGCCCTTTCGGGCCCCTCTGATGGACGAAACCCTTACCTTATTATGGCAATGCGATGATTACCTACATAATATGTTGATACATCATAATTCACAATAGCTTGCAACAACCTATCAACAGACATTCAGAAGTGGGTGTTTAATTGTTGATAAGACACTTAAGGAGTATTTCAAGGTCTATAATCTTAACTTGATAGGAAGGTGACACCGCGTTTCCTTGTGGTCGCTATTATTGATTTTGGGTCTCAAAAGTTGAATCAGGTGGGAATAGTGAGTCGGGCTCCTTTACAAATAAAATAGCCAGTATTTTTTTTTACTACTGGTTGGCATTCGTTGGACCACTACCTCACCTGATGATGCGGTCTAAGAATGAGCGCGTTTGCCTAGAAATAACCTATTTACACTTGATTTAAAGACTCCCAGGTTGTAGCTATCAGGTTGTAAATTGAAAGAAGTGCTTTGAATATCAGTTTGAACGCAGGTAATCAGTTATTTCGATCCCATTTCCTGGCTTCGTTTAAGATAAAACATTACTGAAGTTCTTTTGACTACTTCCCTAATGATAAAACCAGATAAGTAGCAGTTAGATCATCCAAATCAACTTCCTAGTCAAGTACATAAGTAAGTTATTTAGTAGGTATGTCTTATCATTTGAACCATATTGTTTAGCGGTAGGTATAGGTAATGTACTGCCGGTAAACAATCGTTTTTCCTTATGATAATGGCGACCTTGGGATGATTTTTTTTTCTAAACAAGGATATGTACTATATCTGAGCTCCGACTAGAGGAACTGCATGTGTTGTGAGTCGAATTCTTATTTTAATCCGTCCAGGTTTTCCTAATTCAGTTGTACCGTTGTACGACGTTAACGAATTTGAATATCTGAATGTATCTGCGTCTGTGTTTCCGAACGCTTACAACCCTAATCTCTTCAAAGTAAGAGTGAACAGGCTCCTTCTGGGTAAGCTCGCTCCATCGTAGACTTTGTCTCTGTCTTCTCTGACCAAGACTAGAGTCAACAGCAAAAACATCTCAAATAAAAAAAAATCACTTGGGAGTGTACCTCATGCTAGGAGAAGCTCGTGACTTAAGAGTAACAGCTGCACGAGCCGATCTTCAAGGTTAAGCAACGCTTGCCAAGGTTGGTCTGTGGATGTCATCTTTACATGCCAAGTTTCCTCCGTGCCTCAGAAAGCACGTGAAGCCGTTGGTTCCGGCTGTCATTTGTAGTTCATTGGCAGTTGTTACGGATTCTCAGAAGCCAGTAAATCTGACTCCAGTCTTTCAAAGAAATACTGGTTTTATCCGGTACGGCAGGCAGCCGCTAAAGGAAAATACTGGAATGCAGCTGAATCCAGTTTGACTGGAAGCCGACCCCAATATATTTGGGAAAGGTCTAGGTTAGGCACTCATCTGCCTAACCATTACCTACCTCATCCCAAGTCTTATACATTAGGTTCAGTATGGCTGCATTTCGTAGAAAATATTACAAAATATCTATAAATCTAGAACATAACGTTCTAGGTACTATCTATACCTACGGGTAAGCCAGAAACATTTGCCACACTTTCGTGCTTCCAACAACCCAACTTCCGTCTTGCCAAGGAACATCGTGAGAGCCAATAAATCATACAGAGGATAAAGGGTCATACAGGCTCATGATTGTTTTTAATTTTTATTAAATAATGGGCTTGCTCTTGACCACAATCACGCCCGCTGGAAAGCGATGGATGAGGTCTATGATGGAGCGAGCGTGCCCAGAAGATGATTCTTGGATTCAGCCGCAACCAGTTGGTTCCAGCTGGATGGATCTTGTATGATCTGAATTAAAGATTATTATTTATTTATAAACTTAGGAAGAGGCTAAAAAAGAATGAAATCGATGATGTGGATTGCACAAGAAAAGGAAGTATGTCTCATATTTTTATAAATTAATCACAACACTTTTAAGAAGAACGCAATAAACTTGTCGGTATTCACACGTTACTCCTAAATACACAATACCGTTAGCTCACGATCGCACACGAGGATCGTGACGTAAACGTGTGCAAAATGACGTATTATTTGATTTAAATACTTTCTTTTTTTTTAAGAAACCGTGTTTGGAACTCTTGACGCGATAAATCCAAGGTTATCGCAAAAAATTAACATAAAGTGTGATATAACGATGCCGTATTTAGTTGAGAGTTGATAAGGTTAGAATAATAATGATAGATAGGTACATAATATCTATTTTAAAACATTCAATCGATAATATTATGCCATTTAATGCATAATTGCTATAAAGTTGACCCAATAAACGTTGTTGCTAAGTGCTCGATGTTGTACCTAATCTTTATAGGAGGCTGGCCACTGACCTTAACCCGTCAGAAACCGTCTTTAATGACGAATACACAACAAGAAGTAATAATGGACTTATTTTGTGTGTTTCCTGATAGCTACAACCTGGGGAGTCTTTAAGTCAAGAGTGAATAGGTTACTTTCTAGGCATCTTTGACCACATCGTCGCTCACCATCAGGTGAGATAGTGGTCAAACGCGTGCCTATCGTAAAAAAAAATATCGTCTGTCAGCGTGCAGCGGTTTCGCCCGCGTGAATATTGAACATTTATTTATTTACTTAATTAAACTTTTCGCACAAAAAGGTACAAAGGCAGACTTAATGCCTTAGGCATTCTCTACCAGTCAACCAATGGTGGTGAAGAGATTGAATGGCAGGTGCTCTCTTTGAGAGGAATATGATAAAAAAATATTAGTAAAAATATATCATAATGATAAATATAATGGGTACACAGTACAAAAATAAGAAAAAAAAATACACATTATTCCAAAGACACAGACTCCCGGGATAAAAAGTAGCCAATGTGACATTTCAGCCTAGGTATATATCTGTGCCAAATTTCATCTATACCAGTTCAGCCGTCATGACGAGAGTGAATACCCAACATCCATCCATCCATCCATACTTTAGCATATAAAAAAGTAGTAAGATTCTGTCTTCATCTCCTTTAACGAATAAACGCAAATCTACTTTCGAAGCTGCTAGTCTATTCTGTAAATAACCATTTCGATATCGACTTCACCTGAGTGACTAAGCTTACAAAGTGAACTTTATTTCACACGTCATAGGGTCTTATATTTATACGAATTGGAAACTCACCTCGGATTCCGCTGTCGAGACACGAAAATGTTGTTACAGAATAGCACTGCTGGCAGGGTTCCAATCGTTTTGTCGAGTTTTACATAACTCTTGGTCGTCTAGACATGCAATGTTTTCTAGGTAGACTGGTTAAAAGTCATGTAACATCAAATGGAACAGAATATAACCAGTAGGAAGCTCTCTGTTTAATATTTATAGTTTAACACATAAGTGCATAATCAGCCTGTTAAGTTACTTCTGGGAAAAGACTCCTCTCTATGAGAGGAAGTTATATTATACAGGGTTATTTGTAAAACACCGGCAAACTCTCAGGACTATGTTTTTAATATCATAACCAACAACTTTTGTTCTATGACTTTTGAAAATTCATCATATTTTAGTTCATCAGGATTTCATACAAAAATAAAAAAATATTTAAATTGAACGCTCTAAATGTTACGAAGTCTATGCGAAGCATAAGAAAAAGAATGAGCTTTTCATAGTTCTGAGAGGTTTTCGGTGTTTTACAAATAACCCTGTATAGTTTGAACTCAATAGAGAAAACACCACAATATCGTTTTTTTTAAATAAAAAGCAATTTATTAATTTTAGGCTGAAAACGGACGCAAAGGCCCATGTCTAGAGCAGTGGACGTCTTTGGGCTGGTTTGATAATGATAAGGTTGAAAATCAATCAGCACTTTTTGAACGTCAAACGCCCGTCACCACTTCCTAGTGTTTTAAGCTGGGAAGAAGTGGCGCAACAAACTCCTCAGCAACACATCTGTGTGTTCAATTTGATGAACTTGAATTTTTTAACGTCAAAGTTTACATAAATATAGTCCCCCAAAACGCCCGCCCGTCACCACTTCCTAATATTTTAAGCTGGGAAGAAGTGGCGCAACAAACTCCCCAGCAACACATCGATCTGTTAAGTCTGATGAACTTGAATTCAATACTCTTTGTAAATTAGAACTAGCTTTTGCCCGCGATTTCGCGCACATCACGTTTTTCCCGTTCCCGTAGGAATTTCAGGAATTCTCAGTGATCCTCTACTCTCCCTAAAGAACCTACATGCCAAATTCCAGCTTTCTACGACCAGTAGTTTCTACGACCAGTAGTTTCTACGACCAGTAGTTTCTACGACCAGTAGTTTCTACGACCAGTAGTTTCTACGACCAGTAGTTTCTACGACCAGTAGTTTCTACGACCAGTAGTTTCTACGACCAGTAGTTTCTACGACCAGTAGTTTCTACGACCAGTAGTTTCTACGACTAGTAGTTTCTACGACCAGTAGTTTCTACGACCAGTAGTTTCTACGACTAGTAGTTTCTACGACCAGTAGTTTCTACGACTAGTAGTTTCTACGACCAGTAGTTTCTACGACCAGTAGTTTCTACGACCAGTAGTTTCTACGACCAGTAGTTTCTACGACCAGTAGTTTCTACGACCAGTAGTTTCTACGACCAGTAGTTTTGGCTGTGAGTTGTCTGACAGTCACTCAGCAATAACGGAAGATTTTTTATATATTACTAGCTGACCCCACGCAACTTCGTCTGCGTCACATTTTCCCTGAATTTCGTTTGCTACAAACCTCACGGAGCCCGAGACATTTCCAACGAATGCAAAACCGTGGAAATCGGTTCGTGTGTTCGTTGGAGTTATAGCGTCAGGAAGGAAAACCCGACTTATTTTTAAATAATAGATATTGATTGATTTGATCACAAGTTTTAAAAGCTTTCTCCTTACATCATTACTAATCCTGTCTTTCTCAATAAATTCTTCACTTTCAAAGCCCGATAACACAGTCTCGTCATATTTCCTAATTGCTACTCCGTCAAGACAACACAGTAACACATGTTACTATCAGAACCTTTCAACAGTTGATTGGTACTTTATCGCTAAACCAACAATAAACGACGATAATTGAACCAACCCTCTGCATGTGTATTAGTGTTAAGTATATTTGTAGTTATTTTTATGCCTACGTGCGCAGGAGTGCGTAGCTTGAAAGCTTGGAAACACACGGTTCAGTAACCACCACGGTCGGTTTAAAAACGGTGCTTAAAATTGCATCAGCAATGTATTTGTTCTGTTTTGCAGTGAAATTTTTTCGCGCATCGCTGGTATATGTCACCTTTTTGAAGCACGATTCTCTTTAGTTAAGTTATTGGCAGCTTGCAGTACGAAAAAGTTATTTTTTCTGTGTAAGGAGTGTCGAGGCCCTAGGCTCTACCTCGACATTTCTTACACACTTTTTTTTTTGTTTTGGGGATAGGAAGTCATCCAATGACTTCTCCCGCTCTGGGCGGAGCGAGTGGGAGTGTCAGACTTCTACTGACTAAAACCCATCCATGTTCCTTCAGTGCCCTTTGTGTTCCGGAGGCGCGGTATCTCTTTCGAATAGTCCTGCAACTCCGGCAGGACTTCCTACACACTTAGGTGTTCCGAACCTGAAAATAAAATTCTCGAACTTAAAAAGCGTTAAAATTCTAATCACTATATCATCTTAAAATAAATCTCATGAATGTCAAAAATCTGTCAATATGTCCAATAAATCTCATGAAAGTCAAAAACCTGTCAAAATATTTAAGAAATTAGTTGTTTTGGACAGTTTCCAAAACTGCGACTTGCTTGCAGCGAACGAAAATGACTAGAATTGCCCCTCTATCAATATTCTGACTATCAATAAAGTGAAGAAAATAAATTTCACTAAGTATCCACCGTGGATTCATAACTCAAACGTTTACCGTGAAATCATTGTACAGTCACCAGCACATCATGCTAAACAATCTGTCAAATTTTTGTATTACATTTTCAACATTATAGCCACTGAGATAAAGTTTAATTTTGATTGGCAAAATTTGGAAGCTTCGGGTTCCTTGATGTGCTAGCGTCTGTACATTAATTATCAGAATTAAGTCACTTTCGAAATCGATTTCTAGGAATCAATCAAACTGCCAAAGAGAAAAAGAAAAACACTTTCTGGATTTTCCTATTCCTCGGAGCTATAGTGTTTTATCCATTGTCCTTATTGGTGTTATTAAATTAATTTCCCATTAACAGTGATTTTCGTGGAAGTATTAAAAATCGTTTTTACGAAGTTATGGGTTAAAAACCAAAGATGGTTGATGGGGGTCTTTGGTTGTATTTATCTATAACTTCGTCGGAATCCCCGACAAGTTTCCGAACGCTTACAACCCTAATCTCTAAAAATCTCTCAAAGTTAGAGTAAACAGGCTCCTTCTGGGTAAGCTCGCTCCATCGTAGACTTTCTCTGTCATCTTTGACTAAGACTAGAGCCAAGAGCAAACCCATCTCAAATAAAAAAAAGAATACGCAGCATTCGAAGGTCTCCTACGAACCGATGACCTGCTAAACGCCGCGAGAATCCGAGATGGGAGTTGCACAAGACCGGTCGATGAGGTGACTCTTGGGCCACCAGGGCATTAGACGCCTTTATAATAAACTAGCTGACCCACGCAACTTCGTTTGCGTCACATTTTCCATTAATGCTCGGCGCCTTTTAGTCTTAGCGTGATGATATGTAGCCTATATCCTTCCTCGATACATGGGCTGTCTAATACTGAAAGAATTTTTCAAATCGGACCAGTAGTTCCTGAGATTACCCCCTACATACAAACTTACAAACAAATGTTACCTCTTTATAATATTAGTATAGATATAGACTAGCTGACCCGCGCAACTTCGTCTGCGTCACATTTTCCATTACTGCTCCGCTCTTATTTGTCTTAGCGTGATGATATATAGCCTATAACGTTCTTCGATAAATGGGCTATCTAACACTGAAATAATTTTTCAAATCGGACCAGTAGTTCCTGAGATTAGCGCGTTCAAGCAACAACAACAAACAAACAATCAAACAAACAAACTCTTCTGCTTTATAATATTATATATTAAAGTATAGATGATGACAAGAAATTATTCACCTGTAAAACTATTAGTACCAGCCTAAAACCTAAAATAAACTGATTTATACAAGAGACCAGCAGTGCTATTCTGTAACAACATTTTCGTGTCTCGACAGCGGAATCCGAGGTGAGTTTCAAATTCGTATAAATATAAGACCTTATGATGTGTGAAATAAAGTTCACTTTGTAAGCTTAGTCACTCAGGTGAAGTCGATATCGAAATGGTTATTTACGGAATAGACTAGTGTTGTGGCGACACTTGAGGAAGGCCTGTCCTGCAGTGTACGTCTTTCGGGTGATACGATAGTGATGATGATGGACCACTCCTAGTCATATAGGGTACCTTTTATATGGCTGGGAAATCATCAAATGACTCCTCCCGCTTTGGGTGAAGCAGAAAATTCGAAAAAAATATTCGAAATTTAAAAGTCATTTATTCAAATTAGGCTGGGAGCCAGCACTTTTTGAACGTCAAGTTTTACACAGGCCCCTAAAACGCCCGCCCGTCACCACTTCCTAGTGTTTTAGCTGTGGAGAAGAAGTGGCCAACAAACAAACTCCCCAGCAACACATCTGTCTGTTACGTTTTAGGAATTAGAATTTATACAATACTTAGTATGCAAAGTAATATTAATGCATGACACAAAAAAAACTAATGTTATTTATCACTTGTCAGCTAGCAAACTATGACACTAAAAGTCGTTTAAAAAGGTGTTGACGTATGTGGATTAAATAAATTAGTAAAAAAAAAAAGGTTTGACCTTGTTTGTTTGAAGTTTGTTTAGTTTGTTTGTCAGATAAATAAGTAATAAAAAGAAATAAAAACAAAAACAATAAAAAGAAGAAGGGAGAATCAGACTCTTACTGACTAAAAATCCGTGTTCCTCCTAGTGCCTTTTGCGTTCCAGATCCGCGGTGACTATTTCGAACTAATTCCGCAGCCCGTAGTAGGTACCTAGTTTCTATTCTATGCACCTAACAATGAACACATAATTCCCAAGATGTTTACATGTACAAGCCAATAACTTACATTCACAATGTTACCATGGTCGAAACAGACCGCTACTCAACAGATAGATCAGTAAATTGACTTCACACATACATTGACCTAATTTCCCACAATTGGCTCCCTGTTGGCTAGGCAAATAGGCATTCCTCAGATTTCTGCATTCTCCGTTTGATTGGTACATTGTATGCACGATCAATAGGCTAGTTTCCACCATCAACAAATTGCAAATCTATTTAGTCGGTCAGTTTGACTATTGAAAAATAATTGTCACGTACTTTTTGTTTTTGTAAATCAATGAATATTGACTAAGCTAAAACGCATCAAAACTCAGGAGTGGGGGTTTGACGTCACGAGCGACTCCACGCACAAAAAATTATACCACGGCGTGACGTATTGAGAATTTTAAAAGCGTCGTACCTTCTTCAATTTTGTTTTACGTAACATAAATAAGAAAAAAAACGTGTCAAATATGTTTTGATAATCTAACTGACGGACTAATTAGATTTTTCCAGGTGGACAAGCCTATTACAGGAGACAGACTTTGGTTAAGAAAAGTTTTGGAGTGAAGCGAACCGAAAGACGCAGCGTTGGAAAGCTTTTTGTAGTACATGTCAAAGTGAAGGCTTGGGTGAAGTGATCACGAAGTGATCTATCATTCCTTCTTGATTACATGGATTGATAGATCACTTCGTGGTCACTTCACCACTGAGGGTCGTTCGGTCGGTAGCCGACCGGACTGTATGCAAGATCCAAAGGACCGGTTATTGTGGCAACACTCGGGGGATTGACATATCCAGCAGCACGTACATACTTCGTCTGATATAATGATAAAGATAGGTTGAGATGTTTAAGGAGCCCAAGGGTTCCAACACCTTCTTAAGCTGCTTTCAGACTACGCAAAAATATAATTAAAAAAAAAAAACGATGCCCGTCACCCGGTTTGACAGCAGTGCGATTCTGTAAACATGTCGAAGTGAACACAAAGGCAAAGTGAACGACAACTGAGCTGTCAAATCATACAAACAAGATGGAATGACAGCTCACTTGTCGTTCACTCCACCCAAGTAAACGATAAGTGAGCTGTCATTCTATCATGTTTGTATGGTTTTACAGCTGACTTATAGTTCACTCCACCCAAGTGATCACGGTGAGTTGTCCACAGAATCTGTACAGTGTGAACGTGTCCATAACAATGTATGGTGCGCGATTTTGGTGTGCTATGAGCTCTATACTATATTCTATTATATTATAGCGTAGTCTGAAAGCAGCTTAAATAGTATTTTAAAAACGTTCTTTAAAATTAATTGTTGATCATTAGTTGCTTAGTTTTATTTGCTGTAGCGAAAGCATTTTTTTTTTTCACTGTTTGTAGACTCGTGTTCTGCTACAATCTCACCTGGGAGAAACCGATGATGTGTGATGATTTTTTTCCTCTAAGCAACTTAGTCACTCGATTGACATAAAGACATGTGGCTATCAAGAAACATGGACTTCATTATTTTCAAGACATTTCACAGTTCCAGCGTTATTCTACCTACCCAGACATTCCAACAAGTCACAACTATATAAAGACAACATTGTTTTAAGAATTGGGCCATAAATTTAATGGCGATTCTGAATAAATCTGAGTCATTTTCAAACTACCGCAGCAAAAGCCAAGCCAAGGGACTGTCCCTGCTTGACGTTAACTTTATCATCAAATGCATTCCATTTAAAATAAATGCCATTGAACCATACAAACTACAAAGTTCATTCGATCAAAATAAAATACATGGTTTTCCTTAATTCCTGCGTTTACTTGAATCAATCTATTCTAAGAGGAATTAAGGAAACACATAATTCCACGAATTTTTTTTATAAAGTTGGTCTGAAACCGCAAATCTATATCATCAATACATATTTTAAAACAAAGTCCTCCGCCGCGTCTGTCTGTCTGTCTGTTCGCGATAAACTCAAAAAGTACTGCAGCGATATTCATGCTGTTTTCACCAATGGATAGAGTGGTTCTAGAAGGTTTTAGTAGGTATATAATTTGTCAAGCGGAAGCGAAGCCACGGGCATCAGCTACTAGCTAGTATCTATATACAGCCCTCGCCAAACTTTGTGACCGCCCTGAAGTTAGTTTTTCCGATGCGCAAGCTTCGCGCGGTGCTGTTTTTGTATGAGATTTATTACTGCGCCCCCGTTGTAGTTAACTTCAGAGCGGTCACAAAGTTTGGCGAGGGCTGTAAAAATTAATCCCTATTTCCCTTAGTCTTCGCATCACGCGTGAACAGCTGAACCGATTTCGCTAATTCCTTTTTATTGTGTCTGTTACTGTAAGGAAAAGGTTCTTATAAAAGAAATAAATGAGAACGTTGTAGTTGATGGGAGCGAAGCCGCGGGGGATAGCTAGTTTCCTTATTAAAGCTCAACAATTATTGATTCATAATTAAATTATATCATCATTCTAATTCTTTTAATTTTTTGTAGGTTTCAATTAATATTTAGTAACCTATATTGAACCAAGTTAACAGTAGTGTTTATACTGAAAATTTATCCTCATTAAGATAAAAAAGGCTGTTAGAAACAGTGCCACATGCAAATGTGGAAAGAAGTTACAATCTTTATGATATGCTGAAGACTGGAGGTCCTCCCGCAAGGTGGACCTCTGGTGAAGGTCACGAATTATCTAATAACTGAAGACAATGATCTCCTCAGTGACCGTCAATATGGCTTTCGCCGGGGACGGTCTACTGGCGATCTTCTTGTGTATGTCACGCACTGCTGGGGCGAGGCCATCGAGAGACACGGCGAAGCACTTGCCGTTTCACTCGATATCTCGAAGGCCTTTGACAGGGTCTGGCACGCAAGTCTACTCAGCAAGCTTCCTGCTTATGGCATCCCGGCTGGTTTTTGTAGCTGGATATCAGACTTCCTCAGTGAACGGTCAATCAGAGTCGTTGTTGACGGTTGCTACTCTGATCTCATGGCTATCGATGCCGGAGTTCCTCAGGGGTCTGTTCTCTCTGCAACTCTTTTCCTGCTGCACATCAATGACCTACTTCAGCCTGGTCTTGTTGGGTACGCAGATGACAGTACGGTTTCAGAGAGATACATGTCTAGCGCAACAACCAGCGGGGGTGAAGTTCGTTCATTGAGAGAGGCCATGGTAGAGCGGACAAATTTGACATTGAGCCTTGTCTCCCAGTGGGGTGACGACAATTTGGTCACTTTTAACGCCACCAAAACTCAGGCGTGTCTTTTTACCACTAAAAAGAGTCGTTTCGCCCAAACTCCTACTTTTCGGGGTGTATCTGTTCCTGTGACTGATCGGCTCGAGCTTCTAGGCATGGAGTTGACATCCAGTCTGAACTTCGGCGCCACCATTGAGTACAAAGCCAAAACTGCAGCCAAAAAGCTGGGCATTCTGAATAAAGTGAAGCGATACTTCAGGCCTGGACAGCTTTTAACCCTTTACAAAGCACAAGTCCGATCCTGCATGGAGTATTGCAGCCACCTCTGGGATGGCTCGGCCAAGTACCAGCTTGCCGCGCTTGACTCGGTGGAACGCAGAGCTAAGAGGCTCATCGGTGACGAAAAACTGGTGGATGCCAAGCTTCACAGCTTGGCTCATCGCCGCAAGGTTGCCTGCTTGTCGGTCTTCTACAGATTGTACTTCGGCGAATGTGCCCAAGAACTCCACGACCTCATTCCACCAGCACCCTTCTACCATCGAACATCCAGACGCACTGCAGCTTACCATCCCTACCATGTTGCTATTCCACGAATTCGCACTAAGCGATTCCAAACGTCCTTTATAATGCGGACAGCAAAAGAGTGGAATTCTCTGCCTGCGTCTGTGTTTCCGAACGCTTACAACCCTAATCTCTTCAAAGTTAGAGTAATCAGGCTCCTTCTGGGTAAGCTCGCTCCATCGTAGACTTTGTCTCTGTCATTTCTGACCAAGACTAAGGTCAAGAGCAAACCCATCACAAATAAAAAAAAAAAAAAAAAAAAAAACTTGTGGGCCAATTCTACGAATTTTTAACAACTTTCGGATTCGCATGTCAATCGCAAACTGTCAAGAAAGCCTTAATTTTCATACATTTTTGACAGTTTGCAAATGAGATGCGAATGTGAAAATTAGTAGGTAGAATTGGCCCACTGAAGTAAACTCGTATATTTCTAACTACCAGCCAGCGGCTTCGTCCGCGTGATCCCTAGGGAACATATTACTGGTATGAAAAGTAGCCTATGTAACCAGTAGTGCGATTCACTAAGGCAGAACATCTTTACAACCAAGAAATCAATCAAGATTTCTTGGTTGTAAAGATGTTCTGCCTTAGTGAATCGCACTACAGACTACCGCGTGTACCTGACATCGACGCACAAACGATTTCCATGGGTCCAGGGCATGATTCTGGACACCCCAGTGTTGGAATTTTTCGTCGGTTCTTTTCTCATTTTTTAATTTTTTTCAAGAGTGCCACAAATAGGTATCATCTCAGCTGAGCTGATATCTATTTGTGGTTTTATTCAGATTGCTCTTTTTAGTGAAAGTAGTTAATTAATTATTTTTTTATTAAAAATCTCATTGGGTTAGGTCAGAATAACGATTATGAGCAGCCTAAAGTAAAAAACCCTTGAAAAAAATGAAAAAAATTAGAAAAAAAACCGACGAAAAACTCTAAGTTTAGGGTGTCCAGAATCATGCCCAGGACCCATGGAAATCGTTTGTGCGTCGATGTCAGATACACGCGGTATAATCTATCTCTGTTCCAAATCGCATCAAGATCCACTCAGCCGTTCTGGCGTGGTTGAGTAACACACATCCAAACTTTCGCATTAATAATATAACTTAGACTAGCTGATGCCCGCGACCTCCCCTGCTTGACAAACTAAATACTAAAACCTTCCTCTAGAACCACTCTATCCATTAGTGAAAATAGTATGAAAATCGCTGGAGTAGTTTTTGAGTTTATGTGACTTTGACCTACAATATTGTTTAAACACGCGTATTCGTGGATGTTTAACAAATTCAGTTTAAATAAACATATGGTTTTGACAAATTACTTGGTAAACAATTGTCACGAATTATCCTTAAAGTTCTACGTTTTGGCTTAGGAGGTTCCTGAACCCGCTACCATTTTAAATTGTTACTCGAAAACCAGTGTTATATGCCATGCCTTAACACGTCATGGTAAGATCCTAGCTCTATCATTCGTAGACCTTTGGTCAGATAATCTGATTAGTCAGATAACCAAAAGGCGGAAACCGTTGACTCGGTGGAACGCAGAGCTAAGAGGCTCATTGGCGACGTAAAACTCGTGGATGCGAAGCTACACAGCTTGGATCGCCGCAAGGTTGCCGGTCTTCTACAGATTTTACTTCGGAGAGTGTGCCCAAGAACTCCACGACCTCATCTCACCAGTGGTCATCCAGACGCAATGCAACTTGCCATCCTTACCTTGTTGCTATTTCACCAACTCGCACTAAGCGCTTCCAAGCGTCTTTCATAATGCGCACAGCAAAGGAGTGGAACTCTGCCTCCGTCTGTATTTCTGAATGCTTACAAACCTTAATCTTTTAAAAGTTAGAGAGAACAGGCTACTTCTGTGTAAGCTCGCTCCATCGTGGAATTTGTCTCTGTCATCTCTGACTTAGACTAGAGTCAAGAGCAAACCCACATCAAGTAAGAAAAAAACATTCTAACGGATCTGCCGTGTTGCCTAATGTCTGCGTTTTCTTGCAGACGCAGCCAGTATTTGGTGTTCGTCTGGCTGCTGCTTATTTCTTTTTTTTTATCTGATTTTTATGTTTAGTCTTATAAATGATATTTATTTTGTATGTAGGTTAAAAAAACACTTTTAAACGACCAAAAAGTCATTTTAAACTAGATGAGGCCGATGTTTCCTAGGTGACTGCATGTCGATTCTGTAAAATTCAAACAACAACTCGCATTTCACGTCGCTATTCGCTCTCACTTCGCATAAGGTTCAAAATGACCTTGATTTTGCATTCTGTAAGCATCACCTAGGCACTTGCGAAGTGAAGTGAGCTCCAAAGCGACCAATACAGCTACTAGTGACTACCACACTCAACAAAATGTAAGTCAAGATTTATCGGTTTTTTATTTTACCAGTTTTTGACACAGAATTTTAGCTACTATGATGTTTAAATTATTATGATCTTATTTTAAGGAATTTGAGGCAGCTAATAAGTAAAAAAAAAACAGAAAACTCTAAATTCGTGACGTGAATATAATCTATGCTTACCTTACGAAAAAAAAATGACTGACAGACAAATCATTAGTAATCTGTGGACAATATTTTCATATTTTATTGCGTTGATTTGATGTTAATTATGAGTGGTATATTAAGAGTGCGTTGTATTGTTTTGTTTACGTTTTGTTGGTTTTTGATCGTTCAGTGCCGATAATAATTGTGAAATAATCATGAAGTAAGTTTATATTTCTGGTTGTAAAGTTCAAAAATAATTTAATTAAGTACTTAATTAAAGAAATGTTTTATTTTGTTTTCTAATCCAACAAAAATGTTTCATTCCAAATGAGACACGTTCCTCTCAACCATCGTCGGCTCAGGTTGAAACTCTGGTAGAGTTTATGGAAAGAAACCCTGGCATAATCACAATCTAAACACGCTCACATAGTCGTCATCTCGGGTTAATAAAGATAAACTTCGAATTTTGGTAGGTTGTCGACGCTTTTCTAGTTTATCCAAAGCATGACCTTCTTCTAATAAAGATTTAAACAAAAACATTCTTGCCATCGTTATCGCTTAAGTAGTATAGGCACTTATTCACCTTAAAAACTTTACATAAACACTATTAAACTATGATTTCTTCTATTTTCACTCGTAAAATAGATACTTTTAATTTGACACTTTGTATCGGGTTCGAGTGCGAAGTGAGCGTCGAAGTGACGGGGGAATTACCTTATAGAATGCCACTTTTTACGTCATCTCATACTTTATCTGTCAAAATCTCGCGGTCAATTTAGTTCAACTCGCAAACACGCTCGCAAGAGTAGCGCTAGTGTAGATTCGAATTATCAATCGAGTTTTAGAATGCCAATCAGGAAACTCACAGCGGATTCAGATTCGAAGTTTAGAATGAAGTCTTACAGAATCACACTGCTGCTCTGAGAAGAAACACCGAAACCAACTCAAAGGTCAGTCTCTTTTAAAGTCCATAAATGATAAATGAAATTTATTTTGTTAGTAGGTTGTAAATAACACTTTTACACGTCAATCTTTTTTGGTCATTTTAAACTAGATGAGGCCGGTGTTTCCTAGCTGACTGCTTTAAGAAGAAACACCGAAACAAACTCAGAGGGCAGTCTCTTTTAAAGTCCATACAATCGTACTGGTCAAATAAAGACTATGTTTTTGTAAATTCTTACTGCACTTTTTATTGTACTGTACAATACATTAAAATGAAAGCATTCCCAAGGGGTGGAGACCTGGTGTCCTGAAATACAGACCTCAAGTCTTATAATTATTTCTGTTACGTATTTTGTATTGATACATCTCTAATGTACCTTGACTGTGTTGTTGAGAAATAAAAATATCATATGATACTCGTCACATGAGTCCAATCATGACGTGTCAATATTGTTTCAGCTTTTCTCTAAAACAATAAGATTTTATCAATTCACTACCTTCTTTGGGGAAAATGCGCTCACAGCGCTGTAATTTCAACATCTGCCGGGTATTGGTCACCCCCCTAGGGATTTGATATTTCAACAATTTTCTGATTACCTATCTTGAAAATATATATTTTTTTTTATCATCAACTTTTTTTTTTATATACAACACGTGGAAACTCTTGGCCTAAATCTCACCTGATGGAAAGTGATGATAGAAGCGAGTTTCCATCCATTGAGATTTGAGAATCCTCTTACACAGAGGAACTGGCTATCATACCTCTAACTGCCGGAACACAACAATTCTGTTAACATTGTTGTTATGGCGACAGACTTAGACATGATGGCGGTAGCTTGCCAGGCGGACTTAGAACAAGTCCTACCACTAACCGTAAATCAAATGGCAACTCCCGCTCTGGACGGAGCAGAAAGGAGTGTTAGGCTTTTACTGACTAATCCATCCATGTTCCTCCTAATGCCCTTTGGATTCCAGAACCGCGGTGACTCTTTCGAACAAATTCCGCAACCCTGGCAGGCACTGGCCGTAGCGGGCCCCGTCTACTATGCTGATATCTAATATATCTGCTGATAATCGCCTTCGACTTGGAGTCATGTCGCTAGGTCCTACATACATTGCAAGATTGTAAAAATCAAGTGGAATCTACTAAAATAAACAAAGTTTAATCGCCATACGACGCGAGGGAAATCGAAAGTTTTACGATCGCCATAAGCCATACAATGTAAAGTTTAACTGCAAAACGACCCCTCCGCCCCTGAATGCCACACTACCCCTGAATGTATACAAGCTTAATTAAATTATGTATGCAGTTTCTATTCATGATTTTAGAAAGGAAGTCTTGACTAGGTACTATTTAATTAAAGGCCGATGGTACTATAAAATGTATTGTGTACCAAGTGGGCTAATTGGACATTAAAGTTGATTCTTACTACCGATGTATCAAGAGAATTTATTGAATACCAATTTAGCAAATGGGCTATTAAATAAGATGAGAAATCAATGAATAGCGCACCATGTGAATAACATTTAGACTGAAATGATTAGTTAATATTTCTCCGTTTCTCCGCTCCGCTGCCTCACTCAGCGTAATAGACAGGCGCCCTCCCAAAATTATACTAACAATAAATAATTTCAAACTGACATACATGACTGTGGGGTGTATCTGTGTCAAAGTTCCATCAAAGTTGCGGGCCCAGAAATATGTCTTTTTTTTATTAACTGAGATGATTATGTCTGTGGCAGTATAAAAAGGTATTCACTAACGTTCTCTTAAATTAAAATATGAGATTATGTTATATATCTCATATTATGATATAGTAATCATCCTTCAATCAGGCCTACGCATCAACGCCATGTCAGCCTGACCAGCAAATTGCAACAATATCTACAATCTCATTGTTGTCTACGACGCAGTAACAAGTCGATACAAGTGTTTACAGTACATCTGCGAGAAATGTACTAAAATTGGAAAAGATCTTATCACAAACAAATTTAGCTGAAGTCATGGTGATATGCGCTACAGTCATAAACACACAGTACGTACACGTTATTAAACATACATGCTTCAGTTGGACTTCAGTCATACATTTTATCTTTAAGTCACTGTACGAAGAGTAATCAATCAAAACGTTCTTCTTCTTGTGTGGGCAGTAGCAGTTCTCGTGTCGTCACGAGTTCTCGTGTCGTCACGAGTTCTCGTGTGTCTCCTCCCCACACACCCTAGTGTCAGTGTTTCTAAATCACCCCAGGACCTCTGACATGGTTTACTTGACGACCGCCATTTGGCACTCATTAGGAATCATTTTTAGGGTTCCGTAGCCAAATGGCAAAAACGGAACCCTTATAGATTCGTCATGTCTGTCCGTCTGTGTGTCTGTCTATCTGTCTGTCTGTCTGTCTGTCCGTCCGTATGTCACAGCCACTTTTCTCCGAAACTATAAGAACTATGCTGTTGAAATTTGGTAAGTAGATGTATTCCGTGAACCCCATACAAATTTTCACAAAAAAAAACAATAAATTTTGGGGTTTTTTTTTTTTTCATCGTAGCCATACATGTGGGATATCTATGGATAGGTCTTCAAAAATGATATTGAGGTTTTAAGATAATTTTTTTCTTAACTGAATAGTTTGCGCGAGAGACACTTCCAAAGTGGTAAAATGTGTGTCCCTCCCCCTTAACTTCTAAAACAAGAGAATGATAAAACTTAAAAAAATATATGATGTACATTACCATGTAAACTACCAGCGAAAATTGGTTTGAACAAGATCTAGTAAGTAGTTTTTTGGGGGCCGAGTCACCCGCGTCCGTAGGAGAATACCCTTCAGCGAATCCCTACACGTGGTCCCTGGGTGGTGCTAAACAGGTGACACTAACCGCCTCCGTGGTCTAGTGGTTATACCACCTGATTCAGACCCAGAGGTCCCGGGTTCGATTCCCAGCGGGGGCAAATTTTTTGCTCGGTTTGGTTGGTGGTAGGACTTCTTCTAAGTCCGCCTGGCAAGCTACCACCATCATGTCTAAGTCTGTCGCCATAACAACAATGTTAACAGCATTGTTGTGTTCCGGCAGTTAGAGGTATGATAGCCAGTTCCTCTGTGTAAGAGGATTCCGGGTGAAACTCGCTTCCATCTTCGGCCTAATCATCACTTTCCATCAGGTGAGATTTGGGCCAAGAGCTTCCCCGTTTTGTATAAAAAAAAAAAAAAAAAAAAAAAAGTAGTTTTTTTTTATGCGTCATATATCGTAAATCGCATCTTCTGCTTACGGAACCCTCAGTGCGCGAATCCGACTCGCACTTGGCCGGTTTTTTTTAATCAGACAATCAGGTGATCCAAGCCTGCAATGTCCTAGCCAAACTGGAAAACAACTTTCCAGCTATGCTTCCCGTCCCTGGTCCAAGCCATGGTCCGGAGCGAGACGGAATGGGACGCCGTTGCCTCCTTCTGCGAAGCAGTCATACTAGCGAAGGAGGTGGCGGAGAGGGAGAGGAGACCCTCTCGTCCCGGCCGCCGTGGTAGACGCCGCGGGCGTCGGGGGCCACCACCTGGTGACCTCTGGCCACCGTAGGCGGGGGTCTGTGGACCGCGAGCTATGGGTGGCTCGCCGTCCGTCCGTCTAGTGACGACAGGCCGTGTCGACGGCGCGTTCGTGTTCCACGCGCGCCTCAAAGAGAGTCAGCACACAGTGGAGCCCGAAAGGGCCGACGCCTGCCGGAGTCGCGGGACTATTCGAAAGAGATACCGTGGCTCCGGAACACAAAGGACAATGAAGGAACATGGATGGGTTTTAGTCAGTAAGAGTCTGACACTCCCTCCCGCTCCGCCCAGAGCAGGGGAAGTCATTTGATGATTTCCCATCCCTAGAAAAAAAAAGGCGGTCGCTGCATTCAGTGTCCGCGCGCCATAATGTTAACAGAACCGCACTGCTGTTCCTTACCCAACCGTGACGCTCAAAATAAACTCTTATATGTTTTCAAACGAGTACATTTCATTGACCATATATAGCCTTCATTAGTAAGCCTTATTATAGAAATGCTCTGGTGACCTCAATTCGTAATCTAAGACCGATTTTGAAACATGGAAACGGGCACGTCCGCCTTACTATAATCCTTGCTCAGTAGAAGTTTTTGGGGTAAACAGCGAGACTAAAAAGGCCACTTCAGTTGAATCATATAAGGATCATAATATGAATCATAAAACAATCTCTCAAACCTCATTTTCATCTTTATAGCTAAAGCTTTTTTTTTTAATTTTCCCAATCAACCTTGAACCTAATCAAGGTTGATTGATTGGGAAAATTTGACTGTTTCGGGTAGTTTGATGTGCTGGCTGAGTATGCTTAAGTGGCCGTTTTGCATAATTAGGACGACATGAAATCAAAAACAAATGTTCCTACTTCTTCTAAGCAATAAAATCACAGTAGTTACAATTTCTTCACTCGAAAATATTCGAAACATAAAGTATTCGTATGTTTCATGAATTATTATCAACAATAAACAACACAATACACACTAACTAGGTATGCAAATACGCCATGATGTAATTGATCCAGTATCTTCAAATATCCCGAATCATCATGACATGGATTTCATAAGACACTTATAATAATTCTTCTAAAATCTAAATCAATAATTATAAACTCTGATTACATGCAATGATTGACAAGATATCTACACTTATCGAGGAATGTATCTACTTACTGGGGATTTTCTCTAACAATTTTTAACTTCTTAGAAATTTATTAATGAACGAGCGACTACTAGTGGGAGTGGCATGTGTACTGTCTCATAATTATGCGACACCATTTACAGATGGTGGAATAAATCTTGATGTTACAATTCGAGTCATTCTAGGGAATTCTTGCTAAAAATGCTGCAATATTCAATTAAATTTTCTTATGGATCCCTAATTTTTTCTTGTGATACATATAGCCTATGTTCATATGTATATCAAGGATAGTGTAGCATTCCAATAGTGAAAAAAAAAATGTAATTAGTCCAGTAGTTTTTGAGAGAAATCGTAACAAACAATCAAAAAATCAAATCTTTCCTTTTATAAGTAATGTTAGTTTAGATTTAGATGATGATTGAACAAAAAAGTTAGAAGCCTTAGCGGACAGCCCATACCCACACAAACGGCTATGCGCGCACGAATTCGCGGGCGAAAGCTGGTTTGTACTGTACGGTGACAATAACGTGAAGCATATTTTTTTCCATAAGAAATTATTTTATAAGCGAACTTTAACGTGAAGTTTAAAAGCTCGCACTAGGCTCATTGGTCTCCCCGAACGATTTCCTACAACAAAAATGCTTTTTATGAATGGGAAATCATCAAATGACTCCTCCCGCTCTGGGTGGAGAGAAGGGAGTGTCAGACTCTTACTAACTAAAACCCATCCGTGTTCCTCCTATTGCCCTTTGCGTTCCAGAGCCGCGGTGACTCTTTAGAACAAATTCCGCAAAAACCAAAATTAATGGAGATTGTATCTTGAATTGTGGGCAAATAACACAGCATAGGTAACTCGAAGGACCTGGCGCACACACAATTCATAACTAATATTTGTGTGGCCTTTATTGCCTATAGCTGGCCTAACGTGTGAGGAAGCAAATATCATATTTGCGAAACTACAATACAGAAGAAATGTAAATAAGGAAAAAAATGTTTGCATGAACCATAGTTCGGTGAACGATTTCCAATTTGGTCAAACTAACTGTGATAGTTAACTAGAAATTAGAATCGTTTTTTTTCTACGAACTGTTTGTCTCTGGAAATGCGTCATTAAATGCAACCGCAATATTTTGGGGTCTAAGAAAATCCCAAACCCTCTGAGTAAAACCTAAGATATTGAGAATGACGTGCGAAACGGATGCAAAAAGAGAACTCAACTTGTGTTCATTTGATTGACGTCAGTGTCCACATTGACCATGAACTACGCTTTTGTATGGTCCATAACTTACTTTATATTTTACTGCTTCTAATTTCAAATGTTTAGTCTCTTCGTCAACTTTTTAGAATACATTGTGATTAATTTGTTGTTATCAGTTTAAAGTGAAAATTATGCAGGCGAGGTTTCTACGAAATCTGAAGTCATGTTTGGTGATTCTGCAGCCTTGTCAACATCTTTTAATTGCACATGGCTATTTTTAGTAACATACTAGTGTTACCTCCTTCCAAACATAGGAGCTCGTGGCTAAATTATAACAGCGATACAGGTCGATCTTCAAGGTTAAGCAACGCTTGCCGAGGTTGGTCTGTGGATGGGTGACCATCTTAACATAACGAGTTTCCTCCGTGCCTCGGAAAGCACATTAAGCTGTTGGTCCCGGCTGGCATTTGGAGATCTTTGGCAGTACCGTGTTACCCAGTTAATGGGTTGTGGAGGTAGGCAGTCGCTCCGCGTAAAATACTGGTATTGACTGGAAGCCAACCCCAATATAGTTGGGAAAAGGCTAGGCAAATGATGACCTCCTTCCAAATATCTATACTATATATTATATATTTATATTAATATTATAAAGCAGAAGAGTTTGTTTGTTTATTTGTTTGTTTGTTTGGTTGAACGCGCTAATCTCAGGAACTACTGGTCCGATTTGAAAAATTATTTCAGTGTTAGATAGCCCATTTATCGAGGAAGGCTATAGGCTATATATCATCACGCTAAGGTCAATAGGAGCGGAGCAGTAATGTAAAATGTTACGCAGACGCCGTTGCACGGGTCAGCTAGTGATGTTATAAAGAGGAGTAAAATTCCTAAACGGGCAGTGGGCAGGCCATATTGCTCGCAGAACGGATGGTCGTTGGGGCCAAAAAGTTCTGGAGTGGCGACCGCGTACTGGAAGACGCAACGTTGGAAGGCCTCCCACTTCCCCTTTGACCTCTGAGTTTGTTTCGGTGTTTCTTCTCAGAGCAGTCAGCTAGGAAACACCGGCCTCATCTAGTTTAAAATGACCAAGAAAGATTGACGTGTAAAAGTGTTAAGTATTTTTTTTTTTTTTTTTTTTACAAACATGTCCCTTGGTGCCTATTGGCCTAGCTCTAATCTGTTTCCTGCTTGATATGGAGGGAAGTGGAAATTATATTTATTTTTTCCTACTCCTCCGCTGTACTCTTCTGATTAATTTCGTTGCGGGATCCAAGACAGTTGAATCGTTTCTCCGGGAATCGTCGGGTTTCATTAGCTCGGCGTTTTTCTGGTGGTCGCCACTGTTGATTCTGGCTTTCAGGAGTTGCAGTGGTTGGGAATGTGTGGCGGGCTTGTCTTGATATGATGATTATGAGTAAAATTGTTTGTTTGTTTGTTTGAAAAACTTCATCTCAGGAAGTACAAATCATCTGCCTAGGCTTTTTCCCAACTACCTACATTGATGTCGGCTTCCAGTCAAACCGGATTCAGAGCAACTGAATACCAGTATACTCAAGAAGTACAAATACGATACTGAAAATCCCAAGTAAAGAAGTCACGAATATTCGCCAACTATTCGATATTCGGCCGAATATTGCGAACGATCCGGCCGAATACCGAATACGAAATCATGAAAAAGAAACGCATAATATTGCTAGTGGATGCAAATTATGAATGTTGAATGAGCGTTGGCAAAATATAAATCATGGACGCAGTACAAACTGGTCCAAAACCACACCGCACACCGTTAAAAGGTTGTATTAATGAACATGGTACCCGTGCGTATGAGGATAGGGGAAGGCCTTGAGTTGGTTTAGCCCCTAGTGCAGTTTCTGTCAGACAAGTAAGTTAGTAAAAGGGGAAGATTTTTCCAATATTCATTACTGTGAGTTAGGAAAGGCTCACAAATATATTTTTTTAGCCTAAACGCGAACTGACTTTTGTCAACGTGATAGTACATTTCTCTCTTTCGCAATTGTGAATTGCAACAGAGAGTATATACCTACTGTCAAGGTGACAAAAGTAACCAGCAATATAACCTTTTGATCCTGAAATAGTAAACTCATTTTTCTCATGAAATTAAAATTTGATCCTGAAATAGTAAACTCATTTGATGAAATTTACTACATATATCCAAAATGATTTGTTCACAATTAATCGAGATATTATAATCTTATTAGATTTATTACAATCTAACGCAGTTTGCATTTTTCGGTGATACAAATATTAATTACAGCTATGGACATTTCTTTATCCTAATTGGTTGATGGGCAATTTGAAGGAAAGACATCAATTTGTTTTCCGATTCATTGCTAATTTAATTAACAAAGCTCAAAGGTCTGAGACTTATGCTGTCATTTCCAAGCCTGAATGATAAATACGTCATCGATTTCAAGGGTAATCTTAGGAAATGTCGTCACCCAACATTTGTCAAACTTTAGAGATGCGCTGCGTATCGCGGGTTCGATTCCCGCATGGAACATATCTTTGTATGGCCACAGAAAGTTGTTCCGGGTCTAGCTGTATATTTGTGAACGCACCCACGATACAGGAGGACTTCCTAGTGTAGGGCAAGGGGTCTTAAAAAAAAAGAAAACAGATATAGGATTTTTTTTTATGGTAAGCGATGATGCGGTCTAAGATGGAGCACACTTGCCTAGAAGAAACCTATTCACTCTTGACTTAAAGACTCCCAGGTTGTAGCTATCAGGAAACACAAACATGTACATTTCATATTTTCAGTACTAATCCTACTAAACTATGTACACTTAAATAAATATAAAACTTCTAGCTAAAATATGACGTCTTATTTATCCAGATCGCCGTCGCGCGTCGACTGGAAGCAGAGGACTCGTTTGAGCCCAAAAGACTTGTGGTATTTGAGGACTCGTTTTCATAATTATAATTTATGTGTATAGGCCGATTTATTACCATAACAGACACACACACACATGATCCTAATTAATATTACAAGATTTAGAAGATTACTGGACCAGAATTTAGACGCCCACGCGATCGAGCGAGTTTTTATGACAAATCAATTGACAGGTAAGTGAACAAGCTCATTAATTATAAAATATATTGATCTACTAATTATCACGTGCAAGAAAACGTGTGTTTAATAAAACTGATCCGTCTCGTCCTCTGTGTGTTGTCGAAAGAGAAATCTTTGTACTTTCTTATTGAGATGTAGATAGGTACTTGAGATGAGACACAATTTCTATACATTCATACATTGATATGTTAAGTTGAAGATTTCACACGTACTTAGTAGGTGTTTCATTTTCCATTGCTAAAACCAGTGAACTTTTAATGTTTGTTGGGGCAATTTTAAAACGTCTTGTTTTGGAACTTGTAGACTATATTTTTATCATGGGAACTGTATATTCTTATTCACATTACCAACGAGTTGATATGATAGCCATCAGCAATTGGTAGTGGCATTCTACATTCAAATACAATACCAACAACCAGATGTGCCTTACCACAGCAGTAAACCTTAAAAGAATCACTAAGGATCCTTAAGGCCGTACCCTGACCAAATGACTTTGAGCATTTTCCCTCAATAACAGCGCAAGAGATACAATAGCGAATACGCTCTCGAATGTTGAATAAAATCGTTATAAAATCTAATATTGGTCGTTTGAAAGAAACATTTCTACCAAAATGTTCATGATTAAATTGCCTCTATCCATTAGTGTAAGTACAAAATCAAAATAATCGTTAGTTTTCGAGAAGATGCATGTTTTCAATAATAATTTCTCATTTCTGTAGTTTCGTTGTGAGGAGATTAATTGAACATCATACATAGTAATGAAAAATAAAAATCTACCAATTTGAAGCCAAGATTATGTAGAAATTCAATGTATTTTTATAAGTTGATATTTATTTCGGGAAAAGAGTTTAAAGCTCGAAAAACTGCTCAAAAAACGGCTAGCGCTAAGCTGCGTTTTGCACGGGGCGACTTAACGTTATAAATCTATACTAATATTATAAAGAGGTAAAATTTGTTTGTAAGTTTGTATGATTGTAAGTTTGTATGTAGGGGGTAATCTCAGGAACTACTGGTCCGATTTGAAAAATTCTTTCAGTGTTAGATAGCCCATTTATCGAGGAAGGTTATAGGCTATATATAATCACGCTAAGGCAAATAGGAGCGGAGCAATAATGGAAAATGTGACGCAGACGAAGTTGCGTGGGTCAGCTAGTATAATATAATCTGGAATCATCATTACGTCACAAATAATATTTTTTTCCTTAGAAATAATATTTTTTTCACAAATAATATTTTTTTCACAAATAATATTTTTTTCACAAATAATATTTTTTTCACAAATAATAATTTTTTCCTTAGAAATCTAATCTGGTTTTTTTTTTTTACTTGGTATTGGTTTGCTCTTGACTCTAGTCTTGGTCAGAGAGGACAGAGACAAAGTCTACGATGGAGCGAGCTTACCCAGAAGTAGCCTGTTCACTCTAACTTTGAAAAGATTAGGGTTGTAAGCATTCGGAAACACAGACGCAGGCAAAGAGTTCCACTCCTTTGCTGTGCGCATTATGAAAGACGCTTGGAAGCGCTTAGTGCGAGTTGGTGGAATAGCAACAAGGTAGGGATGGCAAGTTGCAGTGCGTCTGGATGTCTGATGGTAGAAGGGGGCTGGTGGGATGAGGTCGTGGAGTTCCTGGACACACTCTCCGAAGTACAATCTGTAGAAGACCGACAAGCAGGCAACCTTGCGGCGATGAGCCAAGCTGTGTAGCTTGGTATCCAACAGTTTTACGTCACCAATGAGCCTCTTAGCTCTGCGTTCCACCGAGTCAAGCGCGGCAAGCTGATACTTAGCTGAGCCATCCCAAAGGTGGCTGCAATACTCCATGCAGGATCGGACTTGTGCTTTATAAAGAGTTAAAAGCTGCTCAGGCTTGAAGTATCGCTTCACCATATTTAGAGACAAGGCTTAAGGTCAAATTTGTCCGCTCTACCATGGCCTCTCTCAAGGAACGAACACCTGGTAACACCTTCATTATGATGATCTAATAACTAGGTCCATCTTCCCAAAAGCGGTGGGACGAGCCGCACTGCAGAGTAGTTCAGAATAACTTACTGTCCACGTCTGCTACTACTGCTGAGCGTGCGAGCCTGCTGGCTGTTGGGTAATGGGAGTCGGGTCTTTGGCTTCATACACTACCGTCGTCGGCACTTTGTTTGACGTCACCACTTTCCGCCTCGCTGCTTCTCAATATTAAGGAGCCCCTTGTTGTTCTTCTCATCGCTGCGCGCACCACGGCTTTTCTTGTAGCCGCAGTGCAGGCTAATTGAAATTACATGATCCGACGAGCTCTCGTCACTGTCAAGATTACATGATTTATCACTAACTAAAGCCGAATACTCGTAAACAAGGTGACATATTACTGATAATCAGAAATAGCCTTATCCACAGAAGTTAATGAATGACCAATAAGTTTTTAATGATAAATCCATAAGCTTATTCAATCTACTTGATACTGACTTCCTTTGAATTAGAACTCATTAAATAGATTTGTGAAAAATCTCTGCGAACTTCTATTGCCGCTATAACAACAAAAAAATAAATTAAAAATAAAGGGCTCCCATACAAGAAACATATTTTTTTTCGATTTGAGGTTCGGAACCCTTTGTGTGCGAGTCCGACTCACACTTGGTCGTTTTTTGTGGCATTTATAATAGCTAAAACATTAACTATAAAACAGAAATATTAAATACTAACTGACCCGCGCAACTTTGTCTGCGCCACATTTTCCATTAATGCTCCGCTCCTTTTAGTCGTAGCATGATGGATGATATATAGCCTATAGCCTTCCTCGACAAATGGGCTATCTAACACTGAAAGAATTTTTCAAATTGGTCCAGTAGTTTCGGAGCCTATTCATTTCAAACAAACAAATATTTCCTCTTTATAATATTAGTGTAGAAAAATTCATAATCAATTCTTACAAGATGGCAACAGTTAGTTAGGCGTTATTAATTATTTTTTCTTTCTATATTATTATAATTTATTTTATATTATAATTTATTTCGATAATTGTTATGAACGTCATCTACGCGTTCGGATAAAATCGTTTTTTTTTTTTTTAAATTACCTACCAATCATAGTTTTTCAGTATCTTAACGTTACTAGGGCTACGCTAAAACAATCGTCGCTAGGTAACGGTTGCTAGGCTTTTAATTGGTTGATTTGGGGTAGTCACTCTGTACTATGTACGAATGTAACCGACCTAAACCCGATTGCATCACCCGGCCAAAATACGAACAGTGGCAAGAGACTCATAAATTAAAGACCGTGACTGTACATGCAGTGAAGGCACTAGCCTACTTTATTGCCTCTGACCATCTTGCTGGTGCCTTGAGCTTGTTCCACCCGACTTAAACCATGAGCCTTTCCAGACTATGCCCAGAGCGCATGTGCAGTGTATCACACCTTTACATAACCTATATGCCATCCAAAAAACTACTCCATTCAGAGTTAAGACATGATACCATCACAAGTAAACCTTAAATAAACTACAAATTATTAAATTACCTATTCAAAAATACAGCGAATCTGAGCAACCATATTTTATAATAGTTTATTACATGGTAGACTAACAGACCTCTAAAAATAATATGTCAGATTTTTTAAATAGTTCTGAGGCTCAAGACAAGTGACTAGTAGCGTAGCGAGAGCGATTGTCAAAACGTCAATTTACAAACGCTGTCGAAAGTCAAACGCTGTGATCAATCCTTTGTTTTGGATTTTTTAAATACCGATGACGTCACCATCACGAATAAAAAAAAAATTGGTAGAAACTCTCAGTGACTATGACATTAAGATGATCCATTATTATCGATGCAAGCGCAGATGGAGCCAGTTGGTGAGTACTTCCCAAAGTACCTACGGAGACGCAGAGATAACGACATCTTCTGAGAACGTGAGCGGCTCTGATTAGACTGATGACGATGGTGATACAGTGGAGAGGAAGGCAGTAGATCAACTCGGAACGTTCAAGATTTTCGTACATTACAGAATTTCATTTTTATTTCAAAGTTAATTATAAATACAAAGTTCTTCTCAATATGTTGTTTCTATAAATAGCAGAAGTCTGCTGTTGTGGTTGCGTTATTGTTGTTCGCTTTTTGTTAAGTACATTTTCTAATGTACTTAGACTATCAATACTTGATTCAAATCATAAGTTTTAAGGCCTATTTTTCTATGGACTCCAAAATTTTATTTGTTGTATTAATAGACATATTTTCCATGCACGAGCTGTCACTGTATGTATTTTCTAAACAATAGCTCTAACAAAAACTTACCACTAAAAATCAGCCCTTAACTGAAAAGAAAACACGTCTGATATCTTAGATAGACAGTCTCAAGCAACACAGTTGTATCAGCGATAAAAACAGTCAAAATTTTCAAAATGTGATTGACTTACGCTAACGAAAACTGTAATGGTCAAGTCTAAACATTTAAACCTTTTTAAATTATTAATCACTAGCTTCTGCCAGCGGCTTCGCCCGCGTGATCCCTAGGGAACATGTTCCCGGGATTAAAAGTAGCTTATGTGCTATTCCAGACTATAATCTATCTTTGTTCTAAATTTCATTAAGATCCGTTAAGCCGTTCTGGCGTGATTGAGTAACAAACAACCAAACTTTCACATTTTCATTTTTTTTTTCATTTTTTCTATTGATTGTAGCGTGTTGAAAAGTATACTATAACCAGCTCAGGAGTATAAAAAATAATTATACCAAGTTTCGTTAAAATCCGTCGAGTAGTTTTTGTTTCTATAACGGTTATACAGACAGACAGACAGACAAAAATTTTACTGATTGCATTTTTGGCATCAGTATCGATCCCTAATCACCCCCTGATAGTTATTTTGGAAATATATTTCATGTACAGAATTGACCTCTCTACAGATTTATCATAAGTATAGATACTCTTTTAAATCATTTAGCCCTTATTTTTTTTGGGATGGGAAATCATCAAATGACTTCTCCCGTTCTGGGCGGAGCGGAAGGGAGTGTCAGACTTTTACTGACTAAAACCCATCCATGTTCCTTCATTGCCCTTTGTGTTCCAGAGCCGCGGTATCTCTTTCGAATAGTCTCGCAACTCCGGCAGGCGTACGCCCTTCCGGGCCCCTCTATATGCTGACTCTCTTTGAGGCGCGCGTGGAACACGAACGCGCCGTCGACACGGCCTGTCATCATAAGAAGGACGGACGGCGAGCCACCCATGGCTCACCGTCCACAAATCATTTAGCCCTGAGTATAAGATAATCGCAATCAGGAAATAATCACAAGCAACGTGACCGAAGATTTCCAAATAAATTGGTATCTACCTAACGGTTCACCTGCAACCCGTCCTTTTGTTTACATTGTCTTAATTTGGTAAACAACACACGCTGGTTGATAACGCATACTCATTTTGTAAAACAATTCATAATCTTTTCCCTTCTCACGTCTCCTCCATTGTTCACTTGCGCAGTATCACGATCAGTGGCTCTAAACAAGCGATAATCTGTCAGCAGACCATCTTTTTTTATGGATAGGAAATAATCAAATGGCTCCTTCGACTCTGGGCGGAGTATCAAACTTTCACTGACTAAAACCCATCCATGTTCCTCCTAATAACCTTTGGGTTTTGGCTGCGGTGACTCTTTCGACCAAATTGAGCATCCCTGGCAGGCATTGGCCCTTGCTGGTCCCGTCTACTATGCTGATATCTCTAGATACAACACGCCGTCGACGCGGGTTCAGGTTTTTTACACGTGTAGCCTCTGGACACTCAAAAAGCCGTTAAGGCTCTTCGCGTCCAGTACAATAATGCATTCAGGATATTGTTGGGGCTGCCACGCTACTGTAGTGCTTCAGGGATGTTCGCGGACGCCCAGACTGAGAGCTTCGCTGCAATCAGGCGCAAGCAAGCAGCATCACTGTTGCGCAGGGTGCGTGCCAGTACTAACGGTCACCTGAGTGTCATTACCAACAAACTGGATTGTCCTTTAATCGTGTACTTAAGTCAGCTACATGCCCCTGTAACTGTTAATGTCTACTAACATAGTTGATAAGTTTTATGTTACTAACATCTTTGTATTTGTGTACCAACATAGTTGGTACGTTGTAATGTTACTAACAATGTTTTATAAATACGGTATACATTTCTGAAATAAATAGATAATTTAATTTTTAGTTCTTATTTTTATCTGACGGCAAGCCACGCAGCGCAACGCTCACCCTCCGCAGGCCCTGACCTATCCTACGGTTGACTAAGAGACAGTTTCATTAGTCCGTAGTCAACCAATAGTTAAAATTTATGGGCACTTAAATTTCGTAAATGTGCATAAACTCACAGTGACAAGCAAGCATGCCAAGAACTACCGTGTCAGTCAGTTATTGGGTTGTGAAGGTCTGGTAGGCAAACGCAGACGCTCCAATTAAAATAGTGGTACAACTGAATCCGGCTTGACTGGAAGCTGACTCCTATGTAGTTGGGAAAAGGCTAGGCAGATGATACTAACTGTTACTTTGGTGACTGTAGCAAAAGAAATAGATTCGAAAATTACCTCTTGACTTTCAAAAGCCGGTGTTAACCACCTCGAATGACCGAAACCTTCACGGGCCCCCGTAGGCACAGAGATACTCAAGTCCTATCTCCCAATCCATTGTCAATATCATGACATTTTCATGAATATCTGATAACGTCATGTGACGTCACAGATTCAGCAGATTTCACAAGAGATCATGTGCACTTTGTCATTTACTTTTATAACAATATCATCGTTATCTTACCGAAAGTCAATACGTAGCAGCGCACCCGCATGATTTAATGGCCTTTTAGTTTAAAAATAACGTGTGGGAATGACTTAATCAATTTTCTCTAGCAACCTAGCAACACGGCATTGTCTTAGAGTCTATTTTAAGTTTCCTTCTCTAACGCTTGCCGAGGTTGGTCTGTGGATGGGTGACCATCTTAACATACCGAGTTTCCTCCGTAGCTCGGAAAGCACGTTAAGCCGTTGGTCCCGGCTGTCATTTGGAGATCTTTGGCAGTCGTTACAGATAGTCAGACGCCAGAAAATCTGACACTAGTCTTGCCAAGGAGTACCGTTACCCAGTTAATGGGTTGTGGAGGTCTGGTAGACAGTCGCTCCACGTAAAATACTGGTATTCAGCTGAATCCGGTCTGACTGGAAGCGGACCCAATATAGTTGGGAAAAGACTAGGCAGATGAGATTTAAGTTTCCTTCTCGGTCTCTTTACACACTGTATCTACGTTTGTTATTCCACTCTTCTGTTGCAGGTCTGCTGGAAGAAATTTCTAATGATTGTGCCCTTTTCTCTGTATATTGGAAGGATGGACGGAGGAACGGACGTACAGATGGACGGACGAAATGACAGTTCTAATTTACGCTGACGTATGTTTTCTTTCTATGTTTGTTAAAAGTCGTGCCATTGACACGAAAAAGCAAAAGACTCCTATCCATAAGTACTTTGCACCTCAAAATCACTCCGCATTGCACGGTTTTAACCGACTTCCAAAAAAGGAGGAGGTTCTCAATTCGTCTGGTATTTTTTTTTCTTTATTTTTATGTACACCGATTACTCCAAGGTTTTTGATCCAATTTCTGTGATTTCTTTTTTGTTCGAGGCGGAATACTTGCCATATAGTCCTGTGAAAGTTTTATTCAGTTTGGTTCAGTAATTTTTAATTTTTTAGTATTTTTGCTTGGTTCAATTTCTGCGTAGACGAAGACGTCGTCCAAATATCACCACACTTAAAAGTAAAAAATTAAAAACTTTTTTACAAAAAATATAATTCTTCAACATATATTCTTCTTCCTGTCCGGAATCAACTCTAGTTTTCTGGATGTCTCGTAATTAATCCATCTCAATTAATTTCTATACTAAACTCCTAATTGAATAGTAACAGAGCCCAGCGCATAGGAGGGTCTTTATCTACGACCCGGAAGGTTATCGCCTGCATAACTTGAAGAAGTATCAGTCTGTTCGAAAATCGTTCACTATGTTAAAAGGTCAGTTACTTCAAAGTAACACGAGGTATGTCTTTGTTAATTGTTATTACTTTAGGAGAACATACAATATGTATAGTAAGACTTTTTTTATTTTTTAGGGACGGGAAATCATCCAATGACTCCTCCCGCTCTGGGTGTAGCGGGAGGGAGTGTCAGACTTCTACTAACTAACACCCATCCATGTTCCTTCATTGCCCTTTGTGTTCCGGAGCCACGGTGTCTCTTGCGAATAATCCCGCGACTCCGGCAGGCGTCGGCCCTTTCGAGCCCCTCTGTGTTGCTGACTCTCTTTGAGGCGCGCGTGGAACACTAACGCGCCGTCGACACGGCCTGTCGTCACTAGACGGACGGACGGCGAGCCACCCATAGCTCGCCGTCCACAGGCCCATGTATAGTAAGACTAGCTTTTGTCCGCGACTTCGTACGCGCATTTCTCGTTTTTTTCCGTTCTCGAAGGAATTTTGGGAAATCTTCTGTTAATGCTCCCCTAGACCCCTACACTCCCCATGGAACCTACATGGCAAATATCAGCTTTCTACGACCAGTAATTTCGGCTGTGCGTTGACTGTCAGTCACTCATCAGTGAGGGAAGAATTGTAGATACTGGAAGCACCAGGGTAGCCCGCGAAATTCAAATATTTTTATGTTTTTTGCAATTTGCCGGTCAGTGTGAAGCTGTATGTTAAATAAAATACAATTCGCGGCCGTAACGCATATTTATCTAAAGAATTATACCCATTTTAATTTTCAATATAAGTAACCCTCTATGTTCATACAACTCGATTGAATGACTTTTTCACGAAATCACATTCAATCGAGTTATATGAACTTAGAGGGTTATATTGATGATTCAAATGGTTATAATCCATTAGATAAATGCTCTTTACGATCGCGAACCGTATTCTGTTCAACATACAGCTTCACAATGACCTGCAAATTGCAAAAAACTTAAAAATATTTGAATTTCGCGGGCTACCCTGGAGCATCCACCTTAGTAAGAAAAGTGAAGGAATATACAAATGTCCTTAGAAAAGTCAAATCACATTCTCCCACTGCTGAGCAACTGGTACAGACCTGAGGTAATATTATTTTGACTGCCTTATTCTTGGTTTTTCGTTGTTTCTTTAAAATAGTGTGGTTCCTATCTCCTCCGTCTTTTCACAGGGCCCCTCCCTTTCTCTTTCTTCCTGCTTTTTCACTGCCCTCACAGTCACGTCCGATGAGCAGTATCAAGAGCGGTGAGCAAGATTCCTTCCTATGAAACGCACACCGTCCGAAAACCCGTACACTGCTCAAGTCTCCGAACGGTGTGCCCCTCTCGTGTCCCTCTTTGTCTGTTCTCTCACTTGAACTTTGCCGGCTGAGTGAGTAACTCTATCAGCAGTGCTCCAAGATTACTGTGACACACAAGCCCCACCACGACGGCAACGTGGGGACACCCTCGGTGGGGTAACTCCAACTCCTTATCGCCTTTTGAACCTTGAATAGTTTTTCGTTGACAATCAAGCAAAAAAATAAGGTTCTCTCTTCTCCCGGCTTCTAAAGGCTAAGCATTAGTATTCCTCTAAGTTATTAAAAAACAGAAGAGCCCCCATGAAGAAACTAACATTAAAGCTATTCTAATGTACCCGCGTCGTCCAACATTGCTTCGACGCTGTAATAGCTACTCTCCTTAAAATAACATGGTTATAACCAGAAATATCAAATGCAAAGACAAAATTGTTACAGTTTACGACGAAAATCATCAAAATTTATGTCCCAGACATGTCTAATTGTCTATCATGGACGATTTGTGATTAGCGGGGCTTTACAAGCCACAAAAACGTCTGGCCTTGGCTCAAACCCAAGGTCCACGAGACCACGGCTGTCCATGCGTCATCTAGGGCAATAGGGCAGTTTGAAGATAATAGAAAGTATTATCAATACGTGACTCATTAGCAATTGATAACAAATTATACTCTTAAATGGTTATCTACGTATCGACGATGAGTCAGTAGTTAGTACTCACCTGCCGTAGCAAAATATTTACAGGTTCCAAGAAAGAAGAGTTGCTGGATATTCCATGAGATTAGTGGATTTATCAACTTATGAAATAGGGGACTTATTGTTTTGACGGAATTGGAAATCGTCAGAGAATCCCATGTTTGTATTCTAAAGAAATAAATGTTAGTTAGTGCGGGTTCTTGGTTTTATCTCTGTTTACCTAATAGTGCGTACGTCTGATTTCCTCTAATTGATTACGTGTGTGTTTATGACCAATTTTTATCTATACTTATAATAAATCTATAGAGAGGTCAATTCTGTACATGAAATATATTTCCAAAATAACTATCAGGGGGTGATTAGGTATCGATACTGATGCCAAAAATGCAATCAGTAAAATTTTTGTCTGTCTGTCTGTCTGTCTGTCTGTCTGTCTGTCTGTCTGTCTGTATAACCGTTATAGAAACAAAAACTACTCGACGGATTTTAACGAAACTTGGCACAATTATTATTCATACTCCTGAGCAGGTTATAGTATACTTTTCATCACGCTACAATCAATAAGAGCAGAGCAGTGAAGGGAAATGTTGGGAAAACGGGAGAAGTTACTCCATATTTAAAGCTTCCGTCGCGTGTGCAACCTTAATGGTGAAAGCTACACAGAAATCATGTATGACGGAAATGTTCTCCTTAAAATTATATAAAAAATATCCCACGACAGCATATGTCTATCTTTTATGATTGGCGCATAATAAAACGTGATTGACGCGTAATAGTTCGAAGCTTCCTGATTATATTTGTCTTATCTTACGTTTATAACACTCTCAGTCATCCCTAATTAAAAAAAGTTAATATTATTAACTATTCCATAAAAAAAAAAATAGAAATCGGTATAGAAACACCAAAGTTATACATGAAATACGCCAATAATAAGCCATCGCGCGTGAATACTGAATCATGCTTTAAGGATTATTTTTGTGTATAAAGTCGCGAACGCACAGGCAGGCGACTAGCTTGGCGCCTAGAGGCTAGCGAGTAGCTTCGTAAAACGGCTTACGACAGTTTGCAATATCCTTTAATAATTATAATGTCGAGGGGAAGATGGTTATAGTTTCGCTTTACACCAAACGAGTAGTATTATAAATGTGAAAGTTTGGTTGTTTGTTACTCAATCACGCCAGAACGGCTTAAAGGATCTTAATGAAATTTAGAACAAAGATAGATTATAGTCTGGAATAGCACATAAGCTACTATTCATCCCGGGAATATGTTCCCTAGGGATCACGCGGGCGAAGCCGCTGGCAGAAGCTAGTAGTAGCCTAAAATAGTAACTGATTTTTTCTGGTTTCCTGACTATACAGCTATCGTCAATAACTTGCCTTTAAGTACATATATCATTTCTTGTAATTATTATTTCTATACTCAGAGTCAGAGTTATACTTTGCATTGATTAAAATGTAAAGTATAACTCTGACTGTCTGTTACCTCTTTACGGCTAAACTGAGGAAACTGGGATGGAACTTGACACTCGAGTAGACCATGGAATGCTGTAGCCAATCTTGATGACAGGCACCAAGCTCGTCCCGCCATCTTCGCCTTGGTCTCCCGCGATCTCGTTGAGCATTCACTGGGACCCACATAGTGGTTGCTAAAGCTCATGAACAACAGTGCGATTCTGTAAAAATGTCGAAGTGAAAACTTAGGCGAGGTGTACGACAAGTGAGCTGTAATACCATACAAACAAGATGGAATGACAGCTCACTTGTCGTTCACTCCACCTACACGACATGTGACAGACGTGTCCGGCTCAGTCCCACTTTAGTTTTGCTGCTCTTTCAGTGGCGACGGCGATTTGTGTTTGGTGAATTGTGTTGCTAAAAGTATGTATAACATAATTATGCAGGAAGGTATAATTTACTTTGAAATTAGAGCAAATGGGTCAAATTTTAAAAAATAAACATTGTATCTTATCCCACGTGTGTAATCGTCACTGTAGCTAATAGCCAGTGAACTGTCGCCTGATTGCCGTGTGAAGCACCGGTTTTCACGCCAACTACAGTTTATCCAAGCACCTCGTCATAACCTTACTTTTATGTGTTTGTCGATTATGTAAACATGGTTACTTACACCCAGTTTAAGTCTCAACTTAAACGTGAATCAACAGCGGTTCTAAAAAAACCACTTTAGCAGAATCATAATAGTACCTAACCGCACAACAATCTGTCAAACATTTTCATCTTTATCGCTAAAGCATTAGGTTCAAGGTTGATTGGGAAAATTTGACAGTGACCGGTAGCGTGATGTGCTTTCTGATTCTGCTAAAGTGGCCTTTTTAGACACGCTAATCTTGTTACTAATGCATTCAATTAATCAAACTGCTAACTCCTGATTGACAATAGGCTTGTGTCCTGAAAAAATATAATTAGTCCGTCAGTTAGATTATCAAAAAATATTTGACCCGTGTTTTTTCTTTTGTAACGGGAACCAAAATTGACGAAGTTACGACGCTTTTAAAATTCTCAATACGTCACACCTTCGCATAGTTTTAAGTGAGTCGTGACGTCACGAGCCCCACTCCCGAGTTTTGATGCGTTTTATCTTTGTCAATATTCATTGATTTACAAAAACAAAAAATACGTGTCCATCCATTATTTTTCAATACTCTAACTGATGGACTAAATAGTTTTGCAATCTAGCCTATTGACACATACATTTTCCGCCGCGAAACTGGTCTAAGTCGCTAGCAAGGTCAGGCAAGGTCTCAGTCCACCTTGCCTTGCTTGCTTGTTTTTTTTTTCTATTTTTTTTTTGTGCTAGTTGCGCTGGCTGGTTGGGAATTCACTGCATGCGGAAGCCACAGCCCACAGTCCTGGTCGTTGTTAGCAATGGTTGTTCAGGTTTTGTTCAGCAAAGACATACCTATTATGTCGGCTGGGCAGCCGACATTTTGCTACACAAAGATCTTTAAATGGTGAGGATACCAATGACTTTTATTTCTATCTACCGAAGTTTCCATTAGGTACTGGAATTTGTTTTCTCCAAAACAAATTGATGACACTCTGTAGGGAATTAAAAAAAACTCAAAACGATCCCAATTTGAATCATACACACCGGGACGAAATGGCTGAGGATTTTGGGCCTACCAAGACATCCAGCGACAAGCCGCGTCATCCCACCGCGGGATCTAAGCGGCTAGTGTGCTGGCTGAGCAGTGGCAAAAACCTCTGCCATTCCGTTCCTGTGTACGTAAACCTATACTTGTCCTCTCTGACGTCTGTTAACATCCTGGAGCAACAAAAAAACAACGACTTACTTTGACGCACTTGTCTGTGGTCACCCAGCGCGTCAATAATGCTTCGACGATGGCGTTTATCGCGTTAAGACCGGACGAGATTATAAAAATAGAGTATGTGCTTATCGTGTGTCCCTTTTGGTGGGATAATGATGCTACCTGTTCAGATGTAAATTCCATTGGATAATGCTTGCAACGACGTACTTAGCAATTGCATCAACATAAGAATGTTGACTACTAGCTGACCCGCGCAACTTCGTCTGCGTCACATTTTTAATTAATGCTCCGTTTATATCGGTCGTAACGCGATGTTATAAAGCCTATAGCCTTCCTCGATAAATGGGCTATCCAACACTTAAATATTTTTGAGTAGTTCCTTAGATAAGCGTGTCCAATTAACCAAACAAACTCTTCATCTTTATAATATATGCTAATATTATAAAGCAGAAGAGTTTGTTTGTTTGGATGAACGCGCTAATCTCAGAAACTACTGGTCCGATTTGAAAAATTCTTTCAGTGTTAGATAGCCCATTTATCGAGGAAGGGGAGGAACTAACAAAAACTTTATTTTTTATTTGGAAGTCGGTTGCATTTTTTTGTAAAAAGTACCTATTTTATCTTACTCTCAATTAGGTACCTACATGGTTGACTCGTATATTTTCCAAGCTTTCGTCAATATTTTTACCGTTATCACTGTTTCTCACATAAACAGATGACGATCCCAGTTGACTAACATTTTATTTGTTAGTTATCTGTATTATTCTGCGCAGTAGGCGTAACTCGGTGAAAACACAGTCTAGTCATCGACGTACATTTCCTGAAAACCCGCAACCTTGAGTTACATAAACGGTTTGCCAAGCCCTTAATATTAGCAGACGTTACTTTCCGATAGTTTATCTTGTAGATAAGATAATCCAGATATTTCAGAAGCCGCGCAGGTCAAGTTTTCCATGATTTGCGATCACTGTCCTCCGTACTGCGTTTGCAGTTTTGATAGGTATATGTATTTGAGAATTTCTTGGGAAATATTTGAACTGTGACTGCTGAAAGGGCTGGCTGCGGCCATGGCTTAGTGTTTTGCAACTTATGCAACTTTGTAATGCAACTTATATGCAACATGTTAAACGTCTAGTGAGGCGTGTAGTTAGGTGTACGCGTAACAATGGTAATGTTTTCTAGAGAATCCGTGATCGTGATGTGACATCCATGACATGAGTCATGCATGTCACCGAGAGTTTTCGACGTCTTTTCCGGACTAAAATAAAAATGAAATAAGTAAAGTAATCTTTAGTTCGGATGAGCAACATCTATATGGGTAAGTAAACTGAATTTTGAATTTTAAAAGATAACTTATTCCTATGTTAGTAAACTTATAATATATTTAGAGAAAAGGATGTTGTTCAAGGTACATCTCCGAACAACATCCCCTAACAAAGGAGAGTCGTACCTCTCCGCTATGGTCTTCAGGATGGAGTTGGAGCTGACCCGCACTCTGCCGAGCAAAGAGGCAGATTTCTGTCTCATAATGGCATGAAATCCATCGACGTGTGCTTGTGCAAACAAAAGGGTAAAACGAAAATAAAGCAATGATGACAGAGATAGAAGATGAACACAGATGGTATTGAAGTCCTGTCCACCAATTGCAATATACCTGCTACTCCTAAACGTCGAAAAGCGTAACCCACATTCAGGGGGCGTTCTCTCTATATGATTAACGTAACATGATTACTGCAAGATTAATTTTATATTCATTTTCTCTGAAATAAGGGTTATAAAATCAATAATTTACAACCATTAAGATAACGTTCTATGATCAATACTTTTTCTGCTAATCTGTCAAGCAAACAATAATGAATCAATCCGTGTTACGAAATGTATTGGCAAATTATGTGATTCCCTGATGAAGAGGTTTACTATTTATGTACTATTGACAAATATGTTTAATTTTTTAAATTATCTATTTTATTTATATAACTATACATACTTTATTGTACACCAAATTAAAAAGTTTATTAACTCACAGACGTTTGCTTCATGGAACTTTTCAGACGGATTATTAAAGAAAAAATGTAAACTTGCACAAAAAGTTTATGGTTTTCTTTGGCGGAAATTTCATAAAGGAAACCTATCTACATATTTTTTATTTTATTTGATTTCAGTGTATTGACATGAATACTTACGCTTTTAAGTTTTTTTTTTTTTTCTTTTTGTTTCTGTAATGTGAATATGGACACATAGCCAAAATTTTTTTTTTTCAAAAAAACAACAATTACCTTTTATAGCATCTCTACCTCTCTATCTATATTCTCTTCTTATATATAAAAATGAATTGCTGTTCGTTAGTCTCGCTAAAACTCGAGAACGGCTGGGCCGATTTCGGTAATTCTTTTTTGTTTAGTTCGCCAGAATACAGGGAAGGTTTAAAAGCAAAAAAAAAATGGGTAGCCAGTTGACGGGAGCGAAGCCACGGGGGACAACTAGTTTGTTATATTTTCTCTCTAATTGTAGTAACCTTCGATGTAGTGACGTCAAGATTCGTTCTAGGGTAAAACATCTTTACGAGCATCTTTACATTTTTACGAGCCAATATGATAGCTCGCAGGTTTGCTAGATGTTCGAGGGGGGTAAAAGTGACACTTTTTAGAGCTTACTGTACATATCTCTACACCTGCAGCCTGTGGAGTCGCTACACAAAAAAGTGCTATAGCGACCTCCGCGTTCTCTACAATAACGCGTTTAGGATTGTGGTGGGGCTGCCTCGTTTCTGCAGCGCCTCGGGCATGTTTGCAGAGGAGCGTACCGCTTGTTTTCACACGACTATGCGCAGGCGGAGCATCTCTCTGGTGCGCAGAGTACGGGCCAGCTCCAACGCAGTCCTAGCGATGATTGCTGACAGGCTGGACTGCCCCTACATGCTGCAGGTATCAGGTTTCAGAAAGCAGCGCAGTACCTCTACAGCTTTACTGGATGTTACTGATAGTGTGCTGTCTGCCCAGGATAAGGGGATGTGTACATTGCTGGTTTTACTCGATTTTTCCCGTGCATTCGACGCAATTAATATACCATTACTACTATCTAAGTTGACTTATTACGGTTTCGACCCTGACGCTTTACAATGGTTCCGGAGCTACCTCAGTGATAGGAAGCAACTTGTAGATCTGCGTTTGGGGGATGGCAGCACACTTAGATCGGCACTCGGTTGTATAGAGAGAGGAGTCCCACAAGGCTCTCTATTAGGACCGATTATCTTTATATTGTACTGCGCCGATATAATTAAATGTCTTGAGAAATGCAGGTACCATATATACGCCGATGACGTTCAAGTATATATATCTTTTTATCCAGATGAGTACGATAGTGCCATAAAAGACCTGAACGATGATCTTTGCAGAATCGCCGCCTGGTCCAAAGATAATTGCCTCTCACTAAACCCTAACAAAACCAAATTCATGGTTCTTGGCACCAGACAGCAGCTAGCTAAACTACCCGCAACTTTGGTGGTCGAACTCATGGGCAAACCAATAGACCGAGTATATGAAGCGCGAAACCTTGGTCTTATTATGGACAAGGACCTTCGCTTTGAAAAACATGTCGCCGACTCAGTGCGAAACTGCTTCTACCGCCTCAAAGTCCTGTATAAAATAAGGCCGTACCTATCTGAATCTCTTCGGGAACAGCTTGTGGAAAGTCTGGTTTTGTCCAGGCTGAACTATGCAGACACGGTGTACGGCCCGCGCCTTTTGGCTCGTACAGACCAGCTAATTCAAAGGGTTCAAAACGCTTGTTGTCGGTTTTGCTACAAAATTCCTCCCAGAAGCCACGTAACGCCTTTCCTGAACAAACGCTTTTCTCTTAAAATGAAATCGAGACGCAAACTACACTTGGCCTGCCTGTTGTTCGGTGTCGTTAAAACACAAAAGCCAGACTACCTCTACAGTAAGTTAAGCTGGATAGCTAGCAGACGAGAATGTGTGAGACGGCAATGTTCGCAGCAACTGTCATCACAACCCCACAGTACAGCAGCTTTCAGAGGCAGTTTCCGTTATGCAGCATCCAAAATATGGAACAATCTGCCACCGCCTATTAGAGCAATAAACACAATCACTGCCTTTAGAAGACGTTTACGGCAGTATTTAATAGACGCGCAACGGAAACTAGACTTAATACAGTTGAACGTCTCATTAATATGATGTCGCGCCAATTTCTGGCTACACCAGTGTTGCCGCTTAGGGAAAAATAAAGTCACCAAACTTCTACCAAAATGTCACTAGATTGGGTGAAAAATTAAATTAAAAAAGTCACTAGAAATCACTAAATTAACTGATTAAAAGTAATTCAAAAACTAAATGAAAATCAACGAACAATTATTTGAATTAACCAAAAACACTAAATTAATTAGTTGTATTAAATCTTCATCTATTAACACAGTATCATTTTCGTCCAGCATGGTGGAAGTGGACGGTTGCTCTGTAGTTGCCGTGGAAGTCGAAGCTTGCGGTGCCATCTACTTCCATATTGTAATATGCACAGTATTCTTATTTATGTTAGGTTTTCATCATTTGGGACAAGACTTCACTGGGTAAAACAACTTTTGCAGGTTTCTTTTCAACATTTTAGCTGATTCCGTATCATTCGTATTGAATTCAGAGTTGTTGTTGCTATCTATTTCGTAGTTTTGATTTAACAATGTTCATTAAAGTGATCTCAATTTCGTCCTCATTATAGCTAAGTTCAACACACAGTGCACGTCACCGTTAGGTTAGGTTAGGTCTTTAATAACTAATTTTCTGGCTAATTAAATATAATAAGATAAATAATATTATGTACTGTTGTGTTGATCATGAAAAAGTCGCTAGAAGTCACCAGACTATTTTTTGTCACTGAATCGTGAAAAAAAGTCACCATAAACATCAAAAACTCACTAGATCTAGCGACAAAGTCACTGAAACGGCAACACTGGGCTACACACAGTCCGCTGTTAATAATTTACTAATATTATAGAAAAGCGACCTACATGTGGTTTTACATATAGGTACTTTTGCTTAATTGGATGACATTTCTTGTTTGCGTTATTTTCTTTCATTTGCCTTTTTTTTATACATTATATATCACTGGACACGAAACTATATTTATGTATCGTTTATTACACTTAAACATATTATGTATTTACCTGTATATTTAATACCCTACAAAACTGGTTGACGTCCGTACACTTCAACGTAAGGTGCAGTTGAAAATCAGCGTCAGGCAGCACCTAGTTGTCCGGCATTTTGCTGAACTGTACCTATTTGGCGCAGCCGCGGGGCACACAATGTTATTGTTTTCCAAACTTACTTTTATACCCTTTAATTTTACCTACATTGTGTGAATCCGTGTGTGCCGAATAAATTCGTTTCTTTCTTTCTTTCTTTCTTTCTGCATTGCTGCAGCAGACATGTTCAGGCAAAGCCGTTTAGCAGGCGTTATTAAGAAAGAAAAATTTGTGTATTCATTTTAGTTATTGTGATTTTGACATTTGAATTTTATAGTATTTTATTTTGAATTTTATAATTGTAATTTGTTCTGCTTTTATTTTGAATGTTTGATATTTATTATGAATTGTTTTATTTAATATTATGTACCTAATTGTAAAATATTTTGTAATTATCTTCTATGGGCCTAGTTACCCGAAATAAATGTTTTTTTTTTTTTTTTTAAATACAAAAATCATTTAGCACTGTATACATAAGTCGTACTGATGATATCACTCGTGGATAAGCTTAAGATCAAACCTACGGAAGTTTGATAGTAGGCCTACCACTCGTTGCCTCCCGCGGCTCCACCCGCCTGTGTCGGAAATTATCCGAACGTACTCCCAAAATAAAAGTATCCTATATTATATTCCAGGATACGTTCTACCCGTGGAGCTTGTGGCTAAATAAGAACAGCCGTACAGGTCGAACTTCAAGGTTAAGCAACGCTTGCCAAGGTTGGTCTGTGGATGGGTGACCATCTTAACATACCGAGTTTCCTCCGTGCCTCGGAAAGCATGTTAAGCTGTTGGTCCCGTCTGTCATTTGGGGATCTTTGGCAGTTGTTACGGATAGCCAGAAGCCAGAAAATTTGACATCAGTCTTGCCAAGGAGTACCGCGTTACCCAGTTTCCAACTACATTGGTGTCGGCTTCCAGTCAAACCGGATTCAGCTGAATACCAGTATTTTACGTGGAGCGGCTGCCTACCAGACCTCCACAAACCATTAACGTGCTAACACTGTATTTGTAGACCAAAGCTTGTTAATTTAAAAAAAAAAATCGAAAACTATACTAAATAGTTGTTATTATCAAATTGTGGCGCCAAAAGCAATAGATTATTCCATTCTAAACCAAACATTTCTTAATGTAAGTACCAACCGAAGTGAAGAAATATTGATTCTTTTATTGGTTAACGACTAACGACCATAGTTATCTCCAGACATAGAGATATGGACGATAAATTACAGTTTTTCTTCGCAACAATGGAAGACATTGCGCCACTTACTTTAAAGGACTAAATACTGATAATATTCCTCCTTTTTAAAAGGTTATGACAAGCGTTTAAAATTGACATAATTTACAAAAACTTATCTGTTTCTCATCTTTGGCATTGTCACAGACATTCTCAAGCTCTTTTTAGGAAACAATCTTTTCTATTTCATAGGATCTGATGGGAGCTGCTCATTGCCACTTTTGGAACATTACGATACATAAGTTTACCCGAAAGTTAACAAACTGAGCCATTAAATCGAATAGTTACAGCCGAAAGACGTTAATTGCTGAACGTAGTCCGCCACCAAGAGTAGCCACATCGACCGGATCCATTTTCTCGCATGTTATACAGTGGGAATCTCACAACCTTTAAAAGGTCATAGGACCTTGTGGTAGGCCTTCCAATGCTGCGTCTTATCTGCGGTAATAGTAGCTAATATATGCTAATATTACCGCAGTAATTTCATGTTGGACATTCCAGCCATGCGCACAACATTTTTAAGGATAAATTATTGTGCCTGTTTCGAGATTATTACAACCTGGGGGGACTCTAGTCCTTGTAAGCAAGCGTGCTTCATCCTTAACCACATCATCGCTTGCAATTAAGAGAGATTGTGGTCGAACGCGCGTGGTTGTTGAGAGCTTGTCATGCTCACACAAATGTTTCGCGTGTGTTGGATCATTTTGGTTCCCTTCAAAATGGTTGAGCTAGATGGTGCTGAGGCACGCGTCATGTTTGTGAACGGGCGCCGTCAGTTGAGATTGGTCATCTCTTACCTGCCACTGGCTTATTTTAATCGATACTTTTTGAATGATTTAAAAGAGTGTCCGTGGAGTTTCTTGCACGTTCTTCTCCATAGAAATCTACGCTTTGGTACGTGCAAATAGATGTTTTTGACTGATCGATCTTGACAATAGACTAGATTAGATTCCATCATCCACAAATTGCAAAAATATTTAGTCCGTCAGTTAGAGTATTGAAAAATAATGGTTACGTTTTGTATTCCTGAAAAAATCTAATTATATGTATCATCTATAAAAATATTTGACCCGTATTTTTTTTCTGTTACGGGAACCAAAATTGACGAAGTTACGACGCTTTTAAAATTCTCAATACGTCACACCCTGGCATAATTTTTAGCGGGTCGTGACGTCACGAGCCCCCACTCCCGAGATTTGATACGTTTTATCTTTATCAATATTCATTGATTTACAAAAAACAAAAACTACGTGTCCACGTCCATACGCCGTCGCCGCCGTGTCCGTGTGTACGCGTCCATTATTTTTCAATACTCTAACTGACGGACTAAATAGTTTTGCAATTTGTGGATGATGAAAACTAGCCTATTGTCTGATTTCTGGGCTGCTGACTAACTGTAACGCCTGTCAAAGAGCTTTATAGCTTTTTTCTCGATACATTTTGACTCGAGATGGATCACCGTATAATTTGTTGAAACGTCACCGAGCCTACGAAACCGCAAGTTTGTTACCCATCAAACACAAATAGAGATCTAGTAATAAGTCACATGCACGGAGTTCCAAATAAAACCTATTTGTTTATATTTCTGTAGTCACATGCCACGATACGTCACCGGGAACCTGTGGGTGTACTACGAAGCAGCTTGTGTACATCCGCAAATCAATCTAAATGTTATTAAAAAGAGTTACGACTGTGTGTCTGACAAATACTGACAATGCAGTCTTCTGAAGATTTCAGGAATATGATCCATGAAGGCTAAAATTTCACAAATTGCAATGTGCATGCCTCACTACAGACACCACACTCGAGCATTAATTAAAATTAGTTTCTGCTTCAATAAAATGGCTTTAAACGAATGTTAGCATCGCTCGGTTCTTGAAAGACATTCTGTAGGCAAACGGGCCTTAGTGCATTATGAAAGGATTTTCACGAAAAATGTCATAATTCCAGGTTTGGCTCCCGGCCTTTTCCTCCTCCAGTATTGTCCTTATTTAAAAGACTAGCTGACCCGCGCAACTTCGTTTTCGTCACATTTTCCATTAATGCTCCGCTCCTATTTGTCTTAGCGTGATGATATATAACCTTTTTTGCCTATAAACTTCCTCGATAAATGGGCTATCTAACACTGAAAGAATTTTTCAAATCGGACCAGTAGTTCCTGAGATTACCCCTACATACAAACTTACAAACAAATGTTACCTCTTTATAATATTATAGTAAGCATAGATACTTCTATCCTGCTAAATATTATAAACTAGCTGACCCGTGCAACGTCGTCTGCGTAACATGTTTCATTACTGCTCCGCTCCTATTAGTCTTAGCGTGATGATATATAGCCTTCCTCGATAAATGGGCTATCTAACACTGAAATAATTTTTCAAATCGAACCAGGAGTTCCTGAGATTAGCGCGTTCAACCAAACAAACAAACTCTTCTGCTTTATTATATTAGTTTATTATAAATATGAAAATTTGTGGGGATGGATGTTTCATACTCTTTCACGTCAGAACGTCTGAAAGGATCGTCATGAAAATTGGCACAGAGGTAGATTGATTATGGTCTGGAATAACACATAGTATGCTACTTTTATCCCGGGAGTATGTTCCCTAGGGATCACGCGGGCGAAGCCGCTGGCAGAAGATAGTATTTCATAAACTGACAAATAAGAATGAATAAATATACTGCCCTCCAACAATATTTTTTTTCGTCATTGTAGGTACACTAGGGCTCTGTTGACAGCGGCCAATGTTTATGTGGATAATAAATCTTATAAAAGGAAAACATACGGGCACAGATCTTCTTATTTAGCTTATGAAATATGTAAGTTTTCTTGTAAAGGAAATGATAAACATTTAATTTTCAAGAAAAGTTTTTTAAAGCGCTCTTCCTCTCCATAATTGTTTCTATTTATTCATTTTATCATTTGTATGTGTACATTATGGATTGCAATAAACAATTTGAGATTTGAGATATCTTTCAAATTGGTCCAATATTGAAGGCGAGACTTATGACTTTTATTACTCAAGTCTTTCGCCCCGCATTTCTTCTTATTTCAAAATTCAAGCATTTATTTCAATTAAACCATTTACAGGCACATTTGAATTGTCAAGGTTGGTAGGTCCAAAAAGTTGAAGCTATTTGCACGTTCCAAAGCGTAGATCTCTATGGAGAAGAACGTGCAAGAAACTCCACGGACAGTCTTTTAAAAATAATAAATTTATACAAAGATTTATTTACATCGGGTTGAAATTATACATACACGTGAGAACGACATAAAAGACGAGCTGGATATATAATATATATTTGTGTTACGGAGCTTCAGACAGTAGGCGGGAAAATCGGAATCTAATAAATAAATCTTTAAAGCTGAAAAGAAAATCCTCCTGATTTATTTCTCGTCAATTTAAACCGATAAGAAACCCCAGGTTAAATCGTCATTTTGTGCTCTTTTCTTTTATTTGGGTATGCTTCATACTTGGCGCAAATAAACTCTTCTTCTTTATTTCTTTTTTTTTCTACTTCACACTGTGTAATAAGGATGTAAAGCTTAAAATGTTGGATTTGTTAAAATAAACATTTTAATTTCCTTGTATATTTGCTACGAAAGCGGTATTTATAAAATTCTCGTAAGTGCTAGTAAACCACAATGCACATTCCGTTGCGAAGCGAGACTAATTATCTAAGTAATATGTAAATCAAATGATTTATTATAGATATCTTATATAGGCTACTTATGAACATTTTAATCAATTAAAAACAATTTTTGTTTGTTACAATTTCTGTTGGTTTGTTCGCATTTAAAAATTAAAACAAAATACTACGGGGTTGTAGTTTTTTTTTATATTTCAGTATCCACTTACTCTAACGATAAGTCAGAACAATGCTAGGCCTTCTGTTATTTGTAGGATTTAATATGTCGATGGTCTAGAAGACAAACGTGTGATTTTTCTTTTCATTTTAGAGCCAAATGTACTAAAATACTCTGCTAATTATTATATCATTTAAATGTAAAAAAATCAAAATTTTGCACTTAGCACGTTTGTCTTCTAAACCATCGATATAGCCACCTATTAGGCCAAAATAATGTAAAGAGTTAAACTTCGACTCGAAAAGAAGAAGAATAAATAGGCTTCGAAAATGGAGAAAAAAAACTGATACGAAAAAAATACGTCGGAGGAAAATCTCTAAGCGTCTCTTAGCCTTACGTGTTAAGTATGGCATTAGGTCTGCCTTTGTATAGTTAATTTTATTTGCGCATGAAGTGAATCAACTAAAACTTAGGCTCTACATAAATGGCTAAGCACCCTGAATGAGCAGTCAGTGCTTCTTGTTTCGTCATCTTTAACACAACTGGCAGAAAGTTATTCAAAATGATCGGTTCAACCGCAAAGAAACATCTCAGAATATTTCACAAGTAAGTTCATACATTTTTATCATCATTTCAACACCTAGGTTAATAAACAAATAAATGTTTTTTAGTAAAATACAAGTTTGACACATGTCATAGTTTACATAATCGTCACTCGGCGACAGAAAAAAAGATCTTAAATGCATCATTTAAGAAAATTCTAACATAAAAGTCCAAGTGTGACGCAATTTGACAATCGAATCATAGATTATAGGTACAAGTACATAATATCGTACGCACATTATAAAAAATATAACATAATATAGTGAATTAAGTGGATAAGTTATCCCATAAAATAATTGGCTGCACTAAAAATAACAACAAGACAAATCAACCAATTTATTTTCAGTTGAGAATCATATCATGACTATCTATTACTACGCGGAAACTGCGGAGGTCTTGATACTCTTGTCAACAGAATAATTTATTATTTATAAGTTAATTCAAGACTTGTCTTGATTCTACTATTTTCGTTCGCAATGCAACATGTACGCGTTTTGATTGAACGAATCCGCGTTATCACGAGCGCCCGCCTGCACACACCTCGCGGCGCGTGGTGGGGATAAACTATAGACTTATATTCGTGACGTGCGCGTGCGCCGACCAAACCGTCAGTGAACGTAGAGCGTGTTTGTTGAGAAAGATGTGTAACATGTGCACCCGTGATGTGATCGAAACGGCCCCGGCGGCGCCGCCTCCGCCCAAGCCTTCGCGTACCCTCGAGAGAATGAAGAAGAAACACAACATCGTCACCGATCCCAGCAGCTCGGAGAAGCAGAAGGAGGTGGAGTACCAGCCAGACCTGCTGGCTGTGTCCACCAAGTACTCCAAGGTTGCGTACGACCTGTTCAAACAGGGCCTTGTACGGATGCAGGAGACGAAAGCATACGTGTGAGTCCGACTTTCTTTTTTTACTCGTAACATTCTCTTCTAGAGCAAGTCTGCGGTGGTAAAAACGTTCCATAACATTATATGTGTGGTGGCAATTGTCACTTTGAGGAGTTTGAGGTGGCAAATCCAAAATTCGACCAGGCTCTGACGTGACAGCGGGTGGAAAATGATTACGTGTAGTTTCCGATCGTCGTGCGTGACTGACATATTTTCTCACTCGGAAAATTGTATCGACAGTCGCGACCGCACGTCAGCGACTGTCGATACAATTTTCCGAGTGAGAAAATATTTCTTTCGTTACTTCCGATGCAGTGATGGAATTTTCTTTTTATGGCTTAATTTTAATATTAACTTCGGCAAATATTTTGGGAACTCTTAAATTAATTTTTTTTAATTCTTCTATGCATACTTGGAGGAAGTCACGATATACACGATTCTATGGACTTTTTCTCAGGGTAGTCAGCTAAGAAACATTGGCCTCAACTAGAATAATATGACCGTGCAAAAGAGTTACATGTCACCTACATATTTGCAAAATAAACATGATTTATGATGTTTGTACTTTCCCCTAAGACAGTACCGGCTGAATTTAATTTTTAAATTCGAGACTTTCCGTCTAAATACTGGTATTCAGCTGAATCCAGTTTGACTGGAATCCGACCCCAATGTAGTTGGGAAAAGGCTAGATATATAATGATACTTTCCGTCTAAAATATCATAGTCCAGAAACCAATCATGAATGATTCAAAAGCCAATCACGTTATCTAAATTAGAAATCACCGCCAATTAAAGCTGCTCATTCACTCGCGGCATGCTATCGATAACGACGACCCTTCAGCGAGATGTTTCAGTGTTATCAGTAACTCGTGATGTTATCACAAAGGATTTCAGATCGACGTCTCCTTCATCTTCGGTATCGTGATGGGCAAAGTCCTTTTCTTGAACTTTTGTCGGGCACCTTGCTTTTAGTTGTGATGTTGATTCTCATGACTCAAAATAACACTATCATTTACGGTACGCATTCGAACACAGCTTGTTCCTGTATATTTTTGCCTGCATTTACAATAGCCAACAGCAACATTCTGACTAACTGAAAAATTACTTGACAATTTCAAAGAACCAGTATGATTTAATCAAAATGCTTCGAGTTTGATTTTAAAAATAATTTATCTTCATAACCTTCCACTATATTTTATTTTGCCTTGACAACATATACATTAGATTATTTTCGCAACAGACTTCCCCAGGAATTTGTACGCAACGTTATTGAAACGCAAGCCACATGACGGACTCGATAAAAATGCAGTCTAGCTCACTGTCAGGTATTTATAAAACACTATCTTCTGCCAGCGGCTTCGCGTGCGTGATCCCTTGGAAACATACTCCCGGTATAAAAAGAGTAGCCTATGTTTTATTCCAGACTATAATCTATCGTTCCAAATTTCATCCAGATCCGTTCAGCCGTTCTGGCGTGATTGAGTTACAGACATCAATTCAAAGTTTCGCATTTATAATATAGTTAAGTAGTTATATTACAGTTAGTTTAGATTTCGACAAAGCCTACCGCGTTTGGAACTAATTGAAAACCTAGGAAACCTAACCATAGGCGCAATTAAACCTTCAGTTTTGTTTCTTTTAGTAGTTTTAACTCTTAGAATTAAGATCCTTTGCAAGTCCCCTTGAAGAGACAGAGGGCATATTATTATAGGTATTCTGTTCTACACGAAACAGTTTTGACTTCATCACAATTGAAATACGAAATAGCTTCTGAAGATTTTGTTTTTTTTTTTTTCGTTTCATTTCATTTCAGAAAAAAAAAAAAACAAAAGTTTTTTTTTTTTCTGAAATCTTCTGACAAAGGGAACTGCGCAATTTCTATTCATAAAACTTTCTGTGTCAAAGATAAGGCCTAAAGTGTGCCTAAACTATCCGTTTAGAGACGATAACACATCTAACATCGAATCTATATTGTCGTATTGACAGCTATGATAGATAATCCTGTCTAACTTCCAGATTGATATCTATTACCACTTGAAAACTCGTCCATTTTAGAATAGGATTTACCCAGCTTCCGTCGACGATAAGAGGGCCAATTCTACTTACTATATTTTTTTAATCCATATAATTCCATATGTAATCGGCCGTCGGATCATAAGCGAATTAATTCCATGATAAATGGCGTTGTGGTGTAGCAGCCAGTGCTGCGTCTCCGACTTATAGAAGGTGGTTCCACTTCATCTGTCAATTTTTTTTTTAAATTAAGGCTTTTTTGACAGTTTCTGATTGACATGCGAATGCGAATGTTGTTTAAAAACTAGTAGAATTGGCCCTCAGTTTGAAACAATGGCTGTATTGAAATTGTTTGAAATTATATGTCTTTCGGTCTGATGGCGACTAACTAACATACTTGCCTTGAAATAGAGATAATCAAGTTGCTTAAAGGTGGGAAGTGGTAAAGGGAGGCGTTTGATATATTCAGAATGTTAGCATAATTATTTGGGTTATGATCAAAGTATGATTCTAGTTTGAATACTAGTATGAGTACAAACATACAGGGTGTCCCAGAACTCAACGTCAATCGCCGGAATCGGGTGACAGGACAAATCATAATAGTTAGTAGAAAAAAAAAAAATCTTGGTCATGTATTTTTTAAATTACGGTAATTTCTTTTTTTTCTAGTCTAATGTTAGTATTTTAGTCTAAAAAAGATTTAGGTATTCAAAACAGAGTTGACTATTTCTCATACTTGATCCGTATATTTACGAATATGATCCAATTGCAATATAAACCAATGGAACCACAAAACAGGGAAGTGGCCAGTGCGAAAATTACACAACATAGTAGCAATCACTTGACACACAACAAGGACCTAAGTGCCAAGAGGCTCGTGTCTAGATGTTAAATATGTTAACTGATTACGTCACGACGTAAGAAGTATCCTTATCAATGAAAAGAAGGTGACAAAAGACAGCTCAGACTGGACTTTGATCGATTGATTTACTGATAGTATTTACCCAGTTTAGCTTTGTTTTGTGAGGTCAGTCAGTTCTAAGAATATTAATTTTAGCGGTAGTTTTAGGGTGCATTTACATAGACATTTGCGAGGATGTGTTTGTTAAGATCCAATGAAATCACTTATACTGAGCGAGGATAGGTAAATGAAGAGATTCTACTGGTTCTTAACAAAAACATCTGTCGGTATTCATCCTCGCTCATCTCTGGTGGAAACGCAGCCTTAGAGTTATGTTAATTGGTTGTATTGGTGCGAACAAACAGCAAGATTTAGAATGAATACCTACCTATTAATTTGAACATTAGTCACTTATAAATCTAACACTGATTCCCTTTTGCTAGCTTTGAATGATCTCGCTTTTGCTTCACTACATATTATAAAAAAGTCCTCCGCCGCGTCTGTCTGTCTGTTCACGATAAACTCAAAAACTACTGCACCGATTTTCATGCTGTTTCCACCAATAGATAGAGTGGTTCTCGAGGAAGGTTTTATAATTAAATTTTTCAAGCGTACGAAGCCGCGGGAATCAGTTAGTTTTAAATAAAAGAGATACTTTTCTAAGAAAGACTGTTTGACATTTTTCTCTCGAGGTTACTATCTAACAATAGGTATCAATTAGAATGGATCTAGATGTCTAAATGTCTAGCCTAAAGCCGAGGTCAGACTGTCTGTGTATCACAGATATTACAGGGCTGTAGCTTATCCCAAATGACAAGCATAAAGGAGATAAATGAGGCGATTAGAATTTAAAAAGAAAAATGGTTGGCTCCATTTTATAGTATATTACAGTAGACAGGCATGAATTATTCATAGGGTTTGAAATGATCAGTACTTATTTTGTTGTTTAGCCCTTAAATTAGTGTAGCTACCATTTTAGGGATTATACAGCCATGAAAATGTAAGACGATTATGTTAATTTTAATACAGTTCCTAATATAGAAGGTATTGAACTTAAATTAATCCCAAAATCGTGATTTGTGGACTTAATAAAACTACGTATTTTTCTTTTATGGTCCAAGTTTCTATTTCAATAAATAAGTTTTATTTAGACCAGTTTAGCCTTGAATTATCCGTCATTGGTCACGGGTTTATTTAAAAATGGCAGCAAATCGGCCATTCTGTATTTAAATAGCGAAAAGATTAGATACAAAGCTAATCACATATTTGTGTTTTTTTTTTTTTTTTTTTTTAAACAATGGAATTTAAAAAAATCCGTTTGAAAATAATTATTGTTACGTAAACGAAATAAATGAATCATGAAATCTTAAATATTTTAATCTTAAGGTTTTGAACTTGAACTCATAATGCATTTATCTATACTAATATTACACAAATAAAAAGTTTGTTTTATACTAAACATCTCAAGAGTTTTCTTGTTTGGTTGAACCATAGATTAACGCACTAATCTCAGAAAAAAACTTTTAGTGATGCGTAGCCATAATCGACCAATAGAAAACAGACAAATTGCGCAGGTCAGCTAGTATTAATTAAACTTAATATCATTGACATAGCCAGTCAAACAGTCACTAAAGAATGTAACTGCATGATGCAACTGTTCGGGCAACAATTGATAGGCTCATAGCAACGACAGCTGTTAAGTAATATTAATGATGACCACGCGTGGAGGGCAAATGTATTCGTTTCAATTTAAAATGAACCTTGTAATATATAGGCCAATCTCTCCGTTCTTTAGCAGCAATTGCTTTTTATTTCGGACAATGCCTTTAAATTTATATTAGTAACAGCAGCGTACAGCTTAGGAGTGGAGTTCCTTTCTAGTCTGTTTTTAGTTTACTCAACCTGAGAGTATTTAAGTCAAGAGTGAATAGGTTACTTCTTGGTAAGCGTGCTCTATCTAAAACCACATCATCGCTTACATTATAACTTATCAATAGTAAAAAAAGAAATCTTTTACGAAAACAGCAGGTTAACCTAGGTACTTTAATTTCATTGGAAAAAATACTAAAAACTATCAATATCAATATTTTTTAATATATTTATCACTATACCATAACTTCGTGTTATTTACTCGTTAATCATTGAAACAAAAAAATAAGCAATACCTACAACAATATTTTTTATCTGTTTCTTTAACAAGATGACATCCACTTCCACAAACTTAGTTTTATTAGAAGACATGCAAACAATTTACAATAATAAATCTTTTTATAGTAGTAATAAGATAAACAGGAAAACAAAACAGTGTTCCGGTTTATTTAAATGATAACACGGAAGAAACTATTGGACTATGCTCTGGCAGGACCAACGAGGTCAACATGTAAAATGTCGCGGAAATAGTTTAGTCACCAATAAAAAGTAAAATAGATGAAACAACAGTCAAGTGACATGATAAATGAAACAAAAACGAACCTACCATCGCAGATGGGAGACATGCCAAAGTTAATAATCCCGTATTCTCTTTCCAACATTCTATATGTAAGTAGCAAAACTAAAACTAAATGGGTCATCCATCAATCATAAAATCTTCCACAAAGCAATTGAATTTACTACAGGCTTCGTTAAAACACAAAATAGAACACTGAAATCGCAAAGTGAACAAACCGTAAGTCAGAATGCAGAGTTTTATGGCGCGCACCACTCTCAACATTCTCAATCCATTTTTCAAGACCTATAAGCAATATTGTGACGGATGAAACTGATCTCATATTTTTGCTCATTACAATGCGTACGTGATCTGAAAACGTGTCTGCAGGCACGTAAGACTATCCACTGCAGTGTTTACAACCCTCGTGAGACATTATTTCAGTCTGCAGAGTTATTGTCACAAAACTGCAAAGAAAAATCGGCTCTCACCGCTGTCAATAAGCACGATATAAAAAGCATTGTTTGATTGGTGATGTTCAATGAATAGTAGCTCGTGCCTTCAGTTCTCAGCATTGTCTTAACAATAGTATCCGTTCAATTCGTTTTTCTGGACCTGAAACTGAGTTTGGTGTTGTAAAACTAAGACAGCGAATATAAAACTCCGGGAAACGAGACCTATAAAGCTGAACGCAAAACATATAAAATTACAATAAAAATCTGCGACAGTGAATGCGTTCCAGTTCTTCGTGGAAATAAAAATAACAAATGGTAATTTTCGTTTTATTTTCACGCATCAACTTGTTTTTATTTATGAACTCTGCAATTTTTTTATCAGTGACGCTCTGCAGTATAACTTAATAGTAACTAATCTAAATATAAATGATGATTCAGCTTTTTTAAAGATAAGGATAAAAATAGAATCACCTTAATGAGTCAAAATTATTCAATTTAATTGACTAGTACTTTAGATAGTAAAGTCTTATCTTTCCAGTTTAATCTTAAAAATATAATTGTTGACTGCCAAGTTAAATAATTACTAACGAACATAGTGATTTTAAAAATACAAAAAATCTCCACTATAGTAGCTCTGTATTGAATACCTAAAAAGGTACTCTACCACTAAAAGTGAAATTGCAGATCGCAAATTCATTTACTTATATAGAAAATATATGCGGTTTCTATTTGGTGAAAGGACGTCTAAAACTGGTTTGCGTATTAATTGTTATTGCCACTGGCAAATTACTTCTTTTACATTACTTTTTTTTTCTGCACGAAAGCAACCGTGCGAGCAATACCTTAGTATTGCCACAATAATGAACCTTACTAATGCCATGCTTATAAAAAAATGACATTAATAGGCTACTTCAACAGCCATCTATACGTAGATGCCGCCATTACAACTGACAACTGACGTCACGGCGTTTACTACTACCCACTACTACAATACTCAAATCAGCAACTAATTATTAAATGATATCGTTATCCACGACATAGGTATATATTTTGTTAGCATTTTAAACTCCAAATAAATACTAATCTAACTTAAAACTGAAAAAAACCTCAAATAAGGCGGTACGTAGGTACTTTTACATTACGTGTGGGTAAAACTAAACATTATTTAATCATGTCAAAAGGCCGCGTGACGTAAGCTGAGTCAAATCATTACATAACATCATATGATTCATGATGATTATATTTAGCGATCATGTTTTAAGTTCATTGGTCTTTTGTGATTGCACTTGTCACAAGCTTGGTGTTGCCTGAAACAGTTGCGTTTTCTTTAATTTATTTATTATGCATTTCATTTAAATAGCTTTATGTACCTATTAAATAGGGAATATAATGATCGAAGGGAATATGCATGCGATTTTTTTATTTGCAAAATAAAATACTTATTAGGTCTAGTAAACAATCATGAAATTATTTTTTAAATAACTTCAGCATTTATGAAGTAATAAAGCTTCAAAGACTACAGTTAGAAAGAGAAGTCCGATACGAAATGTGACGTCAAATTACACGACGACTATACAGCTGCCATAGAAAACAGCGTTTTCGCGAGAGGGACAGATATATTTCTTTAAAATAGTTGTATCTCGTTCGTTTTTCGAGCAATTTAGATTCTAATTTCACAGTCAGTATTATATTTTCGAATACTTTTAGATAAACTATTCAGATCATAAATACTTTTTTCATGCATATTCCCTATATCGTCATCGTATCCACAACCCAACTTCGAGACATATATAGATCTCTTTTCTTCTGTGCTCGTTGTGATACCAGGTTCTACCCGGGAAGTAAAACCTCTTGAATAACCTGCTAGGACTCAAAAAGTTCTAGATATCTCTACTCATAATATCTGTTATTCTTATCAACGGATGATACTGTCATTTTATCAGGTGCAAAACCTTTGCTCAATTCTTAAACAAACTATGGAAAATATCGAACAACTTAATCCACAGATCTGCTAGTCTATTCTGTAAATAACCATTTCGATATCGATCTTCACCTGAGTGACTAAGCTCACAAAGTGAACTTTATTACACAACATAAAGGTCTTATATTTATTCGAATTTGAAACTCACCTCGGATTCCGCTGTCGAGACACGAAAATGTTGTTACAGAATAGCACTACAGACTAAAAAACAATTCCTCATCGTTTTCACTAACGGAAAATCATGCTGCGTATGAATGAAATTATCATTTCACATTAGAATTAGATGTTTTAACGAGATAAAATTGTGCCTAAAAATAAGTATTTCGTCACATTGCGACACAATGCTACAAAAGAACCGAATCAATCAAACTTATCTTGTGACGATGACGATTGTTGTTTTCTTGAAGATGAACAAACATACAAAAGTACGTTTCTTCAACTTTGAAAAGACAAACAGTTTTCGAAAACAACGTTCGTCATTGAGTCATTCTCATGTAAAAGGAAGAATATTTTTATAAACACCATGCAATTGGCAATTATTCAAGTACAAGATGATTTTAAAGATTATAAATGAGTAAATCTGTATGGAAGAAAAACTCAGATTGCCCGCTTTGTTTTTAAGGATGGGAAATCATCAAATGACTCCTCCCGCCCAGGGTGAAGCAGAAGGGAGTGTCAGACTCTTAAATACTGACTAAAACCCAAACGCGTTCCTCCTAATGCCCTTTGCGTTCCTTGGCCGCGGTGACACTTCCGAACAAAATCCGCAACTCATATTGCGCGCTAAACCTAAATAAAATGGAATAAGAGCAATAGCAAACTATTAATTTGAAACAGAAAAGACCCAAACTATAGATAACTGTGTCGCAACATAATGCATTATTTTCCCTACGTGCGTGTGTCCATTTACTCACGGTATTTAGACTTGGACTATTTCCCAGTTCAAGCATCTGTGGCACGCGCTCAAATGTCAGCACTCAAAGCATTCTGCATCTGTACTCATCGTTGCATAATGAGTGTCAAATGTCTGACATTCCAGTTAACGATGACAGCATAGCAACGATAAATCATTATCGATTGATCTGCCTAACAAGGTAATGAAATCGATTAGTGTTGTAATATTCCATGTACATGATAAGGTCATAAATGCGGGCGTCCCTGTTAAGGTGTAATAAGAAAAATAATGGATTTCGCATTGATTTGTAACAAACTGGAAACAAAAAAATACACACGATGCTGCTTGTAATAAGTTACCAATTAAGAGCATTTGATAATCAGAATAGGTACTAAATAAAGGAACCCTGAAGTATTCAACCTCTTCTAGGCAAGCGTGTTCCATCGAAGACCACATAATCACTCTCTATCAGGTCAGATTGTAGTTGGACGCGAGCCTACTAACAATAAAAAAAAAAACAATGTTTTATTCTTTTAAGGATGGGAAATCATCAAATGAGTCCCTCAGCGGAAGGGAGTGTCAGACTCTTAATTACTAAAGGGCTAAAGGCCAATGTACATCATATATTTTTTTAGTTTTATCATTCTCTCATTTTAGAACTTAAGGGGGGGGGACACATTTTACCACTTTGGAAGTGTCTCTCGCGCAAACTGTTCAGTTTAGAAAAAAATTAAATCAGAAACCTCAATATCATTTTCGAAGACCTATCCATAGATACCCCACACGTATGGGTTCGATGAATTTTTTTTTATGAGTTTCAGTTCTAAGTATGGAGATTGGGGTCCCCCAAAATTTATAGTTTTTTTTCTCCCTCCTAAAGCCTTTTGCTTTCCAGGAACGCGGAGACTCTTTCAAACAAACTCCGCAACCCTGGCTGAAAAAAACAGTATACGTTAGCATAACAGATGCAAAATACACAAACAATAAGCTCAAATAAATAAAATCTAGAAATTTCCCTCTTAGGTAAGTCTTCACAAACTATTGATCTTGATTGTCAACGATCAAGATAAGGATATCACGAGTACGGAGAATGATGTGCTATCATCACTAGGAACACAAGAGTAGTAGTATTGAGGATTTTGTATAATATTAGGTAAGTTTGAAGTTATAATCAATTTCATTGACGATGGCGAGATTGTAAATCACTAGTACCTCGCCGGCGACTTCGTACGCGCTGCAATTTTCTCAAGAATCTATAATTCAGGGATTCCTTTATAAATCAGGGACGACTAGGAATAATGTAGCATTATAATTGTGTTTTTTTTTTAATAACAAAAAGAAAAGTGTGGATCAAAAATTTTAAGAAAGAAATTAAACGGTTGAAATATTATTCTAATTTTGCAGCTGATTAGATAAACTACATTACTAGATACTATCTTAATTAATATTATTATTTCTTATCTAGTCACAGTCTATTTTAAATATACATTATTTCTTCATCATCATTATTTTACGCTTTTTGCACCAAAGCGTTTTTGCAACGCGAATAGTTTGACCAACGGATTATTGGTAAATGGCCATCGGCTATTGTAAAGAATGGCCTCAAATTCAAAGTCAAAGCGGTGAAGGTCAAAGCGGATAACGCTTCTTGATCGTCTGCTAAGATGGTAATTAGGATGTTATTTCATGCTTATTTATTTTATTATGTTAGGGTGGCTTACAGTACGACTCTACTACAAATATGATATACTTAGTAGACTTTCTTTTAAGTTTACGAGAAATTACGATTTTTACGGCTTTTATCAGAGTCAAGAATATACAAGAATAAATAGAAAACACGTGTGTTATGAAAACATAATGTTTTAAGCTTAGGTAATATACATAGTTTAAAATGGAGTAATTTTACTAAGTACCTTTTATTGTTTGGTTTAGGTATTATAACCTTTTTAATATACTTATTTACGTGAATCTACATTGAAAATGACTTGAAAAGGAGATACGCCGTTACTAACACAATCTATGACGGATCGATTCGATATCGGTAGAAAATCCACACTTACGTAACGACAGCTGAACAATGGAAGATCTTTGCATATACCTACTACACCGGCATTGTTTCATTATCCACGGTTTTCCATGGAAAAATAATCAAAAGAGCAAATATATTAGCAGTTTCAAATGTTGGATGGTGTCTTTGTACTGTGACAACACATTTTTCACTTCGAAATAAAGACTGATGAGTCTAAGGCTAGGCGCGCACTGGTGACTTTTTTCACCGTGACAGTAGGTACATATATCTCTCTCTTTTACATTTCACAATTGCAATAGAGAACAATGTACTGACACGCGGAAAAAAGTCACCAGTGCGCCCATAGCCTAAAGGCATAGCCATATTCATGGATTTTATTTCACTCAAAGAAGCTGGTCGATTCTGTAAACATCTTATCGTGTAAACTTGAATAAATTTACACTAAAATGGCGTTCCTTAAGAATCTTGTCACCATGAAAACTTCGGTGAAGTGAACAAAGACTGAGGTGGAAATCCATACAATCAAGATGCTCTATGAAATGCCCATGCTCCTGTACTTTGGGGATTTGATGAATGCCACTGACGATGCAATTAACGCAGCCACTTACTAGACCCAAAAAATCCAAGGAGTTGACCATCAACTCGAAAATAAGAAGAAGATTATGACAATCCAGTGTTCACGATGAGATGGTCACCAAATAGACTGGCTGGTTATAAGCTCTTTATCTAAAACTAGCTGACCCACGCAACTTCGTCTGCGCCACATTTTCCATTATTGCTCCTCTCCTATTTGTCTTAGCGTGATGATATGTAGCCTATATCCTTCCTCGATACATGGGCTATCTAATGAAAGAATTTTCCAAATCGGACCAGTAGTTCCTGAGATTACCCCCTACATACAAACTTATTACAAACTAGCTGACCCGCGCAACTTCGTCTGCGCCACATTTTCCATTATTGCTCCTCTCCTATTTGTCTTAGCGTGATGATATATAGCCTACAGCATTCCTCGATAAATGGGCTATCTAAAACTGAAAGAATTTTTCAAATCCGACCAGAAGTTCCTGAGATTACCCCCTACATACAAACTTATTACAAACTAGCTGACCCGCGCAACTTCGTCTGCGCCACATTTTCCATTAATGCTCCGCTCCTATTTGTCTTAGCGTGATGATATATATATAGCCTTCCTCGATAAATGGGCTATCTAACACTGAAAGAATTTTTCAAATCGGACCAGTATTTCCTGAGATTACCCCCTACATACAAACTTACAAACAAATTTTACCTCTTTATTATATTATTATTAAATTATTAATTATTATAGATTAGTACCTATAGACTTATAAACTTATTACAAACAAATGTTACCTCTTTATAATATTAGTAGACAAGACAAGATTTTGCCCGCGACTTCATACCCCGTTTTGACCATTCCCGTAGGAATTTTGACCATTCCCGTAGGAATTTTGGGATATTCTTAGTGCTCCCTTGCACTCCCCAAGGAACCTACATGAAAATTACAGCTTTCTATGACCAGTAATTTCGGCTAGTATGCGTTGTCTGTCAGTAACTCAGTAATGGAAGAATTTTTTTATATTATGATAGAAAGAAAAAAAAAATTAGTTATAAGGTAGAAAATTATGAAACGTAGGTCTGTATCTCAGACAATGACTGATTAGATCTGTATCCGGACATGAGCAAAGATCGACATAGATATTGATTGATAAATATCATAAAGTTTTGCCTCTTCTTGACAAATAAACACGTCGAAGAAAAACCACAGTTTTGAATGACAATTTTAGGTCTTACGTAATCATTTTTTGTATCTCTTTCACTTGTAGATTTATCTCTTAGAGGTAGTTGTTATCAGTTTTCCTTGTCTCGCTTTTCCAATTGACATCGATTTGTTATTGATGCTATCAGAAAACTAAATCCTTGATAATGGAAAGTGAATCAAAGTGCATTGAGACCATAAAAAAGTAAGCTCCAGTATTTTAGTCATCGATAAGGATTCAGTATAGTTGATATCTTTTTTAATTGTCATTGTACCTACCTACATTACCTCTACCTACTCGATGAACATGCAAGAAAAACACCTTCAAAAATTGAATGAAAAAAAAAGCAATTGTCGAATCATTCGTTTTTTGAAAATAAAAAAGGCGACGTAAGAAAAAACTCTAGTTTTAAAAAAAAAAAAAAACAGTATAATTTTGAAAATTGTTTAGGTACGTTTGGCACTTATTAAAAATGGCCGTTCCTTTGCTACAAAATATTTCCTTGCTCGTATAGTTGCACTTATTTACTAATTTTATCATTTTTTTGCACATATGTGCACTTTATTTATGCATAGCTTTTCCAGACATCCACATGTGAAATGCTGAACATTAATATTTCACATGATAGATAAGCTGGTAATCAGCCATTGTCATCATAAATTCATCATGTAAAATCCCTTTGACGTAGACAACAATCAAAGACTCTCTCACTTCTATTGTCTTTGAATACTATGAACAACCTCATTTTCAGTTTTGAAAAGAAGCTAAGCGTTTTACATCGCATAAAAATTGTTGATACTTGAAAGTTTGATACTAAATGTCTAATAATCTTTTATTCCCGTAATAAATCGCAAAAACTATAAATTCTTGCATTTCATTTGGCAAGATTTCGTATGAGTTCAGTCGCACGATATATGTTTATCAATGCACAGATGTTTTAGTTTTGTCAAAAAACATAAATATCCAATGCTTCCTCCAAACTTATTATGTTGCATTCAGTTTGAAGAATCCACAAATATCGTACTGCCATGGCAGGAAAAAGTCGGTTTATGAAGTCGGTTAAAAGTAGGTACAAGTGTACTTCGATCCTAATTTGATAACAGAATAACGACAATTCGTTATTTATTATTTCCCTACAGTTTTTAGATATTAACGGTATCACAGATTAGTACGAATTTATCTTATGATTACTGACTGACCGTTTTATAATAAAATTAGAAGCGTTATCGATCAATGTTTGGAAAAAAAAAACATTATTTTGATCGATGCCTTATCTGTAGTGCGTATAAATTAATGTAGATCAGATACGCTATATTTCATTAACATCTAAATCTCATGATCCCACTTCAAAGTTCGACACGTTCAACTGAGAATAATATCATTTTGAAACTTAAATAAAGGATACATACCTTTTAAGTTGCATCTTTTTCAATTATTTTAGCTAGAAGCAAGGCAGTTTCTTATTCAGAAACCAGTTCACCTTCAAACAGCTAATTATATTCTAATTAGAGCAAATCATTGGAATCATCAATCATGTAAAAGTTTGTTGAAACAGCAAAAACTAGCCCCTTCTCTCACGAAGAACCTTCGTTGCTTTCCAACTACTAATAGGAAAAAATATGTATAGTACCTACCGACAACTTAACTTAGCGAAAACATAAAATATCTTCATTACAGCCACCACGATTTTGAAAGTGTTCTATAAAAATTGAAACAAAAATACATTAACGTGGTGCACGTTAATAAGAAGCAGGATATTTATTCATTGTGAAAAAACCCGGTTTGATATTAAACAAAGTTAGATAATAAAAAAACCTTTTAACACGATAACAAATATTTTATCAAAATGCACTTAATTAAATTAATATTATCTAGTTCACACGCCCAAATATTCGTTGAGATAGCGCTCAAACGAGCCTATCAAATACAAAAACTCATCAATAAGTCATTGCAAAATCTTAAATAAAAAATTGAATATTTTCGGAATAACCCTGCCTGCGAACGTGCAAATGAACAAGTAAACTTTGTTTCCAAGAATTAAATCTGTTGCAACATCGATTGATTTCCGATACCCTAAATACAAGTAATCAATATTAGGCTCATAAATATTTATCAATGCGATATCGAGTAGCTAATTGTTTATAACGTTGATACATCAAATTACTTGTATGAACCTATGAGGACAGCGATTTCGACCCACTCTTGATAGTTGGCACCGAAATAGGACTGTGCGGCTGTGATGTATGTTCTCTGTGTTTACATGTAATTGTGGGGTAGGGCTGTGACTTTAAAATCATAAATAAAACACACAAAAATCAGAATCGAGACATCAAAAGAAAACAAAATGCGTTTCCAAACGTCTTTTATAATGCACACAGCAAAGGAGTAGAACTCTCTCTCTCTCTCTCTCTCTGCCTGCGTCTGTGTTTCCGAACGCTTCTGTAATCTAGCCAAAGTTAGAGTGAACAAGGACCCAATCTTAAATAAAAAAAGAGATCTCTTAGAGAATCCGACAGAAATGCGCAAATAAAATGACAACAGCAGATTGAGAACTGCAATGTCAATACAATTAACCATATGAACACTTTAGCCCAAACATACTGTAACGTGTTGCTATCAATGTATCTATTAAAAACAACGTAAAACACATATCAATGATTCCGCCATAGATACCACTAACAACATCAGTAAAAGATAAAGACAAACCGCATGTCCCGACATGTGAGTTACAAGACCGCAATCATAAGTTCGTCGACTTAATGAATCGTTAATCAATCCAACACCCACGTACACGAATAACAAGCTATAGGTAAATACGTTGGCAGATAAAAATATGTCTTTACATTAATCGGTCACAACGATCGCTATCCCGTTTTATCTGACGCAAGACTCATTAGGGATGACTCAGGGTCTGCATGCGAACCTAAGCATAAAACAGAAATGATCGAAAAAGAGCATGATCAAAATGGAGATGAAGAAACTACGACACAAATGATTAAAGACTAAATAGCGGTTTTAACAAAGCTAGAGATGAGAATAATTAAGACTCTACGATAAATAAGACAAAGATTAAGTCTCCTATAGTAATTACAGTCTTCAGGGCAGATATACCAAACTCTTTTTGTATTTCTTCGGTCACTATCACCATCATTTATACTTTTGCATCAGTTGCACCCGCAACTATTTGAAGTTCTAAGAACTTATAACATTATATGTATTTCTCACAGGTTTCTTTACAATCGTGATTTAATTTCATAAGTATTTTGAAAATAATGTAGTTGTATTGTCGTCATACAGATGTAAAAAAGGAAGTGTAGGACGACATTACATGGCATTTCCAGCAAAAGCTATGTCAAACAAAAACGTCTCCTTTAGAACAAACAAAATTATTTCAAAGTAAAAATGAAAACAAATAATATTCAATGATTTATAAAAGCAAAACCAATCCCAGAAGGCGGCCTCTTCTCAAACAAGCCAATAAAATGAGTATGAAGTTTAATTCGAGGAACAAAGAGTGATCCAGTCAATGAAAAAAGCTACAATATTGATAATGACAATCAAACTATACCCACGATTCAGCCTCGTGGAGTGTAATTCACGTTGAAACATGCGTGCGAACTTGCCAATATTGAGCCAATACTGCACGATAACCCGATAAGATTGTTTGTAGGTATCTCTGCATCCTCATTTAGCAGTTAGACGTGCTACAGACTTGATGCAGGCGACATGTTTAAACAACATTGTCCTTACTTGATAAAATTTCTTCTTCTTTTAGAAATGAATGTATCCTCGTTGCTCTAGTTACCTACATCGGAACCGTCTTTGATAGCCTTTGCTAACTATGGTTTAATACTTGCTTTAATGCTGTACGTGATTCTGGGTTCATTATTGTCAGCTTCCTGTCTTTGTCCCATATTTATACTTGCTCGTCGATTGCGTTATGGTTTCTTGGTCCATTATTTTCTATTATTCGTCATGCTATCATTCACTCACTCCCATTTCATTTCTCACACCAACCATCGATAACCCTATTTTTTTTTTTAAACTTTGGCCCACACTGGGATTTCTCCTATATCGTGGGTGCGTTTACAAACATACAAAGTCACATACACAAACAGTATCGTTGAAATGATATCAAACCGTTTTTAAGTCAGCTCTTGTTTTCTTTTTCATTGCGATAGTCATTCCTCTTTCCTATAACGATCATTTAAACCGTTTGTAAGCAAGGCAAACCGATTTTCATGTTCCTCCGATTTGCAGAGTCGATAGTAAATACTTTGCCACTAACTGCAACATCCCTGGCAGCTTGTTAGCAGCACAATTTAAAACGAGGCCGTGTGTAGCCGTGTCGCTACAATGTATTGTAGAAGATACGAGAATTCTCTCCAACACAATTATTTTAGGAAACAAATTATATAAAAGACAAGGGTACTGATACGCTTCAGTATTTTCAAACGACATCTTGATTTTATTTTCAGCAATTCTAAAATCATAACATTGGCAGAAAATGTATGAAAAGTTCAAAAGAGTCGTCTAGAAATTCAGTTTGACACATTTGAAGGAATGTCTCTGGCCTGGAAACAATTTCCCGCCAAATTGCAATCCAGAACGAATTAGACTTGGCCTATAAATTATTATGAACCATTTAGTTGTCAACGGTCCATATTTTTTAAAGATAAATTGCATCTGTTTAAATAAATAAATAAATACAATCACAAGATATATAGATAACACGAAGCTATACTCCAAAAACTGGGCGAACATTCCATTCATTTAAAACCATTCAGAATAAGAAACTTGTGTTCACATTATCGCAAAAAGCAATAATTTGCTGCTTGCGCAACTCGTGATTACTGACCGGTTTAAATAATCAATACGGGCAGTTATTTTTATCAGGAACGCATTTTCTCTGTGCGCCATATAAGACGAGTTCTTTTCCGATATTTTAAGCGCTGTAACCGCTGCAAGTGACGCAGTCACGGCGCCATGACTACTTTTAGACCATCTTCAGACGTAGAAACATGTTTCACATTTCATTCCCAGAACGAAACTTTTTATGTTTTAATTAAAAATAATTAGACGCTACTTTAGATATCTTGGAGAGATCTCAATCTCTCCTAAACAAGTCGTGAAGAAAAAACATACATAACTCTAATAACTCGTAACGTAATCAAGAAATCTATACCATCGTATGTACACCGTGGAAAATGAGCATTTAATAGTTCTTCCATTCCTTACATAAATTAAAAAAGAGTTATTTGCTCAGCCTATAATTTATAGTTTTTTAATACGATCGGAAACGCATCAAGGTACTTTTTATGTGGCGATTTGTAATGCACCTAATTAAAAACATTGCTCTGGTGTCGTACTAAATGAGTTATTAGCCGTAATTGCTACATGTAAGCACTAATGTGCACTCAATTGACTGAAACGCTACTGTTTGGAACGCAAGTGGGTTCCGATAACTGGCTAGTTTAATAAAAAGACCATATTATGTTACAGATCTTAACGATGCAGTTACGATAAGCGACTGGAACACGCATGCAACGGCCTAGATCTAGTTTTATGGATCGAATGTGAATCCAAACGCAAGATTTTAAATGGCATTCGAAAAATGAAATATCGATTCCTGATGTCACAATGGTAAAAGTTATGGCATGGCCCACCCGTTAAGACTCAAAGTATACTTACGATATTAGCCATTACGGGATCGTTATAAGAGCTATAATTGTCTGAATAATTAAAAGCAGTGTGCAATTAAGAATGTCAGAGGTGCCTTGTAAGACAATCCGCGTGAAGCATACAAGTTTTCATATACGGTAGTGTTCTTTGAGGGATCCGCTTACCTTTTTTTCTTGGCACGATATTGAAATAAATCATAACTGACATGACATGACACGTTAATTAATCAGCTGCAATGTATTTTGCAAAGTTAAATTATTTAATTATGAAAATCTAGAAAGATATTGGTAATTTTACAGCCCGCTTTATATCAGGGTTCGCCTCAAAGCCTTGAAAGTAAATCACGAATACCGATAATACCTCATAACAACAGCAAATAGATACGTCACGCTTTGTCATTTTACTCGTAAACTATTCAATATGGAGTAAACTGGCTTTTGAAGTAAATAGACGTATGAAAAGCAAACATTTGAACACTTGTAAAGGTGTGCGAGGGGATCGCCTAGCAACTATTGATTGATGTTAATGTCATTTACACATACTTACGATGATTTATTTCACACATACAAGAGTTTTTAAGTCTGAAAGTCATTGAACTGTGTCATTATTATAGTCGTGTTCAAAAAATAACTTCGTACAATTGTACAGTTACTGTCTAAAAAACAAAACCAGACTTTACGGTTTACTTTTTTTTAAATTCCGATTTTGAAAGGTCGCTCGATTAATGTAATTTGCATTGCAATAGTCCAGCTGAAAAGTTTCACGACGCGACGAAGTGACCTTTGAAAGTCGCTCGCGCACGACTACGTCTTGAACGAGTTACGACTGTGACAGTGACGTAGCGTCTACGTCATTTGGCGTAGCGCTGTAACAAGGTCAAAACATGCAGCACGCGTTATTTGACCCGCAACAGGCTGACAGTTTACCTTTGCCTTTTAGGGATAGGTAATTATAGCTTCTTTGTCTATATGACGAATTTTATGGTCAATATTGGCATTTTAATGGCCAGTTTATTCTTGTTCCAGTATGTAGCAGTTAACTCTATAATTAGGTATGTCAATGCATTGAGTACATTCCTGGCAGCCATTTTCGTCGTGGTTATTTTTAAATGATACAGTTTATTCTACGTCTAGATGACACAGTTTCGTAATGCAAAAATGTTGATGATGTTTTCCCTGCATGTATCGTACTTTCAATCTAAGTATAGGTAGTAAATATGTGTGTTGCATTCCGATGGAATCTCTGATTTGCTGATAGTTAATCTATTTGCATATTATTTTTATTTATTTACACGACTGCATTATTTTCCTGAGCTTTTTATCGACAATCTTCGGCACATTAAAACAAAACTCGTGCGATAACATGTGTGTGGATAATTTACGCATTTTGTTTAATAACTAAAGTTGAATTACGGAACCAGACTGTACGCAAATATTTGCAGACGTGAAAACGCGCATGACGCACGTGGACGTCATAAAAACATAAATGGTTTTCTGATAATGGAAATATTTTCTAAAGAACACAAGTGTCATGAAAGAAAAAATATGTGGAATTGGTAAACTTTTACACATGTGCTATTTTGCATAGACTTAAATAAAATTAATCAGGACTCAGTGATCCAAATAAATACGATAAACTTTAAACCTCTTAAAATGATATTGAATAATAATTATTTATTGCTGTTTTATCTCTACACTACTTATTACAATTGACCCAGACATATTAGCTGTCTCAGTTTTTTTCTTCAATTAGCAACATGTTGTGTTAATAAGTAGCTAATTCCGTCCATTTTATAATTAGAACGCAAAAGATGAGTGAAATAAAAAAAAACTACAAAGAACTTTTCGAACTCCATTTCAAAGTCACTTCGCGCGTGACATATTTAAAAAGTACTCGTGTTGCCAATAAAATAATAGCGTAGGAAACGAATAAATAGTTAATTAGTGCTGGTGGCCACGTCCGGTAGAACCAGACCATAAAATGTTTAATAATCTTGTGGTCAGCTAAGCGCCAGCAGTTGGTACCTAATTGATTAACAAGTAAAGTGACATCCGACCACGGATACCTGGCTGTCACATTATTGATGTTTTAATGGGTGTAGGTAGATAACTTACTCATATTTATGAATCTGTATTTGCTTCGCTTGGCCTACAAGGTGAGCTCACAGAGCACTGAGCAGAGAGGTCCATATTTGCAAATTTTAATATCGCACCAAAATGGATAAATTGTAGACCTATGCCTATAGGTTGCCAGTTTATACCTTTACACAATTTCCTGGAACAACACGGTACGATTATAAACTATAGAGTTTCCATTAGTTTAGTAGATCTACCTCTTCCCCTCGGATCGCAAGAGCGTTAAGACGTGTGCACTCGTTTGAATTTTTGAATTAAAAATATCCATTTACGAAAATAAATAAAAGTGAAATATCTTAGCAAGTACTAGGCGCGCAGAACACAGCGAAAGGTCGCAATTGTACAGTGACGCGGCACGAGCAGGATAACAACAACCGAGACGGAGGTAGCATCCTGAGCTTCTCTGCGCATACGTCACATCAGCGCCACAGCGTCCACGCGCCCTGTTGCTCGCCATAATTGGTAAGCGCCAGCGAGTAGCGGGTAAATATTGGCGTATAGTCCAAGGTGAAAAATATTGTTCATTGTTTATAGTATTTACCGGCCGATTTTAAAAATTGAAGAAAAATAATTAAAATTTAATACAATGTCGGTTAAACGTACACCTACGAAAAGCAATCCTAAGCTCACTTCTCCCACCCATTATGGATCCGATTCAGCGCTTTATGTAGCCGAAAGTCATGAACATGCAGAAGTTAACATTACAAAAAGATGTAAGCGCCGTCTGAATGATCCATCAAGCACTGATGCTTATGTTACGTTATCCGATCTAATGGCAAGGATGGATGAGATAAAGAAACAGCAGGACTCTAAGTTTGCCTCCTTGGAATCATCAATAGTTGCCCTATCAACCCAGAACGACGAAATTAAAGACACCGTGATACATCTCTCCGCAAAATACGATAGTGTTCTTAGCAACCTGAAAACACTACAACAGGAAAACAACATTTTTAAAAGCCACATCAAAACATTAGAAGCGAAACTGGAGCAGTTTGAGAGAAATGCGCGGTCCACCACAGTGGAGATTAGAAATGTCTCTACAACTGAAGCCGAAAACAAGGAAAATCTAGTTAAACTGGCTAAAAACATTGGGAAAGTAATCAACGTTCCTATTCAAGACTCAGATATTCGAGATGTATTCCGGATGAAGCTGAAAGATAAACCAACCGGCCCTATCATCGTGGATTTTACCTCAACTATCAAGAGAGAAAACTTTATAAGATCAACAAGATCTTACAACAAAGTAAACAGTAATCAACGTCTGAATACTGCTAGTCTCAATATCAGTGGTCCTCCTAAACCCATATATGTGGCAGAATCCCTCACTTCATCAGCTAGGCGCCTTCACTACCTAGCTAGAGTGTTTGCTAAAACTCACAACTACGAACACTGCTGGACATCATTTGGCAAGGTATATTTGAAACGCAACTCTAATGAAGCTCGTTTGCACCTGAACTGCGAACAAGATATTGAAAATCTGAAAAAAAGTACCTGACTAGTAATTTTTTCCTTTTTTGTATTACTTATCTCTAATTTTACTGCATGCATAGTATTCAAATGCTTTTATTTAGACAACGCCCATATTTATATACTAATTATAAACTTACCCAGTAAACATGAACACAAAAACAATATGCACATAACAAACACAGTCACTCATACGCGAGAACACTTCATACTCTTCGGCAAATACACAATAATCACATTTCTTAAACTAAACATAAACACATATGACTTACCTAGCACAGGAAATAGTTTATGCATTGGGTTAATAAAACCAACTAAAAAGGAGTATAACAGTTCTGTTAAACTAAAAGCTGCCTGGAAAATTAAAATTTTGGACATATTAACTTGCAAGTATTTTTCTACTAAAAACTTAATCTTACAAATTCAATGAATTAAATAATATTCAAAGCGAAATTGACAACTTTAAGGTAGCAGATTCCACTCTCTGTAACGCTGAGGATTGCTTGTCTTTTTTACCCGGTTCTAACAAATGCCTAAAAATTTTTCAACAAAACATTCGCAGTTTAAAATGTAATTTACCTGGGTTATTGCCAATTCTCGTTCGAACGGGGTTAGACTGGGACTGTATTGTTCTGACTGAGTGCTGGCTGCCATCTTCACACTATATACCTCCTTTGGATGGATATAATAGCTTTTCTTCAACTAATAATCATACGCAAAATGAGGGTTTGGTTGTCTATTATAAGGAAAACTTGGTTATTTCTGTTGAAGAACCTATAATAGCAGAAGCAAATTGTCTTGTGATTAGTCTGAATAAAGATACGGTAGCACTTGCTATTTATAGACCCCCCGGATACAAAAATATAAATAACTTTCTTCAATCCCTCAACAATATATTATTAAAATATTCCACTAGACAAAATGTCATATTGCTAGGTGATATTAACATTAATATAGCTGAGCATAGCACAGACCCAAATCTTTCTGCATACTTAGATATGCTTGCATTCCATGGTATGATACCTGCGTTCACATTTCCGACTCATGATAAAACATGTTTAGATCATGTACTACTGAAGACCAAATTAACGGCTCGTTGCCTTATCCTCCAAACATCTTTGACTGATCATAACAGTGTTGTTTTGTACATTGCTACCTCTCTTAAACAAAAACCTCCAAAAGTAATTAAGTCCATAAATTATGAACTTCTAAATGCAGAACTAAAAAACACTGATTTCAATTTTTTGTACATGGTTAATAATGTTAACGAAGCTGCGGATTTTTTTCAGAAAATACTTCAAAAAGCTATAACGGCCAACTCTAAAGACGTGAAAATTTCCAGACGAAAGAAAATCTTAAAACCTTGGATAACCCCGGGTGTCTTGAAATGTATTAAAAACCGTGATAACCTACTTAAAAAACTTAAAAAAGATCCAGATAATGAGATACTAAAGACTACCTACATAAGGTACAGAAACTTTTGTTCATCCGTATTGAAAAAACTTAAGAGGAACTTTGAGAAACTTAAACTCCAAAATGCAGGCAAAGACAGCAAAAAGCTTTGGAAAGCAGTAAAAGAGATCACATATTCAAATAAACCAAAAGAGATCCCATTAGATTTAATATGCACAAATGATCCACAAAAATCAGCAAATAATGTAAATCAATACTTCGCAAACGTAGGCAGAACTTTAGCTGAAAAGATAAGCAAAAATAATCCATCTACAGAACACGATACTTTAAATTCATGCTGTGATTCTTTTACTCTTTTACCTACTGATGATGATGAGGTTAGGATATTAATAGCTGGTTTAAAAAGTGACTGCTCAGTTGGCCTAGATATGATATCTGGCGAAATTTTAAAGGCAAATAAGGATGTTCTAACGTCTCCGATATCGTACATCTGTAACTTGTCACTTTCAACTGGAGTATTCCCTACTATCTACAAGAGGTCGCGAATTCATCCCATCCATAAGAACGGAGACAAAGGCTGTGTCAGTAATTATAGACCAATTTCTATTCTACCTACTCTTTCAAAAATTTTGGAACGTATCATTAATAATAGACTAGTAAAATATTTAGAAAATAAAAATCTTTTATCGCAAACTCAATTTGGATTTAGAGCGAACAGATCCACATCAGACGCGGTGTTTGAAATGACAAATTACATAGTTAATAATTTCGATAACAAAAAGAAGACAATAGGAATATTTTTGGATTTGGCAAAGGCATTTGACACAGTCTCTGCCTCAATTTTAATTAAGAAGCTGGAATGCCTTGGTGTAAGGGACCTTCAGTTGAAACTTTTACAAAGTTACCTGACTGGTCGTACACAATGTGTTCAAATAGGCAATATCATAAGCGAAGAAGTCCCAGTGACTTTTGGGGTTCCTCAAGGAAGTATCCTGGGTCCGACTCTCTTCCTTGTGTACATAAATGACCTGTGTCAGATGCGAATTCCTAATGCAAAGATCATTACCTTTGCAGATGACACGGCCTTACTTTTCACTGGTAACTCCTGGGATGAGGTTTTTTCTAATGCTCAAAGAGGAATGAATATTGTAACTAAGTGGTTGTATAAGAATATCCTAACGCTAAATGTTGCAAAGACAAATTATATAACCTTTTCCATGAAAACCAACGATAAGCCTGATCCTTTATATCGTATTATTTCTCACTCGTGTTCGAATCTGAATGATGGACACTGTCCATGCCCCAATCTTACAAATACATCATTAACCAAGTATTTAGGTGTGATCATAGACAGCAAACTAAATTTCCACCATCATATTGACTGTCTTGCTGCGAGAGTACGTAAGCTTATCGTAATCTTTAAGGCTCTAAGAAATGCTGCACACAAAAACGTAATCAAATCCGTGTATTTTGCTCTCTGCCAGTCACAACTCATATACTGCATCACCTCCTGGGGAGGAGCATGTAAAACACATTTTCTTAAAATTGAGAGAGCGCAAAGAGTCCTTCTTAAAGTCAGCTTATCCTTGCCATTCTATTACCCAACTTGTAATCTTTATAAAAAATGGGAAGTATTGACGGTCCGGCAGCTTTTCATTCTATATACTGTAACTAAACAGCATTCCCTATTAAAATATGATCCAGATAAATTAAAAAATCAGCGACGTAAGGATATAGTTTGCACGACCACTGCATTCAAAACTAGGTTTTCACATAATTTTTTCTGTTACCAGGGTTTTAACTTATATAATAAGTTAAACCGGATCCTATCAATATATTCACTACCAAAAACTAAATGTAAATATTTGGTTACAGAGTGGTTGCAAAAGTTAGATTATAACCATACAGAAAATCTACTTCATCAATACAAATACTGACTAGGTACAAACCTTAAAAGTAATATAAATAAAAATACATAGATAAACTACACTCACGCAAATACACGTTACACCTACACACACACCCCAGCACGCACACAAACACAAAAACATTGACAGTACACATCACAATTCACAACACACGCTTACATACATACTGAGGCGCTTGTTTTTAGTTTAATACATGGTAAAAAAAAAATATATAATATAGTTAATTACCTACCCATGTTTCTCCTACTATATTAATGTAAAATTGCTGCTCATATCGGAAAGTGCTATTTCTGCTATTTGTTCTACAACATTGGTCTTGTTCCTTCCGTGGGTGGGGACCTGGTGATTTGAAATACAGGCATTTTCATGCCTACCTCAGACACCAGCTTCTCACAAACTCTAGAATATCCACAAACCTGTATTTAAATAGATATATTTTTAATAAGTAACAACGTAATTATGTAATGGCTGTTTTTTGTGAGGAGAAATAAATAAAAATATTATTATTATTATTATTATTATTATTTTGCTGGTCGTGTCCATTTCCATTATTATTTCAACAGTCAAGAATAAACTGTTTTTTTTTTCATCACGTTTTTTAGGCCGTTAGACATTTTATCCCCTTCTGTTCTTAGAAATCAAGTCTAATTTATCCGACCCGATTCTCAGAATCGTAAACCCATTTAGATATGCTTTCAAATCGATACAGCAAACTACAAAAGTTCCCTTCACTTCACCCTTTAAATGCAGACATCATTAAAGTATCAGTGCCTTAATAACGTTTAATGACGATAATAATGAGTGGGATTCATTTGTAGATAGTTTTGTACTTAAAGTCATTACTTTGGTAGCAAGTTAGATTGATATAGGTACTGGTAATTAAATACCTATAACTGCAGAATATGATGACTATAACTACTTAAACTACAGTATTATTATTCGTTAGAATGCAATAATAGGTTTTATTTTTTGTTTCATAGAGTACACTGTTCTCAACAATGCTGAGTTTGCCTTTTACTATACAACTTCAAGCTTCAAGCTCTTCCAGATTGACGTATTTATTTATGTAGGTACGTGTATTTTCCTCGGGTCGCAAACAATGTTTTAAGTCGACATGGATCATGATAAATATTCTTATAAGATGAAACTATAAAAATGCCAAACTGCTACCTACATAACTGTAACCTACGTTGATTGTAGCATAAACAGAACCATCAACCAGTGTGCAAACTTTTTTAGTTCCAAATATTGCCATGCGAAATCGTATGATCATCAATTTTAATGGGTGCAAAGCCAATTCTTTCGAATGGCATGCTGTTAGCCGGAAATAAATCTGTAATTGGTAATAAGCGATAGAATATCAATCAATATTTATGGCTGAATCTGAGTAAAAAGCGTAACCAACGGTTCCAGCACGAAATATTGTGTTTAAAAGTTCATTTAAATTAAAAGAAGTTTGTTTGATATGAATGGACAGATACGGTTTCCTTGTTTACTACCTACTTAATTCGTGTCTTGAAAGAATTTGATTGAAACGGTCACGATAAAAAAAGTAATATTCGTTAAATAATTAATTCATCTGATCTGAGCGAAATAAAACAATTTATGGCCATGCTATCGGCCCACCCACTTAGGTACATCTTACAATAAAAAAAACCAATGCGATTGAAATTCAAGTAAAAACTTGAACAAATTATTTAATAAATTCATGAAATGTGGTTTTAAATTTACACCTTCCGGTCCGGTCTGACCATCGTCCGATTTTGCAAGTTCAAGTTCAAAATTGCATTGCAAATCGATTCCCGCCGAAACAAACAGAACTGCCAAAAAATATACATTTTGTTCACAATGATGGTCGCGGTGGGTTCCTTTTTTTTTTTTTTTTTCTCCCGCCAAGTTGCGTCCGTTTTGTATGCAAATTGTCTACGGTTGACCGCAACTTTTTTTCTTAATTGAGACCCAATAAATATCCAGGCAAACGAATGCAATTTAGAAAACAGGGACTAGACTAGACTAGACATCGATTGTTTTGTGATTTTTGGCGCTAGAGGATATTAAAATTAATCCGATTAGTTTTATAAATAAACATTTACTTTCTTAGAATTCCTGCCATCTTATGTCTTTTATGAAACGCGTAAGTACCTACTGAAATGCTCTATTAAATACAAATTTTAAACATTGCAGTTTGCCTTGGATAACACGTCGACTTTAGACTTCAACCTTTCAAAGTAAAATACAAAGTTTAAAAAAAGCAAAGATAAACGACAATTAAGTATATCGTTTTGTTGTCTCGTTGCGATAACTGATAATACGTCCCTACCTACTTAAAGAAAACTTCATAAGAACCTTAAATTGTTTCTTTTCTGAAAATAATAATGTGAGTGAGCAAAATAACTTCCATCTGAATACTATCCGTCTAAAATTTTAGAGACCAATAATAATTTGTCGTTAAAAACGTGATAAGCCTGAAATCTCGGAGATAATCGTAAAATAAATATAAATTCTTCAGCGCGAAATTAAATGTCTTGTTGCCAAGTGGTAATCCATTGAAATATAGTTTGTTATTAATAAATTGTCACTAGTCACTGCTCAGTCACTTCAAGGTGACGTCAATTAGTTTAAAAACAAAACAGTGAAGTGTATTGACGTCTACTAAATGAAAATATACTGAAAAATCACGGAATAAGAGCAATATCTACATATGAATATTGTTTAACACCTAAATTCCTAGCTCATCAGGCTTTTTAATAGTTTTTCCTAAACCCTTGAAGCAATCTTCAAGAAATAAAAAGCCGATCAACATACACCAGAAACTTCAAAAATCGATCTCTTGTCCCAGGATTTCAAAATCAAAATTCGAATTGGATGACGTATGCTCAAAAAATACCAATCACCCGCCAAGGAAACCAGACTAACCTCGAAACCATTCAAATGAGTCGATGACACTGGTCAATTGACTTAATGAAGTTCTAAATATGTATTGCCGAACTAATTAAAACTTCGCACGTGGTCGGAGGCACGTCGGCAACCGTTAATTCCTAATCGATAAGAGATAAATTAGCAATAAACGTCATGCTGATATTACAATGTGTAATTTCGCAGCGATAGAGTTGAGCAACGATCTTGACTACGTGTTTTTTAAAAAACAAATGCTTTGTATGTTTTTTGATTCAATGTTACTTTTTACTTCTTTTATAAATGCGAAAGTTTGGATGAATGGATAGATGTTTGTTTTTACTCAATAACACCAGAACGGCTAGACGGATCTACATGAATTCTTTTACAGACTTTAATATCTGGAATAGGGATGGAAGTCGCGGATAACAGCTAGTAAAGTGTATATAAAAAATAATACACGAATGTCTGCTAAAGCATAGTTGAGATCGTTAAATTAAATAGGTACCTATTCATTTACAATTTCTTTGATTTATGTCCTCATCACAAATTACTATGTTCATTACTTCAGTAATAGCTTCCGTGAATCACATTATATTTCCCAAATGTGTTTCTGGTCGTAAAAGTGACTTGTCATTTCAGTTTGTGGTCAAACCACGTGAGAGATCTTGGCAATGAATGTAAGAATTGCAGAAACCAAAAATATCTGCCACTGTTACTTAATTTCTATTCTGTTAAATGGGGTTAAAAACAAAATCTGAAAATTGAAAAACAGAGTTCACTTTAGAGTTTAGATTGGAATTATTTGGTAACCTTTTGAGTTTTTTAAACACGAAAATGACAAAAAAATGAACCGTTTTCAAAAAGGCAACATACAAAACAAACAATTATTTACTTTCTTATTTTTATTATTATTATTCGTATTCCGGTAAAAATATCGCAGCCAACTCGTGACGTGGCGTATCGCCAAAATCACGCGTTTTCTGCACTCATCCGTCTCTAAAATATTTTGTTTTGCCATCCCAAATAAATATTAGTGTTTATATCTTATCTTAAAGGGAACGAATAATAAACAAAAGAAGTTTATTTTCCTAGAATTTGGCACGATAAACAATCAAGTTTGATATTATTCTGTCTGTCACATAAAGACAGTTATAATATTTTTTCAGCCTATCTTCTTAAAATAGGGAAAAGACTTTGATGAGTTTCAGAGATAACCTGTTTATCAGTTTCTTTTCATCTATTCCCAAGGTATTTTTACAGATAATAAATCGATATGAATCAATTAATCACAATATTTGCAAAACAAAGTTTCATTCACGGAAAAATCTGGACCTACTTTCAGTAATGGTATTCAAGAAAAACAAAAAAATCTTGCGTCAAGTGAAAATAAAAAAACATAAAGTACCTTATGTTAAAAGTTAAGTATTCTTTCGTTTGTTTGTTATAAATTAAGCTTTTATAACAGTGACATTTTAAACAATAATATAAAAACAATTTTATAGCCGCAAAACATTTAAAGTATAATAAATCAAGGACACGTACCTAAAGAAACCATATTGTAATAATCTTAATTAACATTTTATCTTTATCCGTTTATAAAGTACTAGGTATAAATCAATTAAGCAAGTTATAAATCATGAGTAATAAACTCACAGTGAGTAAAAGAGATTTCCTTATTGCAATATTTAAATCTAATAGGGAATTATAATAATAAAGATATGCAATACAATCCACTTGCGTTCGGAATAACACGGGCTTTCGAATTATAAATTGCAACGAATAATATTGTTTTAGCACGGTTAAATTAATGGTAAATGGAGCAATTAGTAATATTATCAACCGATCAATGCTGAAAAAATCTCAATAAATGACCTGTCAAGATAGACAAGTCGCATCTCTTAAGTTTTCACAACGAAACTTTTAAATAATACTGTTCAAATATGCAGCTGCTTGCTTGTACATCTACCTAACAGTCAAGTAGGTATTAATTCTTGTCTCAAATATTTGCATTTGTAGTACAAGTGTACTATGTGATAATTAATGCTAAACAAATATGACTTATTTGTAGTGATATTATCGGCTGCAACGTCACTATTATCACAATTCAATCGCACCTCGCTATCACGGCTTTTTAGACAACAATACAATTTGTAAATCTGTAACGTAAGTATTTATACGACTCATTAACATCAGCGGTTCTCGTGGTTATCTAATAAGTTTGTTTAGTTAAACTCAAAATTCACACAGTCAGTAGGTACTCCACTTTCTTACTCGCAAAATAAACATTTTTCACACGAACCGCGACTTTGGCGCTCATGATTGTTTAATGTTATCGTCTGAAGTATTAAATATCACAAAAGTTATCGTTTTAATTTTGAAAGTATTATTGTAAGAAACAAAATACTTTCGCACGACTTTGCTGTCATAGTTTCAGCTAAGAAAATAACTGTCTCTAAAACTTTGAGCCCATAAACTCAGAAAACACAAAATTAAACTTAGCACGGTGTGCTAAGTACTCAAGTCATGCGATTAGTATGCTCTCTTCTTAACAAACTTCTTTGCTCTAGATTAAGTTCGTATCGTTCGCTAAATCGAATAAAAGTTGTTCTAAATGAGCCCTGAGGGCAACAAATCGCATGTACTTAATACTTATACTTACTTTTACATATTATTATGGTGTAAGTAGGACGACATGGCGTGTGTAAGTGAAGAATTTGGATCAACTGTCAGATTCAATTTATTGGTAGCCGTTAACTTGCTAAACGATTTAAAAGGTCAACAATATTGCCCAAACTTTCGAAAGTATCCAAGTACTTATAATATAATCCAAAGCTTTTATTTATATTATTGCCCTCGCCCTAATTGAAAACATGCTGCCAGCAGGTAGGACTGCTAGCAAACTCAAAGGACGATATTCTTTATTTAAAATTAAAAAAACTATATTGACATCAATTGGACGTCATAGATGTTTTACTTAATTTTTTTTCGGCACGAGTAACAAATGATACGTGAATTATTATTTTTTAAATTACCCAAACCGACAACTTGCACAAATTAAATTTTCATGCTATGGCAGCATGAAATTATAAAATTGAAAAAACTATATTGACGTCAATTGGACGTCAAAGATATTATATTTTTTTTTCGGCACGAGTAACAAATGATACTTACGAGAATTATTATTTTTTAAATTACCCAAACCGACAACTTGCACAAATTAAATTTTCATGCTGCCATCGTTGTTTTCACTAGGTTCACGTGTCAAAATCGATTACATTCGGTCGGTAACCTAGCGCAGTATATTGGCTCTTGATAATTTTTCACGTGGCAACTCGTGGTAGTTTATTTTCCGCTGTACGGAAAAAAAAACATTTTTTTTTTTAATGCAAAATATTTTCATTTTATATCTCTAACTTATTACATTCATTAGTTCTCAATAAAAATCTAAATTACCCCTTTGCATGTAGGTATGCGAGACATTATTAGTTGCTCAACAGCATATTATTTTAATTTCCCCATCCGTTAATAAGGCTTTAGAGGTAGCATGTTATAAGCCCACAAGTGGGTATTTATCGGCAGTTGGAAAACAGCCTTGGTTTGGTTAAGTTATGAAACACTGCGATTTGATTAGGCGGATGTTGCACATTTTACACTTACATTTTTCATGCTTTATCACATTGATAGAGATGTTTGTAGTTATTGTAACCTATTATAAGGACAGTTTTCATCTAGACAAGAGCTCATCGAATTTACTTTAAACACAGCAAAAACAAAAAGAGAAACTGATAGTGAGAGAAAATTTAATAGTTTAGGCTATTATTAAATTACTTATTATAAGGCTAGATTGTGATAATAAAAGGGTCCATCTTTTCTGCCTACTTCTGAAAATACAAACATTTTCAGCAAAGTCCGACTCCATGATTTTTATAAATACTTCATGTTTCATACAATATTCTATATCTCCTTTTCTCTTGTCCTCAGAATCGCCACCAAGACCTCGCAGCCTCTTCACGTGGCCCTGGCCGTGGTCGTCCTCCTGGCCTGGCTCAGCCGCCCTGGCTCCAGCAGTAACCTTCGCGGATGGAGGGCATTATACGTCGTCGCCGTTGCCACCCATTTCGGAGCTCAAGTCTGGATGACACTTGTCTCTGGTAAGATTCAATTTTCGAACTTTCTATATTTTGTTTGACGTAAGAACCATTGACGTCCAAATGGCAATACAACGACTTTAGTAATTGTTTTGGAGATTTCTAAAAATATTGCCTTACTCATTTGAAGCTGAAAAAAACGCGAAGAGTGCCAAGAAATGTCTCTTATCTGTAGTTCTAGGTCTTAAACGATCACTAAATAAATAATGAAACACTTAAAAGATCAATAAAAATCGCAAATTGTTCTCACAAATCAAATCAACATTTTTTACTTTCTTTTATTTCTAAATCGGCATCCAGAAACTCGTTTGAAATTCGAAGAAGTCTATCACGTTGCCGCGCATGCGCTTACGTACGTGAAGGAACGAGATTTCAATAAAAAAGTTACCGTCCTGTCGTTGAGAAACACCCTGTTCTTATTTAAAAGATTGTATTTGAAGAAGGCGGAACACTGGTAATTATTCGGAAGAGGTTTTGTTGAAATCTTCAGGAATTTTTAATCGTTTAGGTACTGGTGAATGAATGTGAACTGTATTTGAAGTTTTATGATCCTTTTTCGACGTTAAATGTCAAAAAAGGGTTATAAACTTTACACTTTACACGAATAAGTACTTAGTAATAACAAAATACATAAAATGTCTGGTCACGAGTGTCTTAATTCCCACCGTCCATGCCACCGACCAGTCCGCCGACTGCAGTTTGTTTCTTACACGTGTCGCAGTTTATTGTTCCATGTTTATACCATTGTTTGCAGGCCTTTGTTTCTTAATATTACATCAGCGACATTTATCAGTCAATGCCATTGGACATCTTCTTTTAATGTTTCAAGATGTGTTTGAGAAAAAATTCAGTCTTTTATTTATAGTATCTACTTCTTTATCAAACTCATTTTCATCAACATTACTTTTGTCTGCTTTCATTGAGACCGCAGACGGATGGAACAAGACTATACGACAATGTGTTTCCACGAAAATGATTCCAGTAATTAGGCAATACCTTCTATTAAATTCAAAAACATATTTCTTGTATTTTCGCGCCGCATCCTAAAAAATGCTAATTATTTGAAATATTTTTTAAATTTACTTAATGGTCTCAGAGTCTTCTCAGGTACTTGAGTTACCGCCAAAAATAACTTCAGACCCAAAGACCCAAAGGTGAAAACAAGGACAAATATAATGGGAAAAATATTAAACAAAATGCAATCAGACTCATTATTGTAACCCTGACTTCTAATTTGGCAAATTGCAGAATACGTATGAAGTACGACGTATGTAATTTATTTAATTTTATATGACAGGTGTAGCATTGACATGAGAAAAATAACAAATCCATGGACAGATATTTTCTCATGTGTTTCTTCTTGCTCAATTAGGATAGGAACCGCTAGATAATTAGTAAAAAAGTTTTTCCTCAATTGAATAAATATTTATTAACAAAACCATACAATTTTCTGTAAAATGTTTGTGAGTAAAAGCAGCTATCATCGCTTTTACTAAACGATGGCAGCTATTTCAACTCTAAGCTTTATAAAGCTTTTATTGGCAACATGAATCGATGTAAATAGAGAAAATACCGTCTTACCCAAGTTTATGGTAAAGAAAGTAGGTAAATAACTGTAGATGGTGCCTACTCATTCGTTGAAAATAGCAAATACTATGAAAAACATTCAACACACAGGTCTCTGTATGTATAATACGACACAAATAAAACATCAAGATACACAAACTTAAGTTTTGAATTACAAAGGTGCACTGGACTATCAAAGTTCGAAAATTTCAGAATCGGTTGGCGGGATCACCTGTCAAGTCCACACGTCATTTGGTTCATTCAGGAACCAAATGATGCTTCTTAGCACAGGAATTTTAAGTGATCCAACATGTTGCAAATAATTTAAAACCTTCTCAAGTAGATTTAAAGTTGAATATTCATTGAAGTTAAAATTTCGCGTTCATGAAATTAGTTTTGTACTTACTCGTAATTCTTCGGAGATCATTACAATAAATAATTAAGTAATTGCGTAATGAGAATTAATTGGGGATCGCATGTTTGAAGTCTTGAGGTACCGTTACTTTTAAGGTTCCTTCCTTAATTTTTATCTTATATCCTTTTTAAACCTTTATCCTTTTTTACCTCTTGTTTCGAGATCAAACCAGTTTGTAGTTGATTCTCATTTTGATAGCAAAATTCGGTTTTTAAAAAAGAATTCCAAGATTTCTTTAATAAGTTTTTGGTTTTACCGCCATGTTGAAGCATCAGAAAAAAAGAAAAAATAAGCATAATGCATACTTACCGTTGCACGATGGCACTTTAAGTTAAAAACCCGCTATTGACACTACACAAGGCTCTCTGCAAGAAAGAACATAAAATATAATTTCAGGATTACAAAATATTAACACCTTAGAAATTAACACCTTATAAATGTGACACATTTTGAATACGCAGAACAAATCTTTGTTTATTCGCCATTTATTTCTGGTTTTAATTAGACTAAACTAGATTCGCTGCTAGGATTCTCTTAAGTGACACATTTTGAATACGCAGAACAAATCTTTGTTTATTCGCCATTTATTTCTGGTTTTAATTAGACTAAACTAGATTCGCTGCTAGGATTCTCTTAAGCGGGCTTAAATAAGCTATCCATAGCAAGTAGATGACAGTTTAATAAACTGCATTTTTTTTTAATCCTGGACAAACCGTTAGGTATTGCAGTTTTATGTCAGTTTTTCTATATGGCCATTAGCAATGCATTTTTTTAATGGGTAACACTGAGACGTATGATGATCACCATGCTTAGCCCCTTTTCTAATCTTGGGATCAGCTTACAGTGTAATTGAATGCAGATGAATATCTACCAGTATTTTACATGAGGCTAAATTATTCGTTCCTCGTTCCTATAAAAATAATAATCTCGTAGCGTTCATTAAGTAAATATTCCTAGCAAAGAAGACAAAGGCGATATTTGACTAAATGATTCACCAAATAAATCAAAACAGTTTCATGTGCGTTAAACAGCACACTTCACAATTGAAACAGTCAACATCCTTTGCGGTTTGGTTACTCGAACAATTTGGAGCGGTAACCAACTAAATAGCCGGCACGATTTCGCGGGCTTGGCTCGTTCCGGGTGACGGGTGACGCGAAACATTGAAATGACCTTACTGATTTGTTCCTGTCTCAGGTTTGGATAGTTTATTGATATTATCGTGTATTTGCCTAGGCGAAACGTAGGTCAAGTCAATTGAAATCTTTGAAAGGCAGGACAAACGGAAACAATCAAAGACATTCTTTACTATTTCATAAGTAAATTAGAATAAAAACGCACTTTTTGTTTGCCAAATATCCAAAAGATGACCCTGAAACTATGACCCTTCTCTAAAAAGTCAATGGCAGCTCGTCACAAGCCATAAATCCATCAAGTTTCATCTGCCACTAGGGCACAGTGATCTGTAGGGGATCGTCAACCGCAGTCAGGGTCGCGCAGACGCGCACAAAGGTTCAACCACACTGGAGCAAATATTTGTGGGACCGCCATACACCCAATGTCTGGTCGTGTCTTTATGTAATGGGGACCGTGACACGCGGGAACGTCGTGTGAAGGTACTCTAACATATTTACGTACCTATGTAGATCGAGTAGTGAGGAATTGTTTACGATTACTTTCACACTATGTCGTCAATCATGATACCTTCTAGATAAGTCATGCTTTTATTGCGTCTGTTATAGTTTACAGTTGACGTAGATTTTCATAGGTTTACAATAACTTTGTTTACAATTTCGTAATACCACTCTTTTTCTTAACGCACCTACTTTGGTTAGATAATCAAAAACAGTACAGTTTCATTGTTTATTCTTATAATACCAATGAAAGGCTCAAGAGATGCTTCTGGAATAATAATAAAAATCAACATCAACTGGGCACTCCCTGCAATCCGTGCAGACTCCAACATTCAGCGTATATTTGATCCTGTTCTTAACAAAATATTCCTTAGCCTCCTCAGCAATACAATAACTATAACAACCCGTCTCTCTTCTCCCCAGGCATAGTGCTGTACTTCAACCTGCCCCGGCACGAGTTCGGGCGCGTGCAGACCGTGCTGTTCCCTGTGTACTACGCCTTCAACGCCGTCGTCAGCCTGCTAGCGCTGCTCGCCTACTACAGGACGCAGTGCCTCACGCACTTTGAGCATACCTCCTGGGTACAGGTTAGTGTCAAAATCTTTTGACTTATGTCAAAATCTTTTCTTTTTTTTTGTCTGGCTAGTGTCAAAATCTTTGCTGACAGTTCTTTTTTTTTCCATTCCGTCCACTAGTTTTTCCATTCCGTCCACTAGCACTGCCAATTGTTTTTTTATTAATCGTCGTAAAAAGACACGTAGATAAAAAACGCTCTGCAGAAATGAATTTATTATTTTTTGAGAGTTATGTTTTGTACTTTAGAACATAAATAGTTGCAAAAATCGATATTTTTGCTAGAAGTGGCCACTTTTAGCAATAATTGCCGTTTTGGCTATTTAGCCATGAGTTATGTATTAAAAATAGCTCTCAAAAAATATTAGATACATTTCAGAACACTGCAGAGCGGTTTTTTATCAACGTGTCTTAAATTTACCACAATTAATAAAAAACGATTGGCGGCGCTAGTGGACGGAATACGCACTCTTAGAAAAAGTGGCCGGTGATATCAATAGTCGGATGAAAAAGACGTAGATTAGTAGGAGTTTTTTTTTGTAAATGTCTTTGAATTTCGAAATAGGAATCAGATGCAGTCCACTTAACTTACACAAAAGCTATGCATCATATAATTTGTGATCACGGGACAGCGAAACAGTTAAACATTATTAGCAAATATTTGCTTATTGTAGCTGGACTTACTACTTACAGCTAGAAAATAAAACCAGCTACGCATGAAAACTATTGACCAATTCGAAGGCAACGACCTATAGGATCACAAAACAAAAGACGTAGGTAGATTAGTAGGAGTTCGACACGATCATTCATAACCACAAATTAGCACAAACTTCACTGAGTAACATTACACCCAAGTGCTGTAAACACATGAGCTACAGATCACAGGTCTGCAATAAACAACTAGGTAACATAATTATATAATAATGAAGTAAATTAAACGTCATATATTAAATGGCGCCAAGTGCATTTTATGCTCGAACGCCTGTCATTGACATTAATTGAAATTATTATTCCGATTATTGAATCTTTACTTACTTATGAGGTAATTGTATTGCAAAAGTAAAAGTACTTGAATTTTACTTTTTTCGGTTGGTAACAGATTTGTAGAATTTGAAAAATTCAACACCATTTGGTTGGCAGTCTTGAAAAAGACTGGGAAAGGACCTTTCCCGGAAAATTCTTAGAAAAGGAAATCATTTATCCATTATAACTAGACTACTGGTGAGTTGTCTAGCAATAATTGGATTTTGAGGAAGGGAAAGTAAATAAAAGCACTTAGCTGGCGTTGGATAATTTAATTTACCATTAAAGCCCATGGGACATATTGTTAATTGAAAGCGTAACTAATCCTACTTCCAGACACATTAAATAAACATTAAATTCTAATTTATTAACTTCAGCTCCTGGTAGCTTTTACTTAATTGTACTCTCATTTTGCTAGCACTAAACATCGGAATTTATTCCCCATTGCCAATTCCAATCAAGTTTATTACGATCTCATTATGCTTCGTGAGGAGTTATACACTTCTGCTTGGAAGATAAATCAAATGTAATGTTTAATTTATAGCATGACCCGCTATCTGAGGGTCTTCTTCACACATTCGATCAATTACGACGATTTATTGGGCTGTACAATTAGGGCTGTACAATCTATGGGCTATTTTAATTAACTGTGTAATTGTGTGGTGTAATTTCAGCCCTAGTAACTCTAACTGACCATTGGTAATTTAGCAAGCGTTTTGTAGGCTTGACCTATAATATTAAAACTTAAAAGCTATATTTTCAGTTATATTCATAGTTTTTTTTTTCTTTGAATTTTACGGCGACCAAGGCCTTTAAGTAGTCTTTTTTATGGTTGAGGTAGTAATTTTAAATTCCTACGCATAGGTTACTATTGACGTATGCTTCCTGTAAAGTTGTTTTGCCGTAGACAGTTAATGACCAGTCTTAGTAAACTTAATTAACCGAATAACTTTGATTAATGATGATTACGATATTAAACTGCGGCCAAGGCAATAACACCTCGTGTCCTTCCATGTCTTAATACTTAAGTGCCGTTTTTTAATAAATATAGTTATTGTTATCTAAATGTCAGGGTGTAATAATATAACAAACATTATATCAGGCATAATAATTTGAACTCCTTCGTAATTTTTTAGGTTGGCACAACTGATTGATGATTGATAGTTCTATTCAAATTGCAACTTTTTCAAATTAAGAACCAATGCAACAATATAATAAAATGTTATGAATGTCTAATGATAGAAGTCTTTGAGTTGCATATTAGGCTGAATGAAAAAATATTATTGCACAATTATATTGAATCCTTATGATTGATGATACGGATAATCCAAGCATCAAGAATGGAATTATCCGATGGCATAAAGTTGTAAGTAGTTGCAAATCAGTATTATTTAGCAATCCTTTCTACACGTTTTTCACATTATTTAACATATCAGCACGAGCATTATTGCTAAATGCATATAAATTGCAATAAAAAAATACATAGAAACGGTAAAGACCTTGATTCTTTTTATCAAACCAATACTTGCCAACTTTACTAAGTAATCTTAAGTAAGTAAATGCAAGGTTGTATCAAAAGGTCGGATTAACTCGCTTGAACTCATTCTGGATAAAACACAGATTAAAAATTAACAGCCATTTTTATTGTGTCGGAACCGGATGCAAGGAAAGAACTGTTAGGAAAGAGATTTTTAATCATTTAATTGATTGCGTGACAGGTTAGGTCAGACGGCAATGCAATTTGTTTTGCATTTAGTCATACGGAAGGAAACACAGCATTTAGCCACTACCTAAGAGCATTTGCTAAATCTCTACCAACAAAGGAAAGTGCGCCTTTCTTGACTACCTATAACACTTTCTATACTAGATTTATTTTTAATTCCTTATAAAAATAATTACCTATCGAAATAGAAATCCTTTCTTCTGAACAATACATTATTTCCAACAGCAACGATCGTATTTCAGACAATAGATACAGGCCACTAGTTCCATATATTTTCTTCTTTTTTTTTCATGTCCTAAATTCAACCTGTAATTAAACGTCCTTATTCTGATTGTTCCAGCTAGCGCTGCTGCTAGCCGTATTCAGTATCGAGTCGTACGTACGCTTGCGACTCGTGCGCCCCATGCTGCGCGCCAAGCATGTCAAGACACAGATGGAGGAGGCTGCTGGTGGCGGACAAGAAGTGAGTTCATTATTTATTGATATTTTAAAGATATTTCTGATAATAATACAGATGAAGGGAGGCCTTTGCGGAAAAGCGCGACTGCACTGCAGTGCCTACAGACCTACAACCTTGCATTTGTCTCGCCTGTTTTATTCTACTCCTGAGCAACGGTCTTCCTCTATTCTTTCTATTTTTCTCTTTTTTATTTCATCCCGATATTCTTTCTTATTCAAGAACATAATTCGACAAAGATCTTCAAGCTAAGGGGACTATAAATCTTGCCCCTCCTTCTAATTAATACACGAGGGACGTCTTGAGTAAAGGATAGTTTGGTCCATTGATTTTTATCATGTTAGTCTTAACACAGGATGAGCCCATCAATGACAACGATTCTACAATCTTCACAATAGTGAAGTGATGACGAACATCACACGAGCATAAACAAAAAACTCGTAATGTCATTGTCATAAACTAAAGAACCCCTTTACATAAGTGCTTTCTAATAAGTCCGGGACAAAGTCAGAAAGCAAAGTTCAAGGACCCAACAACGGCACTTGCTCTACCCGCATGGCACATGTGATACAGCTGACATGAATTCAATAAAAAATGCTGAAATTGTTTAGAAATTAGGACAATTCACTTGACGCCGACGCCATTGCAAGATTGTCTATGAATCACTGCACGTGCTTTTTGCGCGGTTGCAGAAATTATTTAGTTCGTAGTAAATGATATTCACACGTAGTGAAAAATAAGGAATGTTATTGATTGATTGTGATGCAATATGGCGTCAGATTTCGTAACGTCTTGGAATTCTTAGAACTTTGTTTTCTTCTAATTTGTCGCAGGGTTCTAATAAATTTATACCTTTAGGTAGATATTAGAAATTGTAGCAGAACATACTTTCTGCTATTTTCGTTAGCGTGGCAGAACTAACTACATTTTTTTGACTGACAGACCTTTAACGATTCAAAGGTCCCTGTCTATGGTCTATACTCTATTTGAATTGATTTTGATTCATTACTTCTACCCGTAACTTTGACTTTACTAGCTCTTGAACACAAGGACTTTTTCTAGGTCCTCCATTGGGTACAATCATAGTTTTATCAAACAATTAATTTATCAACATGTGAATCCAGAGTGCTTGCTGAATTAGTCATCGATAAACAGCTGAAAAGCGCAACACTTCCTTGATAGTAAAATTCCCTAATCGACTCTCGAAGAGTCGACTAGGAAATATTATTTTTTGGCGATTGTGAATTTGTTAATCAAAATTAAAGATCACCTATTCAAATAAAGCTGAACATCAATTTAATTGTTCAACAGTAGCCAATATCGCCCTCCCGTTACGACTTCCTAGTGTTTTCAGCTGTGTGGCGCACCAAACTCCCCAGAAACACAAACATCTGATATGTTTGAAGAACTTGAATTTATAGTCCTTACTAATTTTTGCGTTTCTCTTGTTCCAGGTCGGTCGCCTAATCTTAGGTGAGCTCGCACACTGTCCCCGCTACCTGCGCGTCCTGAAAACCTTCAGGACGTACCACTCCAGTATAGCCATGGGCACCATGATAGGCCTCGGCTGCTCATTGTACTCCACCATGATCATCGTTGACTCCATGTGCCGTTAGACCACTAACAACGACCTGTTGGAGAAGAATTCACACTAAAAAGTTCCGTAGGCTGGCATGCTGTGTAAATTTTTAACTTCCGCCAAGAAATGTCTTGAATTTCTGAAGTTTTTTGTATTAAAAAAATATTGAAATGTTAACGTCTATTTTGTGTAGTTGAATCACTTATTTCTAAATACTAATCAGTTGAAATGAAAAATGTTTTAATCGTTTGTCTGAAAACTGAAAGAATCACTTTTTATATCAAGACATGAATACAGTAGCAGTCACGATTGTTAATATTTAGTGATTAGTTTAGATCTAAAACAAGGTTTACATAGCATGATACCACCAATACAAATTAAGGTTCCATTTCATAATGCATTACTTGATTACTGTCCTAGTTCCATTCAGGCTGTGAGGTCTGGTTTCACCAAGTACGATTGTACGCTTCTTATTAAAAACATAGTATTAAACCGTAAAGATTGACTCGAAAAGGATTCAGTGGTGTGTGAGGCGCTGGTCGCACGAATTGTTTCCCAGAGAAACGTAAGAGAATTGTTCCAAATTGTATAATTAGATTAAGTGACGGTCGAAAAGAAGACGCGACTACACGCAACGATTATAGTATTAAGATTAACACAACCCTTTATCAAGGTTGTTAGTTGAAATTTTAACATCGAATTTATAGAAAAATTAGCACTAACTTGCCAGCAACTAACCATAGATTGCAGTGCCTAATAAAATTAATCTTGCCTAACGTTAGCGGTGTGTTCCATCGACATCACTAAGCTGCTTGATATTATGAAACTCATGTTGTATGCTCTCTAATTTCCTGCAATACTGCCATAGTATAGCGCTAAGTGTAGTAATAAGTAGTATAGACTCTCGCCAACGCATTTTGTCGCAAGTAATCGTTAAAATGCTCCTTCAACGCAGGAAGTTACGAGCACGCAACTTTTACGACGGATTTGGTGTTCAATCAAATTCGATTGTAGCGGAGCGCTACGTTCGTTCGAAGAATGTTTGATGTGTCTTCAGAACTTGACATTAAATTAGCGATGATGCTCGCTAAGTTTTATCGTTGTGATTGTGACGACTCGATTGTCTAGTCAGCAACAGACGCTGCGATCGTAAAATCGCATTTTACTGGATCGCGCGTTGATGAAACCTGAGCTTAAAAGTATTGCATTTAACCAAGTTTGTTGTTATTGAACGTGTTTAAATGATTACTTTTAACCGTCAAGCAGCTTATGCCTTAATGGCAGAGGGTTTGTTTAGCTAATATTAAGTAATATAATTTTATAATGACTAAGTTTAGTTAGAAATAAATTTATTTAATCAATTAATGTGAAAACGAGTTAGTGATTACTTATTATTCGTAAATGATCTGAGTGTCTACGTGGGATTACTATTTATTTGAAGTGAGAGAACGAAAAAAGTATTAAAATTAAAAATAAATGACCTATAATGAAACTTGCCGTGTTATTTATTTTCATTTAATTACCTGTAGTAGTTACTTAAGAAACATCCTTAGCTATATCTTTTTTTTATGGGACAAGCCCGCCACACATTCCCAACCACTGCAACTCCTGAAAGCCAGAATCAACAGTGGCGACCACTAGAAAAACGCCGAGCTAATGAAGCCCGACGAGACCCAGAAAAACGATTCAACTGTCTTGGATCCCGCAACGAAATTAATCAGAAGAGTACAGTGGAGGAGTAGGAAAAAATAAATATAATTTCCAGTTCCGATTCACATCCTTAGTTATACCTACGCAGTTAGATGTTTGACCTAACTGGATAGCTAGACCACAACCTCGTGCATAAAAGCCGGAAGAAAATTACGGTTACCTTAGGCTGTTATTGCAAACAGCCTTGGAGAAAAAAAAGCAGACAAGTCAAGCATCTTTTTTTAGGATAGGAGATCATCAAATGAGTCCTTCCCCTGTGGGCGTCAGAGGCGAATGTCAGATTCTTACTGACTAAAACCCATCCGTATTCAGGACCTAATGCCCTGAAAATTGACTATGGCAGATATGGACAGACGGAGAGACAGACAGACTGACAGACTGCCAGCCAGCCACACCCACGAAGTGATCCTGTAAGGATTCCGTTATTTACGGAACATTCATAAAAGAGAAACCCAAAAACTAGCCAATTACGAGTCAGACTCTTACACGATTGGTTCCGTAGGTTCCGTGCCATAAAGCGAAAAAGACTGGTTTCTTGTATTCATTTAATTGTTTATTACCTACTAGCTGGCCCCCGCGGCTTGGCTCCTGTCAACTGCTTTCTTTTTTTTTTCTTTCATAGAATAGAATAGAATATATATATATATTTTTTTTTATACAAAACGGTGATACTCTTGGCCCAAATCTCACCTGATGGAAAGTGATGATTAGGCCGAAGATGGAAGCGAGTTTCACCCGGAATCCTCTTACACAGAGGAACTGGCTATCATACCTCTAACTGCCGGAACACAACAATGCTGTTAACATTGTTGTTATGGCGACAGACTTAGACATGATGGTGGTAGCTTGCCAGGCGGACTTAGAAGAAGTCCTACCACCAACCAAACCGAGTAAAAAATTTGCCCCCGCTGGGAATCGAACCCGGGACCTCTGGGTCTGAATCAGGTGGTATAACCACTAGACCACGGAGGCGGTTAGTGTCACCTGTTTAGCACCACCCGGGGATCACGTGTAGGGATTCGCTGAAGGGTATTCTCCTACGGACGCGGGTGACTCGGCCCCCAAAAATATATATTTTATTGTAAAACATGAGTAGGTATACATCATAATATGTGTAAGATCTTATAATAACGGTTAGATCTGCATGTTTTGCCATTTATGGCGTACAAAAACAACATAATTATTTTGTTTAAAATAACCACGATTTGAGTCTAAACAACAAAAACATTTTTTTTTATTTTAATCATAATACTACTTAGTTTAAAAAAATTAAAATGTACAGATTAGGTAAAAAACAGAAAAAACATCTGACAATATTATTGTCCAGCCCTGGACTGGCTGGACAATAATATTGTCAGATGTTTTTACTGTTTTTTACCTAATCTGTACATTTTAATTTTTGGATTAATTTTTACTAACCGACTTCCCAAAAAGGAGGAGGTTATCAATTCGGCTGTATGTTTTTACGAACCGACTTCCCAAAAAGGAGGAGATTATCAATTCGTCTGTATGTTTTTTTTTTATGTTTGTTACCTCATAACTCCGACAATTATGAACCGATTTGAAAAATTCTTACTTTATCTGAAAGGATATACTTGCAGATAGGTCCCATTTAAATTTTATGAAAATCGGTTACGAACTTTGGATTTTAAATCGAAATAGCTGAAATTCGTCTACTTAGATGATAGTTTTATGTCATCCAAGTAATCGAAATTGCGTATTTTGCTTTTCTGCGATTTTGCAGTGGTGTTGTTAGGTGTGGGGTACCACTAAAAAGTGAAAAATATAAAAAAAATTACAAAAAAATACAACCGACTTCCAAAAAAAAAACACTACAAAGTAAAAATAACTTTAATTTCGGAAGTCGGTGTCAAAATACGAAGAAACTTACAAAAACACCGACTTCCGAAATTAAAGTTATTTTTTACTTTGTAGTGTCTTTTTTGTTTGGAAGTCGGTTGTATTTTTTTTGTAAAAAGTTTTTACATCCGCTGACAGATAGACGGACGGACAGCGATGTTTAGTAACAGGGTTCCATTGGTTACCTACCCTTCAGATACGCAACCCTAAAACGTGCCGTTATAGAGTCTACTTAGGCATATTTAACAGTAGGTATATATAAAGGCTGAAAATTAGGGTAAAGGCACCTTATCTTAATTACCCACCCTATTGTTATTGCAGATCTTTGGCAGTCGTAACGTATTTCCAGAAGCCAGTAAATCGGACTCCAGGTCTGGTCTGGTCTGCCGCTTCACGGAAAATACTTGTCTTCAAAAGAATCCGGTTTGACAGGAAGCCGACCCCGATCAGATGATGGTAATCCAAACTTGCAGCGACTTAGGTTAAAGTTAAGAAACAAGCAATACGACAGCAAAAAAAATAAAAATATTTTTACAAAAAAAAAATCTTATATCGGATCAAAAACCTCGGAGTAATCGGTGGCATACATAAAAAAAAGTATACCGTCCGAATTGAGAACCTCGTCCTTTTTGAAGTCGGTTAAAAATACAACAGACTTCCAAATAAAAAAAACTACAAAGTAAAAAATTACTTTAATTTCGGAAGTCGGTGTTTTTGTCAGTTTCTTCGTATTTTGACACCGACTAGTGTTTTTTTTTTGGAAGTAGGTAGTTTTTTTTTGTAAAAAGTTTTTTATTCTCACGTTTTAGTTGTAGGTACCCCACACTTAACAACATCACTGCAAAATCGCAGAAAAACAAAATAGGTACGCCATTTCGATTACTTGGATGACAAAAAACACAAAAAACCATCATCCAAGCAAACGAATTCCAGCTATTTCGATTTTATATCCGAAATTCGTTACCGATTTTGATAAAATTTAAATGTGACCAATCTACAAGGTATTTCACACAGACATATAAATAGTAGGTATTTCAGATAAAACAAGAATTTTTCAAATCGGTTCATAATTGACGGAGATATGAGGTAACAAACATAAAAAAAAATACAACAGAATTGAGAACCTCCTCCTTTTAGGGAAGTCAAAACAGCATTTTATATTTCTTTTCCACGAATTAGAAATTATAGAATAGCTTGTGCGTAGAACGAAATACATTCCTCTAAACTGTCTGTTTTCAATCTGTCACTGTCAAATTTTAGTGTTGCCTTGTACCAAATTTTAATAACTTCCACGAGCATGGAAAAAAGCGGCAAAGCTGTGAAAATCTAAAGTACGATTTGTTGCAATGAAACAACTATAGATGAAAATATTCAAATAGTACCTACTAACTATTTAAAGATGGTGGTCATCAACTAATTTTGCTTTACACAAAACATAATTAAGGATCACAACATCATTCAACAATAAATCCAATTTTGTAGTTTTTGTTGTTCTACCCTAGCAACTCTAAATATTATGACAGTTGGTTTGACTTTGACACATTCTGCCAAAACTATGAGCTAAAATGTCAATAGTGACCTTACGTGGTTTAATTTTATTTGAGTTAAGAAATATTATTGCAATACACGATGAAATCTAAAACTTTTACAGTGATTACCGAGATTTTATCGGTGAACATATGCTCAAGTGCACGACGCAACCATGATATTTATAGGTAGGACGAACGAAACTGAAAATATGAAGTGCGGTTGTAAATGGAAAATTAATACAAAAATGATCATAGATAGATGTAAAACTGTGCTAATATTATCAAGCATCGTGTGTACGTTCGCCGTTGTGATATCGTTGCACAAATTAGTGAATTATGAAGTGAAATTCGCAAAGCCATTTGCGCCCATACCAGATGGTTTGTACGGTAATTATTTAGAACCTATCACTGACCAAAATCCGGATCCGCCCCCGCTGAGACCGCTTGACAAAACTCGTGATGCAGAGGCAGTCGTTTCCCTGAATGCTGCGTTGGAAATGAAGAAGGTAGGCAAAGATGAGAAAGCTCTAAAATTGTTTCAACATGCATTTGCCTTATCACCGAAACACGCAGACATACTTAACCATTATGGAGAGTTTTTGGAAGACACCAAAAAGGATGTGGTCAGAGCTGACCAGCTGTACACCTTAGCATTAACCAATTATCCACAGCACACGGGTGCCTTAGAGAACAGACAACGCACTGCCAGCATAGTGGAGAACTTAGACAGAGAAATGTTGAGAAAGATAGATGATAAGAGGGATGCACTGTCATCCATACCAGAAACTAACTCAGCTTTACGAAGAGCAAAGAAAGAAGCATACTTCCAACACATTTACCACACAGTGGCCATTGAAGGAAACACCATGACATTGCAACAGACTAGAAGTGTTTTAGAAACTAGAATAGCGGTATCAGGAAAAAGTATAGATGAGCATAATGAGATCTTAGGTCTAGATGCAGCAATGAAGTACATAAATTCGACGTTATTGTACCGTTTACGAGCTATCACAATGGGTGATATACTAGAGATTCATAAACGAGTGCTGGGTCACGTTGATCCTATTGAAGGGGGTCAGTTTCGTAGAACACAAGTTTATGTTGGTGGTCACATTCCACCAGGACCATCTGAGATACAAAAGCTTATGATTCAGTTTTTGGAATGGTTGAATTCTGAAGATGCTTTGGACTTGCATCCAGTTAGGTGAGTGATCTTTGGTATTTAGTTATATTTTTAACATGCCATAGAAATCATTTAACAAAAAGAAAGTAAAAGTGTTGTAAGTCAGTTCATAAATATTATGTTGTACAAAGTTTCTAGTGTGAACTTGGTAACTCTACCATGTCAGTAAAATAAAATATGTAACTGTCATTTTACTGTAATAGATAACAAAATCATATTGATTTCAGTACAAAGATTTTCCATATCAATCCTAATACATGACAGTTTCGCTTCACTGCGAGAGTGACTGACAGATTATGTACGGTTGAAACTACTGGTCATAAAAAGCTGATATTTAGCATCCACCTTCCCTACACTCCGTAGGGGAGCCATCCCCAAAAAACGAGATAGACGCATAAGAAGTCACAGGCAAAAGCGAGTATTCGTCTAATATTCACACCTGTTGCCTGTTGTGTGTAGGTGGAGAAAAGAACTTGACTCCCACCTGAGTGACTGACCTGCAATGACAGAGGATGGACATGTGTGCAAGACCAAGAGAGAGACCTTTGGACAGCAGTGATATTTAACAGGCTTATGAGACTCGTGGCTAAATAATAACAGCCGCACAGGTGGATCTTCAAGGTTAAGCAACGCTTGCCGAGGTCGATCTGTGGATGGGTGACCATCTTAACATACCGAGTTTCCTCCGTGCCTCGGAAAGCACGTTAAGCTGTTGGTCCCGGCTGTCATTTGGAGATATTTGGCAGTCGTAACGTATAGTCAGCCAGAAAATCTAACACCAGTCTTGCCAAGGAGTACCGTGTTACCCAGTTAATGGGTTGTGGAGGTCTGGTAGGCAGCCGCTCCACGTAAAATACTGGTATTTAGCTGAATCCGGTTTGACTGGAAGCCGAGCCCAATACATATAGTTGGGAAAAGGCTAGGCAGATGATGATGAGATCACTACAAATTATAAAACAAAGTCCTCCGCCGCATCTGTCTGTCTGTTCACGATAAACCTAAAAACTACTGCACCGATTTTCGTACCTAGTTTTAGTACCTGTATAATTAGTCAAGCAGACGAATCAAGCAATCGGCTAGTTACATTATGACAATGCAAAGGATATCTAAGTATTAATGCACTGTTAGATTTCCAACACTCTACTTATTTTCAAGTGGTAAAATCCAGCAGTGCAATATTGGGCGTTCTTTTGAATTTCACCAAAACTTCAAAAAAATGTATGAGACCAAGATCGTGTTTTCAAACATTTTGGTGTTAGGAATTTGGGCTGTTGATTGAGATAACTCACTAACACTGAGTTATCTCAATCAACAGCCCAAATTCCTAACACCAAAATGTTTGAAAACACGATCTTGGTCTCATACATTTTTCAACATAGACAAACCATGTCCTCTGTCTCAAAATACAGATACGCAGCCCTAGCCCACTACAAGCTAGTCCACATCCACCCGTTCATAGACGGCAACGGGCGCACCTCGCGGCTGCTCATGAATCTGCTGCTGATGCAGGCTGGGTACCCGCCCGTGATCATCGCGAAGCAGCATCGGCACTTGTACTATCAGCATCTACAGACTGCCAATGAAGGGGATGTTAGACCTTTTGTTAGGTGAGTCAGATTTTTAAACAACTACCGATTGTGATTACTAGTGTTTTATTTTAAAAACTAACTGTCCCCCGCGGCTTGTCAGCACACAGAGGGGCCCGAAAGGGTCGACGCCTGCCGGAGTCGTGGGATTATTCGCAAGAGACACCGTGGCTCCGGAACACAAAGGGCAATGAAGGAACATGGATGGGTTTTAGTCAGTAGAAGTCTGACACTCCCTCCCGCTAACACCCAGAGCGGGAGGAGTCATTGGATGATTTCCCAGCCCTAAAAAAAAAAAAAAAAAAAAAAACTGTCCCCCGCGGCTTTGCTCCCGTCAACTGGCTACCCTACCTACCCTTTCTTTTTGGATTTTAAACCTTTCCTGTATTCTGGCGAACTAAATAAAAAAAGAATTACCGAAATCGGCCCAGTCGTTCTCGAGTTTTAGCGAGACTAACGAACAGCAATAAATTTTATATGTAAGTAGATAAATAAAATATTTCACTTTTTGAGTACTATAAGAATGGGTGTAAGAAATTGGCCAATTTAAGCATGAAAACAAAAAGTGAAATTGTAGTTTTAGCTATTTCTCAAAATATACGATTGCATTTAGTAATTGCTACACTTTCCTGTAGCTGCAATGAAAAAGCTTTTCCCTAACTGCTCCTACTCATATTTACTCCCTATTTATGTAACAATTTGTTGTTATTGAGTCATGTGAATAAAAATATGGATTGAATACAGGGTGTAAGGGACAGCCCTCCACAAATTAACAGGGTGCAATCAGCTCCTTATTTTGAATCATATTCCAGTGGAAATTTCCTCAGGATTCTTTTTTATTTTTTTTTCGATTTTTCATTTTTTTTTTGCTTTATTTCAATGTAAAGTTACATTATCTGTATGCAGAACTCCATTAATATAAATAACACAGCTAAAATGAAAAATAAAAAAAAAATCTCATGAACGACGCTTGAAATCAGCTGTTAAAACGTAGCGCGGGCGCAGCTATCCTTTCGAAAGCTCGCTGCGCTGCCGTTCGCTGCGTGCGTTTTGCAGAGGTAGCGATACATTGCGAGTGAGGTAATCAAACAAATCAGTTTTATTGGATTCCCATAAAGTTCCTGAAATAATTTCATGTACCGGTCAACTTAGTACGATATACTGAAATCACCCTATCAGTTTGAGGAGGGCTGTCCCTTACACCCGTTATGTAATGTATAATAAAATTTTGCCTTAGTTAAAAATATCTCTCAACTAGAGGCCGCCCGCGACTTCGTCCGCGTATAAATTCTCGTTATTCCCGTGTAAATCCCGATCCCTCAGGAACTCTAGGATAGCCTATGTGTTATTCTAGATCTTCAGCTACCTACATACCAAATTTCATCGTAATCGGTTCAGTAGTATTTGCGTGAAAGAGTAACAAACATCCATACATACTCACAAACTTTCGCATTTATAATATTAGTAGAAAAATGGAGCTGACGATAGCTTTTATTGTCATCATCTGCCTAGCCTTTTCCCAACTATATTGAGGTCGGCTTCCAGCCAAACCGGATTCAGCTGAATACCAGTGTTTTACGAGGAGCGGCTGCCTACCAGACCTCCATAACCCATTAACTGAGTTATACGGTAATTCTTGGTAAGACTGGAGTCAAATCAGAATGCTTCTGACAATCCATAATGACTGCCAAAGATCTACAAGTGACAGCCGGGATCAACGACTGAACGTGCTTTCCCAGGCACGGAGAACACTCGGTATGTTAAGATGGACACCCATCCACAGACCAACCTTGGCAAGCGTTGTTTTACCTTAAAGATCGCCTCGTGCGGCTGTTATTCTTAAGCCACGAGCTCCTCGAGGATGGCTTTTATTCTAATAAGCAGAATTATACTGTCGGTCGTCAATCGTAAATTCATACAATGCGCAATCAGTATTAACTTGATTCCGTGAATATCAAAAGATATTGCATACACGTGTAACAAATTGAATCTTATGAGTTATACGTATTTGCAAAGCCAATCTATCAACTTTTACTCGAGTCAATAGTACTTAGTAGGTTTAATCTGCGCCATTTCAAGTCAGCTGATTCCACAATATTTTTTCAACATCTATGACTATAACAATTTCTAATTTTCATCACAATCGTTGTATTATTAGTGGCTCTATCATAATATTGTTAGTACAGCTGCTTGCCAGTCACAGGCACATGACTAAACCTAACTTTACCACGTCGCGTCAGCCTATTGAACAGGATGTATAAGCTATAGTATTGACTACTTTTCTTCTGACAACAAGCAACTACGAGGAATTTTTAGTTTACAAATCTAAATCCGCTTGCTCAAACATTCAATTCCTAATCAAATACGTATGATCGTGTGTGAATTTTGACGACCACATGGGAATAGAACTGCGAGTGTAAAAAGGCCTCTTTAGCAGAATCAGAAAGCACATCTCGCTACCAGCTGTCACTGTAAAATTTTCAATCAACCTTGACCTATTGATTCCACAGTTGTGATTAATATTATGATTCTAATTTGATTCTACTAAAGTGGGAAGTGTTTGTGAATGGACGTTGCTATCGAGGCGGGCCTTAGAAGAGTGGGCGAGACGACCTAGACGCCTATCGCAAATGCTGGTTCAAGTTGCAAAAGAAAAACGCGACAAAAATGTGGTGCATTGTAAACCGGTCAATCAGCCACAAACTTAGCTAAAACTATGGTGTTACCAGGAAGGTAATGAATCCGATAGTTATGTTTGAACATCAATCGCGCCTCAACAGCCTGACGAATGTTCAAGAACTTTGCTCACTGTTAGGTCCTGAACTGGGATCTGATTAGGATTGTTTGTCCTGTTAGTATGTTCTCGTAGGAGCTTGTGGCTAAAGAATAACAGCCGCACAGGTCAATGGGCGTAGATGAGTGACCATCTTAACATACCTAGTTTCCTCCGTGCCTCGGAAAGCACGTTAAGCCGTTGGTCATGGCTGTCATTTGTAAATCTTTGGCAGTCTCAGAAACCAGTAAATCTGACTCCAGTCTTGCCAAGAAGTACCGTGTTACCCAGTCAGCCGCTCTACATAAATACTGGTATTCAGCTAAATCCGGTTTGACTTGAGCAGACAGACTTGACCCCAATACAGTTCTGTTGGGAAAAGGCTAGACAAATGATGATGTTCTCGTAAGCAAATTTTCGGCTTTATTACGCTAGCGAAGCAAAGAAAGAAGTAAACTCCAATGAAACACTACATTTCCTACCTATCTCTTTCAGGTTCATAGCGCAATGTACGGAGCGTACACTAAACCTGTACTTGTGGGCGACCAGCGAGTACTCACACATGGTGCCCGCTATCGGAGACCCGCACATACTGACTGGCGAAGGGTTCGAAGACGACATGCTATGATCAAGACTCCCACCAGATGGTGGTAACAGTAACTAAATGGGACTATTTTGTACCCCAACTGTGGTGGGAGAGATTGTCCTTGGACAATGAGCGAGAAATTGGAACGGTAATTGTCGTAGGAGTAAAACTTTTGTCTAATTCAAAAGTCTGATCAATTTAAATTGCATTAATAACTAGTTGGTAGTAGTCACATGATGAAAGGACTTTAAGACTGCGTTTCCACCAGAAATGTGCGAGGATGCGTAGAATCGTTTCATTTAGCCTCGCTCAGCGCAGCGATTTTATTCATCCCTCGCTCATCTCTGGTAGAAGCGTTGCCTGGAGTGTGAGGATCGTAATAGGCGTCATTCTGCAGATTCTGCCTACCCCCATGGGAATTATGCTTGAGTTTATGAATATAATAAGGACTGTAGTTTTGTTTTCCACAATCCTTTATTCCAATTTATAAAAGTAAAATGATCAGATTTTTTCCGTGTAGACATAGCTTCAAATACATAGAAACAAGCAACATTTGAGTTCCTTCCTATTTTGCACTTTACCTTGCGACGTATTTAAATATTTGAAGTTATGTAACGCCGGCTTTAGGCGAATTTTATGTTCCATTGAATATTTCCTTGTTTCCGTTGTGTATTATAATTGTTTTATGTAAATATAATCTCGTGGTGCATTTTAAAAGTAGAAATAGAAATGTTTTCTTCCAATTTGTTATACACGCCTGCAGGCAGGTGGAAACTAGTGGCTCTATACACTCGCTGAATTATGAAGTTTGTACAGCATGAAAATATGTAAATACTTATTTATTTTTGGGTTTTCAAGGCCGATTTTCCTTGACACTACTCGACAAATAAACGAATGCTTAACACAAGCTGTTGAGGAATTCATTTATTTGTTGCCTATTGTTAGTGAAAATGGAGGAAAGAGATTTCAAAGTGACTCCCAATACAATGGCTTTTTTGAAGTTTTTTTTTTTTTTTAATTTTTTATTCATCACGCGGTTTTTATATATTATTATATAGTGATGTTTAAAAGGTGGCTCTATACACCAGTTTATTTAATCGAGGTAGCCGACAGGTTTCGGACTCAACCATAGCCTATAACGAGTTCCTCACACAATATGCTTTTAAATTAACGTCCAACAAGCATTGTATATGGGAGCCATAGGGTACTTGTAATTATCTAACTTTATTTTCGATGTCATTGTGCTCAATAGTACAAGGGCCATGACAATTTATTTAATGTGAATAGCTAAATTAACTAAAACCAAAGAGATCAACTTTACGCCGTATGCTAATGAATACGTGTGGACATTATGAGTGTGGCGCATTTATTATAGCAGATAACGTACTCTACTCTACTTGAGATTACATTGACAGTGACAAGGATCGCACTGGCCCAAAAAAATGTTACTATTAACAAACCTATAAATCATCCATTGAAAAGAGAAAATAATCTCAGCTCACGCAAAGAAACATGAATAAGGATGTTAACTGACTAAAAGAAATATGATTCAATTTAGTTCGTCAGTGAGATTATTAAAAAATATTGTACACGTTTTTTTTGCTTTATCAAACCAATAAAAATTGATGAAGATAAAACGCATCAAATATCAGGAGAGGGGTCTTGTGACGTCACTATCCGGTAGTTAGTGTATCAGAAAGTGACGTCACCCATGTTTTCAAATCACTGTATCGTCTTCCTTTTTTGTTTGAATGTTAAAAGAAAAAAGACATGACCAATATTTTTTAGAAATCTATCTGACGGACTAAATCGATTTTTTAGTCAACTAGGTACCCATTGAAAGCGAAAATTGCAGAAAACCAGCTCCCTAAATGCGTTATCCATCACAAATAGAGGATTAATCCATTGCTGCATGAATACCGCAACGTGTTTATTGAAATGGGGCCGTTCAAGTATTACGTAAGCATATTTAAACATTTTTAACTACCCAATATAATAAATGTATAATCAAAGCTCTTAGGGCGGGTTGTTTCAACTACACTTAAAACGCACGCGTAAACGTTAAAAATGGTGCTAACTATCGTCAAATCAAAAAATTGGGTTGTTTCACAAAATGTCAGCGTTAACGCACGTAAAATATAACGTTTACGTTAACAGATGGTCTGAGCACTTGTTAACGTAACTTTAGTTGCGTCAAATAGAACAATATTGTGAAAATTCTTTTGAATTCCACAATACCAGTTCTTCTGATAACACAAATAAGTGGTGGAATGCAAAAAAAGCTATTTAGGTAGGACCCGTGTCAATAACTTAGCTATTGGGATGAGCAGGAATTTATACCAGAATGTTTTGAAACAACGCTTCTAATTTAACGAAAGTCAAACATCGTCCGTAATCGTAACTTTTTGACGTACGTATGTTACGTTAACCAACTGTTTGATACAACCCGCCCTTAGAGGGGTGAGAGCTTTGATTACCATGCTTACGTAGGTATTGGCATAGTTTTTACTCCCGCGGGACCTATTTTCCCCACTTCTGTATTTTTTTACTTAACCATGAAACATCCCATGGGACTAAATATAACTAACTAGTAAAGTTATGTCAAATTAAAATCATTCTACTAAGACTTCAAACTAAAAAAGTATGTAAATATTACTGACGTAATCACCATTTTATACCCCCACCGTTCCCCATATCATCAAAAATAAGCATAGTGAAGATCCCTCCACCCCCCATTGGTGCTTACGTAATACTTGAACGGCCCCAATGTAAAATGATAGACATTGCCTTTGACAACGTCTTTAGGCCCGCCTGTTTCTAAAATGGTCAGAACTAGAATGGCCCATACTTTACAGTGTTATAAAATTGTATTTACTAAGACATCACTAGGATTGTGCTGTGATATTCGATAGTTAATTTTATTTATTTTTTCTAATTAGGATTGCACAAATTTTCGGGTGTGGAGGTAGAATAATAGAGATTGTTGGTTTTGTGTAGATAGATAAGGTTAGAAATTATTTCAACTCAGTTGAAACACGAGTGTGCTATTTTCAAAAATGAAATTTTATTGTATTTTATTGTTCTTTGCCATAATTATAACTTTACGTCGAAATTATACTATGAAATTGTATATAAATAATTATTTTATGTATAATCCACAACAATGTATTATCCTGGACAGGGTTTTTCATGGCATGGCTACTGGTAGTCTGTAAATAGAAGCCCACTTAATTTTACAACCACCTAGATTAATTAATATATTCTGTAATCAACGTGATTCCGATGGCGAAAACCTTCATCTCAGTGTAATGTTATGTTACGTGTGTTTAGGTCATGGTTTGATTGTATACAGTCAGGGAAATTAATTGATTATCATCTTGAACTTGAATGTCAATATCATGCCATAGACAACTATGGGACAGTTTCAAACTTGTAAGTTTCATTTTACGCGTGGCCTCGTCTGCGTCACATTTTTCATTAAAGCTCCGCTCCTGTTAGTTGTAGCGTGATGTTATATATTTGAACAATTTGAACCAGTTCCTGAGATTAGCACGTTCAACGGAACTAACTTCAGCTATAGGCTTGTGTCCTGAAAAAATCTAATTAGTCCGTCAGTTAGATTATCAAAAAATATTTGAGCCGTATTTTTTCTTTTGCGGGAACCAATATTGACGAAGTTACGACGGTTTTAAAATTCTCAATACGTCACGTCCTGGCATGATTTTCAGCGGGTCTTGACGTCACGAGCCCCCACTCCCGAGTTTTGATGCGTTTTATCTTTGTCAATATTCATTGAATTACAAAAACAAAAAATACGTGTCCATTATTTTTCAATACTCTAACTGGCGGACTAATTAGTTTTGCAATTTGTGGATGATGGAAACTAGCCTATTATTAGTATAGATTATTATAACTGCAATGCGATTCTGTTAACATCTCACGGTGTTGCTTAGGTGAAGTGAGCTGTGAATCCATACAGGACAGAATGACAGTTGAATTTTCGCTCACTTCACCGTTTACACGGTGACGGGCTGTCAGAATATATCGGCTGGTTAACAATTAATTTCCCTGAGTGACTAGTTTGTGTTGTCTTCCAGTATTTATGTGCGACTATTTATTTGCATTTCCATGATACCAGTACAAACTTGCTCTTAAACAAATAAAATACTAAGTACTTTTTTGCAGTTTTATTTACCTTAACAAATAGCTTCTTTGTACAGATTGTTTTAGCAAAAATATTGTCCATTGATTTTGAGTGGGTGTCACTTCAGTTGGATCGATTACCGACAAAACGACCAAGCAAAGGTGTCTAATGTTTTACTTTGAAAAATGTTGCTTATGTAACATTAATGTTCAGGGCACTTCCCTTTCAGGGCCTGCTTCAACCATTCTGCACATAATTTGAATAGCATAGCTGCAAAACGTATTATTGAGTAACCAAACAATTGTAACTCTCCTGGCTCATCGAAAGGATAATTTGTATCGTAATAAAACATCAAATCAATTTTGATTAATTTATTATAATGTGCGATGTTAAAATAAAGTTTATAATAAAGCATTTAACTAGACAACTAGAGCGGGAATGCGCCGCACCAGCATTCTGCACTTGTTCATTTACTCAAACGCTTCTATACAAAAACTAATTCATCCCAACGCGGTTACAATCTCGATAATATTACAATTATTAAAAAAATAAACATATAATAATAATTATAGTAAGAGAGATTTTGTTCAGTACGATCAACGTCGGCGCAGCAGCCACTCTGATACAGAGGGCCGATTCGTTTTGTTTTAATTATTTATTAATAAGCGCTATCTAATAAAGTTGTAAGCTACAGTATACATAGTTACCTCGGAGCGGTCGCGGGGGGAAGGACATACACTGGGACATTCACACAAGAGAACACACAAACAATACAGATATCACTTGCGAATTTTAAACAAGTCTCTAACCACAAAAACAATTTTCAAATGCACGTTTAACTAGCTCTATGTGACATAACTGTTTAGTTTTCGCCTTGTGTGATTATTCAAATGATTCCTCCAGGAGTTGTCAACAACCCACGACATTACCCGCGATTTACGACAAGAAAGAAATCAAAATGAACGTTATCTTCTTGAAATAAGAGCGAATATTTGTCAATCCTTCACACCCTAGGGGTTAAGGTTAAAAGCGAAGTCTAGCACCAGATGAGCAGATATTAAACCACAAATTACGTTCGGGTTATGTTTATTTATTATTTCGCAGACATTATAAAACGTGGTTATTAAGTTACAAACGAAAAATTTACGCACTTTGAGAGCGGGCGACCTATATTCCATTCCATGGTCCATTGCATGCAAATTTTACCAACGTGTCCATTCAGAATGGAACATAGCTGACGTGCCCGACTCGGGCTCGAACGCGTGTGCGTCACAGGAACACAAACACTAGGTATATGCACGTACTATCACAACATAATAAATAAGTCGCATACAAAAAAAAAATGAAAAAATAGAATGTAGGTACTGACTTGAAAAACTTACATAGTTACACATAGTCTTTAAGTAGTTTTACTATTTTTATTAGATAATTAACAATACATAAAAATGAGTTTTTACGATTTTTAAGAGACGACGACGGTTTTTAAACATAAATTACAATATTTATGGAAGGAGTTAAAACATCTGTGTATAGAAATTTATCTCACCAGCCCTGCTCGACTGGCAGTCGTCACAATTAAAACACAAATCAGCATTTCTGGGGTAAATTAAACTAAGCGTAGCATTACTAAGTTATCTAAAATCACAATGCAAAACGTTTAGTCGTGATAACCCTCAGTAATGCAAGAAAATGTGAAACGAAGCCATTTAAAAAATGTGGACGAGAGCTTTGCTCCCACCCTCTTGAAAGACAAGGCTCTGCCTGTTCGTAGCTGTCAAAAAAGCATACACATGCAGAAAGAGATGTTTTCATGTCCTTCTTTCACAATTATTAGCAGATAGCCTATAAAAAGATGCGGCATTACGACGGAGCAACAAATTAAAGACAATCACTTATCGAGTTATACCATGCCAACGTTTTAAAGGCCTAACGAATTCAAGCACCATAGTTAGGAATTATCAGTATCAGCAAATATGTAAAAAAAAACGTTAAATACTGGTTTTAAAAAGTATTTCAATATTCAATATTATTATGATAAATTGTGTTTGTCAAGACATGATATAACTTGATAATTTTTCACTTAGCAATTTTTTTCTCACAAAGGAAAAAAAATATTTTGGGCTGTCTTGCAAAATTGAAATGTAATTGGACAACTGTAAGGACAATATCAAGACATGGTAAATGCCGTCGCTAATCAAAATTGCTTGAAATTTAATTCAAGAATTTTTGTTTTAATTAATCTCAATCTATCTTTAGAATTTCTAGATGATAAAACATCTCAAAACATGGAATGTTTAACAGCTCTCAATATTGTCCTTTAAGATGTCCACCATGACATAAGCGACCAAATTATAAATTTCTAGCCGAACTATACTCAATTATTTACGTAATCAAAGAAAAATAATTGGTACTTCATGTGTGTCCATTTACCGGTACTGAAAAAAAAAATGTTATCATTGAGAATAGACATTATTATCATCTGCCTCGCTCTTTCCCAACTATGGTAGGATCCTGTTCTAAATATGCGGTGTACCATAAAGTATAATAATAAATGAATGAATGAACGCCTTCCAGTACAATATAGAGCGACTGCCTACCTGATCTCCACAACCTACTTACAGTATCACTCATTGGCCGTTCATTGTGTCGAGCCTAGTCTACGTATTCACATTTATATTGTATGGTGAACACAATGGTGATCATAATAAAGAGTATTCTATTCTAATGTGCTAGATATCATGACACCCCTGTTAACACTGGTTCTATTCTATTCTATTTTTTATTAATGGCAAGTAGAGCCGATGTCGACTATTCTGCCAATGTGAAAAGTAAATTGGAAAAGCAAGTGTGCATTAGACTAAGTTTTTGTAAACTGGTCAGCAATATGATAAAAATCTTTGATTGATACAGTTGAACTTGGCGGGTTAGTACTGGACTGAAACGTTAACACTGGTTGTTATACTTTCGAGGTTACACATAACACCTGTCAAAAATGTATGACATGTTAACGTGCTTTCCGAGCCACGGAGAGGACTCGGACTCTGAACGAAGAGCATTTAGAAAAGCAAGTCAAGACATGTCTTGGCTTGAGAAGAGGGAGAAGGAACTCGGAAAAAAAGTCACTTAAATAGGTAATTGATTTTAGTTTACTTCTAAAAATACATAAATGTCCGAATTAACGAACATTTCTCACAGTAAACAGGCACACTTGAAGCACATAATTATATTGTCACCTAACGTAGGAAATTGGGTCATTAGTTAGGTACGTTTACGTTCACAACGAGGGAATAACAAGCGATTTTATATGCAACGGATATGTTAATCGATCACATGATACTCAACATTTATACATTTTCAATCAATACTTTCTTTTTAATTAGTATATTTTACAAAAAGAAGATTGCTTTTGCACTGAATTATTTAGAAAAATATTTTTGTTAGAGACAAAAGAAAAAGATTAACTCAACCAGATTTACAACAGTGAAAAACGACTATTATTCATTTGATTGAGTTCTAAATAAACGCTTTGCGCAGTCCGCTCATTTGAAATGTATGCCAATTTTACATGAGTTGTTAGTTTCGATGCAGTTACGTACTGTAAAGAACTGTACTCACATTACAATTTTGCAGCTGGCTTACATTTCAAATATAACCCATCAATTTAGGACCATCAAAGTCGCAAATAAGACCAAGACAAAAGCAATCTTCCTTCGGTGCGCAAAGTATTTTAAAAACACAGTTTACATTCAAAATATCTAATTTTAAAACAACTATTTCACAACATTCCGAGTACTTCGATAAGCCAAACATACAAAAAATTTTGTCATGAAAACAAATCACAGGAACACAGTATTTATCCGTCAAAACCGTAAAACTTGGCTTATTGGGCAAGCAGCCAAGTTTAACTGAAACTATCCTGAAAAGCTCGATATATGATTGTAATACTTGACCAGACTTGGCTTAAACCAAGCATAGCCAAATATATACAGGTGCCAAGTTACAAATTCAAACGAAGGATAGGATTTTGACAGATACATTCATGTTTATAGACATTGGCGCAACTAGGGCATTGAACAAAACGAACTTGGGTTGCGCCTCGACACTTACATAACAGTTTTACAGGACAAATGTGACTTTGGTCTAAAAAACGACCCCTAACACAATAAATTGAAGTTAGATTCACGACTCTTAGTTTAAAATCGAGGCAAGCGGATGAGTTAGAGAGAGAAAGCGAATATTTCCGAAGCCTCAGGCGGCACTTCCCGCTGCAGCCGCTAGTCGCGCCAATGAGGAACTGCTCCAGGCACTGGGGCTGCCTCACTGTCACGTTTGTACTTCCAAATCTCCCGGTATATAAAAATATCTACAGTTTGACGATAGGCCTTTAGCGAAAGTTAAATGCATCCAGAATAAGTGACTTAACGTTAATAGGGTAATGTCTCGCACCTTACAATTACACGATTCGATTACATGTTAGGTATCGATCGATAAACGTATCTACCGATGTCTAACACATGGTTTTGTATCTTCAGCATGAGCAAAGGAGTAAATTCACTTACTGACAATCGCGTGGACAGTATCAGCTAAACATTAGGGCAAAATCTCAAAACAAATTACGTATAACGCCAATAAGTGAACTCGCTCCTTCATAGACTTTAGTACTGTATAAACTATTACAGAAACTAAAGGTACATCTCTACTATCGATACTCGTAATAGCACGTTTTGTCTCACCGCATCGAACTCGGCAACACGACTGAAACCGACAAGCCGTTTTGGACGTTATTGAGTTGAAAATAGACGTCAAAATAGCGCGTTAACGAGTCACGTGGGACGGTTGCCGGCCGCGCGGCCACCTTTGTGCTTCAAACACTACAATAAACAGTCTCTCGTTTTCAACACGACGGCACATACCTCGGTATACTAAGCTTTACAATAATGTCGAACGTAGTGGTCACAACTCGATCAGTTATCCGAAACGCGGGCAAATCAAAATTGAAGCGATTATACAGTAGGCCAGCTACACACGGTCACCAAACATTGAATTTGTCTCAATACTGATAACTTTATACACTGTCATATTCCTGTCAGCGATCTTGTGCCGAGCTCGCATCTCGCGCCGGCCGCAGCACTCTGCGCACTCTGCGTACTCTACGCAGCGTCGATACGAAGGGAATAACATTCGGTTTCTAAGAACCGAACATCGAGATTCTTATTTACCTAATTATTTATCAAAGTTTAAAATTGTTATATTACATTCGTCATCAAGCTCCGCCCTCAAAAAATCCTATTTCTATACTGACTTTCAAAAAGATCCATTTTTGTACATTTCTAGCCGGAGCGCACCAGAGCTTTCTACTATGATACATTAACAAGACATCTTTATACAATTAATGTTTTATCGTAATTAAGGCGAACACTGAAACGACTAGTGGTCAGTCTGTTTTATGCTGACAGAAGGTACTTTCTAACATGTTCAAATAAGCTAATGTTAGCAATTTTTATTTTGGTAAATAAGAAAAGGTACCATTCACTGTCGTCTGCCTGAGTCATACCCTAGCGTGAACATCAAGTAATATACTGTAGTCACAGATATCATAGGTATCATCACTGTCAAATCTATAGAAGTAACAGCACCAGGCAAGCAATAATAATAATAGAGAAAACCAGTTTAGGATCACAGTAAGTCAACTGATGAGTATTACGACAAGTTACGTAAATAGGTCCAAAATGTTCATACCAGGGGTGCCTCCTCGCTTTGTATTTCAAATATGGAACGCGACATACTATAAAGCATTGACCAAGACGCTTTAGTTGACAGGTTCACTGTTCGCAAAGCAGGCATAATAATTAAACAATCAGCGAAAACCAAATGTGGTCTGTGGGTCTGTGAACCGGTTTTCGTCCATCTGAAGAGGTCGCAAATAACTTTTGGAGCAACAGACATGTTCGTGTATAGTTGTCGTCCATTTAAAGGGTGTGTATCGACGCTGCGGCTGGCGGCTGGCGGCTGGGGGCTGGCGGCGGCTAGTGGTGGCGGGGCGGCTGTATGCGGCGCGAGATGTGTTCCTCCTGCTGCATCTTGGAGCGGAACTCCGCCACCAGGTCGCGCGACTGAGCTAACACGGCTAGTTGCTCGTTTAGCAGCTCCTCCCACTGCGTCGCGTATGCTGCGGAGAATAACACAGATATGAGTGCAGGTAGAGAAATGGTATGGTCGGTCTACCTTTTGTTCCGATTAATTTAGATTTAATAAGCCATGTCGTTTTGTTGAGTTTAGTAAAATTATTATTAAAGAGCGTACAGCAAGCGTAATAAAAAAGCTTGCAACCTAATCCTTTTATTATTTTTAAAAAACAAAACCTAAAATAGATATTTAACCATTTTTAAAAAAATTGTAAGTGTAAATTAGTAGTTTTAGCATTTTCATTTTATCATCGTGTGTCTAAACAACGATGTAACATTTTTTTGTACACCTTAGGATGGAATACTAAAACATAATTTTGAATAAGCAAATAATTAAACCAATCAGCCCTATGAGCGTCAGCATTGGCAGCATGATGATCGCGACACGGTGGTTAAAAGTGAAACTGATCTATGGTCTCGTCCACAATATTTTACTATTTTTCTGAGGTTTCTAAGTGAAAATAATTAAAAAGTGAACTTGGCAAAGTGATTGCAGGTTAACTGTCGCTATATCTCAATGAGTGTGCTCTTAAAATCCACTCAAGCGTGTCGTATTCTAAATTTAACCTCGTGCTCAAACTCTAGAGAAAAAAGAAGTACCCAAAAATCTGTGATAAACTGCACTACGTCACACGACAATAATGCCATAGTAACTATGAGGCATTCAATGTGCAAATGAAGTTTTGTATGGCAAGGAAAGTGCCACACAAAGTTGTGTGGCAAGGAAAGTGCCACACAAAGTGCGCACGTGCGCAAGTGTGTGGGTGTGTGTGCAGTGTGTTATGTGCTTATATGCCGTTTTTTTTTGCAAAAATTGTTTTGTATTTATTAATTTATTTATTTAGAAAATATTTTTGTAAGGATATAGGAGAGCTCTTTGCCTAACAGTGGGACAAATAATAAAAAAACATTTGCCAAAAAATATTGTCGGGCTAATTTGAAAAATCAGCCACAAAATAAGTTTTTATAAATCCATTAAATCCATGTTTTTAAGGATCAATGTTGTTGAAAATTATCAATTTTTAATTTTTTATTATTTCATGTACATTTTATATTATTCTTGTTAAATATCTAATTGCATTGAATCAACTTTTGCTAGATTTTGAAGTCAGAGATGTGTCTTAAAAAAATGTGGACGGACCGAAAAACATGAAAAATGCAACGCGACCTCTACCAGTGTTACTGTAACAAAGTTTAGAATGTAACGCGTCCAAACCTAACAAACGGCGAGGTCGCCGCGAGCCAAGGCCGGCGCTCGGCTGGAAGCGCAGCCGCTTGATGCGAGCGTGCACGCCTGCATGCATGCACACAAACAGTACATTGTACCACACGTACAAGCGATACACAAGCAAACCAATCCGTTTGCGCTAAAATATACCTTAATTAAACAAAACTTTGGCTTAGCAGATAATGATTTACAACAGATATTATACACAGAGTTGCACAGTAAAGCAGGTCATGGCAACCTTCTTCAGGAAGTTTCCTGGCTTTGGCTGGCCTTGTCTTTGAGATCAATACCTCGGCAGCTAGTTGCAGCGCGTTTTGCAGGTAGGCGCTACGTTACAGTGTTCAGTAGAAATGCAACAACTCAACGTCCTAGTCGTAGTCTAAGTCGCGCCTGATATCGATCAGCTGGTTGCAGCGCGTCCGGTAGTCGGAAATGCAACATTACAGTTGCATTAGACTTGCAAGAACTCACCGCCATGTTCGTAGTCCACGTCGAATGTGATGCCGAGCAGCTGGTTGCATCGTTGCAGCGCGTGTTGCAGTTAGCAGAGACGCAACGTTAGTGTTCAGTAGACGAGCAACAACTCACCGTCCTGATCGTAGTCCACGTCGCGCGTGATGCCGAGCAGCTGGTTGCATCGTTGCAGCGCGTGTTGCAGGTAGCAGAAACGCAACGTTAGTGTTCAGTAGACGAGCAACAACTCACCGTCCTGATCGTAGTCCACGTCGCGCGTGATGCCGAGCAGCTGGTTGCAGCGTTGCAGAGCGTGTTGCAGGTAGCAGAGACGCAACGTTAGTGTTCAGTAGACGAGCAACAACTCACCGTCCTGATCGTAGTCCACGTCGCGCGTGATGCCGAGCAGCTGGTTGCAGCGTTGCAGCGCGTGTTGCAGGTAGTCGGAGATCGCCTTGTGGTTGTCTAGTACTTCCTCTTCCGCTCGTTGCATCTCGTCGATGGCTTCATGGAACGTGTACATTTCTGCTGACATGTCGCCCTCCTGCGAAATAAATAAAAAATAGCTCTAAGGAAGTTAGCTAAAGAACACGTCACTGTCTTATCGAAAACATTTACTATATTGCCTGCAAACATGAACTTCAGTGTGGAAGAGGGAAACAAGATACATATATGAAATAAATAAGGTCTAATAGGTCGGCCGTGCCCAGCTCCTTGACTCTGTCGGCGTAGCGCAGCGTGTTGAGCTACAATAATACTCACATTAAGCGACCTCAGCTGCGCCAGATCATGCGCGGGCTCCATGTCGACATCGGCGAGCGGCGAGTCGGCGCGGCGCTGCGGGTCGGCCGTGCCCAGCTCCTTGACTCTGTCGGCGTAGCGCAGCGTGTTGAGCTACAATAATACTCACATTAAGCGACCTCAGCTGCGCCAGATCATGCGCGGGCTCCATGTCGACATCGGCGAGCGGCGAGTCGGCGCGGCGCTGCGGGTCGGCCGTGCCCAGCTCCTTGACTCTGTCGGCGTAGCGCAGCGTGTTGAGCTACAATAATACTCACATTAAGCGACCTCAGCTGCGCCAGATCATGCGCGGGCTCCATGTCGACATCGGCGAGCGGCGAGTCGGCGCGGCGCTGCGGGTCGGCCGTGCCCAGCTCCTTGACTCTGTCGGCGTAGCGCAGCGTGTTGAGCTACAATAATACTCACATTAAGCGACCTCAGCTGCGCCAGATCATGCGCGGGCTCCATGTCGACATCGGCGAGCGGCGAGTCGGCGCGGCGCTGCGGGTCGGCCGTGCCCAGCTCCTTGACTCTGTCGGCGTAGCGCAGCGTGTTGAGCTACAATAATACTCACATTAAGCGACCTCAGCTGCGCCAGATCATGCGCGGGCTCCATGTCGACATCGGCGAGCGGCGAGTCGGCGCGGCGCTGCGGGTCGGCCGTGCCCAGCTCCTTGACTCTGTCGGCGTAGCGCAGCGTGTTGAGCTACAATAATACTCACATTAAGCGACCTCAGCTGCGCCAGATCATGCGCGGGCTCCATGTCGACATCGGCGAGCGGCGAGTCGGCGCGGCGCTGCGGGTCGGCCGTGCCCAGCTCCTTGACTCTGTCGGCGTAGCGCAGCGTGTTGAGCTACAATAATACTCACATTAAGCGACCTCAGCTGCGCCAGATCATGCGCGGGCTCCATGTCGACATCGGCGAGCGGCGAGTCGGCGCGGCGCTGCGGGTCGGCCGTGCCCAGCTCCTTGACTCTGTCGGCGTAGCGCAGCGTGTTGAGCTACAATAATACTCACATTAAGCGACCTCAGCTGCGCCAGATCATGCGCGGGCTCCATGTCGACATCGGCGAGCGGCGAGTCGGCGCGGCGCTGCGGGTCGGCCGTGCCCAGCTCCTTGACTCTGTCGGCGTAGCGCAGCGTGTTGAGCTACAATAATACTCACATTAAGCGACCTCAGCTGCGCCAGATCATGCGCGGGCTCCATGTCGACATCGGCGAGCGGCGAGTCGGCGCGGCGCTGCGGGTCGGCCGTGCCCAGCTCCTTGACTCTGTCGGCGTAGCGCAGCGTGTTGAGCGAGTGCTCGCAGGAGGACATGGCGGGAGAGATCATGGCGATCATGCACGTGCGCGACTTGTCGCCGATGAAGCTGTCGCGCAGCACCTGCGTCAGCTTCGACACGCGGAACGGCAGGTGGTTCTGACCCTTCATGCCCAGCGCTCGGATGCACTCCTTTAGTGCCAGGAGGGATTTGTTGATTTCTGCGCTTTCCATTCCTGTGGGAGACAAAAATATATTAATGTTGTTCGCATTGACAAAATCATAGTTTTAGGTTAGGAACAACTCTTGCCGGAGTCAGTCTGCAGATGAGCGACCATCTTATTAACTGAGACTCCTGCGTGCCTGGAAAGCTTGCCGTGCACGCGGTGCATGCCGGGCGAGCGCACCACGATCTGTGCTGACGACTACTACATGAGGTATGATGGGTGAGCTACGTACGCGTCTGTCGGTTGGCGGAGGAGGTGTCGGCGCCGCGCTCGTTGCCGGCCAGGTCGATGAGCGAGAACTTGCCGTGCACGCGGTGCATGCCGGGCGAGCGCACCACGATCTGTGCTGACGACTACTACATGAGGTATGATGGGTGAGCTACGTACGCGTCTGTCGGTTGGCGGAGGAGGTGTCGGCGCCGCGCTCGTTGCCGGCCAGGTCGATGAGCGAGAACTTGCCGTGCACGCGGTGCATGCCGGGCGAGCGCACCACGATCTGTGCTGACGACTACTACATGAGGTATGATGGGTGAGCTACGTACGCGTCTGTCGGTTGGCGGAGGAGGTGTCGGCGCCGCGCTCGTTGCCGGCCAGGTCGATGAGCGAGAACTTGCCGTGCACGCGGTGCATGCCGGGCGAGCGCACCACGATCTGGAACACCGCGTGCGAGCGCGACGAGTTCGAGTTCGCTGACGTCTGGAATACACAAAAATATTGTTAGAAAAAAAAAGAACATAGGAAGGACTATTAAACTTATCGACTAAAGCCCTCCAGTGTTCCTTCGCGTTTCAGATTCGCGGTAAATCTTTCAATCAATTCCTACACCCTGGTAGGACGTCGGGCCGGGCCTGCTCCTGACGCACGCGCCGCCCGCAGCCCCGCGCAGTAGCTGCCCGGGACGAGCCCTGCGGCTGCCGACAGCCGGGGCGTCTCCTTCTGTACCCCACCTCCTCCTCGGTTAGCATGACTGCTTTGCAACACAGAGGGGACCGCTTCCCATGCCTCCTCGCTCCGGGCTTGTATTGAACCAGGGAAAGACGCGAGAGGTCACCACTCTCCATAGTCCCTAGAACCTGTTTTTAATAAGATGAAGTACCAGACGCACATAAGTTCCGAGGAGACGCCACTGTTACCAGTGCTATGGCAACCTGTCCGTACCTGTCCCGAGGTCCTGGCGGCGTTGCCGTGCTGTATGAGCTTGAGCACCTCGTCCACGTTGTCCACCACCTTCTCCGTGAGCCCCACGATCTGCACCTGCTGCTTGCCGTCCTCCAGCACGCGCAGCTTCGCCTTGTCCGCTAGTAAGTCGAACACCTGGAGACGTAAAGAACGCAGTTTAGGGTTTGAATAGCCTTAAAATTGCAGAATGCAAAAAACGCCCGTAATGTGATCACAGAAAGAAATAAGCACTCGTAATGTGATCACAGAACGCAGAAAGCGCCCGTAATATAATCATGAAACGCACGAACGCCCGTAATATGATCATAAATCACAAGAAGCACCCGTTATATGATCATGGAACACAAGAATCGTCCTTATTATGATCACAGAACGAAATAAGCGTCCGTAATATGATCACAGAACGAAATAAGCGTCCGTGATATGATATCAGAACGAAAGAAGCGCCCGTTATGTGACCACGAAACGCAAAAAGCACTCTTAATATAATTAGGAGACGCAATAATAACGTCCGTCATGTAATCACGGATCACAAAAGCGCCCGTAATATGATCATGGAACGCAAGAAGCGCCCGTATTATGATGACATAACAATTTCATTAATGTTTTTACCTTGCCGGAGTATATTTCGAAGAAGGAGGCGGAGACGATGAGGTTGAGCGGCTTGTACTTGGGGGACTTGAGGTACGCGAACACATCGCGCGCCGCCATCGCGTATATGCCCTTCTTGCAGTCTTGAGTTTTGCCCTGGAACAGAATTATAACGTTATAGGTCGTTAGTTTTAGGATGAACTCAGGGCTCAACCGATTTGGGTGTTTTGTACAGTGATCCAGCCAACTATCGGCCTATTGCCTTACTACCCATATTCTCTAAAATTTTGGAATGTTTAATACAGTTAACGTTTTATACAGTGAACTGCGCATTCACCTAACAGCAGAAATTTAAATTGAATTGAATTTTTTTTTATGTGTGCGTAATTGTCAGTACAAAATTTTGTGTCATACAAATATGTTTTTTTTTTTTAAGATAGAATTCAATCCGTGCGATGCCAGAGCAGGTCACTGGCTAGTAAGTCGAAAAATTTAATTAAATCAAATGATCTAATATTTTTTTTATATTAATCGCTTGTAAATAATTGTATAAAAATTCTATAGGTATATTTATTCTTGTTCTGTAATTGCACAAACAGTACCTGGAAGTCTCCGCCCATAGTATGCGTCTTGCCAGAGCCGGTCTGTCCGTACGCGAAGCACGTAGCCATGCCGCCCTCGAATATCGTCTGCACTAGCGGCTTTGCCGTGTATCTGTAAGTTAATAATAACGATTGAGTTGAGGACCAATAGTTCTTCCATAGTACACGGTAATCAGTATATAAAACCACTTATAGCCTCTCATCTTTGTTTCCATAATAAGCAATAGTTCTGGCACCTACCGAGGCGTGTCTTTGGGTATTTTTTCATAGTGCATGGGTGGTTTCATAGTAGATTTATTTTCAGAGCCACGTCACACACGGCTAATGTGGCCTATCTTTTTACTTTAATATTGTAATAAGTATCTGATTTATGAAGCTACAAGGGCTGGCGCACATATTGCGGAGCGCAGCGTAGAGCATGCCCGCTAGGTTTCCTAAGCGCGTGACACATGAGCCGAATTTTTACCCGAGAATGCGCGCGGATGCGCGAGTATGAGCCAGACTGACCGTCGTCATCCGTATAACAATTTTTGCTCGCGCAATCGCGTCCCTGCGCGCTATCTCTCCAATGTAGTCGCTTCGATGCTCTTCAGAAATTAATTTGTTGTGTTTATTGATTTTAGATATTATTTCAATGAGTACAATGTTGACAATAGTTTGACAGTGAAAAATGCTCTGCGCTGCGCTCCGCCATATGTGAGCCGACCTCTATACTGACTTGTAAACGACTTCGTTGGTGCAGGTGTCGTCGAAGGCGTAGTCGAAGCGGAACTTCTGGTTCTCGAGGTACTTGGTGAGGTCCACCTTGTTCTTGGGCTCGTGCACGATCATCTGGTCCTTTGTCGGTACGCTGATTACGTCCACCTGGAAATTAAAGACGAATATTAGTAAATCTGTCAGCGCCCGCAAATTAAAAGAACAAAAAAAAAAAAAAGAAAGCTTAATTTTGCTTCGCATAGACTTCGTAACATTTAAAGTGAGAGAAGTGTTAGATAGCCGATTTATCGAGGAAGGTTATAGGCAATATCATCACGCTAAGACAAATAGGAGCGGAGCAATAATGGAAAATGTGACGCAGACGAAGTTGCGCGGGTCAGCTAGTGAAATAATATATCTAGAGTTCTTTTGAATTGAGTAAGGTATATTTAGTGAAAATATATTTTTGCTAATGTCGGTTTTAGGGCAAATTCACTTTACTAGTTGGCACCACTTAGGCGAGAGGTCCTCTTCTTTAAAATCGTAGCTTGATTAAGACATACACATGACGGTGACATAAATACCACTCGAAAAACACGAGCGTTTTGGGTACTTGGACCTGACGCCTCAGTGCTGCCATATTTGCCGTAAGCAATATTTTTACAAGTTACCTCTTTCTTGGCATTTTCCTTCTTGTTGAGCGGCCTCTTCCGCACGCAGACGGTGATCTGGTGGTCCTCCACGGGCTCGTTCCCGGACAGCGGCCGGAACTCGATGCTGTTCGTGTACTCGCGGATCATGGCCAGGAACTCCCAGTTCGGGTTGCCCGGGTCCATGTTCATTAGAGCTTCCTGGAGTACGGAGGTAACACTAGGGTAAGAGGTTTATGAATTTTTCAGGTGCTAAGGATGAAAGTCCAAGCATTCTTTGATGAGAAAGGGGTTCGATGATGGGAGCTGGCATAGTCCCCCCCTCCGCTTTTTTATATACAATTACATATATTACGCATACAATTATCGGTAGAGGTCAATTGAACAAACAAAAGATGTAAGCAACATGTTTTTTCTACTGTTGATAGGCGTTAAACCACTATCTCACCTGATGTTAAGCGGTGATGCGGTCTAAGATGGGGCAAGCTTGCCTAGAAGTAACCTATTCCGTCCGGGGGAGTCCGTGTCTACACAGTAAAACAGTGGTCTGGGGTAGGGCTGTTCTAAACCGCCCCTACATCTACGTATTAAGCTAAACTAAGTGTATTCCGTGGTATTCAAGCCACCTTCTATGTGTATTTTATAAGGTCCTGTTGATCGATATTATTGTGTGTACTAACAACCATTCTACCATTATTACTTAAACATTTAAAATATCGTATTAAGCTAAACTAAGTGTACTCCGTGGTATTCAAGCCACCTTCTATTGTATATTTGATAAGGTCTTGTTGACCGATATTATTGTGTGTACAACTACCATTCTACAATTATTACATAAACATTTAAAATATCTCATGTAAGTCGAGATTCGTTCATTTTTGATTTCTAATTGTACTCCGTGGTATTCAAGCCACCTTCTATTGTGTATTTGATAAGGTCCTGTTGACCGATATTATTGTGTGTAACTAACAACCATTCTACCATTATTATTTCTATCTATAATATGTATGTATTTACAAAAAAAATATGTATATAAGTAGTTTATCAGCCATCTCGTTACCATAACACAAGCATTAGATTGCTTAGCTTGGGACTATATGGCGTTGTGTGAAATGTCCATCAATATTATTATTATTTAACAATTAAGATATCTCATATAAGTCGAGATTCGGTCACTTTTGATTTAAAGACTTGGTGCCCTAAAGTGTCGACACCGTGGTATGTTGTGTATCCCACCTTCTCCTCCTTGAGCTCGGCCTGCCGCTGGCGCCGCTTCTCGCGGTTCTCTTTGAGGCGCTCCACCTCCTTGACGACGTTGGAGCGGCGCACGGCGCCCGAGCCCACGGCGTGCGGCACCGACACCGTGGACGACACGCCCGCCGGCCGCGCCGCGCCGCCCGCCGCCGCCACGCTGCTCGCTGTGAACTGGGGGATACACTACGTCTAAATACGATATTAACTTGTAATGCTGAAACGACGCGATAAAGACTATACATTATCGCGTTAAGGTGGAAGCGCCAGGGTAGCCCGCGAAATTCAAATATTTTTTATGTTTTTTGGAATTTGCCGTTCAGTGTAACAAAATACGATTCGCGGCCGGAACGCATATAACATTCAATCGAGTTCTATGAACTTAGAGGGTTATATTGATGATTCAAATGGTTATAATCCTTTAGATAAATGCTCTTCACGATCGCGAACCGTATTCTGTTCAACATACAGCTTCACACTGACAGGCAAATTGCAAAAAAAAAAATTGAATTTCGCGGGCTACCCTGGAGCTTCCACCTGGAGCTCAACGATTTGACGAACAATATCAAAGTATATTTGGGTAGCCCGCTTAAAGATCTCAACTGCCAGACTAACATGCAATGAATCCCTGATATTCCAATCTACGTGGTCCTCAAATTCACAATACTTTATGTGGTAGGACCTGAATTTAGCAGATTAGTGTCTGAAATGGTCTTTTGAGGAAAGAACCACACAGATTTGAGTGGACCTGTCCAGTCACTGCAAGCCTTGGTCATTAATTGAGCAGCTCAGCTTACTAGGTGACATCGGTAAAAATATTTTCCAAGATTGTCTCAAACTTCCTGCAGTTTTCTTACTCCTACTTATCAGGTAAGTTAGGTGACAAGGTAAGCTACGGGATCTCTTTAACATTGTACATCCTTTCCCTGAAGACGTGGCCTGGAAAACTTCGTTTAACCGCTACTCAGTAGTTTTCTTACACCATGGAATACCATACTAAAGCTACAAGGCTACAAGGGACTAAGGATTCAGGATAAAGGAACCTCTTTAGCATTGTGTCTTCGCTGAAGGTGTGGCATGTAGGGCGACTGGTTCTGCAACCCTTGCGGTACCGACGCGGCGCTCGGCGTGCTACCAGCGCGCGACCGACCGCCCGATGGAGGCGCCTGGAAAGGACCAGGAAATGGGCAGGAGAGGAGTTAGGAATTTTACGATGTGTATGACGGTAAAGCTCTAAAAAAGGGTTTCTTCAGGTGTGGGTAGCTGCGAATAGCAGCTATGGAGTTAGGATCTAAGGATGAGGTTTGGGTGTTAGGATGACGATATGGATCTAAATTTAAAAGCCACCTAGTTATTTGTAGTTGGCAGGAAGCTATAACTACGAATAAGTAGACGTTGTCTCAGTGTTTTAAAAACAACAAAACAATTTTGCTCGCTGATGCCTAGAAGTCTTAAAGCAATCTTAGTGAAAAAAAAAACTACAAAAATTGGAAGTGAGCAAGTTCGTCCATTCTTGCCCACTTAACCAGACTTTAAGATTCATGTACTCTATCGGACTGGAGCCAAGTTCGTTTTGGGCCGAGATAAATTCTGCTTTAACCACAAGCAGTCACAATGCGCAATCAGCAATCTTATACGGGCCATCTTTTAGGCACCATTATTTTGCTACAAGATACAATATGTATGCCCTAGTTATCCTAAAGCCTTGGTCTCACCTGCTGTGTAATCCTAGTGTTGGTTACGGTCGGCTGTGGCGGCAGCACCGGCGGCGGCACGTTCTCGGCGCCGCGCCGACCCGTCGTGTCGCCGCCGTGCCCGTTGGTGTACGCGCCGGCCGCGTTCGACAACCTCATCTGATTGTTGCGTGTCACCCGGGACGGCGCTGTTGACAACCACAAAAATATGATACATTTGTTGCTTACATGGACTTGAACAGATCTTGAAATTGGACAAAGGCGAACGGCAAAATTCGTACAGCAAACTTTTTTAGTTGTTTGGTTATAGAATTTGTACCACTTATTAAGGCAACTCAGCCATTTATTTTCATGTAAGTAAACAACTTCTAGAACATGGGATTAATTAATACTATCAATTAAAAGATTTCAATAATTATACCAAACAAAACAGTGAACTAAACGCAGATGTTTTTCGAAGTCGCCATAAGTAAAATATCACAAACTTCGGAATGACAATTAATTATTTAGAAATAGATTTAATAGTAAAACCCATAATTGTTGCATAAAATCATAATAGTAAACGATGTAGGTAATGATTGAAATGATTTTTTTTGATAATGGCTGATGATTGAAATGAAATCATCAATTTTTTTTTTGTTCTGGCTATTATTTACTGACCGGTAAAGAAAATCTGTCTAGTGTCCATAAGAACTTCATTATTATCAAACTGTTTCTGTCCGCTGCTAGGCAATAGGTATCTCCTAAATGCACCCCTCCCTCCCTCTGAGTAGGTACGATCCTCATCTCAATCTACCTACTTAATAGTAAGTAAAACACAACAAAGATGACGACAAGGTATCTAGAACATTTATTTTATCATCATAACAATGTTAATGTACCTACCTGTAATTACAACCTACATTGCTACACTATTACATAACCTCAAAAAATAAAACTGGGTATAGCTTTTATGTCCCAAGTTCTAAAAATCTAAGAATTTAATTAGGGCTTTTCTGTCGTATGAACTACCTATTAAAACTAACATGATCCCAAAACTCGAAAATTTACTAGCTGTACGAAACTCCCATACAAGCCTGCCGTTCGCCTTTAAACTCGAGCAAGCGAACTTCAGCTTTAAGATACTCCAGTTATGCACATAGCACACCCGTCATAAGCTACTCAAAGATTTTGTTGAAAACAAACAAGAAAAAATAAAAAATGTGAAATCAGAATTCTCCAGCAAATAACATAACAATACTTCGGCGATCAGACCATCTCAAGAATTTGAAGTTCTACCTTGACATCTAAGATCTAATTCCAATAACACGTTTACTTTACTGAACACGCTTAAAACGTTTATGTTTATAATATTGCAGGTGGATATATTCCATAAAAGAAAGCCTCGCTATGATTTAAGGCTTAAAAATATGGCGCTAAAGGCATTTCGCCCACGTTTTCATAAATGGTATGCAGATATTTCGCATAAAATACAAATGGCTTGTGATATGCAAAACTATAGAAATGTTTGTTAATCCTTAGCCTGTTTTGATCGACTAAAGGTTTCTACGCAAGAAGACCTTGGCTCATGATATTTTAAGCCTCCGTGCTAAATAAATCAGAAACTGCTCCAAAATCCATTTTCGATATTTTCAGCGTTTGAACATTCAAATTAACAGTCAATATCTCAAGCCTTAAATGTAGCTCATAAAAATTTTAAGTCACGCAATTTTCGACTAAAACGTAAGCAAAAACACTCGTCATGCAAAGACATTACTTTGTCTATATTCGTCCATACAATGCCTAACGTGTCTGTGAATCATACTGACGTAATGCTTAAATCTAGACGGAAAAGAAAATGTCAAAAAATGTGCAAAAAGCGTAACGTAATAGGGACTAGGAACGCAATAGAGGTGCGATATGAACAGGCCTTACGTGACTTAATCTTTTGTTCCTCTGGCGTAACCTCTTCAGCGGGCGTTTCAGACTTCTCAAAAGCTTCCATCGGCTCATTGTTTTCAGTCGAATCGGCGACGCGCCTTCGACATCTTAACCACGAACAGCACATTTTTGGCGGTATTTGTTTGTTTATCTCATCGTCTATTACATGATATGTGCAGCTCTGATAGACTGATTGCTCGGAATGAGTTCAGTTTGCGTTGGCGCAAGGCAATCCTGCGCCGCCCGCCATATTAGGATCTCTTTCCGTAGTCAAGGCAATGAACCGTGACGCACGCGCCCGGCATGGCCGCGCGTGAAGGTGAGAGCACATATCCACCTTATTGGTAAACGAAATAGTTCACATACTATTTAAATCGACAATTTGCATCAAAAGTGGTCGTAATCGGTGACCCGGTAAGTTATAAGCGGCGTGCAGACTCGTTTCATTTGAATGCCGTGTATCGTCCGTTCAGAAACTGGGCACTGATCCAATTTTTAACGAATGGTATCACAGCTTATCACTCGCATTGATATCACTTCCTATCAAAATAAATGTTATCAAACGCGAATATTTCAGACTGTGCAGACTTGTCAACAACACAACAGCATAAAAAGCTACACTAAACAAAAACAATAACAAGAACTAAATTCACAAAGAAGATAAACACAAGACCGCAAATCTCAAAGCTAACGGAAGAGCTTACAACAACTTTCAAAGTAATCCCCGTGCCACGACTATCATAAACCTACGCGACATATCAAGCAGCCACAACAAAAAAACAAAATTTACTGTTAATACAAACTAAGCGACCAGCCACCTCATATGGCAGAAAAACCTAAGCAAGCCAACAGCTTACGCTGTACTGGCTTGAAGAACTACTTGATACCGCCAGATCGATTACTTCCATCAATCCATTGGACAATCGACTAAAATTGGAAAATAATAGGCCCCATTATTGTCCCCAAGTAATGAAACATTTACCGAGGAATGACGTCATTCGCTTTTATGTGGCTAATCGATAGTTGTGACTTGTGACAGTTGAGGGTTGTGAACTTGGCAGTGGGGTGTTAGGAAGGGTGGACAAGTTCCGTAATTACGAAAATTTTCGGGGTGAACTTGAAATTTTGTATGCATCAGCTGTCGGTTTTACCCTTTAAGTTGGGCGCCAAAGGGACGGCAAGAGAACAGAGCTGTCGAAAAATTAATCGATCCAAAAGTATAAAGCTTTAGCTTTAATAAAAGCTTACATAGGTACAAGCTATTATTTCTCTTGTTTTCTAAATAATATGGTAACTACCCACGACACCAATTAGTTGAAAGTAACGCCTACGAACAGTAATCTAGCAAAACGCCTGTATTAGCCGTAAAAACTAAATGAGCCAATCCAATTATCCACTCTAAATGCCCACCTGGGTATTTCGCTAAAATTGAGTTTTTGCTCAACTATAGGACACGCAAATTAAAATAGGTTACAAAACACGCGGCAATTCCTTACACGTTCGCATAAACTTCACATTTTGCTTATGAAACAGATTACTAACATCAATATTAAAATTTTTAGGAAAATTAACTTTTAACTAAAATATTGCTATGACCTCGGCCTATTCCATGTCATGTTCTTCAAAAATGTAGCCTGCATAATTAAAATTTCTTGCTATAGAATTTTTGTTTTTATGACTTTGAACACACTGAAACCTTTCTGTACTAAACACTGCGAAACTCCCATGCACGCTTGCAACGTTCTTAAACCCAACTGATTCACGAAAATTTTGTACATCAATATTATGATCTGGGTCATCGATTCGCATAACCTGTTAGCAGGTTATTACCTCATTGCTAAAAACTTCATCAACCTACTTCCGACTACTTTCCTGTGTATCATCTTTTATTACCTTCACTCAGTTTTCCGATGAATGAATGCACTATTCGTACTGCTCACATCTTACAATTTAATTAAATAATGTTATCGCTAAAGACTCCCAATTTCGCACAGCTGTTAATATAACAATACGGTCGCCTAACAACGCTTACGTCAACTGTCACATGGGCTAACCTGTAGAACATTGTACCTTTGCCTGAATATGGAGCAGAAAAAAAACACTGGCGCATAACAACGGTTCTCTTGACGACGAGACTATGCATTGATCAATTGAGATTCGCTTCCACGTTGCATACTTCGAAGCCAGCTGTTGCCAACGAATTTGCTCGCGAGGATTTTGGGACCAGCTATCGCGGCCAGTTCGCGAGTTTGCAATGTGACATTTTGATAAGTATATCAAGATCAACTATTTTGGTTGAATTTAAACCTCGTAACTGAGACAAAAATATAATCAGACAAGATTTTTATATTTTTTTTATATTGATAGGCATACGTTTGACCGCTATCTCACCTGATGTTAAGCGATGATGCGATCTAAGGTGGAGCACGCTTGCCTAGAAATAACCTATTCACTCTTGACTTAAAGACTCCCAAGTTGTAGCTATCAGGAAACACAGACTCAGGCAGGGAATTCCACTCCTTAGCTGTGCGCACAATAAATGTATTCCCAAAACGTTTTGTGCGTATGGGTGGGATGTCCACCATGTACCGGTGGCACATCGCCGTTCGTCTAGTGGTCCGATGGTGTAACGGGCTTGGCGGAATTAAGTTATGCAATTCCGTCGCACACTCCCCAAAATGTAATCGATAGAAAACCGACAGGCCAGCAACTCGGCATCGTCGATGCTCAAGACTTTGGAGCTTCGATTCGACGAGCTTATCATCGCCGATGATCCTCTTGGCTCGTTTTTCAATTGACTCGAGGGCATCAAGATTGTTTAAATTTACTAAAATATCTACATGGAATCAATGAACTCTCTTGAAACACTAGAGGGCTCCGAGGAAAGACTAGCGATTTGGAAATTTAGAACTTCTTATTAGAAACAAGTTACCCCTTCCTTTCTCACACACCTCTTACCAACAGTGTCTGTACAACCAGTTTCAGGATCCCACACTACGCAGGGGAAAATTCTCATTTGGTTAATCATTCTAATATTATTAAAACTAGTGTTTACTGACATTAAACATATTAATAACAGACGATATAACCTGCGTTATAACTTTACAAGCCAACACGCGTAATGTTCACGGCACCTGGCCATAAAACTTTCTAGGAACACGAACTTTTACAATTATAGTAATTTTCGCCTCGTAGTGTTTGTTTAGATATGGAAGGCCCAACTTTTATATTTACAGTTTTGTAAACATTACTTGATATAAAAGTTATTGATACAACAACTATCGATGAGAGCATTAATAAAGTGCTTCCAAGTAATCAAAAAGTTCTAAAATGGTTCCGAATTGATTCGGACGAAGGTTCAGATTGAAGGCCAAATCATTGGTCTAAGTTTGCCTTAGGTATCTTTGAGAAAACACCTTGACACAAGTTATACCTAATCTAGAACCAGTACGATCTTCAAAATTGTTAGTTAACATTAAAATCCTGTTCCACACCAAACAACTGGCTTACACCCTGAAAACACTCCTTTCCCTTGAATAATCGGGATTTCCTAGTCGACAGCGTTGTTCATGTTATCAACCGAGTTTATCAGCCAAGCGTGCTTGATACTACGTTCGATAACTAGGCATCGTATGTGTGTAATGTTTTTGTACATGGAACGCGAAGACGACTTATGTAATGACTTGCGGAAGAACGGAACGGAAGTGAGCAGACGTCGTTAGTCGAAATTGCTTTATATCATGACAGCTGTCAATGACCACAGAGAAATTAATGTCATCTAGAAACCGCTACTGGAGTATTTCCGGTATCACTATCTTAGATGATTTTTATAAAGACCATGACTTTCTATCCAATAATCAAGTATCTGTAGGCTACAATTTGAAACTTTTCCTGGATGGAGCCGTAGTTTTCTGATCCTCGCAATCTAGTTAATGAGAAAACTAAACACGTAGGTAAATTATGATTTCTAGCCAAACCTAAAATCAGATAGATTTAGTTCTCTAGAATTGACTGTAGTATTTACAGTTATCTCTTAAACGTTAATTAGATCGGGAAGCGGTGCCAATAAAGCTATTCAGTTCACAAGTTAATTAACCAACTGAGTTCATTGTGATCGATAAGAGCAATTTAAAGATACAAATACAAGGAAGTCTTGATGGCATTTATTTGGCTTAAGCTGTACAGGAACAAAGAACTTTGGAGAAGTTGAAGAAGGCCTGAATAGATGAAACCAACAACAGGGTCGCTAAGTTGCTACAGCTGCACCATAGAGGTTTTATTTACTGTTGATAGGCACGCGTTTTACCACCATCCGCCGCCGCTATAAAAGTGGCCACTTACTTCGCAAAAACTGTTTAAGAGAGACACCTTAAACTTCCGACTCGAAAAGAAAAAAAAACAAGTGAACTAAATGCAGCTTCTTGAAGGGTTGTTAAAGTAATCCAAAACTGGTCACTGGCAAATGTCCATGTGCAACATGGACATTTTCCAATTACCGCCATGTCAGTCACGCCTCATTATTCAATTGCTCCTAAACGAGTTATAAAAGACATAATTCTAAGCCGTCGACATGAAGACTGGGTGCAACGAATCTCATTAGAGAATTAACAAGCATGCAAAATTTTGATTAAGCCAGTGATGGATCACACGACCTTTGTGACCGTACTAGCAATTTTATTGACCTAAGTATGCTTGGAACCAATGGGCATGGGCTGGGATAAATGGAATGGAAACGGTAGATCTTAACATGAACTTGCAAAAAGCGTCGCGCATTTTTCACCTACAGAGGTAGTTGAAGAGCTGATGAAAAAATTAAACAGTGAGCCTAAGCGATACCTGTTCAATGTTAGGCTGAAGTAAACAATAGAAACAGGTTAAGACCAAGTGGAAGACAACCACGTGTTTTATCAAAGTCAATAAAATATTAATACGTCCGACATAGCAGGGGTCGCGACACTCTCGCGGGTCGTTACCCAGAGCGCCTACACAAATGAATCACGGTGCTTTATCCTTTATATTAACATCAAAAACAAACTGTCTTGTACAGAACTCATTGCACGTGGGATGGGGAAGATTCGGTGATCAATGTTCAATGAACTTTGAAGACTATTGCGTTTCAAGAAGCAATTAGGAAGTTCTGATTTGTACTAAAGAAGTTTTACAAAACTTTTTTTGGTTTATGGCGTCTAGTTCTTGAAGTTACAACTACTATTGAAATCATTTGGAATAGTTTGGTAGGTGGCAGTAAAACTACGGTGTTACTTCAAAACTTAACTTTTGGCAAACCTATTAAATTTTTTATTTGAGTTTGAAACTCGGGCAAACACGATTTTTAGAATTAGGATGATGATTAGTTAGTATTGCCGGGTAACCCAAACACAACATTGACGTTCTCAAAGTTTTAATTGAGTCTCTAATGAGTTTTAATGAGCAGGCTGAGCTCTACCTAATCAGGGCATCAAAATTCAGAAAGTTTCAGAAAATTACGACTTTGAGGAACGAATCTTGCAAGATATCAAAAGATACGAAGTTTCTTGTTGGATCAATTCAAAACAAAGTTTTTTGAGTTATTCAACCGTGTAGCTTACATCAAAAATGTAAGGAAGTCATTCGTACAACAAATCGGAAGTATAACACTCATTGATTAATCAGCTTACTTACTTAAATCGATCGACATGACAAAAGCAAAGTTTATTTATAGCTCAGCCTCTATCCCCCAGAAGGTCGTACAGAAACCAAACTTGGTAATGTCAACAGCTTCAACGATTACCATAATAATAATACCCGCGATTTTCCGAAAAGGGAAACTTTCCGTCTACAGTACCATCAGTATGCGACACTTGCAGCACAGAATCAATTCCCGGTAGAAACCCGCACTTCACAACCAAATCCAACCTTAACACAATGAATTTAGGATTAGTATTGCACAAACACCATCACAGACAGACAAGGGGGTTGAACTTACGGCCTACGGTCGCCCGCCGCGCCTGAAGATTCGGCTGAACGCATCGCTCGTACAACACTGGCATATCGATGAAAATATAACAAAAACAGCAGAATTTCCAACCCAAGGTCAGGTTAACAGCACTATTGTGTGTAATCCATTTGTGTGATTGGTTAAATTCGAATTTGGAACACCGGTGCCAGCCAGTGTTGTGGTACACGGCCGGTCGCGCACTGTCCGCGCGCCACTGCTCCGGCCCACACTTATAGCGATGGAACTAACGGAGTCACGTTGACCGCCCCATGTAAAATTCATACAACCCCGAAATAAAGCGGCTTAGTAGCGACACGCCACCACCATGTGTTATTATGAAGATAAACAAAGAAAAATGCTATATACGTCGCTTTAGGAAGCCATATGTTAGGTCTGAACTTCCTTTAGCGGAAAAAACTGGGGAAACAGCACTTGATAAAGGCAAAGGTCAAGTCCAGAATAGCTTACAATGACATAAAGTTAAGACGACCTTTGCAGCAATAACCTCACGTTCTTGGATGATATCTAGATGCTCTCAATATGACGTATTGGGGTTCCGCTATAAAAGGGTTTGCTTAGGGCTCGAGACGTGCTTCAAATTTCATCAGTCTATTTTAGTGCGCGTCGAATTCTAAGAGCCCTCTTAATTCAGGGTCGGACTCTGGTAATCGATGTGGAAAATTATGTAGATTAGAAAGTTTTGAATTCATTATTTTTCTTTTCTTAATGCTGACACAACGTTGATCGGACCGGATGTAAACTTTTACTTTGTGTCCAAAAGTACTCAATAAGATTTGTCAGATAAGTTTGCTACATTCAGAAAAACTTTAGCATGACCAAAAATTGTGTTTTATTTACCACAGCATTTCTTCTATCAAGACTTTTTGATTGTTTTAGATAGCCACCTTTTGAGAAGTAGTTAGATTTTGATGACAAATTAAATTCAGAAGGCGTAGCTTGTATCATACAGCTCTTGGCAACCACGTCATGATATACAGATATATGACATACTAAGCCCAAACAAACTATCCGTACAATGACACCGAACCGTATCTACAAAATCATTAAAAGCCAGTGCAATGCACTTGTCAGTGGCAGTCTCATGCGAGGTGGGAACGATAAATATATAACACGTCCACTAATTGTGTGAACCACCACCGGCGCCCGACATAACTGCATAGGCACAGCACGCCATTGTACCGGCTGACGCTAATTGTGAAATTAATTTACGAAGAATTCTCGGATTTGGATGAATGACGGCTCAAATTTATTGACTTTTATAAGTGGTCACGAAGTCGTGGCGATTTCGAAATTGTCAGAGGAATTGCTACTTGCTACCAGTAAATGGCATGCGCACATCGATAATGGGGCATTTGCATGCTGTTGAGATTTTCTTCCGAGATCGAACACACGATATAGTTGTGATTGATTGTTATCGGATGAATGAAGTTTTATTTTCATTTGTATCTGAGGAAAGTAATGCACTATGCAATACGTCGATGTCTTAGATTTGTCAAACGGCTAGGGCAGCTAGGGTAGACGAATTACGAGAGACTGAACTGATAGAAACGGAGATTTTTTTCAAGCATTTTTTTGTACACCAAGTAGAAGCAATGGCTTTTACTTGGTGTTACAAAAAATGCTTCGGCAAGTAAACTTATGACTTGACTAAACTTATGGTATGGTTTCAAGACTAAAAACAATATTTAAAAGGTGTTATGCATACGAGGATTTCAATGCTTCTGGCAGTGCAGTACACGAAAGACAAAACATGCACGGTGCCGACGTAGGCAAACGTCTTCATTGCCTTCCTATCTTGCAAATAATGTAACACGTTGGTAACAACGGAAGGACCACAGGCCTAGCTATGAATGTGTGAATGTGTGAGTATACTCTCCCTAGGTATGAATGAGCAACGTTTTTTCAAGGTTTGATAATGGGACGTAGTTATATCCTGGATAGTATACTCTCCCTAGGTTTTAATGAGCAATGTTTTTTTTTTGAAGGTTTGATAATGGGACGTAGTTATATCCTGGATAGTATACTCTCCCTAGGTTTGATTAAGCAATGTTTTTTTGAAGGTTTGATAATGGGACGTAGTTATATCCTGGATAGTATACTCTCCCTAGGTTTGATTGAGCAATGTTTTTTTGAAGGTTTGATAATGGGACGTAGTTATATCCTGGATAGTATACTCTCCCTAGGTTTTAATGAGCAATGTTTTTTTGAAGGTTTGATAATGGGACGTAGTTATATCCTGGATAGTATATTCTCCCTAGGTATGAATGAGCAACGTTTTTTCAAGGTTTGATAATGGGACGTAGTTATATCCTGGATAGTTACTCTCCCTAGGTTTGATTGAGCAATGGTTTTTGAAGGTTTGATAATGGGACGTAGTTATATCCTGGATAGTATACTCTCCCTAGGTTTGATTGAGCAATTATTTTTTAAGGTTTTTTTGTTTTAAGGGTAAACCTTCAGAAGCCGCCGAGACATGGAGAAAAAACCTGGAAGTGTGGCATCTTTACGTCACTAAAACAACACAGAGAAGAACCATCAGCGCATAAAAGTAAACCCATACCTTTTAAAATACCACCCCGGAATCCCCTCTATTAAATGCCTGTTAAGGCACATGCCTAAGGAGATTGTCAAGGGGTCTCCTCTGAGCAATGCATAGCAGCACGTGATCACTATGGGACCGTCTTTGTAAAAATGGAATTGCCCATTTTCACAAACATGTCACTGCTTATCATGAACCAACGCCCAAAAAGTTTATATTCCAATCACCCACAATCCCACATCATTAAAGGTATGAATACCAAAGTTGTTTTTAATGGCAAACTCCAATCAAAGCCTGAATGAGAATGATCCAATCTACATGATTACGAAGCTGGTACACAAAGTCGGTCAACAACGCGTTACAATTACACTTACGACCTTCGCGGGAGCACAATGTCAAGAGCGGTAACGTTTTGACAATGACCCTAGCTGAGCTGAAGTCTTGCTGTTAAAATTAATTAATTTGTAAGGACAACAGATTTAAATGTTAACTACATACAAGGACATGATAAGCCTGGGGTGTATGATATTATACCATCAGTAAGTTTTCCAGTATATACGATGAAGATACAGATGTTGATGTCCTTTGATGATAAATACTGCAGGGTGATATAAATTATGCTGTTAGTAAACATGGAATTTTGACTTCAGTCTTTAGGGAGCGTGAAGAAACTAAGTATATATAGGTAGCACAGAAGTGTCAATGCCAACACCTTGCGCCCGAAGTGGAACCATTGGTTCCACTTGACGTAACTGATTATAAATCGTAATGACATAAAAAATAAAGTATAAAATCAATTGCGTCAATGGTTCCACCTCCGGATCTAACCGGTCAAGTATTTATAAGGAAAAAGTTCCCATTTCACAACACTAGATGGCACAGTCTACTATGTGAATGTTTCTTTAAAGGTACCGTGTAGGAGCTTTAGGTGGCAGCACAGATGCGTCAAATTCAAGTTTTAATAAGTAAAAAGTCCAGATTTTTAACACAATATTTTTTGTGATGGGTTTTGTTCTTGATTCAAGTCTAGGTCAGAGATGACAGAGACAAAGTCTACGATGGAGCGAACTTCCCCAGAAGTAGCCTGTTCACTCTAACTTTGAAAGAATAGGGTTGCACGCTATGGGTTAAGATTCTATGGTGGCGACAGATTCAATATTGTCATAACGGAAAAGGAAAGACGCCTCTTCAACCAGCTACGGAAAGGCAAATCAGATCCATGATTTTCGATAAATCGGAGATTTTGAAGAAAGAATTTCTCTCAAAACAAAACAAACTTAACAAAACTGCAGTGGCCACTTCTCAAGTGGGACAGACAATTGGGACAGTTGAAATCACGTTAGCTGCCAAATAAATCTTGCACAATCGATTGACGCATCCAGAGGGTATGTGAGCTGGCACGCGATTGGGGTGACCATACTGACCATTCTTTTCTACTTACTAGACGGCCAATGAACTTAATATTTTATGCCGTGGTAATAAGTTTACAGGTGGATAGTGTAGGTCAGGTTCGGACAAGGACGCGACGAAAATGGAATGAAGTATAATGAGAATCGAATTTCGTGCGTCATACATTGCTTATTTATATTTCACTAGCTGACCCGCGCAACTTCGTTTGCGTCACATTTTCAATTACTGCTCCGCTCCTATTTGTCTTAGCGTGATGATATATATCCTATAACCTTCCTCGATAAATGGGCTATCTACCACTGAAATAATTTTTTCAATCGGACCAGTAGTTCCTGAGATTACGCGTTCAACCAAACAAACAAACAAACAAACAAACAAATAAACAAACAAACTCTTCTGCTTTATAATATTAGTATAGATTGACGACACGGTTGGCGCAGTGGTTGAGCGATTGACTGCTGCGCAGCATGTCGCGGGTTCGATTCCCGCACGGAACAAATATTTGTACGACCTACATGTATTTATTCCGAGTCTGGGTGATTTTCTATCTATCATAAGTATGTATTTACAAAAAAAATATATATATGAGTAGTTTATCAGCCATCTCGTTACCACAATAACACAAGCATTAGGTTGATTAGCTTGGGACTATACGGCGTTGTGTGAAATGTCCAAGGATATTATTGAACAAAGACACGAGTCGAATATTTCATAGTCCAACTCTTTTTCCAAATAGTGTGATCAGATAAAAGTTAGACCTGAGGGCCAATTCTAATAAATTTTAAGCAACATTTGCATTCGCATCTCAGGTTTTTTCTCCGGTTTTTGTGGTATGTCTAAAAACACAGAGATGTTTGAAAAGTTTCTTGTTGGCTCATCAAAATGCAACAATTACAAAACGTCAGCAGCCTTGGGCCAAGGGGAGTCTAAAGATTTACTCAAGCAGAGGGGATCCAACTTAACCCTCAGGGGTCTCACAGGACAAGTGAATTTTGTACGAGACCGGAATACGAAATTCTCGGGCACGAAATCAGAATTTATTCGGGTCTCATTAGTGAATAAAACGTAGCCACCATAGCCAACCTTATGTACCAAAGATATTATAAACAGGCTAACTTGAGCAAGTATATTATAGCATGTATACTGCAACTTATAACTTTAAACGTGGCAATAAGTTAAGCTGTAAATTCGTTGAACGTTGTACCTACTTCATGTCTGGTAGGTACTAAACAATTCATACTTCGCTTCCTATCCAGATAGCAAGAACATTAAGAGCCTGCGCACGATCGGCTTGAAAGCAGATAAGATGCGTTACGTCAATGTAGTGAAAGGTATCTGGATTATGTTTGATTATGAAAAGGTGGAGATGTGTAATTTATATTATTATCAACGATAAGATGTAAGTGTAACATTGCACAAGGCTTCACGATACTCATAAGAACTATAGTCGGTATTTTCATTGATAACATCGTTTGGTCACCATTCAGGAGACCTTCTCTTGGCTTTTGCTGTATCAACTAAACGCAAGTTTTACGGGACCTCTAATCATCACCAATCTACTGGCACGCCATCTATTGACCTAGACCAGTTTAGCTATTGTACTCTCAGCATGAACTTTCTTAAATCATTTCAGGGTAAATAATTACATTGTTCTGCTTTGTAATATATAATAGTTAAAATAAATACTTTGTGTCCTACTATACTCGGACTAATACGTTTAATAACGAAAATAAGTGCGCCCGCGCCGTCAGGTGACACAATTATCAGTTCAATGACACCGTGAGTATCAGGAACAAAGATTGGGTAAATTTTGATAGAACCGCTGAAATTAACCTAGATATGTGACGTAGCTAAATAATTGCTATCTTATAGATATTGTTATTTAACTTTGCTGTTGTTTGTGCGTTGTTTAACAAAGGTTGTTTTCGGATTTACTCACAAATTTTTGCCCGGGGTTTCGATTACGTAAAAATTGGGAATTATATATTATATCAATGGAACCCAGGTACACTAACGTAGTAGAATCTATACCGCCACAAAAAGTAACGCAGCGACCAAATATCAACAATCGAATAGTTGCCCACCAGACATAACACCCTGGGTCTGGTCGGAGGGTCCTCCTTTTTCTTTGGAATAGGCTAGATTCCATCATCCACAAATTGCAAAACTATTTAGTCCATCAGTTAGAGTATTGAAAAATAATGGACAAGTATTTTTTGTTTTTGTAAATCAATGAATATTGACAAAGATAAAACGCATCAAAACTCGCGAGAGGGGGCTCGTGACGTCACGACTCAGTAAAAATTATGCGAAGGTGTGACGTATTGAGAATTTTAAAAGCGTCGTAACTTCGTCAATTTTGGTTCCCGTAACAAAAGAAAAAACACGGGTCATTTATTTTTTGATAATCTAACTGACGGACTAGTTAGATTTCTTTAGTCATTTACCCTATTGTGGGGGACTTTACACCCTATTCTATACCGCCACAAAAAGTAACGCAGCGACAGCTATACCGCTAGCAACAAACTACGTTCAAGAAATCTTGCATCACGGTATAAGTTTTCCGTAATATTAGAACTTAGGAATATACAACAGTCCAAATATCAACAATCGGACACTTAAAACACCCTGGTCGGGTCGGAGGATCCGCCTTTTTCTATGGAGTGTGCGGCATACCTCAGTATCGTGGCGGAATAAATAGCTAACGTAGGTTCAGCCATAGATAAAAAAAAGTATCACATGCAACCAGGTCATGGTATACCACAGTCCCAGTTTCTCAAATCTGTGCAACCCCGAGGTTTGATGGATTAGCAAACATGCTGACGATAACAATAGAATTTATTACATTAGTAGGATTGCCTTTCCAGGTGTTTAACTCTTCTAAAAGAGTATAAATATTACTCCTATGTGAAATTCAACAGACTACGTGCGACTCAGAAGTCACGTAAGTACATGAAATTTTACAGCTCTCCCGGAACTCACTCCTGAATTATACAAGCTTCTCTATCCTGTGCCTTTTCTTCTAATTTATTTAATTAATTGCAACCATTTCTGGGTCAACGGCTTCGTTTATTTAAATGAGCTCCATGCTGAATTCCTGATGTTTCCGCGACGAGTTGGAAACCCTAGTAATGAAACCACTCGGGGTCTATAAATCGCAAAAGTGCAATACAAAGCTTGGGCTTAGGAGTCGTAGCCAATAAATAGTGATAAGCTTGGGACCGTGGCACATAAGGATTTAACAGAGGATGTGTGTCAGTTAATATAGCTTTTATATAGGTATCATTTTCAGGGATCAGAAGACTACCTGGCATGAAATAAAATTTATAGGCGATGGGCATATTGCACCGGTCTCATCTAGTTTAAAATTACCAAAAAAGATTGACGGGTAAAAGTGTTATTTACAACCTACTCACAGAATAAATATCATTTATCATTAAACTTATCTATGTAATGAACATGATCATTTTCAACATAAACAACTTATAATTATTGTCTAAGTGCAGTTCGTGACTAGACCTTTCGAACTTGACACAGAGCGACTTGTTCATTCAACATAAGTTAGCGCCATATCATCTGAACTAATCCAGGACTTTTCAGTACCATTTCAACTAAACAAATGGAACCTTTGTGACGATAATTTTGCGTGCCCCACCTGTACCAAATGACCCGCGACCGTTGAACCCGCCCGCCAGACGATGCGACGCTCATGCACAACGAATCAAACGTCAAGCTAGCTGTGTCTCACTCTTGCCTGATAAGGATGTGTGTACATACAACTGACATTCATTATTTAAAAAAATCTTCTTTAAACGTGATCTCTGCTGCTGGGAAAAGGTTCCCAGCTTAATTGGGGTCGGCTTTCAGTCAAACGGGATTCAGCTGAATACTAGTATTTTAAATGAAGTGACTGCCTGTCATCCACAACCCAGGAACAGGATAACATGGTGCTTCTTGGCAAGACTGGTGTCAAATTTTCTGGCTTCTTAGGAATAAAAAAAACTTTTTACAAAAAATACAACCGACTTCCAAATAAAAAAAAGACTACAAAGTAAAAACTGTGTTTTTGTAAGTTTCTTCGTATTTTGACACCGACTTCCGAAATTAAAGTTATTTTTTACTTTGTAGTGTTTTTTTTTATTTGGAAGTCGGTTGTATTTCTTTATAAAAAGTTTTTTATTTTTCACTTGTTTGTGGTACCCCACACTTAACAACACCACTGCAAAAACAAAATACGCAATTTCGATTATGACAAAAAACCATCATCCAAGTAGACGAGTTCCAGCTATTTCGATTTAAAATCCAAAGTTCGTAACCGATTTTGATAAAATTTAAATGGTACCAATATGCAAGTATATCCTTTCAGATAAAACTTTTTCAAATCGGTTCATAATTGTCGGAGTTATGAGGTAACAAACATAAAAAAGACAACCGAATTGAGAACCTCCTCCTTTTTGGGAAGTCGGTTAACAAATATTCTTCTTTACGTGATCACTGCTGCTGGGAAAGGGTTCCCAGCTAAATTGGGCTCGGCTTTCAGTCAAACGGGATTAAGCGGAATACTAGTATTTCAAGTGAAGCGACTGCCTATGAATGTGTCATCCACAACCCAGGAACAGAATAACACGCAGGGACGGTTACCGTTACTAAAAATATACCGGTAAAATTACCAAAACATTTCGTTCCGTTACGTTAAATATTTATTGTTAAAAATAACGTTAAATTACAGGATTTACCGGTATTTAAATAGCGATACTAATAGCGTTAATCGGTAAAATCTATCAACGTTTGGTGCGACGTTGCCAAACCGACACGCGTGCCGCGCGCCGTGCTGCCGTGCATTCATTCGCCAGGCTTTCTGAGCGGAGCGGCAACAACAATACGAATTCGAGACCCATCGCGCTCGCGCGTTAGTTATACGGCGCACAAACATCTAGTACGTCGGACATACTTCTACAGTATATTTTGTTAACTAGTTGTTTGTGTCAAAATATTATTAATTATGGGCCGAAAGAAGTGCAACAAAGTGTACCAATATTTCAACGTCTTCAAAGAAAACAATAAATCCACTTGCACATTGTGCAAAAAAACATTAAATGTAAGTACCTACTTACCTTCTTAATAAACTGTATTATTATTACTATATTATTCTTTAATTAATCATAATTATTTATTAATGTAGGTATTGTCAACCATACATCTCTGGATACACTACTAAATCCGTTCTTATATCCTACGTTTTTAAGTATGTAGGTACCTAACTATAACTCGTGTGAGTTAACTTGGCAACTGGTTAGACACATTTCGAACGACGTTTTAATTTAATTCGATTTCGTTGCGCTAATATTATTTTCATCGAAATCGAATTGATCATTTACTTCCAAAAAAGGAGGAGGTTCTCAATTCGACTGTAGGTATGTTTACTTTTTGTGTTTTGTACGTCATAACTTCGTCATTTATGAACCGATTTGAAAAATCCTTTGAAATTTGAAAGATTTATTTGAAAGGATATACTTTCCTATTGGTCCCATAGAAATTTCATTAAAATTGGTTCTGTAGTTTGGTTTTAAAATCAAAATAGTTGGAAAAAATATGACATCCAAACGAAATTGCGTATTTTGCTTTCCTGTAACTTTTCGGAGGTGTTGTTAGGTTAGTGTTGTTAGGCGTGGGCTGGGGTACCACTAAAAAGTGAAAAAACTTTTACATAAAAAAACAACCGACTTCCAAACAAAAACACTATAAAGCCGGAAATAACTTCAATTTCGGAAGTCAGTGTCAAAAACGAAGAAACAAAACCAAAAACACCGACTTCCGAAATTAAAGTTATTTCCGGCTTTGTAGTGTTTTTGTTTGTTTAAAAGTTAAAACGTCATTCGGGATAGGTACCAAGTTAGCGCGTACGGGTAGTACCTACAGTCTACTGTCGACCACATATCCCTTGATACTCTTTCACCAGCAAATTATATCCAGTCACGTGTTTTACGACTTTACCAATTATTTTAATGATAACAATAATATTAGTGGATTTCATATTACCTTCGTAAAGTACTGAGATACCATATACCTACCTATATAGTACTTTCTTCTTATTATTATATCAATACTTCACATGACCAAAAGACTGGGATATTCTTAGCACGAAGAATAAGCATCCATCTAACATGGCAAAGCTGCCAGTCTTCTGGGCAAATTTCCAGCAGACAGTGATGGGGAGGAATTTTATGACGATTTTTTTTTACAATCTTTTATTTTTATTGGTGTTTTTGAGTTTTGGTTTTTTTATAACGAAAATATTTATAAATAAGTATGTAAGTAGCAGGTAGTGAGGTCAAAATAAAAATCCAAGATGGCGGCTGCAAAAAAAAATCGTCATTTGTATCGTTTTCATGGTTTTCAAGGTTGCTGAAGCCGATAGTGAGGTCAAATTGAAACTCCAAGCTGGCGGCTGACCAATTTTGAAACTTTTATTCATGGGTATCGTTTTCACAGTTTTCGAGGGTGCTGAAGCCGATATTGAGGTCAAAATAAAAATCCAAGATGGCGGTTGCGAAAATTTGAATATTTGCAGCCGCTATCTTGGATTCCGGGGGTTCTTTTACCACATACGTTTTTCTGTGGTTATTTTAAAATTCCATCGTTGGGGTTGTAGTTGGGTAGGTCTTGAAAAATGAAATTAGTTGGGTAGGTCTTGAAAAATGAAATCAAAGTTGTGTTAAGTGACTTTCATTCAGTAGCATATCGGGCGAGACAAAAAATTAAAAAAAACTGTGTTTCCCTTTCCCAAGTATTTCATTACAAAATCTGTAAAACAATGAGAGTAGTAGTAATTTACTGGATAATCACTCTTGTTTAACGAAAACTTCTTTGAAAAAGATACTTTGACAAGTTTTGTGAATACCCGCAGTTGTTATAAATGTATTTCCTTTCTTCCAAACATCCAAACATCTTTCACATCATTTCTATTCACGTAGTTGGGACGAAATTATCACAAACAATATTGTATGTTCTTCACCCACTAATTGCAACATTTGCAACTTAGTAGATGCTAGAAAACCTAAGCTGAAAAGCGTGTCTTACACGCAGTCGAAACATTTTTAGTTATCTACACATTTGTGTTTACAGACTAGCCATGGATCAAATCTTCTGAAACACCTCAAGCATATTCACCAAAACGAATATACCAAGATTGTGGATCTTAATAATGAGAGTTCATCGAGCAGAAATATATCTCTTTCGCATAACTCACAAATTATACATCAAGAATGCCTGAATTTAGTAACCATACACGGTCGCCCAATGGCAATGCTAGATGATCAAGCATTTCAAAACATATTATCAACTGTACCTGATTTAAATATCACAATAAATTCAAAAAATATCAGGCAATACATAAATGATTCAGCGGCATCCTTACGTATGGATATGGCCAATGAATTGCGAAATAAGATGATATGCATTAAAGTGGACATCGCATCACTTTCTACTAGAAGTTTTATGGGAGTAAACGCTCAATATTGCAAAAATAGTCGTATTGTCATTAAAAACCTAGCCATGATAGAATTACTTCAGCGACATACAGCTGAACATCTGAAAGAGCAAATAAAGTTTATTTTACAACGTTTTCGTATTGGTCTAGAAAATATTTACAGTTTTACTACTGACAACGGCGCTAATATGTTAAAAATGAGCCGATTAATATCAGAAGAAGACTCAGATGTACCAAATACTGCAACTCTGAATAAACCAGTAGAGCGAAGTGCTTCTAAACCAACAGAATATCACAACAGACAAACTGAAATATTAATGGCGCAAGAAGTATCAGATGTCCCGAAAGCAGCAAATCAAAATAACCCAAGTACTTCAAAAGCAACAGAACATAACAGTACTCAAACTGAAATTTTAGATTGCATCAGCGAGGTTGAGCATTCTGGTCAAGATGTTGACATTGATAATAATTCTAGTGCTTCTAATTCTGATTCATATTTTGATGCAGATGTTGAATTTGATTATGATTATACTGAAAATGAATATACCGAAACTGTCGCTTCAGCCTTATCGCTTGAATTGAATTTAGATAATCAGGGTGACGGCCACCGTAATATAGGGATCGTAAGGTGTGCAGCTCACACACTTCAGTTAGCTATTCTCAGTGCTTTGGAAGAGGCAAGAATAAAAGAAGTTTTAACAAGTGCACGTAATGTAGTAAAGCGACTTTTAACACAGACGTATTTAAATAAAATTAGAAATTGCAAATATAAAATGCCAATTTTAGATTGCGTTACAAGATGGAATTCCACTACTGACATGATCGAACGATTAATACATCTAAAACCGATTTGTAGTGAACAGGATTTGCAGACTTACTTACCAGAATCTGTTTGGGATACTCTCAAAGATTTTTTAAACTCCCTGGCCCCTGCCAAAAATCTAATAATTTTTTTACAGGCTGAACAAATCACACTTGGCGATTTTTACTTGCAATGGTTACTATGCAAAATAAATCTAAATAATATTAATTCTCATCTGAGCCACCTTGTTACTAAATACATGACAGAAAGAGAGGAATTATTGTTTCAGAATGACTGTTTTGTTAATGCTATCTTTCTAGATCCCAGAGTTAATTCCACGCTTCCCGAAATTCACCAAATTAGTGCAAAAAATAACTTAATTCGACTTCACAATCACTTACAAAAACTTACTGCTAAATACAATAATGATATTGATAAAGAGCTAGAAAAAGCTACAGAAAGCACGAGTGAATTGGCACCCAGGTCCAAGAACGAAAAAGCACAATTAGAATTAGAAGATTTTTTAAACAACAAATATTTAGAGAAGCATGATGATTTATCAGTCCTTTTAGTGAGAGATAGCAATAGTTTTACTTCTAAAAAAAACATTATAGACGAAATAGATACATTTAAAAAAGAGCCGTTACTTCGTTCTACTAACAAAATTTTTGATTACTGGGAAACCAAGAAACATAAATTTCCTTATTTATATGAGTTAAGTCAAGTTGTATTAGCAGCTCCGGCCTCACAAGTTAGTGTAGAGAGGCTATTTTCATCTCTTAAATTTGTGGTTTCTAAATACAGATATAATTTAAAATCAGATTTGATTGAAAATATTTTATTAATTCGAAACAACGGGATATACAACAAAAAAAAAATAAGTGACGGATCACTTAAACATATTTCTCTCTGAAATTGACAAATGTTATGCTTATATTAATCAATGTGCCGTAAATGTTGAATTGAATAACATCATAAATTATTTATTCATTAACTTTTGAGTAGACAACTACGTCCTTTAGTCTAGTTGAACAAACTGTGATTGCTCCAAATATGATTCCAAAAATATGTTTTACTTTACACTATTATTTTAATAAGATACAATATTGTTGTTTAGTTATAACTTTTAACAATAAGTTAAAATAAAAATAAAGCAATTTTTGTCAAAGAACAATGGCGAGATTTCGTCAATGCGTGGACCAGACTTTTTTAACGTCTACTGCTGCGAGCTACGTGAGCTGCGATTCTAATTTTCCTAGATAGTTAAGTTGTGATGCTATTTTGCAGGCAAATATTAAAATTAAACTTATTGTTTATGATTCGTTTCAGATTTTAAAGTATTAGAAAAAGTGTTTTTAAATATATCCTTAGATTAAGTACTGCAAAAATGACATATTTTTCACTATGATATATTATTTAAGTAAAAAGAGTACCGACCGAGTTAGTTTATACATGCTCTGTAAGTCGCACGTCAGCACTTGGCTAGTTAGCCTAGTTGTCTTTGCCTTGTCTCTTTTTCGCACCCGATTATTACGACATGCCGTCCTACTTCCATGTGTCATCTAATGGTATTTATGGTATGACCTCTTTTTAATTATACCATCATTGATTTTACATGTGGATGATCTATTTAGTATCGCACAAACAAATGTATGGACCGTGATTTTGGGTGCGATTTTGAATTATATTCTGGTTTTTAATAATAATAGTTATTATAAGCCTGATTGATATTAATAATAACTAAATATATAATTAGTCATTTAAAAATCACAGCTTAAAAAACTAAACCTTTTATATCTAATGTGTGTGTAAAAACTGTGTTAAAATCACAACTATAGCTAAATAACAAATTTAATATTCGAAAAAAAAATGGTATATACTAGCTATAACTGTGCCCTTTAACACGACTAAGTACTAATGCGGGGTAATTTTTCATTGGTAGGATAATTTCTCGAATGCAAGCGGGATATTGTTACAAAATTTTGTTTACCTTAAGCGATTTTGTACGTTAATATTGCAAAAAACTATTGCTCTCATTCGGGACTCGCATTCGAAAACTTAACTTTGATTAACAATCATAATTAGATAATAAAACTTTTATAATATGATTAATAATACAATTAATATCGAGAGTAATCAAAATGATCGCAACTCTAATAATTTAATAATTTCAAACATAATTTGACGCCTCTTAATCTGGGGTACATTTAAAAGTTCGCGGGCAACAAACATACCAAAGTATTCGTTGGCAACTCTTAAATTTTCGGAGTCTTCTGTAAGCAATGTTTGAGTGCAGGCTTCGTTAGATGATGTATTTGATCTTGCTATGTTATTATTGCCCGGGTCTGTTTGAGTACTTATATCTTTGGCTGTGATTGTATTACTATCCGTATCTGGTAAATTGACGTATGTAGATAAATCTAACATCATTTTTTCCTGACCGATATCTTGCTGCTGTGATTCTAATTGTGTAGAAACATCCCATTGTTGACTGTAATCGTTGTACTCGATTTGGCTTTCTAAAATAAAAGTAAACAAGATTAATGTGTTGTATTATTATTTCCTTTATTCATTTTATTACATATAATTTACATTTTTAAATATTTCTATACAACCTGTAACAGAATACAATACCTCTTAAGGGGTCATTGAACTAATTATTATGAACAACTTTTACAATGGGACCATCGCCGAAATCGCGAAAAAAAATCAGCTGTTCAGTACATTTTGTCGAGTTATGTCGACAAAATTTACTGAACAGCTGATTTTTCAGGGTCTCTAGAGACCCGAGAAAGAAAACAAAAAAAAACAATAATGATTAAATTATAATTATTATTAATTGTGTATTGAAACCATTGAACAAATTTATTTATCCCAAACTTAACAATTAATAGTAAAGAGTATCATCAACGAGCGATTCAAAAACTACCTAATAACAATAATACGAGACGACCAAGTGCCTCCGCCGCGCGAATGGTGCGCGCGTTATCGTGTCATCCACAAATCCACAATAACACCAGTGAACGGCTCGTTTTATTGTTATTCTTTTTCCTTTTACCGCTGAGCAGATGAATGACGTATCGCTGGCTCTAGCGTGTCATTAAGCACTCGTCTTTTTGTTTTATTAAATAAAATGCCTAACTAAATTACTTACCACCATGATGACAATCTTGAACCGGTGATTCCAATTGGATTTGGGTTTGTGATTCAGGAACCATTACACTCGGTCTTCGGTTAGCTAAAACAATAGTAAAAAAGAATTTAGTTAGTGCCATGTCCAGTAGTACAGTTGGTCGACCTGGAAACGTCTTTACTCTAGTACTACGTAAATACGGCGCCGTTAAGATCAAATTGTATACAGAGACGTGCGTTCGAATGTTAGTGTCTATACCTATATGTTTATTGGCCGATGTTTTAGTCAGAAAATTGAAATATTATAGAAAATAGGTACTTACACATTATGCGGTTCTCGGTATCTCCCTTTTTAGTAAACGTCGAAGGGTGCAGCACAGAAACAATATTTCATACACACTGAAGCTAGTCTTACTAACATCAAAATATGCTAGTCTCCCCACCTTCATAGATAGAAAGAGATAGGCGTACAAATTACCGGTATAACAATTGTTATTTTTACCGGTACTAAAACTGGTAATTAGATAACGTTAACTGACCTCTGGTTCCGTTATTAATATCGTTACTTTTTTATCGTTAACATAACGGTAATTGATAACGTTATAAAAAAAATAACGGTAATTCTGTCCCTGATAACACGGTACTTCTTGGCAAGACTGGTGTCAGATTTCCTGGCTAGCAGGAATAAAAATTTCTGGAGAACTTCCATTTCAAAGACAGGAGTAGGTTTTTTGTGAGTGAGCAAATATACTATTAAAGTGTTTTGGTAGCGCGGAGCCATGAGTCCATTTATACGATCAAATCATCATCATACACAGCCCAACTTCGCCCACTGCTAAGCATAGGCCTCTCTTTTCTTGTGCCTGGCCCCACGCTCTTGTGCCAGCCTCATCCAGGTTCTTCCTGCGATGGCGACAATGTCATTCGTCCATCTTGCCACTGGGCGACCTTTACCTCTTCTTCCAGTCCTCGGACGCCATTCGGTCACTGCCTCACTTCACCTATCATCAGCTCACCTTGCCAGGTATTCTGCCCAGCTCCATTTTAGTTCCGCAATTCGTTTTCACAATCAAATACTGTGGATAAAATTTAAAACTTAACGTAGACCTCTTCCCGTAAAGTTTCGAGATTTATACACAGTTAAGGATAGATTACCGAGGACCCAAGCGCCAAGTGACAAGTCACTTTTCGGCGAGTATGGTGATTCTTTATTCCTGAAATCCTGAACTCAGTACATAAAAAACAATAAAAAACTGTTATTAAAGGAATCTGTTTGTAAGAAGATGCCTTTAGACCCAGCGCAGCTGCTCTGACAGATAAGCTATCAAAGATCACTCATGTCAACACGCTTATTTCCAAGACGTCTAAAACCGCTTTTCTTTGTCTATACTAATATTATAAAGAGGTAAAATTTGTTTGTAAGTTTGTAAGTTTGTATGTAGGGGGTAATCTCAGGAACTACTGGTCCGATTTGAAAAATTCTTTCAGTGTTAGATAGCCCATTTATTGAGGAAGGTTATAGGCTATATATCATCACGCTAAGACAAATAGGAGCAGAGCAGTAATGGAAAATGTGACGTAAACGAAGTTGCGCGGGTCAGCTAGTCTTTAAATATTTATACAACTTAGTTCTGACAATTCTATTGTGCCTATAGAATTCATAAATCACCATCACTCTCCTGAACTAATACCAATTTATTCGATGTCGCCACCATCTTTCTATAAATCAATTTATATAACACTTCCTTTACTGAGTGACTGACAGAAAACGCAAAGCCGAAACTACTGGCCGTAGAAAGCTGAAATTTGGCATGTAGGTTCCTCGAGGAGTGTAGGGAAACACTAAGAGGATGTCCCAAATTCCTACGGGAACGGTAAAAAGCAGGATATATGCGCATAGGAAGTCACGGGTTATGAAGTAGCGGACCTAATCCAAGACCTGGCATATGATTTAGTTCACCCAGACAATAGTCAGGTGTTCTCTGGGTTAACGTGCAGTAGATAACAACGTTATGAATTATCGCATGACGTGCCGGTGTACTGTCCTCATTGCAATGCATTACCAATATTTGTGGAAATATTGTGGTAACGAATGTATACGGAATTTTACGAGGATAATTTTGAGGTAAAAGTATTATTTAGTACAGTCATTGTTTAGATCGACATTTTCATAATCCTTTCCTTTTGCTCTGCAGAAAGACAACCTAGGCTGGTAATACATTTTTTTCCTCTGTTTCCAAAAACAAATTTGAACAAAAAAGCAAAATAACACCATTACTATTTATAATCCTCAGAAGCTTAAAAACGGAAACGACACCAAATATTTACATCTAGTCACACACAACCCGAGAAGTCAACACTTGATCCAAAAATATAACCCAAAACTCGATCCAGGAGCAGTCACAAAGAAAACCACGAACAATACGAATCATCAGCTAAAATGGTACTGAAATATGTGATAAAGTCTTGCGAGACACGTCATGCCAGTTCAAGATCGCTATTAAGATTGAGAACGACCGTTAGGGCAACGCTCGCCTCATTAGCTCGTCTTTACTTCATCGTGGAGACATTACTTTTGTTACATGCCAGTTAGAACACTTAAAAAGGAGGTTCACGCAAGTCTGATGTCATTGTACGGTTTTGGGGAATCCGTGTATGGGTGAATTAATTACTTTAATTTATTTTTCCGTTACGTCAAGGTTAGCAAACCTCGGTTTTGCGATACGGTGAATAGAATATCGACGATAAAATAGATAATATACGCTGACGTCAAAGTTCCGTTTCAAAAATTCATCAGCGTTATAATATAGCTAACGGATGAGTAAGTTTTTGACAGTTGCGACATACCGACAGTCGTTTGTTTCTGATTGGTTCAAATCCTTAGGCATCACGTGGTCTATATTTGAGAAATGATAAATAGAATATATTGCACATATTGCAGTATGATTCACAGACATCAAAACAGTTGCATGACTAACATAAACAAGAACTCGTCCTTTTGGCGAAGGTGTTGCAAAACCAGTAAACACGGGTTTCTTTAACTGTAAACATTGTTGTAATGAAGACTCGCTGTTTGTTTTGAAACAAGAGAGTAGGTAAGTCGGAAGGCAAGATAACAAATATCCTTTAAGAATTGATGAATTCATTGCATAAGCCAATAATGCGATGGAATGACACGTAAAATTACAGTCTCCAGTTAAACTGTTACAACAACCTGATTTTGGTATGCCAAACGCTCTTTCAGGCATAAAAATCCATTAGAACAATGTTTATAATCAATTCTTAGATTGTCCGTATGGATTAATCAGGAAAATAATTCAGACTCACCTTTTGTCGCCACCGGTATGGATTGCCGCGTCATATCCTAAAACAGAAACCACACATTAATCATCTTCGCACTAATTTGTGTTTACTCGCAAAATAACAATAAAAAGCTGCAGGACAGGGAAAATAAAAAAATAAAGGTAGGTACTGTATTTACAAAGTAATTTGCAGCCCTCAAACCAAAGAGTGTGAATGATTTGAGAAAATATTCACATTTCAAGAATAATAATCAGAAAGAATGATGTCAACCTTCATCTTCATTTCAAATTAATATGACCTAGCTAATAAACGCATGAAATAACAATCGACAACAACCGTATCTTTAAACAAAGAAAGACAATATAAACGAAAACGAGCATTCCATTCCAAAATACGTTAAAAGCTTTCAAAATAACAAAACAGTAATAACATTCGACTTTCAAGATAGTGTTATACCTAGTTGCCTATAACCCGCATTGACATTACATTTTCATTAGGCAATACAAAAACAAAGGCAGCTTTCGAAAAAGCCTCTCGTAATCTGGAAATGTATTCGTATATGCGGGCATTTCTGTTATTCTGTAATTCGTTTCCATTTTTCAGTGTGCGTTGTGACAGAAGAGTAATAATATGGAACAAATGGTTTGTCCTTTTCGGTGTAAGGGGACATTGCCCCGCCCTCAGGTATTGGTGCTGACAGCTTTGATAAATCATCGTTTATTGCCCTTAAACTAATATATTGCGGATCAGCGCAACATGTTTCTCTTCTTCTCCAATATTCGCTATTAGTCATTATCTCAGTGGTCACTCTCTTTCTAGCTACAACCATCTTGGGAATATTCTATTCTAAGTTTCCTTGAAAATCTTTATAAAATAATGATCCCTCTAAACTTTCTCAGCACATATGTATCCCATAAAACACCACAAATCGATAGGAAATTATATTGAACTACGATTGGTTTTGTGATACGGTGGCATAGAAAAATAATTACTGTTCGACGAAAATACCATGTTGCCATCAATTTAGGACCCATTTCACGTGATACTTCCGGTAAAAGCGCAATGAACCTTGAGGTTTCATTGAAAATTCAAGTTATTACATTATCTGGCCCTAACTTATACTTCAAGAAGATGAAAGAAATCCTGGAAGAACTTGGGGCAGATCTTTACCCAGCAGTGGAAACTTATGCTTTATTTATATGACATTAAGGTTGAAGCTAGCTGGATAGCAGTTTATAGATTATACACAAAATCTCGGAACACGATATTATTATAAGTACATCTAAACAGTGAATCTCAAGGTAGTTTGCCAAATTATTCAACCAGCTATTTTACACATTTCTCCATCAGTTAATAGCTTAACCAACTACCCTTGATTAATGCTAATCCGTGGCCCACTAACCGAGTTTTTACTCAACCAAGTTTCTAACTCTGTAATTGTGAGTATCGACCAACACCATTGCCTACTGAAAGGGATACTATGGTGATACAGCAAATAATCATAAAATGCTTTTGTCATGATTACCTACATGCTATCAATTTGAAGCCACATTTCATTTTATTGTTGTTTGTTTTTCCTATATAAATCCAAGGTTTGTTGTACATGTAGCTATTCCATCCAAATATTGTGATTGTTGCCCTCAAATTTCATGCTTTTTTACTGTTGATAGGCACGCGTTTGACCACTATCTCACCTAATGGTAAGCGATGATGCTGTCTAAGTTGGAGCAATCTTGCCTAGAAGTAACCTATTCACTCTTGACTTAAGGTGGAAGCTCCAATGTTATATCGTGAAAAAGTCATTCAATCGAGTTGTATGAACTTAGAGGGTTAAATTGATAATTAAAATGGGTATTATTCTTTAAATTAATATGCGTAACGGCCGCGAATCGTATTTTGTTCAACATACAGCTTCACACTGACCGGCAAATTGCAAAAAAAACATAAAAATATTTGAATTTCGCGGGCTACCTACCCTGGCGCTTCCACCTTAAAGATCCCCCGGGTTGTTGCTATCAGGAAACAGACTCCGGCAGGGAATTCCACTCCTTTGCTGTACCTACGCACTATGAACGTGTTCCCAAAACGTCAAAATGACGCTTGTCAAATTCATAATCTTTTCATTTACCTGCAGCTTACTAATGTTATTTTACAGCCTAATTATAGGGCTTGTAAATCAAGATTATTTAAGTCCTACTAAGTATGACTAACTAACTATGACTTAAACTTTTAACCAAGAAAGTTCTAACCGCAGCAATTCTCCTATCTTTTTTTTATCACAAAGGATTTTTTTTTATCTTCGACAATTCTTACTACAGGGCACACCCATACCGAGCCTAGAAAATGTATCCAGGCCAATGGTACGACGCTCCGTACTTCCTTATTCACGGCACCTGACGGGCACTTCCTTCGCGATTGCAGTATAAACCCCACTTTGATGGCGCTCTTCCTGTCTATCTGACTGCAGCGCAGATTTGTATCTTTATTTGCTCTTATTTATTAGTTTAGACTTCTAAGAAGTATGAAAGACCGTATGACATAAACTAGCTTAACTTCTATGAATAAACGTAGGATGGGTCTGGATTTATGTAGCAAATCGATGTCTAGTAACACACTTCACATTCGCGTCGTGCGTTTGAGCTATTGCAACTCCTGAATTGAAAACAAATATTTATAAGCCATCAAATGTTGAAATGGATCGAATAAGAGAGTAAAAAACGGGCGCCGATACAAGATAAATAAATCCAAACAAATTGTTTAAACCAGAACATAAAAAAATACGACAAAAGTACCCTAGTCAGGTTGATATACTCAAGATATATGAGCCAGAAGTGTCAATCAAGATTTTCATGTCTGAATAATCTACATAAAAATGTAACGTTCAGAGACAAGTCTTCTAAAAATACGAATACGGAAGCTTTCAATACCTTTTGCAAATACAAGCAAAAACTCCACTTCAGATCGTCAATTCTAATTAAGTCCTACCCTACCTGAACCCACTCAACGCTTTTTCTAAACGTCTTCGAAAACAGATAACTTATCTCCATTTCGGAAATAAGTACGAAGCAATTAGCGGGTAGCGGGAAGGAATTTATCACGGTTGGAAGGCGAGGCAATGAATGTACCGCGTTGGGCGCCACTAGGCGATGAATAGCGCCCAACACGGGACCGCGAACGCCAGAACTGTAATCTCTTCCAACAGAGTGGATACCGCACGAGCAATTTCCCAGACGACGGTAGACCATTAAATCGTTAAACTGTTAAATAAAAATGGTGATGGAAAAGGGAGTAAGGTTTTATTTAATCCTGAAGAATCTTGAGATTTAACGCTTCAGAAACCAAGTTACATATTTTTTCCAAAGCTTTCTATATTTATAGAAAAATACTTCCTAAAGCCACTTTGGGTTTTAATGCTTTTACCTTTTCTTATCGGAACATTTTCTTCCATTTCTAACAACAGCAAGAAATCATTTATTTTATTTTACGACTTCCCAAGTTTTAAGATATTCGTTTTCATTCGAATGTAAGAGCACAGTTTGCGAGACCAGTTTATGTTGCTTTACGAGTCTTTGCATAACTTCATTATAGATTTAACTTAGGCTTGATAATTTTAAAGATCTTTGGAATCCTTTATTTGCTCTTTAATTAACTTTAGTTTTTAAACATCTGTTCTGTTAGTTACAATGGGATCCAAGTGTGTGTGTGTTCTTTGGAATTTGCCAGAATTTGGTTTTCTGCCAACTATGCCATTCAAATATAATTAAGTAACGAAAAAATTTCTGCACCATTACATTTTCAGCATGCGGCGCAGCGCAAGTATCCCGCTTCTTCAGTAGATATCTTTGATTTTGTGTTTCAAGTGAATTAGATGTTTTCAAGTTAAATACCTTTCACGTGATAATCTCACTTGCATTGATTCATACCAGACCGGAACATTCAATTATTATCTAATCTTAATAAAGCACACTTCTTATTGATAAGATATTACAAATGAATGTAAATAATTTCATAACATTGTTTCAACATTTCATTCAAATTTTTGTTTGTTTAAAGTCTTTCCAGGTTTACATTTTTAATCTGGGATTATATACATACATAAATTCCAGGTATTATGGTTCACAAGAGGATTTCAATCAGATTTTGCCTTGCAAATGAATTCTAATCGGAAGACAAATATTGGTATGACTATGAAAATATCATCTATACTTATAATAAATGGGAACTATATTTTCTATCACCAAAATTTATATTTGTCATCAAGTTGTATCACCTAATAAATAGATCTATCGCCACGAAATATTTTCGTTCTCAGATAAACAAAAATTGTTCCCAGGTATGAATAATTATCAAAGTTTAATTACTTAAATAATAGCTTTGTACTCAGAATGGTAGATCTGTCACCAAATAAATTGATTTATTAAAAGAAAAATGGTTAGGTTAGGTTAGAACTGTGACCTACGCACGACTCCATGATTTTAGGTGATTTATTGTGGAATTGATTTTATATTATTTGGTGACTTGATTTTGGTGACAAATCTACTATTTTGTGGGTAAACCCTATTATTTAAGAAACACAAAACTAATTAAATTGGCGATAGCTTAAATGATACCCATAATAAATCTGTAGAGAGGTCAATTCTGTACATGAAATATATTTCCAAAATACTATCAGGGGGTGATAAGGGATCGATACTGATGCCAAAAATGAAATCAGTAAAATGTTTGTCTGTCTGTCTGTCTGTCTGTCTGTATAACCGTTATAGAAACAAAAACTACTCGACGGATTTTAACGAAACTTGGTACAATTATTCTTCATACTCCTCCTGAGCTGGTTATAGTATACTTTTCATCACGCTACAATCAATAGAAATAATGAAAAAAAAATGAAAATGTGAAAGTTTGGCTGTTTGTTACTCAATCACGCCAGAACGGCTTAACGGATCTTAATGTTTAGAACAAAGATAGATTATAGTCTGGAATAGCACATAAGCTACTTTTAATCCCGGGAACATGTTCCCTAGGGATCACGCGGGCGAAGCCGCTGGCAGAAGCTAGTTGCCACATAAAATGCAAACTATTAATACTACAATAAAACTAGGTATTCAGAGGAGACGTACCATTCACCTATAAACACTGCCGTTTGCATTCTTCAGATTCTAGTGTCCATAAACGTTTCGTTCTTGACACGAGGATCATGTTTATAGTTTGCGTGGTTCGTTTAGTCTTCAGATGTGACATCAATGGTTATTGTGTCTGTCTTACCTTTAGACACATTATTTATTAAACTTATTATTTTTAATTGGATAAGTGAAACTGTGATGACTTGGAGACGTTCATGAAGGATTGGTAGAAGAAGGCAACACGTTGGGAAGAATGGAAGGTATAAGAAAGAATTTACCATCAGTGGGATAATATAGGTTGATAAAAAAAACCATTAGAGGAAACGCCTTCATCAATATCAAAGACGAATCCGACAACTCTTCTCGGTTTAAGCACATTAGTCATACTGTGAGAAATTACCGATCCGCTCTTAGATTAAACAAACAAGATACCACATTCATCAAACCACGAAGAAGATCAAGTGGGATCTCTATACAAAATCCGGCGTCGTCTTATCCGCGTTGTTCGAGTATAAGGACGCAAGCTGATTACAGTAACAACGGAATGTCTGTTACAGTTGTTACGAACAATGAATAGTAATGGCTCCACGTGGAGTAGCTAAGCGTGGACAGTTTTATATCCTTAATCCTAGTATATTAACATTTATTAAGAGATAACTACTGCTGTAGTCATATAGCTCTTGTAATTCATGAATAGTATAGTTTGTATAGAGTTAGAGACATTATACAAGCATATTCTTTTTTGTCATTGTTTGTAATTTTATTGTCTAACTTACTATCTCGAATCTTCCGCCTTTCTCGGGATGTCATTATACTCTTTAATTAACTCCTAAATCCAGCGTTATTTCTCCATATTTGATAATTTTCAAATCTATGGTTCATTGGAAACTAAAGACTTCATTTAACATGCCAACCACTTCTCGATCGATTATTGATTTTCCAGTAAACCCAATTCTGCTTCACAATGTATAACTTTATTACCTACGTCACTACTTTGAAATGTCTTTATTAGTATCTATGCCGCTTTAATTGATTAATGTGACACAAATTGTAGCTACCTGAGTCCTACAGTAGTTGTTATTTAGTAAGGCTGCAAGAACGTCTGCGAGGATCGACCGGAGGACACGGTGGAGCACACTGTACAGGTGTGCCCCGCTTGGGCGGAACAACGCCGTGTCCTCGAAGCGGCGATCGGCGGCGACCTCTCGCGTCCGGCCCTGGTCCAAGCAAAGGTTCGGAGCGAGACGACATGGGACACCGTCACCTCCTTCTGCGAAGCAGTCATGCTAGCGAAGGAGGTGGCGGAGTGGGAGAGGGAGAGAACCTCTCGTCCCGGCCGCCGTGGTTGGTAGACACCGCGGGCGTCGAAGGCCACCTGGTGACCTCCGGCCACCGTAGGCGCGGGCCTGTGGACGGTGAGCTACGGGCAGCTCGCCGTCCGTCCGTCTTATGACGACAGGCCGGGTCGACGGCGCGTTAGTGTTCCACGCGCGCCTCAAAGAGAGTCAGCACACAGAGGGGCCCGAAAGGGCCGACGCCTGCCGGAGTTGCGGGACTATTCGAAAGAAATACCGTGGCTCCGGAACACAAAGGGCACATGAAGGAACATGGATGGGTTTTAGTCAGTAGAAGTCTGACACTCCCTCCCGCTCCGCCCAGAGCGGGAGAAGTCATTGGATGATATCCCATCCCTTAAAAAAAAGGCTGCAAGAACGTGATAGGAATATAACTTATTATGTCCTGACCAGATATCTAATCTACTACTTAATTAAATTATTCAGGATAACATTTCAATTCCAGACTAATCTGCAGGATGATGAATGGTCACAGGCACATTCTATACACTCTCTTAAATCACGATGAATGACAACAAAGACATTCTATACAATCTCCTAAATCACGATGAATGACAAAAGGGATATTCTATACACTCTCCTAAATCCTTAGAAGCTTGGGAACTAAGACACTTAAGTTCATGGTAATTTACAATTCAATCACTACTGTCCATCTAAATAGGTCCTGCACTTGGGTGTAGGACATCTGCAACTCTCGTAGATTCTAAATAAGTAACATCATGTATGGAAGATTCCTAATTAATATTATTCATGATGTATTTGCCATCTGCGTCGACCTTGCTAGGAATCCGTAATAAGTGTTAGCTTGGTCATTACGTATTCTCTTTGCAAGGTACGACTTTCTTCATTTGAGTACAGTTATGTTGGTGCCTATTAATTTGTCCATCATACATTAGATTTTATTTGAAAAGTGCAAGTGGAAGATTTCTAGATACTTGAGTAGAAGATAGTTTTATACAAAGTTTTGTTAAAATAACTACATAAATAGGTTTTAAGTCTACGTCGTTCAGTGGAGTCTTCCTTGTAAATGTCATAGCTGATTAGGGATAATGCTTAACAGTTCAATGAAAATAAAAAATGATTTCTCATATATGATATTATTTCAACTCAAATCTAAAAAAAAATCAAACTGATTAAATGAGAAACATTCAAGCCACCGAATTTAGAGTATTTCACAAGACAAACCATTTAGTTTTTGTAGTTGCTCTCCAAAATAAAAACCAAAAAGCTTAAGCCGATTCAATTACGCCAAAACAGGCGAATGCAATTGGTCATTATTTACAATATACGTAAGAAAATTTCCGTTAAAACCGATAAGACAAGTCAGAGCGGCGTGGGAAGATGAATCACCAGTGATGTCATTGACGATGACCAAATTAAACTTATTGTAAACACCTGATAAATGAGCCATAAACACTACTTTTGCATCTCTGCAACAGGAAATCTGAATTTCTAGTTAGTTTTTCTACAAAATCAGTCAGTCGAAAAGTCCAATGAATGAGTGCAACAAATATACAGTACATTGGCATTATACAAACTACATTATAACGATTGGACTGAGTTTTTGTTACGCCGAAGCCGATGCGCAAACCGTATCGCATTGTCGAGCGAGTTATAACAGGCGTGACAAAAGCACAATCCATTACAGTCAAACAAAACACCATAACAAGCTGTTCGTGTGCAAATCATAGATCGTGGAGCAACGTAATCGAAAAAAGTGTGAAAATAAAATAAAAATAAGGTGATATCGGAGCGGCGCAGCACAAGGTGCGTGCGCGTCCATCTCCGGCGTGCGAATGATGCGTTTAGTAAGTGCGGAACTGTACCGATCGTGAGTTGCGCACGGGCAGCGTGTGTCCGGAGTCAGCCGCAGCGTCACCCTCGGCGCCCTCCCGCAGGAAGCCGCCGTCGTCCGACGACGAGCCGGACGGGTCCTTCGCCATGTCAAACATACACGTGCCAATGATACATGACAGAACACGGTGCAACAACTTACTGAACGCTCCGGCACTTCGCCCTCCGCCTGCGTCATTTATTAGAAACAAGAGTCACAAACGAGGTGCGTCCCTAATGGACAAGGTTCGAGTTGAAAGTGAAACTGAAATGCTTGCACGGCTGGTGGAAAATCGATGCGACCGGTGTCCGGCATGCGTCAAACGTACCCATACTGGTTGGAAGGTCGTCTATACGTCTAACTATCAATCATCGTGGGACCGAGAGCCGGCCACTACTTAGCACGCGACCATCAACCGGTGTTTTCGTAAACATCGATACTATCTGGATACATGTCACATAGCTACCGCTGTATCTATATATCTAAACAGTGTTCGAGCTTTATCACAGCGGCGTGCTCTAACAAACTGCGTCGCCGTGGCAACGGTGCATCTTACAAGAAAAAAAAAAAACATTTCGTCAAGCTATGATCGCTACCGTGCTAGCTGCAAATAGTCACCTGCCAACTGTAGATGTATGGGAACATTTCTACATTTTCTCCAGCGGTTGTGCGACAGCCGTGACACCGATGCAATTTTTGTCACGCATTGACAGGATTTCGTTTATTATTCGACACTACGCGGGCAATAAAAGCCGGCTTTGCTAAATGAGCGATTTAGAAAAGTTCATGATGAAAATTATAATGGTTAAATATGAAACTTGTCGTGGCGTCATGGGCAAAGGGCACATTCGCCTTACGCGGATATGTCAGCACAACTGTGGCGCGGCGTCTATTAGCAACTGTTCTCCAAACCCAAACAATGAGAGTGATCGCGGCTTGGTACGCGATTCGGACGCCCTTACTAATCGATAAAACTAACTAAAGCTTCCATTTAGCTTTATCGCTAAACTTAACAATCGATTAGAGGCGCAAACTGTAGGCGAAAGCAAGCAAATGGCGACTGCAAGCTTTCAGCAAAAATTAGGTCGATTTGACCTTTGTTGTAGCCGTGAGGAAATGCTTTAAGGTCTGGTCACATCGCAATTTTACACGTTGCGTTTCTTTTATGCTTTGTTAAGGCAAGTTTCTACTTTCCACGTACTTTATACTTATACAGAGTCTAGCAGTTGAAAATAACAGAAATTCAATTGAAAAGTAATTCAGTAGGATTCGATACATTTTCACGATGTTATGAATGTACTGCAGTTCAGAAGATCAGTACAAAATTAAAATCACCTTCACAGTAACTAGATTGCGATATGTGTTGCAAACCGAAGTCGCCGATCCGTGCGAGGCAATATGAGCAGACCTTAAGGCGAGGTTGCAGTACTGTGTGTTTTGACGAAGCGACTGCCCGGCGAGCGAAATAATGCCTAAATTTTGATTGTTTTTTCTTCCTGGCGAAAACTGATAAAGAAATTACACAATATGGTTTCACCATTTACTTCAAAATAAAAAGCTCTATCTATTGATATAACTTTTATATATATTCGTGATGAAATCTCTTAGCAGTACACGTTTAAAATTGTAATTTAGTGTCATGTTTGATAAAAAAAGTATCGAGCCAATCATTCTAAATCGCGTTTCTATCTTTACGATTTACTTGAGGGTATGTTCAATTTTTATGAAATGATTTTTATTTATTAAGAAACTCATAATTAATTAGATTTTCAGACGTTCAAAAATCTTAAAAAGTACTGCAACCCCGCCTTAACAACTACAATTTATTGCACTGAAGTTTATAACAGAGTTAACGGGGCTAAAATAAATTGGACTGTAATGAAAGCAAGGCTGCCGCGTTTCTGCATAACCTATGTATAATAATGTACTCATTACTATAACTAATAATTTCAAAACAGTCATGATGCAATGTATTCATTACAGATTAGTACATGGTTGGATGTATGAATGAATGAAATCATTTAGTTATATCACCGACATAGATGATACTATTAGTAACACATAACAAATTCAAGCATGGAACAAATTTATCACGGTTTGCATACAAATTAATCGCGTGAAAAAAGACTAAAAGTTGTTTCAATTCTAAACGAAGTACTAGGCACGCATTGTTTCCAATGAGTAGTTTCTAACTTTCATTCAAGCAATAATTATGATTTAATCGATCACACTTGACAAAATTATAAAGACTAACATTGTGCAACTTTATACTAGATGCGTCTAGTATAAAGTTGCACAATGTTAGTCTTTAGTTTTTAGTCTTTCTGTTATGAATTCCTAGGAGATGATGCTAATCCATTCTAATGCAAGCAATTTGAAAATGTTTTCCACTAAAATCGATCACGCTTGACGAAAAAGAAAACAATAAAACGACCTCTAACATAGACCTACTTCTTATCGAAGTACTAGGCGTTCATAAGTTCCGAGGTGTTGCTCTTACCCTGGCGAGTTTGTTGGGCATCGGCTGTAGGTGTGGTGTGTGGTGCCTGGGGGGTCCGACTGCGACGAGCTCTGGGTTGAGGGCCAGGATGGCGTCAATCTCCACCTCCTTGCCCTTGGTCTCGCCACGCTCGTACCATTCCACTGTGACCGACCTCGTCTCCATGTTGACCCCGGAGACGATCGCCGAATGGATCCGGCCTGGAAATGGTAAAATTAAACAATTATTGCGAGGTCCTTCCAGAGTTAGTCACTACACAAATTTCAAGGATTTCGGTAACATTTCTATAACAAGAGAACTGTAAAATTTTCTTGTCTCATTCAAATTCATTGAACAACTGGAAATTGATCATTTAAAAACCTTAACTACCACTAAGTTTCAAATCGCAACATTCAAGAGACATTGTAAAGAAATTGAATCACAAAAGGCAGGATAGTAATGACCTCTAGCAACGGCTACGCAAACAAATGCAAGAGTGCAAAGCCGTTGGCAAGTTTAAACAGTTGCTGTGTGGAATGATTTTCTTTTGAAAATCTTTATGTTATAGTCTGTAAAAATAAGCAAAAACAAGTTCATCAAATGTGGTTTAATTTTTAGGGCGAAATATGGACTCGTCAGACGTGACTATCCAAACTATCCAAAGCCAAAGCCGTTATGAGAATGGCTGGCGCCACAGTTTTGGTGCAAAGTCCGTCAGACGATAAATTATGAACGTCCCGCTTGGGAAGTTTGTAATCAGTTTTGAACATGCAAGGATAGGATGTCTTGCAGTTCCTTCTCATATTTCAGACTGAATTATTATCGATTTGGTTGGAAAAAACTCCAAAAGCGGTCTTTGAGTCAATAACATCAGCCATACACTTCCGTCCACCAATCGCAGTTCTAATCAATAAATACTAAGACGGATCTCTTAGAATAACAGATCATTATACAAAATTTACCGAGGCTACATGATAAGGTAACAGTTAAGTGACAGTGTAATTACATCCACATGACGATACATCTGTGTGTATGTCCACAGGGGGGACAGGGTCGTCTGGGACAAAAAGGGGGATGACTAGACGCATTAAACAAACTGCCTGTGTAGCTGCGCGCTTTATAAAAACACAGGAAACTGTGGTTTTTCTAATATGATTTCAGTCTATGTTTACTGAATAAATATACACTAGTTAGCTTTACTGTAACTGTGTTACAGAAAGAGTGTGAAGAATTTTAATTTTAAACACAAACCATAAACGTTATGAAGACTATAACGCACACATTTAAATACTTTAATTTATGTATTTACTGCTAGCCTATTCTGTCCCTCTCTGATAAGAAAACCTTTCTCATTTTCCGAATCTAAAAATATTTCTTTAAGAATAGGCACTACACAAGATATCAAATTATTCACGGAGTATATCCAAGCTATAGGAAAGTTAATATTGGCGTGACTGTCAGTCACCGCTGCGGATTTTTGGCACACATCATAACTGAACATAAAACGCGAATATACGCAAATAATTTGATTAAAGGATCCTCGCAATAGTCTCAAGAAAGTTAATTTTTCTACGTGTTTCTTGTAGCTGGGAGAGATTTTGTGAGCGTGAGTAGTTTCTGCCAGCGTGAAGGTCATAACCTACAGGAACGTACCTATTACCGGTATAAAATTTAGGTATCTTATGTCTTAATTTAGGCTATGGTCTACCTTTGCTCCAAATCCATTAAATGATATGATATGGACAAGGGTTAGCAATGAAGGTTTTAGCAAAAAAGAACAACACTGTAATAGACTTGTTCCATATTAGTGTTCCCAGCATCCTCATCACACGGACACAATAATGACACTGAAAAGTCAAAGCAAACAATGGACTAATTATAGAGTCGGGACAAGGTCGGCGACCTTCCCCAGTTCCCTGCAGTCCCGACGCTCCCCTTTATTAGAGTGAACGTAAACAAAACCACCAACAATTTGAAAACGTATCACGTAAAAGAATAGGGAGGGACTATTAATTTAGTTTGTGGGACCTTCGGAATCAAGTGCTTCTTTGTAATAAAGGTGTAATATATTTCGTAGGTTTCCATACTTTATGGTTTAGTCTATACTAATATTATAAAGAGGTAAGTAACAATTGCTTGTAAGTTTGTATGTAGGGGGTAATCTCAGAAACTACTGGTTCGATTTGAAAAATTCTTTCAGTATTAGATAGCCCATGTATCGAGGAAGCATATAGGCTACATATCATCACGCTAAGACTAAAAGGAGCCGAGCATTAATGGAAAATGTGACGCAGAAGAAGTTGCGTGGGTCAGCTAGTTATAAATAACAGAAGTCTGTAAAATTTGGCAAAAAAGTTCATCAGGTTCGGGTTTAAATGAAGTCCTCATTTAAACCCGAACCCGATGAACGTTTTTGCCGTCAGTATTTCATCATGGGTGTTCCGTAGGTTTCCACCATGTGTTAATGTCTCTATAGGGGGTCTAAAAATGCCACTTTAGCAGAATCAGAAAGCACATCACGCTACTCTTCACTGTCAAATTTTCCCAATCAACCTTGAACCTAATGCTTTAGCGATAAAGATGAAAACGAAATTTGCCTGATTGTTGTGTGGTTAATATAATGATTTTAGTAAAGTGCCTTTTTAGACCCGTAGTAGTATCAATGGCAGTTGTCTATGGTTACAAAAGATCATCATCATCTTCCTGCCCTTATTCCATGTAACTTGGGGTTGGTACAACACGTTTTTTCCTTCCACTGCCCTATCAGCCGTCAAACTATCACTAACTCTCATTTCTTCCATATCGCTCCTCACACAATCCATCCATATTTCTTTGGACTTCCTCTCCCTTTCCATCCATCCATATTTATGTTTATAACTCTTTTAGTTACATGCGGTTACAAAAAGATATCTACGTTAATATTTCAAAGAGGAAAGATTTGTTTGTTTGAATTGAATAGGCTCCGAAACTACTGGACCGATTTGAAAAATTCTTTCAGTGTTAGATAGTTTATTTATCGAGGAAGGTTATAGGCTATTTATCATCCCGCTAAGACAAATAGGAGCGGAGCAATAATGGAAAATGTGACGCAGACGAAGTTGCGCGGGTCAGCTAGTATCAAGTATTTATGCCAACATACAAAAGCCTACATGATTCCTAAGTTTTATCTAGCTACTTCTCGTCGTTCGATTCGATCGTTTATGGTAATTCAAAAGCGCTTTGCATCGACTTATTGCCTTATTCGATGGATCTGAGTCATCGGGTTCTGAGGATAAGGTAAGTGGTAGTTGAAGAACTAAGGTAAGCATCAATCAGTGTTGCTAACAGTAATAAATACTGTGTTGATATTGGATTGGAATATCACACAAGAGACAGCGACCTCCTTTATAATAACTAAATATTAGGTCCCATTAAAATCGATGGACAAACTTTTAGAAATCATTTAGCCCACCAAAATATAGGACAATAGAAACAAAAAAATTAAATAAAAAAAAAAACTGCTAACGAAATACACTAAAAATGTTGGCACTTTATTATTTCAGGTAAAAAAAAAATCAGTGTATCTTATTGTTTGGATTTGTTTGGTTTTGGGTTTTTTTTTCAGTACCATTAAATCAATTAATAAAAAAATATTCTTACTAACAACAAGCTAATCTAATGAACTATGCATGCACACTGTTTTAAATTGTCAATATCTACTGTAAAGCAAGAAATAAAAGGATTTTATTTTCATTTATTACCTTTGGTTAGACGTACTGATCGCTGTGTTGTGACTTGTGACCACCTATTTTAATGAGACCTCATGAATGCGACAAAAGTCATAATGAGGAAAGAAACAAAAAGAAACCGTTGAAAGTCAAAGCAGTTAGGTAAACAAGGTATTATTTAATAATAGGCCAACGACCAGAGTGATGTAAACGCTGAAATATTATCGGGTCAAGGCCATCGACCTGACGACTACCGACTCCGATAGACACAACACGTTATACGTTGCATTGAAGTTATGACTGAAATCTATACTTATATCTTCTATGTTATAAAGCAGAAGAGTTTGTTTGTTTGGTTGAACGCGCTAATCTCGGGAAGTACTGGTCCGATTTGAAAAATTCTTTCAGTGTTAGATAGCCCATTAATCGAGGAAGGCTATAGGCTATATATCATCACGCTAAGGCAAATAGGAGCGGAGCAGTAATGGAAAATGTGACGCAGACGACGTTGCGCGGGTAGTGGTTTATAAAATACTAGCGTGTGCCAGCTTCGCCCGCGTGACCATACTCCCGGAATATATATAACCTATTTACCGTCATAGTTCCCGTTCCCGTGGCATTGTTTTTTTTTATTTGTTTTTTATCTGTTTGCTTTTGACTAGTCTTGGTCAGAGACTCAGAGATGACAGAGACAAAGTCTACGATGGAGCGAGCTTACTCAGAAGGAGCCTGTTCACTCTAACTTTGAAGATATTTCCAGGATAAAAACTATCCTATTTCCTTTATAATATTAGTTAGGATTGAGTGATAGAAACAATGAGAACTTGAATGAAATAATACAGCCAATCTAGGAGAAAATGAAAGCTCATGTCAAACCATAGGAACAAGATGAAATGACAGTTTACATCATGCTCAGAATCACACTGCAGAACATCAACATACAAATATACAGGCAGAAAGTCGCAAACGTTTTTACCACTGAGTAATTAAGCTGAGTATGGCTGAACCAAATACATTATTGCCCCCTTATCAGGGGAAAACCTCAAACTGAAGTGATAAGTGCTGAAAGCTTCGGTAGCTGTGCAGGCTTGCAAACTAATTAAAACAGTGAATTTTCTGTATCAGGACTTCATTTGTAAATTCTCCGGAATAAAGCGTGATTCACAAGTGCTCTACAACGCTACATCGATCACAAAAACCAATCGTCACCTCTAAAAGAGCCTAGAAAGCGATTTTTTGTTTGAAAATCGAACAAAAGTGGTGTACGCAGAACAGATTATGCTGACATTGTGTTCGCAGAGCATTGTGATAAGGTCGTACGCATCAACTGAGCCAGTAATAAATTATCCGAGCGGAATACACTACAGCTCTTCACTGTCATCGTAATAATTCATGCTTTCACATGAGCATTTTATGTGTAGGCACTGTGAGCCATATAACGTTTTTTAGTGCCGATTGTGTCGACTCTGCAGTTGGATATTTGCATGTTTGTTTCAATATTGGGTAAGGCGTGGATGACACTAGCCCAAACCAGGGAAGCAAGGCTCAAAAGAAGGCTCAATTCATTAGACTATTAGAGTATGGAAAATATCCGCTGAAAGTCTTACAGGCCGGTGTCTTATCAACATCTCACTAAAAATGAGGTGTGGCTCCCAAATATCTTACTTCCCCTCTTATAAATACTTTTTGGGCTTTTAAAAGGCTCACCTTGTTCAAGGTACCTACATATTCAAATGATGTACATATCTATGAATAACAAAAAGGAACAAAATATTTTTGTATTGAATACCCATTGTTTACTACGCAAAACCATAACACAACTGGTTATGTTAATTAAGACAATTGAGAAAACGCACGTGGTGAAGATGTGACTAGCATGTTCTAGTCTTGTCAAAACAAGTAAATGGTTTCCTTCCATTTTGTAAATAAATAGACCCGTCCATCATATTTTAAGAAACAGAAATGTGAAATTTAAATCTTCAAGATTAAAATGTCAGGCAGAAGACAAATCAAGGCACTTTCTATGTCTGCCAAGGAAATATATTTTCATCAGCATTTGACTGACAGCTGTCACGCAAAAAGCATCATTCAACTGCCTTCTACAAAAGCCAAATACTTAAAAAAAAAACATTCTTCATTAAGTTCCCCACATCGCAGTACGTACAGATATTGAACACACTACCGTCACCATGGTTACGCTCGGTGGACCCAACGAAAGTGGAACGAATCGCCGAAATAAAGCAAGCAAAAAACACCGTTATTGGAAATATGCTTTGCGATACGTCCACCGGTCACGTTTTTGAACAAACGCTTAACTGCATTGGACTCATTGTTCAACGAATTCAATAATGGTTTGCACAGGAGCTTCACAGATTTAGAAACAGAAGCTTTGAAACTTTCGATCATATGCATTCTTTTCCTTTGCGGGACCAAATCACTCATCATCATCGTCATCGATAATTTTGCTTAGAACTGCCAACTCCTGGAAGAATTAGGGCGAGTTTACCTCCTCACCTCAAGAAGTATATCCTCTATAAGTTCCCAAGTCGTCGTAAGTAGTTCAAGGTAAAATAAGCTTAATCTTAGCTCATCTTTTTTGTTGCGGAAGTCGCAGATCTTCCTTGCCTCCAGTTAACTTGAAGTCTCTATCATGACACAATAAAAAACGCTTCATTTTTGCGTTAGTTGATTCACTAGATTAAACTAAAATAGTAAAATAATGTGGTACTTTGCCATTACTGTACCGAACGCGCTTTCCAAGGCATACTATAAATATTTAGAATACGGAACTCAATCCAATTTAGGCACTCTGTTATTCAAAGTGCGCTACGACCCCCGTTGAGGTACTCGTATTTCCCATAGAACGTGCCCAGTGATAACCGCAGTCATCAAGGACGTCAGACGTTGGAACAGCGAGTGATTTCACTATCACCTGATCATATTTTCATTTGTTGCGTTAAATCAATCAATATTTTATTAGCGTAGCGTGTTTCATGAGATGTCCAATCTGATATACAGATTGATTTATGTGATTAAACGCTGATTAGTCTTGTAACGAATGGGATGATTTTTTTCAATTCTACTAATTGTACGTACAATATTTTTGCAGCTTTAGCAGTTTCATTCAAGCATTTGTGTGTTTTGGTATGTATCACTTCAAAGATCCTAAGCGTGATCGGTTTTCACATTTCCAAACTTCACATCTAGTATCATAGATGGCGCCACCTGTCACAATCATTAATACATAGAACTAGACAAGCTAAGCATTGTCATTCTGAATTGCCGCAGTCATGTTTCCTATACCGTTAGACCATGATTAATTTTAATCATAGCCACGCTTTCAATGAATAGAGATCGTCACGACACCTCGAATTCGTGCTGTCCAATACACGAATATTACACAAGGACCTACACAGAACATCAGGAATATAGACATTAGTTCACAAACACTGTAATAATAAGTTAAGTGGGTGTAATTATGCAAATATTAACCAACACCTTCGTTTATGCACAAATGGGTTGGGTTGCAAAACGGCTAACAATTTTGGGGTGCCTTGCGAAAATTGGCCTCGAGAATGAAGTTCTAAATTGCTTGTACCTTGTTCTCGCTAATATAAGGTAAACACGTGTTCACTTCAAAGGAATAGGATCAAAGGACCGTGTGGTACAGCCTACAGGGAAAGAACGCCTTTAATTGTAGGAAACAGACAGGAAAGATCTGAGGACACTAATTAAATAGCTATTATAATACAAACATGGCGGGACGGCAGTTTTGAATAACTTGTGGACGACTTTCCAACAATCTTAGAACCCCAAAAGTGAATGAGGTACGTTATGAACGAAGACTGGTTTTCAATTTAAAACGTCTGCCAGCTAAACAAATAAAAAAAAATTAAAAGCTCGTGCACCAGAACTAAAAAAAAAAACAGTACGAACAAATTCAATTGAAACAAGTTAGTTTTTCGAAAGCCTAATTGGCTTAATCTTAAACGATAGCAATCAATAAAACGAAAAAAGTACAACTGTAAAAACTAGTTCGTAGCTCACCGGAGTAATGCGAAAGTGCGAACACATCCGCATATCAGCGACTCAGCGACTTTCAAACGACGATGGTACTGGCGACGTGCAATCTCGATGCAATGACAGGACATCAGAAAAAAATAAAACAATAGCTGTCTATAAATCAGAACGTTTAAATGATATCGATGATATTAATAACGCTTTATCTTGAGATGTAGCAACGTTTATCGCATCTTTTATACTGCGTTGAGCAGGAAACTCGACGTCTCCGCGTGTCATGCCATCGCTAGGGAATACTGGGTGATACAGAGCCTACGTTTTCTTTTAATATCTTTATAGGGTTGGATGAATACTACTTCTTACCAAATATTTTCATCGAGAAGAAGGAGAGAGGAGAGAAAAGTTAAAAGGTTTTTCGAATCAAAATATTTATTTACGAGGGAGCGTACTCGTACCATCAATAAACAGCTAATGTCGTGAGAATGTTGTTGTTAAAGACAGGATATTGACAGACGGTGTAAAAACTAAACAATAGCTGTTAACCAGCAATCATAAAGACACTAATTAAGTCACCGTTAACAATTTCGCATAAAACTAGCCATATCTTTAATTAAGGAAGTGGTCGTGCTTACATCCTCTTTGCTTAGCAAAAGGGGACCTGGCAAAGTGCCAGGTCCCCTTTTGCAGGAAAACGTCCCCAGCCCAGGAAAACGTTCAGAGGAACACTAGCAATTTCATACTCCCTGGCGAGACTACTATTAGAAGAGAGGGGAATATTCGTGATGCCGCCAAAAATCGCATTCATTTCGTGTACGGGTATCAAGATAAGCCGACAAAAACCGTTACAATAAATTCTGTCGTATGTTTTCTTCTTTAACTTTTGGCAACAACAAAAATGGATAAGAAACACACGTAATTGTATGCATAGCTATAATAATTGAAGTTTATCTAAAGCGATAAGACATGCATGTATACCGTATGTCTACGACATATATGCAATCCTTGAAACCACATACTAGTTATGGTATTTGATAACGCTATACAAAAAAGTAACGAAATCGGTCCAGTAGTTTTGTCAAAAAGTCGAGTTTTAATTTAAAGCAAATTTGAACACTCTGTAGAATTGCAACAGTAGGTTAATAGTACAATGAACTTGAATCCTTGAACATTGAAAAACAACGTTGCCACGCTGGCGCGGTGCGGTTCGTTTGTCGGCTTAGTACAGAAGGACGCGGCACGCGTGTGTCGGCTTTTTCAAAGGCCTTCGGCTTTTGGCGAGGAGGGGCGCGGGGAGCGGGTTGCGCGCGCGCTCGACGCGTAGGGTTGGACACAGTTATCGACAATATTATCAGCTTTCTCTCATTGTCTTTTGAAGAGAATAATGATCGGTTAGCAAAAAAGATGTTCTAATTTTAAAGGACACGGTTAGTTTAGAATTATTATAGCACCACTATGTACCTACCTACCTATTCTGATTAAAAATTATAATTGAGAGGATTTAGAGATAAAAAATAATGTATTAATGTTTACATTTTAGGAAGAAACATCCTATTAAAAAAACGTACTCACCCGTTTTCTACATTACTCACTATCTAGGTAGTACTTACGGTAGTTTCGTAAGTCGAAACGTACAAAAATTAAAATTTATTTTAAAAGTCCAATAAATTTAACTAGGTATCACTTCACTGTTAAATACGGTTATTAAAAATAGTACTAGTATTGTAATGCCTTGATTGCGTATTAAGTCTTTATTAGATAAGTAATTGTAGAAAAGTATCGATAAAAGATAATTATTACATTGTTTACCCTATTTGCCTATGACTTTTATTTTTTAACCGACTTCCCAAAAAGGAGGAGGTTATCAATTCGGTTGTATGTTTTTTTTTTTTTTTTTTTTTTTTTTTTTATGTTTGTTACCTCATATCTCCGACAATTATGAACCGATTTGAAAAAATTTTGTTTTATCTGAAAGGATATACTTGCAGATTGGTCCCATTTAAATCATATCAAAATCGGTTGCGAACTTTGGATTTTAAATCGAAATAGCTGGAATTTGACTATTTAGATGATTCTTTGATGATCGAAATTGCGTATTTTGCTTTTCTGCGATTTTGGAGTGGTGTTGTTAGGTGTAGGGCACCACTAAAAAGTGAAAAATAAAAAAACTTTTTACAAAAAAATACAACCGACTTCCAAAAAAAAAACACTACAAAGTAAAAAATAACTTTAATTTCGGAAGTCGGTGTCAAAATACGAAGAAACTAACAAAAACACCGTCTTCCGAAATTAAAGTTATTTTTTACTTTGTAGTGTTTTTTTTTTGGAAGTCGGTTGTATTTTTTTGTAAAAAGTTTTTTTTTGCCAGTACGGATGTAAGTTTTGTCAGTTCACCGCGAGTCTTCCGGGATAGCGTTTGTGCATTTCGCAAAGATTTGATAGGTACTTAAGTACACGCATTGTTTTACGTGATTTTTGTTATTTACTTGTATGTATTAGTTTAATTATTTTCTTACAGTGAAATAGACACTGAGTAGGTACTTGACCTTAGTGTGTGTAAATTGTGTTTTTAATTTTATTTGTACTTGTTTTTTACGGTGAAATAAACACTCGGATCCTGGTCGAAATTTGTTGGGCAAGGTTCGGGACAACATTGTTCGGCGATGTCACTTGTGCATTCAATTCAATTCAATTCAATTCAATTCATTTATTAATTTTGTGAACACAGGGTTCAAAAACGTGGTCGACATTTTGAACATGAGAAAATTTAAGTTTTTTTTTTTTTTTTTTTTATTCAATACGGGGAAACTCTTGGCCCAAATCTCACCTGATGGAAAGTGATGAAAATTTAAGTTTTAATCCATCTTGTGCTATGACAGAATTTATTTAGATTAGTTCAGTAATCAACTTATCACGAAGTAAAAAAGAACGGGTGAAAAATAACCATAGTGAATTTCATCGCAATTGGCAAAGATAAATCAAAACGCCGCCGCGCGAGCATTGTTGCCGCACTTCTCGAGGTCAGTCGAGGTCAAGGTACGTTTTCTAAATAGGGTGATTTACTTTTACTAAATTTATTTTCATATTTATTTTGTTTGAAAACTTAATTTTTTTCATTTACGTTTTTTTTAATTTATAACAATTTATTTATACTTCTGTGGACAAGTGTTACTTGTGGTTTCAATTATTGCATATATGTCGTAGACATACTGTATAATTGGTTTTAATATCGAAGAACCTGATATAATACGCATCATTAATCGATTTTCATTTCCTACAGTGATAAATAAATACAAGTTGCTCTCATGTAATAAATATCTACATAATAATTGCTTTTAGAATTAATGTACGGGAACGGAGTAAAGTTCCTTATTAATACATAATCAATTTAATAGTCAAGTGACTGAGGGTGTGTAGGTTCAATTTATCACGGGCGTGCATCTGACCTAATTTAAGTATAGCAGTTATGCGATTACTGGGTCAAGGACGATTGGTCTATCTTTGACTGATGGCCATCTGGACGTGCTGGAACTGAAAATGTTTTATCTCTGCAAATCTATCAGCTGCGTCCAAGGCGATATTTGAAGTAGTGGCTGCTGCTTTGGTACATGTTTAGATAGATACAACGGATCATGTAGGAAATATGGACAACGAACCCAACAACCCTAAACGATTTTGCATGAATAATAAAAAAATATAATACTTTATTGACATAATGTATACAATTATGTACATAATATCTTTACTAATATTATAAAAGCAGAAGAGTTTGTTTGTTTGGTTGGTTGAACGAGGAACTACTGGTCGGATTTGAAAAATTCTTTCAGTGGTAGATAGCCCATTTAACGAGGAAGGCTTTAGGCTATATCAGCACGCTATGACAAATAGGAGCTGAGCGTTAATGGAAAATGTGACGAAGACGAAGTTGCGCGGGTCAGCTAGTGTATTAATATATTATGTGTATTAATTATGTATGAATAACGTAAATGTTGTCAATTCTTAGTTCACTTTATGGATGGACAATAAAGACCAAGCTGCACATGACCTATAAATAAACGAGTGAAGCAAAAATCAATTTAACACATAAATCTTAGGCAAACGAAATTGCAAAAAAAACTAGATATTATGACTACAATCGCATGATACGGTGCACGCAACACGTCTGCAGCTAAAAGCATTCGGTTCGAAGATGACAGTAATTAATACAGCGCTATTGTTCCTTCTTCACCTGTCGCATAAACTCTTGAAGAAGAAATCTTTAACGCTGAACGTTACAAGGAAAAAATAAGCTTCACCGTTGCTGGGGTTGACGTTATAGAAATTGTGATAGTTGGCGTCAGATTGCGAGTCACGCAAAGATTTGCGTCGGATCCGCGTTATACCGAAGATTCGTGTTTGGGTAAGATATAGCGAAAAGAGGTATTAAAATGCGGATACTTATCGCATTCATTATACACCTTAGTAATGAAATTGCCTTAATTTCAAACCTAAAGAATGTAGAATATTATAGTCTGTTATCATAATAAGTGATTATGTTGAAATGCTATCCACGCTGAGAAGAATCAAATTAGACTCAACAATAACTTGAGTGATAATCCCACGATAGAACCACCTCATCAACAGCTGTTACTTTTACAGGTGCAATTGAGGCAACAAACATTGAATAGCTAATTATAACGATAGCAGAGCAGTCGACTGTGAAAAAAAAGCCGAAAAAAGCTGTATCTGTTACACAGTTACAGAATACCATGTGTTGTAGTTTATTGCATCAAACGCGAAACGCGTGACGTTTCACATGAAGTAGAAGATTATTACTAATCATGCTAATTCATAGGTCATTAGGTACCTACACGAAGTGTATGTTTTGGTGTTGTTTGGTTGATATATTTAATGGAAACCCTCACAATAGGGCTAAAATTGTGGTCAATCTTCATGAAAACTGAGGTTCTGAATATCACTTGTGGTTCTCGAGTCTTTCATTTTCATTGTCGCATGCATCGCATAGTTTACCTCACGCACTCAATGCTCAAGTGTCTTTAACGGTACTCCAAGATCCATGATCAACGATCGTTCCTTAAATAAATCCTAGGAAACACCAGCTGAACTATGGAACACGTGGCGTAGTGCCAAAAGCGTACCTGTGACCAAACTATTGAAAACTTTCTTTGTTCGAATATAAAAGGAAATGAGAGATCATTATACGTTGGTTGCATGACCAGTGACGATTTCGTATGGCATCGGGCCGCGTGTCATTGACCCGTTAACACATCGCTTAGCTAATTATAAATCGGGTGGGTTTCCTTATGTGAGCATATTTCGTTTTAGTTTCTGGTTTTCTGCTAAGCCCATTCCGGCTTATTAAAACGCTCGTAAAATCCGAGCCAGGATTAGATTTTATGGAAAGTAAAATTAGAGAGGAGTATTTGATGTAGCATGTTATGAATTTGCTTTCTAGTGGAATTTCCTGAAGTCCGAGTCATGAGCAACAGAAAACATTACTTTTATTGTTAAAAGCAATTTAACTCTTAATGGATAAAGCGGAAGAAATTGTAGAGTAAATGTTTTTGTAAGTTAATGTGGCATATGACGAGAGAAACTTCCGCAGTGAAATATTTGGCGACCGCGAATGGGTTCAAATGAACCAAATGTTCCAACGTCGAGAAAGCACGTGGAAAATATGGTTATCGCAAGACTTGTTACTGTGACCTTGTGTTTGACTAATCAGAACCGCAGAAGCGAGTTGTACGTGTGAAAACAAATCATATATTTTAGGTTGTGATGTTTGAAATAAAATCCACAAAAGCGAATGTTTTCATCAAGAAGAGAATCGGTTTCATTATAAACGGAGATTCCTATAAAAACCGGTATAAGAAGGGAAGCATTATCGTAGAGACAATAGACAATAAAATTAAACAAAACTTTCATTCAAGAAATTCCTCAAATAGAAACATTATTCGCACAATCAAGCTAGACATTAAAAACTTTAAGCGTAACTCAATTTTAACGTAAACTGCAACAATCAAAGACGGAGCAGCACGATGTAACAGTCTAGCCTATAATTACATGACAGGTAAAAGTAGAAAAGAAACCAGCTCACAGTACTTATTCCCACGGTCAAGACCGCAACAAGGGAGAGAAGGCGGAGCGGCGTGCAATTACTAGAGAAGCGTGAATGGAATCATTCATATATGTATAATTTTAATAGATTGAGTTTCAATGAACAATCGTCGTGTCTTTACTCGGAATGGTAAGATTTCTTCGTCTAATGAAACTTTAGTTGGTTGTCACTCAAGTGTTGGGTTTCGAAGCTTTTACTGAATTTTTTACTTTTATCTACTTTTCTTTTGCGAGGGTTGAGTGATTTCAGTTACAACTTTGAGTAACTCGCCAAGCTGAAGCTATAAATAAAAAATAGGCATTAAATAAGAGGTATTCCAGCGAAAAAATAAATAAATAAATAGAAATAAACTTCTCGAAGTGGTAGAATCTACGATCGATTAGAAAAATTCACATTACTCCCTAAATTTTGCCATCACGGCCAACTTTCAGACATTTCTCCTCCAGCACATCTTATTTTCAAAGCAAACATTCTAACCAATAATTTGCATACAAAACCAGCAAATATTTCGCTAACGAGATCTAACAAGCTGAACAAACGAGGTGTTAGCGTCAAACTAGCGACGAACTGGCGACACAGGTCAAAGATCTTGGCGACAGTAGGCGAAGCTACTCCGCATAAGGGCCAACTCCAAACGACGCAAGTCCTAGGGTCAATAGCGACTTTCGCCGCAAAACTTCCGCATCAGAATTCCTGGATCAATGAAAATTTTTAGGCATTGCGGAAAAGTTGACAAACTGGACCATTTAGAGCTCTTCTTTATCGAATGAGGACACCATTTATGACAAATGTGGCTGAAGATAATTCGATCAAATTGAAACAGCTTACCAGAATCTAGATGGATCACGATCGGTTTCGATATAATTAAAACGAGGTCAAAGGTGGAGCTTCTATAAAGCTCCACTTTAGATGGGAGATTAAAACATTAAGTGGTGTACGGTTTGTGTTACTAAAAGACAGAATTGGGGCATCGAAACGAAACCTGATATAAGAAAATGAGTTCATGAAATTGGAGAACATTGTAATCAGGGCCGCTTCACTGGCAAAACTGGAACATGAAAAGAGTTCTATTACTTAATAGAACACTTTTCATGATCCAGTTTTGCGTGAGTATCTAATGCACCTTTTATCCTTATGTAAGTACACGAAGATTTGGCAACGGAGCGAATGTTCATTTGATGTTACTCGTATAATATATTAACGTCACCTAAATGTGAGCATGTTTATTTTTCCTTGTTAGTCCTTTTTCCGCAAAATAAACGCACAGGCCACACAACTATCAGAAAAACCGTGAATTGAACACAACCAGTAGAAATAACGACACGTTGCGATGAAAATACATGCCAATAGAGTAATGAAAACTATTCAAAATCAGATTTGGTCTAAACACAAAACGAGAAGAAATATATTTAGTTGCAATAACCGGTTTCTTTAATCAGAAGCAATGGCGAGAAGCCAAAACCTTTACTCTTATGTAAACATAACTATATCGAGTTAAATACATTCGCAGCACCGAATCGAAGACTTTCCTCTGTTTAGCAAAACAACAACTAGCAACAAAGCACTTTGAAACTTGATAGAGCGACCATTACTTAGCAGCAAAGTTGGAATTGAATCGAGTTCCGGAAAGTTAGCGATTGCCCCAGAAGATCCTACAGAAAAGTCTATTCTTAGATTCCAAGACGATCTTTCAGTGTCTAATTAACGAATTTATTTAGTACTGAGCTTCTTGTTTTACGTAATCGGTTAGAAGAATTATTTATCTTGTAATTACGGGACTAGAAATATTTAAAGAGATTTGGCTACTCAAATAAAGGCAGATTATTTGTGTAACCAAATATTAGTAGTCAAGTTCAGTAGGCTGAACGCGAAGGAATGTAGAAATACGGCTAAAAGACAGCCAAAAGAAGCATGACAAGCAAGAGGTGATTTCAGAAACACCTTTGGGTGCTCGACAGTACTTAAAAGGAACTGAACATGACATTCTCTGAAAGCCACCAGTCTACACCCAAGTATTTTTAACACTAAAGTAAAAGTACAATCACGGCTAGCGGTAATGAGTTCAGTGGTAATTTCGCGAGTCGACCGTGGCCCACATAGTGAAGACGATGTTTAATACATCATCATGTTTGCAGACAAACGTTCCGCTCCGCTATAAACTTTCGCTCTAAAGTGAACAATATAAATCTTGGACGCTTCATTAAACGCTTCGATTTTTGACGCAGTCTTTTTCTTGTTGTAATAAACGGTAGTAAACATGGAGTCGTTTATTTTTAGTGGCAGGCTGTTTTTGTTGTTCATTTCGTTGTGTGGCCCACATTTTGGCAGCAGAGCTATGCAGATTTTAAACTTGACCTCAAGGAGAATAAAAAAGCAAGTATTGGCGCTAGATATTACCTACCATAGCTTGTAAACCACAAGATAAAACTTCTTCAAGCACAGCAAGCTTCTTGACAAACGCACACAATATGACTAACAAAAAAGCATTATATGTAATCCAATATTTTTTCAAGGCGAGCAACTAAAACTTCCTTAAAACAAAGAGAAATATGTACGCAGACATGAGGTTCCCATAAACTGATACATAGAGAAACCGCGTAAGAGTATAGCCGTTCAATAGGTTCCCTGACGAATGCCAGGGGGTTCAAAGACCTCGTGGCCAGTTCAACTGCTACATGAGCCGAGGGTGGGTGGGACTGGGAAGACCCGTGTTACGCAGGATTAAATTATACGCAAGAATGGAACAGCTCAATCTTCTTATCAAGCAAATTGTAAATACGAGTACGTACTATTCTTTGGTGACTGCAGTTATATGACAATTGAATTGAATTCTAGATGCTCATGTCTGCATCTTTAGAATTATGATAGAATCAATAAGACCCTTTCCGCGTGAAGATTATCTAATTAGAAGCCCGTTTACAGTTTAGTTAGCATTAAGCGATCAGTAACGAGCCCTAATCATGCCTACACATTGCACAAACGGTGCAGTTGATCTTAACAATCCAAGTTATTGTATCTCCATTCTTACGTGAACTATTCATAAATGCAACGCAGACCTGTCGTTTTCAATAGCACATATTTTAGTAATTATTTTGCAGTAATCGTTGGAAGGTTACCGTACAATATACGAAGGCAGAAAAGGTTCAGATGTGGTGCAAACATCTCAAGATTGGAAGCACGCCTCACAGCAAAGGCAAAACCAATTTTTTTGCGCTGTGATAATGGTCTCATGTTACTCGTCTTGCGTTTCACAATCTCTCTATCATGTGGATCCGTAGTGTTCAGCAACTGGCTTTATCTTAGTTTGAAACTTTTTTTCTGACTATTAGTCTTGTTCTCGAGACTCAAGCCTCATTGGCTCTGCTATTTATTTACGGGTATAGTTGGTAAAAGTGTGCCGGCCTTGCTCACGTGTTAAAAAAATGTCTCTTTTCCTCAATTCAGGAGCAATTACATAAACTGCACCTTCTGTCTTCTTTCAACTGCATAGTGACGGAATGAGTCAGACGATCCGGCGCAAACCGGCTAGACGGCCGGCGCCCGCGCAAGCCCACTAGCTGCACAGATTGCTGATGTTGTAGAGCAGCTAATAAATAAAAATCAAGTCTATATAAACACGTAACTTTTATAGGTTATATGGTTAGACATCATGATCGATCTTGATAAGGTTTCCGAAGAAGATCTAGTTTTAAAAGTGAAGCTGGTTATAATTTATCTAGCGGTAGGTAGGCACGGTTCTGTTTGCACGTGGTGATGTTCCATAATTTTATGAACTTACTAGCTGACCCACGCAACTTCGTCTGCGTCACGTTTTCCCTGAATTTCGTTTGCTACAAACCTCACGGAGCCCGAGACCTTTCCAACGAATGCAAAACCGTGGAAATCGGTTCGTGCGTTCTGGAGTCATAGCGTCAGGAAGGAAAACCCGACTTATTTTTATACAATAGATTTCATTTGCATCTTCTAAATACTAGCTTCCTTCTAGTCACAATTCTGCCGTTTCTGTCACGATTAATTCTTGTCATATCAGCCGAAAAACGTCCACTGCTGGACAAAACCCTGGCTTCCAAGTCTCGCCACAACAATCGTCCCGTGCGTCTCGCATCTATCAGCTATCCGCGATCCTCACCAGGTCATCGGGTCACCTAGTCTAAGTTTTACATCTATACTAATATTATAAAGCAGAAGAGTTTGTGTGTTTGTTTGGTTGAACGCGCTAATCTCAGGAATTACTGGTCCGATTTGAAAAATTATTTCAGTGTTAGATAGCCCATTTATCGAGGAAGGTTATAGGCTATATATCATCACGCTAAGACAAATAGGAGCGGAGCAGCAAAGGAAAATGTGACGCAGACGAAGTTGCGCGGGTCAGCTAGTACCTAATATTAAAGTGATCATGCTCCTACCTTTGCTATAAGAAAAGACATCAGAAAATGTCTTAAATTTTTATTAGCAAAAGGAGACTTACTTAAGCTGCTTTCAGACTACGCTATAATATATAGCATAGAGTATAAAGCTCATAAATCATAGCACAACAATATCGTGCACCATACATTGTCAATAATATATAGTACAGTACAGTGAGAACGTGTCCATAACAATGTATTGTGCTATATACTATATGCCATTATATTATAGCGTAGTCTGAAGGCAGCTTTAAGAACAACACACCAAACATAAAATAAAAACTAAAATGTGAATACAAAATAAACTTGTTGATTTTATTTCTGAGAAGTGATAATGAATGACAGACCGCAGCACTTGGATTAGTGTAACTAGAACAAGTTCATTGAACAGCATCTAGAATAAATTAATCTTATCTGGAGAAGCGAAATGAAGACCACATTCCGAACATTTATTTAATCTACGTTTCGTGTTTATAATCTCGGTCACAACACTGAGGAATTAATCTGTGATGATAGTTGAAAATAATTGCAACTTTAGAATATTGCTTACAACTACAGTGAACACCAAAATTACCTAGACGCCACAAGGTCCCTTTGATAACTATAAAGGTAATGCAACTCAGTTATTCTTATTTATTACAAAACATCAAGCTGTTCCTCAAGGGGTTCAAGACAGACGTAACATAAAATTAGAAGCATCAATCATAACAAAAATACGCAACGTTATTCCAAAACAATGTAATTCTTCAAACAATTCCCACACCAGCAAAAAAGTGGCAACATTGAGAGAAACCAGTAAATAACTCGGTAACTTTATTGCAACGATAATGTCTTCTGAATCTAAGTTACACTATGAATGTCAGTCATGTCATAAATCACAAAGAACTTAATTCGATCAAATTGTATGACTTGAGTTCTTCAAGTGAACACGACCGAAAATTGTAAGCTTCTGAAGGTCGCTTACGAACAGTAACTGGCTCAACAGTCCATAAATATTAAGATTAGCATCAATTTCTTTGGCATTTTAGTAAAACCAGCTCTTTGCTTAAAGCATCACTATTCAAATTGGGTTAAACACCTACATTGTTTCCAAATGTTTTGAGAAACCGCGAAGAAATGGATCAACAACAAAACTGTTTATTTCCCACACAGGTTTTGAGTTAAACAGAAAACACTGAAAATCCGTTTCCTGTTATGTCTATGGAATACAATAAGACGAACTGTCAATATATCCTCCTTTGGTAAACCATATTTTTAAGTGATAATAATATTTATTTTTGTGTATTAATTAATTTGCATACTATTGTATAAGTTCAAGTTTTTAAAACGTAACAGACAGATAATGTTGCTGGGGAGTTTGTTGGCCACTTCTTCTCCACAGCTAAAATACTAGGAGGTGGTGACGGGCGGGCGTTTTTTGGGGACTGTCTTTTGTAAAAACTTGACGTTCAAAAAGTGCTGGCTCTCAGTCTAATTAGAATAAATTACTTTTGATTTTTGGATGGAGTTGAAGGTACAGTTGACTCAATCACGACACGATACACTGAACAAATCTGGCTGTTTGTGTATCTGAGTTTGTATGTTAGTAAATTGCACCAAGAGAAATTCCTAGTACGGGACAACATTTAAAAAAAAAACAGTAGTTAGAAATCCATCAATTAATCAGTAGCTACGTAGAAATTGCCAACGGTAGCCATTCCGTTATGTAGTTTATACAAGACCCAATGTCCAACTAAACCAAACATTACAAATTCTAGTCACATCAAGTAACAGTAATCCGGTATTGTCAGTCGGAGATCTCGCCTCGCAATAAAAAAAGCCATGACGATAAACAAACACTGTAAAAAGATCTGCAATTACAGACTAGGTAAATAGCGAATAACGTATAATTTTTTCTGCTGACCATGACACAGAATATTATGCACATTAATTTACAGCACATATATGATATACATAGAGATAGCAACAAAGATTGAAATGATGGACTAGATAAGGAAAATGAAGGTAGTAAAACATGAATTATTGACACAAGGTCGGAATGTCAATAGCATCGTTAAGGCTCAGACATCGGACCCTTTAGAAAAGCAATAAAACAAATAGACCAACATATCAGGCGGCTTATAGGCCACGTCATGCAGCGGCACGCAAATAGTAATGAAATAGAAACTGGTGGCACTGGATATGGGGAAAATATATTTGAATTTTGTTTATTAATACTTCTACAAGGCAAGGTTGAAGTTGAAGCACTCAGTTCTCCCTGGACCCGAAACTATTTCAGCAACGATAAACCAATTACGAAATCAAAAGACCAATATTAAGAAAATAACTAAATAATGAGCTACTATAAACAACAGAATTTATAAACATCACAGTAAATCGTATTCAACAATATGTTAATTAGGCAATCACACCAATTTTGTTGGAGACAACACACACTTAACCGAATAAGCCGTAACAAATCGTCCGAAACATGACGAAATCTACAGACCTTTCGAAACGACTAACATAAGTTCCAATTGTTCAATATGTGCGCTTTATTGGCCACCAAGGATAATAAAATAAAAATCTATAACCGATATTAAGAATTCTACCCGAATTCCTTAGCATCCAACGTTATTATCACAATTTCACGAATCGTACAGTACAGCTGAAGCTAAAGTTTCTAAAGTTAAATCAGTCGCACCACGTCGCCAATGCTTCTCTCAATTTTATCCTGACGCGGTAGGTACACAAAATCCATCCTGCTTTAAAAGCAATATCCGAAGCCATTGGATTGGACCGAATCCAAAGAGCTGTTTGATTCAAGCAAGTTTACTTCTGAGAGGGTTGAGATAAATTGCGTAAATGCGCAACGACTTCGTGACTATAAGTTCGATTGCTTTCAGTCTTCATTGTGTAATTTAATAATAGGAAACAATTTTCAAGAGGTTACTTAACAAGGAAGCACGCTCGGCTTAAACAGTGCAAAACTACACTGGTGTTGTTTTGAACAGTGCCAAAATTAAACCACACCGAACAAGTGCGAACATAACACAATTATCTGAAACGAAATTGTAAGAGGTTTAAATTAAACGTCAACCGCGAGTTATGGGCATCAAGTCCTGCAATCGAGAGGCCGCGCGATGACATCAGTAGACGGAACCACTTCGCGACCCACACGCCGCCCACGACGCAGAGCCTTGCGAAACCCTGGCTCAGATGGTCGGCACTCGGCTGCTTCGAGAGATGGCGTGAGCTTTGAATATCACAAAAGCAGTAGTCTAGGAACTGTTTGGGAACAAGTCATTCTGCAGCAAGTCTGTTGAAAATTCTCCGCCTAAAATAAAACTTGTATTAGTTTCGAGCCGGAATCTGCATGACTGATGAAGATTGAAGATAACATATTAATTAAGGCGATTCGAGCTTTAAATAAGATATACGCGGACCATTAAACTACAAGACTAATACAAATTGTCTGTTAAATAGAAACTCTATGAATACAAACACCATCAATCACGATCAGAAAACTGATTCCTGATTGAGATTAATTTTAGTGTCCAACAAAAGCTCGGAGAACACAAACTGTACAATTAGAAAGGAAACTGATGTCAATTGCTTAAGAATTGCAATCAATTTGCTCGTTAATCAATAGATTGATAAATCCATTTAATATCGTTATTGTGCAGATAAATCGTTAAATATATTGTTGGAAAATCCAAAGCCGACGCATACGTTTCCAAAGCTATAATATTAAATCATAAATAGTCTCGAATTCGTGAAACATCGCAAAACAATGTGACAAAAAGGAAACACTCGAAGTCTTAGAACTAGAATGTAGGTATTAAGAGACAAATAAATCTTACTAACAAGACGAAAAACGATGATTCAACGTCAATAAATAGGACGACAAAAGTCCACAAGAAGATAATTGTTCCTGCAAACGACTTCAGCCAATTGAGAATAACGACTTGTGTCGATGAACTGAAGTCTATCCACGTCACACATGTGTTAGGAACGAAGACTTAATATTAGAACATGATTGAAACAAGCTTACTCTTGCAAATCTAGACCAGAGGAATTTATAAATAAGAATGAGTAATAATGTGGTTTTAAAATTAAAAGACTCAAAACGATCAAATTACAACGATTCCCTGCCAGTTTACCAATCATGCAAATTCTTATCTAGGAAGAAGTTCGAAGAAAATTATTTTAGTGCTTTACAAAGTAAAATTAATTACTAAAGCGCATGAGTTCATCGGCAAATATTTGAATATGAAGACTGCCATTTAAGATAAAGGCAATCCAATCAGCATTTCAAATAACTGAATGCCATTTATACTTCGTCATACTAAACGATCGCTCTTCGCGACCTTGTAGGTCAGTGACGATTCATACGGTACATACAATTTTTATTTACTACTAGCTGTACCCCGCGGCTTCGCTGCCGCCGTCAACTGGCTACCTGTCTACCTACCTACCTACCCCGCTACTCTCTTACTCTTACTCACAGACAATTTGAATTTGACTAATGTCAATATTTATACGATACAAACGTCACTCAATTGTTTTGGCTTCCCGAAACCTCTCCACTAACACTTAAACTTTATGCAATGGTATTAAAGTTCGAATTGACTTTTAAGTATTATTACGAATCTTTTGTATGGGAGCATAGAAAAGTGTTGTTTTTAGTCTTTTTCAGGCAATTTTTATATTTTTTCTCTCCGTAAGAACCATCCTCGTACTTCAAGGAATATTCTAAAAAAAGAATTGGCCAAATTGGTCCAGGCGTTGTTGAGTTATGCGCTTACCAACACATTTAGCGATTCATTTTTATATTATAGAAGATAGATTACTAGACCTCTTCGATGACAAAATAAGCATTCGAATCCTTTTCCGGAAATAAACAAGATTATCTTACCAAATCTCCATAAAAATTCGAAAATTGATAAAAGAAATCGTTGCACCACATGAAATAATCGAAAATTCGGGACCATATTAACGCAATGCCAGCAAAGTACTGCTCTCCGATGACCATAGAATTACCGATGAACATCGACGGTCGTGGGTGTCGAAGGCTAATAACAAAGACGTAAAACATAGCCAAGAGTATCAAGTTAAGTACCCTACCTAGTACACGAGAATCAGAAGTTCAGAACATCTGTATAGAAGCTGAATTTGGGACAGATTACGATCGATTTTCTCCAGAAAACAAATAACATTACCAGTGTAAACTCTTACCATACTATAATAGAAACAAGATATCGAATAACAGATGAGATAGTCGGAAGAAAGCCGCAAAACAGCAGACCTAATCAATACTAAGTTACTACCGCAAACCGCTCTACGTGTTAGATATTTTTTATTGAATATAATACCACTTAATATTATGACAATGTCTGAGAGAAAGTTGAAAGAAGCGAAGTAGTCTTTCTATTGTTGACGAGCGTCTATGCTCCATCTTTTGTTAGCTAAGTATTATGCCACTTTATACAAGTGCTGCTGAGGATCGAAGACTTAGCTGGAGTTATTCATGATATAAAAGAGAGGGACCAAACCTGGCTAGAATTAAATGTAGTCATCTGCCTAGCCTTTTCCCAACTACTTTGGCGTCAGCTTCCAGTCAAACCGGATTCAGCTAAATACCAGTATTTTACGTGGAGCGGCTGCCTACCAGACCTCCAAAACCCATTAACTGGGTAACACGGTAATTCTTGGCAAGACTGGAGTCAGATTTACTGGCTTCTGACAATTCGTAACGACTGCCAAATATCTACAAATGACAGCCGGGACCAACGGCTTAACGTGCTTTCCGAGGCACAGAGGAAACTCGGTATGTTAAGATGGTCACCCATCCACAGACCAACCTTGGCAATCGTTGCTTAACCTTATAGATCGACCCGTGCGACTGTTATTATTTAGCCACGAGCTCCTTTAAATGAGAATTAAATGTAGTATTTTTAATATTTACTAAAGCGTTTGTGAAGGTTTTAATAGAAAAATGTTGATGACCCACAAAAGGGACAACAGCATTTGAAGGTTCATGAACTGCTTTTACCGAATAATCGTAATTTGGTTATAACCAGTTCATCATTAGTTCCTTACACACTAGCTTCAATTCTAACTTGTTTCCTATTGACCCGAAATAAACTCGCCTTGAATTGCGCACCCCCAATTGCTTATCGATTACTGGTAAAATAATTTGTTGGGCTACTTTCTATAAGAGCTTCTGATTTTTTTGGATATCTCGTTATTTTTACTATCTGTCATCGTTTCCTAAATTAGAGTCTGCTAATTGGCTCTAACGCTTTCGTGACAAATTACAATCTTCCAAGATAGATTGTACTTCATTTTCAGTGGTCTAAAAAACAAGCAGTTTTGGACTGCCGGTTGTTTTTTTTTCATCATTTATAATAACTTGGACGTGTCTAGGCCACTGCACTGAATCTTAGACTACCGCTCATTAAAACAATCCGTTAATAGTAACTCCGCCTACATGAGTTTCTGATGACATCAGTACAATCGAAAGTGGGTTTTTTTATCTCTATTTGAATCAGTGGTTGCAATTAACGGAATGAAATGCCGCCGTAATTACCAGCTGATCGGCAACATGCGACTGAGACTGAGCAAGCTTGAGTCCCTAGAAACCCACTGCTTGTTCAATGAACGATCATAATTGCCGTAATAAGTCAACAGTCTGCGAAGATAAATCGACCATTCAAAGCGTTAACGTTTTTGTTTGGCTTTTTCATGAATGAGAAAAAAATATTCGTATCTATTTCAAGACCAAGACGAAACAATGACCCTATAAATAAATTACCGTTGTTATTCTAGAATCTAGTAATTAGAGAGATGATTAACGAACAAAAAAAGGCTATTACCAATGAGGTCGACGAAGTCCACGGAGTTGCGTCCAATTCGTGAATTAGGTACCGTACTGAATCAATTCGTTTGGTTCGCTGCGGGCAGCTGATTGGAGCACAGGACAATATCACCCACGTACTCACGCAACACACGTAAGGTTACTGGGCCAACTTAATACGGATTAAAATGTCAATGAGTGCAATCAATTGCACTAATAAAGACGTACACAATTCTAGGTAAAAGCTTCCCAAGTTGGAAAATATTGGATGATATGAGATATTACCGGACGTTTCGGAGATACATAGCTCAGTGAAGCAGAAAAGCCATCAGGACTATCTGTGACGTCAAATGGAAAATCTTAGTATGTAGTAAAATAATTTTCTCCGACGGAATATTAGGGTGTCTTAACACCCTTTTGAGACAAATTAGTTCAAAATGGGTTAGATTTATAGTTTACTAGCTGACCCACGCAACTTCGTCCGCGTCACATTTTCCATTAATGCTCGGCTCCTTCTAGTTTTAGCGTGATGATATGTAGCCTATATCCTTCCTCGATACATGGAAATCGATCCAGTAGTTCCTGAGATTATCCCCTACATACAAACTTACATACAAATGTTACCTCTTTATAATATTAGTATAGATTTCACTAACGTCTGAGATTTATACCGAGACTTAAGGAGTATATGCGCATAGAATTGTACAGTATGCTACAAATTACTATAACACTCATATTCGCAGAAATATTGGACATTTACTATCACATTTAATTGGCAACAGCATGCTCGATGACAGGCGAAAGAATTATTCATCTAATCCCTCACTAAGATTACTAGAGTGAAGCAATATAAACACATTCACAAGTCACCTGGTATAAAATATGATTCGTGAAGTAAGCAGTTAGAATAGATTGAATGGCGTTGGTGCATAACATTATGAACAGGACTAGAATATGACGCCCACGTAGGTATAAAACAAAGCGAATTATATTCTTGTACTGAATACTGTGTTTCAATTTGATCAGACGCTATGCTGATGCGAAAGAAGGAGGAAATCATAAATCATTGTCATGTTGGTGAAGAAGAAACTTCATAATCATGTCACTTTCGTTACTGGCTCAAAAGAAACATACTAAAGTCCATAAAAATGTTGTAGAAAAAACTTTTTACAAAAAAATACAAGTAAGTCGGTGTTTTTGTTACTTTCTTCGTATTTTGACACCGACTTCCGAAATTAAAGTTATTTTTTACTTTGTAGTGTTTTTTTTTGGAAGTCGGTTGTATTTTTTTGTAAAAAGTTTTTTATTTTTCACTTTTTAGTGGTACCCCACACCTAACAACACCACTGCAAAATCGCAGAAAAGCAAATTACGCAATTTCGATTACTTGGATGACATAAAACTATCATCCAAGTAGACGAATTCCAGCTATTTCGATTTAAAATCCGTTCGTAACCGATTTTGATAAAATTTTAATGGGACTAATCTGCAAGTATATCCTTTCAGATAAATCAAGAATTTTTCAAATCGGTTCATAATTGTCGGAGTTATGAGGTAACAAACATAAAAAAAAACCGAATTTAGAACCTCCTCCTTTTTGGGAAGTCGGTTAAAAACTCACAATAAAAGCTAAATTTAAATGATCAAGTCCCAAATAGACGCCAAGCATGAAATCTCACAGGAAATCTTTCTAGAAAATTGAGCTAAGTACCTATAGAAGAAGACATGGTACAAGCTCAATTGAGATTTATAATATCAATGTCTATGATTAAAGTATAAAAACGATAGTACTGTTACGTCGGGTTTCTCGTTTCGTATGTCGGTCACCGCCGCGCGAGGGAAGCCGTTGTACAGTGACTCACAACTTGTTCGCAACGTCGTTTGCCACGCGCACCATTCGGGGACCTTGATGCGTTATGTGTTGCCGATATATGATAATAAAAACACGGCATTATCTTACATGATGTAATGAATATGTAAAAAGTAAAAAGAAAAGCTCGTAAGCTCGCTCCATCGTAGACTTTGTCTCTGTCATCTCTGTCCAAGACTAGAGTCAAGAGCAAACCCATGGCAAATAAAAAATAATTGAAGACGAAAGTTTTTTGTGAGAAAAGGTTTCGGATCAAGAGTTTCAGAAGTTCAAACCAGATCTTCGCGATTTATACTATCAAAAACTTTTTATAAAGCTGTATACAACACAGGTCAGTGCTTCTAACTTTGATGTTAGTAAAGCACAACGTTTGAAAGAAACCTTTTGACGACGACGCCCGTTTAAACTCAGAATTGACGAGTCTCCTTGCGCTTAGTAATTTACACAGACGTTTGCTTTCTCAGACGAAATGATTAACAAAGAGGAATGAATATTAATAAACTTTAACTAGGCTTTCTTTGAGTGTTTTAATGGGCCGTTAGCTTACAAATCTATGCCAATATTATAACTGCGAAAGTTTGTATGGATGGATGTTTGCTACTCAATCACGTCAAAACGACTGAACAAATATTGATGATATTTGGCACAGAGTGGGGATATTTTTTATCCCAGGAATATTTTCCCTTGGGTTGGCGCAGTGGTTGAGCGATTGACTGCTGCGCAGCATGTCGCGGGTTCGATTCCCGCACGGGACAAATATTTGTACAACCTACATGTATTTGTTCCGAGTCTGGGTGTTTTTCTATCTATAATATGTATGTATTTACAAAAAAAAATGTATATAAGTAGTTTATCAGCCATCTCGTTACCATAACACAAGCATTAGGTTGCTTAGCTTGGGACTATATGGCGTTGTGTGAAATGTCCAAGGATATTTATTTATTATTTATTTATTATTATTTATAGTTTCGGGCAGCAGCTAGCTTAAAATACAGCGAAAGAATCTTGCTGAGGAATCTTCATTTGAATGATAAAATTTATTTATTCTTGAAAACGTGATTTATTTTCAAGTACCCAAAAAAAACAACAGAATCAGATAATAATTTATTGTAAAGGACAGAGGCCCTCAGATCGATTGCGCAACCTTGGCCAGGCTCGTGGGCGACCAGGAAATGGCCTGCCACAAACATGAGCATAAATTGAACATGTTCTCTCGTGAATTGTTACTGTATGATTGTTTCCTACAACTTCAACTAAGAAACGGTTTACATTTTCGACTGAAACTTTTGTAATAGCAGGAAGGTTTTGTTATGAATATCGGAACGCGAAAGCCTGCTGTAAAATCGACTCACTATCGAAGTTCTTGAGACATTGCACCATAAAGATATCTGTAGACCAATTTATTGTCTGTTTGTCTGATTATTGTATGTACTTGTTATCTCAGTTTCATTCTGCCACAGAAACATTTCCGCAGATAATGTTGGCCATTGCGAATTTTATCTAAAACTTGAGATACCACATACCACAATCGATCTTGCATGAACCTGAGTGCAGAAATCGCGATCCAAAATTCGTTGAAAGCGCCCGTTGGGCTTGTTGTTCGTAACCTTGCCTATTTATTGCCATGCGTGGCACATGGGCAATATTGATGGCTTCCTGTGGTGCAGTGTACTCGCCACATTGGATTTGACTCGAGGGTATCGCTAATTTTACGTGAATAACTTTTTAGCACTCGATTTAAAAAACTGAAAAATTGGTAAACATAGCGAGGTGATTGTGATTCCCCTCAGGTTATATGGAAAGACAATATAATCGTAGTCAGGTATTGGCTGGATGAGAATGGGGATTATTGAGTTAAATGGCCCGCGATTGGAGAGGTATCTCCAGCTGTGGACTGCTATAAACTGCCAGATGATGGAGCCTATAGATAAATTAATCTTTTTTGATGTAGGTAAATAGAAATTTCAATTTTCAGGTGACGGTTACTCTGTGTGGCCTACACACAATAATAACTCAACAACAACAGACTAGTTAAGTTATTCTGTGTCAAAGACACAAATTAATCCAATAAATCGTTTCTAAGCCAGCCGAAATGGACGACAAGACGCGACGGTTGGCGCTTACGCCCACATTCAGGATTGGTCATAGAATAACAACATTTATTTAACCCACATTTTAAGTAAGAACGAAAAAACGTTTTCAAAAGTTTGCTAGTCTCCCGTTATGGATTAAGTGACTTTTGACCCGCGACAAATTGATAGATCTAGGTTTGCCAAGCAAAAAGTGTTTTGGTAAGGCATTGCCAGGGAAATCAATTATGTTCGATATTTTTTCACAGTGGAAATCTGAAGACTGGTAGGCTCAAAATAGCTTTCTCTATAATATTTGGTGACGGTATTCAACCGCTCTAAATAAGCAGTATAAAATTGCAGCCTATAGTCTGGATTTTGTGCCAGGTTTATAGCAATTAGCTCTCCCTTATTACTTAAACAAGTCTGTCGAAATTTGAGCGTACTATATTAGGTACTCATTTTCGGGGAATACAGGGATTATGTCATGCTGTCTTATTTTTAAACTACACTCGTAATAAGCAATTAATGGCAACACAATCGTCCCGCGCTGTCGTTGCGGTCTGCGCGTGCGCCGGTCGTGCCGTATATGGCGCTGGAGGCACGCAACAAGGCCGCACAGTCGCCGCACAGTCGCCGCCCCAACGCGATCATTGTATTTAAAAATATTTTAAACCAATGGCTATGGTTTTTAAGAATGAGGTTTTAAAAAGGAATTTGGGATAAAATTGCGGAAATTGTTTTCAGAGTCCATGGTGTTTTAATGCCAAGGTTTTTTGGAGGCAGGAATAAGAGTTGAAAAACTGTAGTTTGTTTTTGTACTTTTTGCAGATCTTAAGTTAGGTGTACAAAAGGTCTAGCCGGTGATTACGGGCATCACCAATCAAGTGAGAGATGGAACACCGACTCTGGTTTTAGTCAGTATCCTGACAGACACCTCCGCCAGCCCCAGGGCTTAGGACATCAATAAGGATATTACACCAGAATAAAGAAGGTGTACGAAAAGTGATAGGTATTAGGATAATAACAGCAATGATGATAGTTTAAAAGGTGAAAATATGTTGGATGGAGATTCAGTGTCACATTTTTTTCTAATAACAACCAATTGTTTGGCATAATTTTCACAGAAAGAATTGAGATACACTTTGTCTAAGCCCTCTAGTAAGCAAAAGTTGACTGCTGCCTTATTGCTTAGACAGAATAGTAAATAAAACATAACTTCAAAGATTTTAACAATCACATCAGGAGATTCAAAATACTAATAAATCACATGGTGTTATTATCATCCTCATCATATCACTGCTGGACACAGGCCTCCCCCAAAAAAATAAAAAATAAACACCTCCCCAAGTGTTGCCACAACAACCACATAGTTTGAATATATATCATTCATAGCATCATTGCAATTTGCATTGACTATAAATAATGCAAGTATGCTATTTCAAAACATATGACATATTGGAATGTTCTTATTTTTTTTTCTATGTGTTTGAACAAGCAAGTAGTATGATTTTTATTTCTACACTAAATGTTTTATAGATAGAAGTTGTGAGATATAAGCAGCTGCCTTTAAAACCTATGCAGGGTACCTAGATTTGATGCATTTATTGCCCTGGGGATAGACATCTATACATACCGCGTGTATCTGACATCGACGCACAAACGATTTCCATGGGTCCAGGGCATGATTCTGGACACCCCAGTGTTGGAATTTTTCGTCGGTTCTTTTCTGATTTTTTTTAAGAGTACTACAAAGTATCCGCTCAGCTGAGCTGATATTATTTGTGGCTTTATTCAGATTGCTCTTTTTAGTGAAAGTAGTTATTTAATTATTTTTTGATTAAAAATCTCATTGGGTTAGGTCAGAATAACGATTATGAGCAGTCTAAAGTAAAAAAAACCCTTGAAAAAAATAAAAAAATGAGAAAAAGGCCGACGAAAAATTCTAAGTCTAGGGTGTCCAGAATCATGCCCCGGACCCATGGAAATCGTTTGTGCGTCGATGTCAGATACACGCGGTATAATAAAACAGTAAATTATAGAATAAAAACATAAAATAATATGATGATGCATATTTCTCAACAAAAATGACAATATTCTGAAAAAGTTGAGTTGCCCCTTCATGTATGATTCCTCTGTTAATAATAACACCAAGTCCCAACTGGAGAAGGATTGCTAGGGACCAAAATCAATGGAGGATATCAGAGAAGGCCTTTGGCAACAGCACTCAGCTTCAAGACATAATCAAAACAAGCCCTAGATAAGGAGGCTGATTGAGATTGTGTATGATTCCTTTGACTAAATTTCACCAAAACTGTATCTCAGAGAAATATTTTATACACATCATAGACTTGTTTTTTTATTTTTTTTTATTTGTGATGGGTTTGCTCTTGACCAGAAATGACAGAGACAAAGTCTATGATGGAGCGAGCTTACCAGAAGGAGCTTGTTTACTCTAACTTTGAAGAGATTAGGGTTGTAAGCGTTCGGAAACACAGACACAGGCAGAGAATTCCACTCTTTTGCTGTCCGCATTATAAAAGACGTTTGGAATCGCTTAGTGCGAATTCGTGGAACAGCAACAAGGTAGGGATGGTAAGCTGCAGTGCGTCTGGATGTCCGATGGTAGAAGGGTGCTGGTGGAATGAGGTCGTGGAGTTCTTGGGCACATTCGCCGAAGTACAATCTATAGAAGACAGACAAGCAGGCAACCTTGCGGCGATGAGCCAAGCAACTAAGGGCAGATTTCATCAATCTCAAACTGTACAGAATCAATATATGAACCACGTTTACAAGCTGTCAGTGTCATTATTTTCTATAGAATATTGACACTGATAACTCTTGAACGCAGCTTAATTGTTATCAGTTTCATTGGTGAAATCCGCACTAAGAGTTCAACAGATAACTCTGGCTGGTGTAAGCAGACCTCATGATGTTAAAGGACCCAGAAAATTCTGGAAGCGTTATGGTTTCTACCCCATATTCAAATCACCCGGCAGGATAAGTAGTGGGAAAGACTCCATAATTTTCCACTAAGGCTTGACTCTGTTATGGATAGGGGATCTATAGAAGCTAGACCAGCTCTATACTATTGCTGACAATATTATGCGTGTGTGAATAGCTAAGTACTGATAACAAAATTACGATGTTAGTAGCATTTGATCATTTATTATTTATGAAGAACATTTAAAAAGAAAAAAATCTAGATTTAGTGTTAAAGATAGATTCAATACGCTTGTAAACAAAGTTACTTTCAGAGAGTTAACTGGTTTGAACATGTTTTTTAAATATTTGATAACAAGACTAGGTCACAGATGTCATTTTCAAATATTCTGCAAGATTATGACTAGTGCAGGTGTTGATGATTCATATATTCTTCTTATTATCGCTTATTAGAACTTGACTTTATGAAATTCTTATACTAAAACAAACTATGTTCCCAATTGGTTGGGAACAAAAACAGACTATACGTTTTCACTTTCATGAGTTATTGGTTAGCGGATATACCAAATCATTTTAGTGCCAATGCCTTCAAGGAAAAGCAGCTCTCAAGTCCATCAAATGAATCATAAGATACCCTCAAGTCATCGACCGCAGCATAATGCTCCGGCGACAAACAGAACTCCACCAACGATATAAGTGAAAATCCACAACAATTGAGGATATTCTAAGTACGTTAGCACTTACCATCTGTTCTTTTTATGTTGATGTTAATTCCGGACTGAATCTTCACTGTACCGTCATCCATTTTCGCACAAATTTAGGCACCACATACACTAAATAACATTATTTCTCAAAGAACCTTTGTTCAAAAATAGTCTAACACATTGAGAAATTACACATGAGAACCGGTGAAAATTACAAAATAAATTTCTACACCCAGATTGACAGTTATATCGAGCTAGCTACACACTTCAGACTGGAACGTTTGAAATTTGTTTCACTACAAGAGTCAAATCAATCACTTTAAAATATTAGTTTTTAAAAGAACGCGATTGATTTGAAAATTGTAAATGTATAATAGTAAATAAAAACTGGAAAAACAGAAATGTTCAAATTATTTCGGTTATACACGCGAAATTCTAAAATTATCAGTTTGTGAGTTTGCCAATGCGTCGAAACGAAAATGTTTCATTGCCAGCTGTAAAAAAAAATGAACAATTTTTAGTGTCCAGAAAAAAAATAAAATCTTGAATCTTTAGGATTTATTCATTGCACTTTGAGGATTACATTTACAGTTCCTTCTATTTTATCAATCGCTTGGTAGGTTTGAAAAATTAAAAAATATAAATTAACCAAAAACAAACTGACTATTGTTGTTTGTTACTAATTTGTTCCATCACTAAAACATAGACAACAAAATTTGGCTACCTCTGCATCAGCTGCCTGTCAATCAATTTGTAAATTCGAGTCAACGCTGTTCAACAATAGTTTATTTTATCAATTTTACTATCGCGTTTGATAGATTTTAAAATACAATAAATTATTTATAGAATGGACAGTGAGCACAAATTGTCTCACAAAGCCAAAAAACGTATCAAGGAAGTTAAAAGGAAAGCGAGACCCGGTAAGTGAACGGTACCCAAAGCTTCATGGTAATTATTGGCACACTTTCGGAAAGAAGCATTTTTAGTATTGATGAGGATTCTTTATTTTAATGAGTACGCTTGAGGTCTTTATTAAGCTGTCTGTAACATAAGCAATACTATGGAGTTCTAGAATAATCTTCGTTAGCGTGGCATTTAGTTATCACGATGACTTCCGAGCTTGTAGCCTTGATGCTAATTGCTATCTTACATAGCATCACGATTTCGTACAAATTATCAGGCATTGGCAGCTTGTTTTAACAAAAGTAAGCCTGACAAAACATGAAATCAATAATCATCTCAAAACCACACATGTTAGCAAAAAGATAATTTACCTTATGACTTCCCAATATTATGATTTGACCAGTACGATTGTATGGACTTTAAAAGAGACTTTGACATCTGAGTTTGTTTCAGTGTTTCTTCTCAGAGCAGTCAGCTAGGAAACACCGGCCCCATCTAGTTTCAAATGATCAAAAAAGATTGACTTGTAAAAGTGTTATTTACAACATACTTACAAAATAAATATAATTTATCATCTACCACCATTAAACCTTGTGCAGTGCATAGAATTAAGCATGCATACGTTATTAAGAATTAATTAGTTCGTGTAAATCAGACTGTTGTGCCATGTGCATCTTCCATGACAGTGCTGAATAAATTAAATGATCAGTGTAAGTTTAATGAAACTTACACGGGTATTCCAGTTATCTGCCTAACATTCGTTACTGCTTGCATGGAATTCCTTCATACTCACTCTTAGGGGGACACCTAGTCAATGCTTTCTGAAACTAAAAGTCAGCAAATTTGATAATTATAGGTACGTAATCTGTATATCTGTATATAGTAATAAAACAGTATCTGTCTGCCTCTATTGGTTTATACTCTTACTTCTAAACCATGCAACAGATTATGATATGATTACAGCTTATAATAAAAATAAAGTCAAGCCAGGGCACTACTATTTTAAATAGGTCAGATAGGAGAACACACATGGGGCAAGCACACCAAACATTTATAAGTCTTAATAATGTGGATATTGCTGTAGGTATTAAATGTAATAAAAAAGCATTAAAGTGGAAGCTCCAGGGTAGCCCACGAAATTCAAATATTTTTTGTTTTTTGCAATTTGCCGGTCAGTGTGAAGCTGTATGTTGAACAAAATACAGTTCGCGATTGTAAAGAGCATTTATCTAAAGGATTATAACCATTTGAATCATAAATATAACCCTCTAATTTCATAGAACTCGATTGAATGTAATTTCGTGAAAATAATTAGAGATAATTAAAATGGGTATAATTCTTTAGATAAATATGCGTTACGGCCGCGAATCGTATTTTGTTCAACATACAGCTTCACACTGACCGGCAAATTGCAAAAAACATAAAAATATTTGAATTTCGTGGGCTACCCTGGTGGCTTCCGCCTTAAGAATTATTGTGCAATAAGTGTGACATCATCATAGTATATCAAGAGTTATCACATAAAATTATTTATGTGATAAGTTCTTCTAATAAAAATTAAACCTTAGTATTTATAACCAAGCTAACATCAATCATGGCTCTTCATTTATCTTTTTCACCAATTTATTAATATTTATGATAACTGTCTTAGACCTGGAAGGTGTATACAGAATAATGATGACAATAAAAGAGATAAAAAATAATCTTGTTTGTACCTGATTTAATACCTTTTTAAAATGCTACCACTGATAAAAGATCTCATCCTGGCAAAGGAAAAAAGATAATTCAACACAACTTAAGCTTAAACAATCTACTCTATTTTTGTTACAGAATTAGCAGACAAGTATCAATGGACAGCCTTGAAATACGTTACAAACTTTGACGAATTTCTCAAATGTAATGACAATGTTGACAGAATAAGTGAAAATGAAGTGACACCTGATGAATTTATAGAGAAATATGAAAAAATATACAAACCTGTAGTTATAACTAATGTACAGACAAATTGGAAGGCTAATCATAAGTGGACCTTAGAGAGACTTGCCAAAAAGTATAGGAACCAGAAATTTAAATGTGGTGAGGACAATGAGGGATACAGTGTTAAGATGAAGATGAAGTATTACATAGAGTACATGAGGACTACGACTGATGACAGTCCGCTTTATATTTTTGATAGCAGTTTTGGTGAACATGTGAGGAGAAAGAAAATTTTGGAAGACTATGAAGCCCCTTTGTATTTTAGGGATGATTTGTTTAAGTTTTGCGGTGAGGAACGGAGACCGCCTTACCGCTGGTTTGTAATGGGACCACAGCGCTCTGGGACTGGCATCCACATAGATCCTCTTGGAACAAGTGCCTGGAATGCTTTGGTGTTTGGTCATAAAAGATGGTGCTTATTCCCGACCCAAACTCCTAGAGAACTGATCAAGGTGACAGGAGCAATGGGCGGGAAACAAAGAGATGAAGCTGTCACGTGGTTCAAACTAATTTATCCTAAGACTCAATTAGATTCATGGCCCAAAGAATTTAAACCAGTATGTATTTTTATTTTTTTATTAAGTGTTGATATTTATTAAGAGTTCCGTACCCAAAGGTACGTAACCAACAGAACCCTATTACTAAACCTCCACAGTCTGTCCATCTGTATGTTAACGGGCTGTATCTCAAGAAACCGTAATAGGTAGACAGTTGAAATTTTCATAGATTGTATATTTCACTACAAATTATAAAAATGAAGGTTTTTGGTACGGAACCCTGTGAGTTCGACTCGCGCTTGGCCGGTTTTTTCTGATTCTGTCTTGCATAAATGTCGTCACATCAAATAAACTCTTGTCGTAGTTGGATGCATTTTGAAAATAATCATTATTACTGACAAAAAATACCAAACATATTTTTGTGAAAACTCTTTCAGGTGGAGATTCTTCAGAAACCGGGTGAAACCGTATTCGTGCCCGGAGGCTGGTGGCATGTCGTCCTAAACTTGGACGACACAGTGGCGGTCACCCAAAACTTCTGCAGCCGCACCAACTTCCCGGTTGTATGGCACAAGACCGTGCGCGGCCGCCCTAAACTCTCCAAAAAGTGGATCAAAGTATTGGAGACCAAAGAACCTGAGCTGTACAAGATTGCTAGCGGCATGGACTTAAGCCAAGGCACTGGTGTGGCTTCAGACAGCTCATCAAATAGTAGTTCTTCTAGTAGCGATAGTGATAGCAGTTCTTCTGACAGTTCTGAAGAAGATAGTGGACAGGAAAGCATCACTGCCCACAAGAAAAAGAGGCGAAGAAAAATGTAAAGGACCAAAGCGCCTTATATCTTGTAGGTAATCATGAATACCAAGATTCATAAAGAGGTAATATCAAATAGAAATTTTATATCATAAGTGTAAGCCTGTTTTGTATTACTAGACATAATAACTAATGAATTTTTACTTGTTGTTTTCATAGTAAACAGTATATTTCTTTTGTTAACTGACAACACATTCTTTATGAATAAAGTATTATCATATATTTTAATTGTTTCATTAACTTTTGTTAAAGGAAATCCTATAGGTGAATAAAGATCTATATAATCGAATGAAGTACACTCGTTCTATGCGAGTACACAAAGCTCTTTGATAGAGGGCCACATAGATGTAGATAACAAATAATTATTATTCTGTAAACAGTAGCTCTACCCGCTTACACATAGATCTCTCTATAAGATTGCACGTAGATATCTATAAGATTGCACGTAGATCTCTAAGATTGCACGTAGCTCTCTATAAGATTGCACATAGCTCTCTCTATTCGATTGCACGTAGCTCTCTCTATAAGATTGCACGTAGCTCTCTCTATTCGATTGCACGTAGCTCTCTCTATAAGATTGCACGTAACTCTCTCTATAAGATTGCACGTAACTCTCTCTATAAGATTGCACGTAACTCTCTCTATAAGATTGCACGTAACTCTCTCTATAAGATTGCACGTAACTCTCTCTATAAGATTGCACGTAGCTCTCTATAAGATTGCACGTAGCTCTCTCTATAAGATTGCACGTAGCTCTCTCTATAAGATTGCAGGTAGCTCTCTCTATAAGATTGCACGTAGCTCTCTCTATAAGATTGCACGTAGCTCTCTCTATAAGATTGCACGTAGCTCTCTCTATAAGATTGCACGTAGCTCTCTCTATAAGATTGCACGTAGCTCTCTCTATAAGATTGCACGTAGCTCTCTCTATAAGATTGCACGTAGCTCTCTCTATAAGATTGCACGTAGCTCTCTCTATAAGATTGCACGTAGCTCTCTCTATAAGATTGCACGTAGCTCTCTCTATAAGATTGCACGTAGCTCTCTCTATAAGATTGCACGTAGCTCTCTCAGGGATCCATCCTCTCATATCTGCTCTTTAATTTATATGGAGAGTACCTATATAATCCAGAAAACTCTTGAGTGCTGGGAAAAGGGGTCTGTTGTTGGTGGAAAGCACATTTCCAATCTGTGATATGCAGACGACACCATTCTCCTTGCTACATCTTTTGACGACTTGAGGGAGATATACTGCATAAATTGGAGGTGGAGAGTGGCAACTTGGGGCTTGCAATAAATAGGCAGAAAACCAAGCTTATGGTGATAGATAGGGCGCCAATGGCATCCAGGGCATCGATGCTGTGGTTAATTTTATTTACCTGGCCTCTATTATCAATAGTGAAGGCAGTTGCGTCCCGAAATTAAAGCAGCGGATAGCCATGGCTAAAGATGCTATGACGCGTCTCCAGAACATCTGGAAAAATCGTGGTATAGGTTTCAAGACCATGTCCGTTTGGTCAAAGCACTGGTTTTCCCGATTTTCCTCTATGGAGTTGAGACGTGGACAATCCGAGCAAGAGCTTTCTCTTCGTCAGAGGATTGACGCTGGAGGCAGATGCTCCGAATCCCATGGACAGCCAAACACACAAATGTGTCTGTCTTTTCTCAACTTAATATCAAGATCCGATTGTCTAGTTTGCTTGCAGCGTATGTTGACGTATTTTGGCCACATAATGCGAAAGGGAGACAGCAGTCTCGAAAAACTGGTAATTGTTGGCAATTTCGAAGGAAAGAGCACGTGGCAGGTCGCCTACACGATGGTCTGACCAAGTGAAAGAAGCTACGTCCTCAAGCAAATTACAGCAGATGGTTTGGACCGGAATCGGTGGAGATGGAGACAGATTGTTCGGTTGAAGGAGTCCAGTGACTACAATCCTCAGTAATGAATGAAGGACCGACAGAAAAAGAAGCTCTCTCTATAATGCACGTAGTTATAGTATCTGTGACTATCTCACATAATATAAAAATCTCGTGTCACGATGATTGTTTTCGAACTCCTCCCAAACGGCTTGACCGATTTTTATGTTTTTTTTTTTTTTGTGAATCTCATATAAGAGTGCATCTTCTGGGAAGGTCTGAGAATAGGTCGTAGGATACTTATTATTTTTTGTCAAAACAACGTTTATCCGGTCAGCTAGAATGTAATAAAAATCATAAAAATTATACACTCGATTCAAAAAATTTACCATTGACAAAAATCTATGATTTTTACTAAAATCGATAAGTACGCGCATCACTGAAAACGTCACATTCCGCGTCCGCAACTGGCACTCGGGTTTTATAGTCTATAGTTGAGCAGCCATTTGTTATCCTTGCCAAAGTTCCCGTGTAACGTCTGATCAAAATGCTGAAATCGACTTCTGGTGCACTGGTCAATGTCTTGAGAAAGTCCCTGTTGCCGGCGGCCAGGGTCAGCGCTGTGCCTCTGCGGCGGTCGCACCAGGTCGTCGAATCCGACGAGGAATTTGATACCAAGTGAGTCCCTTGTCGTCGGAACTTTTGACGTTATGTAACTGAAAATTGTGATAATCTTGTCGGTGATTTACAGCTTTCAACATGTTTGAGTGATGTTCTATTGTACGGCCAACTTGGTGTTATTTTCTCTACTTATTTAAGAAAACCCTCTTAGGTTTTCATACTGGGTGTGATGTGAAATCGTCATTAGTAATATAACCTCTCTTCAGTAACGTTTTCCTTGTTTTTGATTCAAGTATTGCGTAGAATAGCTTTGATTAAGACTATGGAAATTTATTTGATAAGCCTGAAAATAACATCTGATTATTGATTTTTGCTATCTAGGCCACATCACCACTATTGGTCTATTGTCATTCATTCAGTAAACAAATCTAAACCTTGTTTCTGTCTAAGGTACTTAAAATTAATGCCCTAAAAATACCCTAAGACCAATATACTGATCATCATTCTTACAGTCCCTGATTTTTGCTGGTAATTGTTTATAATGATGGTGCAGATAATCTCATTCTGAAGAAACCCCGCTTACAGGAAAAGCATCATGCTAAGTGCATATTATGTTAAGAAATACAGTAGAAAAGATATGTGACTTCATCACTATTTCACCTGTAAGAAATCTGCTATCAAGATTCTCAAACTGAGGGAAATAAGTTTTTTGTTTAAATTTTTCAAGAAAATTCACATCAAGTAGTACTCCTTTTTAATGTACTAGGTCCTACTACTATTAAAATCAGGTTATTGTAGAACTAAGAAAAAGATTGACACCAAATTGAAGCAGAAACTCATAAAAAGTGACTCATGTAATGTCCTAGTTTAACGGCAGGGTAACATATTAATCATGTTTTGATTTTCTTTTCAGATATGAGTGCTTCTTTAACAGGAAAGACATTGACGGATGGGAAATCCGCAAGGGTATGAACGACCTGTGCGGTATGGACCTGGTCCCCGACCCAAGGATCATCAGGGCAGCGTTGCACGCATGCAGGCGAGTCAATGACTATGCGCTCGCTGTCAGGTTCATTGAGGCCTGCAAGGACAAGTGCGGCAACAAAGTCAATGAAATCTACCCTTACATCATCCAGGAAATTAAACCTACATTATGTGAACTTGGCATTGAAACACCCGAGGAGCTCGGCTACGACAAACCAGAACTAGCTTTAGAGAATGTTTATGACATGTAAGGTCACCGTTAAATATCAAATTAAGCTGTAGAAAATTTGTATAATAGTTTTGCTGCCGAGTTTATATTTTATTTTTAATTGTGGGAAGCTGTGTCTTCAATTAGAAATATTCTTGGTCCATCATTCAAATAATCAACATGCATATCTAATGTGTAAACATTAGAAAAATATGATGATATAATTATGAATGTTGTTTCATTTTTCTATGATAACTGTCCCTTTTATATAATTTCCTTGTCCATTCTTAGTACATGTACTTATTAGTATTATCAATTAAAAATATTATAGCATTACATAACATTTCTTTTTGTAAGTGCATAGTATTATGAATAAAGTAGATGTGGATTTTGTTAAAAATAAAACTTGTTTACTTGTATCAGTTGCGTTATAATAATTTGAAAACAAAGACTGGATAAATAACACATGCCAAATAATTACATTCAAGAAAGGCGCAGAATCGAAAACGATGTATTGGTAGGTAGAAAACGCTTTTACAGCCTTCGCCAAAACTTTGTGACCGCTCTGAAGTTAACTACAACGGGGGCGCAGTAGGTAATAAATCTCATACAAAAACAGCACCGCGCGAGGCTTGCGCATCGGAAAAACTAACTTCAGGGCGGTCACAAAGTTTGGCGATGGCTGTACTTCAGTTAAAAATGTGTAAACAATGCTTGTATCAACCATAGTAGGTAACAGAACAATGACATACTCAACCAGCAGAACAGTGTCTCCGTACACCTACATTGTTGCACCAGTCAGTCGTATCATAAATAACCTGTATCCTACATACATTGACTTAGGGCGGGTAGTCTACATACTTACCGATCGCCTACGGCCGAATTCGGTCGTAGCCGATCTCGAACGGGATGCTCGATCAAAATCCTTGGATCGCGTTCGAGGTTTGACTGTGTTCGGGCGGGCTTAGGATTTAAAGACAGAATTCGATCGGTCACTATGTTGAGACTTCCCGCCCAGTTTTCATTCTAATCCAGCAAGCTAATCTAGTGGTGGTTTTAACTGGAATTATTCTAATCGAGTAAATCCAATCGACGACACTGCAGAATTTCTAACAGTGACATTTTCGGCGGCTAGGTCTATTAACATCCACGGTAAAGCGTAGCAGGCTCAGTAAAACCACAAAAAAAAATGTTATAGGGGTCATAACGGGGCTATCCAACACTAAAAGAATGTTTCAATTCGAACCAGTAGTTTCTGAGAATAGGTAAAAATTAGTACCTATGGATACCGTAGTGTAACATACATGATAAAATGGACTCTTCAATACCATTATGTAGAAAAGACACAATAAAAATGTGGAAGTTTATTTTTTACCCGTCAGTCCCAGAAAGAGATTTGGTAGGTAGGTAGGTAATGTTTTTAGAAGGCCATAGCAATCAAAACGCTGCAATATATTCGAGTTTTAGCCACATTCGAGCTTGTTTTCTAATAACTCTATACCCCAATATAAATTACCTAAGCCGTACTCAACCTTTTTAGGATTCCGTAGCCAAAGGCAAAAAACGGAACCCTTATGGATTCGGTAAGTAGATGTATTCTGTGAACCGGTTTCCTCACAAAAATTGAAAAAAAAAACCAATAAAATTTGGGGGTTCCCCATACTTAGAACTGAAACTCAATTTTTTTTTATCAAACCCTTACTGTGTGGGGTATGGAAAGGTCTTCAAAAATGATATTGAAGTTTCTAATAGCCTGCTTATCAACGAAAACTCCTAATACCAATCGAGTTTGCTTATTTTACCCCACCCTTTAGCAAATGCTGGGTAGCTGGGTACGCCCAAAATTATACCCAGACTTAAGGTTCAAAACTATAAAACACTGACTTAGGTAAGTTTCTGCGTCGCGGGACTATTCGAAAGAGATACCGTGGCTCCGGAACACAAAGGGCAGTGAAGGAACATGGATGGGTTTTAGTCAGAAGAAGTCTGACACTCCCTCCCGCGCTCCCGCGCTCGGCGTTTTTCTGGTGGTCGCCACTGTTGATTCTGGCTTTCAGGAGTTGCAGTGGTTGGGAATGTGTGGCGGGCTTGTCCCTCCCGCGCTACACCCAGAGCGGGAGGAGTCATTGGATGATTTCCCATCCCTAAAAAAAAAGGAAATTTCTGCGGTCTGAGAATTGTATCTCAATGCGAGGGAACCCTCGTTCCTACAAAAGGAACATGCTATCGAAGTCAAGTTTTATCGTCGTGCGGTAAACGGTACATTGCGCTCACGTCTACCAGGAAATCCCTCTAAAATAAAAACGAGAAAGTGTACGTAAATACTTTAATGATTGCCATATTCACACAGTCATACCATTATTTACAATCACAAATTGTACTTAACAACAAAATTGTGCTATATCCATGCTATCATAGATGATAAAACATAAAAGCTCTTTGGTAAATTAAACAAAAATAAAATATGGACAAAATCAAACAAATCTAAGTAAATCTATTCGCTCGTGTCTTATACACAAAGTATGGATAAATTCCGCACATCATAATAAGTTCTTTTGTACTTTTCTATGACCTCTACGTTACATAATAGTCCCGACTATAAATCTTAACATTTAACTTGAATTACATTGGAAAAAAAACTTATGATGTAGGCATATTGAAAAGAAATCCCGATGTTGAATGTTGGACAATATTGACTAGCAAACACTACGTTTTCACTAGATTTTTGAAAGGATGAGGTAAAAAATGTTTTAGTAGACTGTCAAACTTATGTCTCCAAGGCCGGTATTTGTATTTCATCTATTTAGCTGCAACTAGCAGGCTGAGTTGGGCACTCAGGTTTGTTTACTATGCAGCACATTTTGGTGTTAATTATCCTTTCAGAAACCAGTACTAGTTTCGTACAGACATCACAAAACTGACAGAAGTTTTTACATTTCTAATATTTTAAACACCGATAAATACTAACGTCGTCATCTATGTAGTAACCCTGCGCAGGAATTATAATATTGTTGCTTTAACGAATTTACAATACAGAGGACAAGTTAAATTACATTTATTTTACAAAACTTACATTTAGAAAAGTTTCGGTAAAGTTCTTAAATATATTTCACTCGGACTAGAATAGGTTTCCTTTGACTTGGTTTAGACTAGAATAAATAATAAATAGGTTGGCGTAACAAACATAAGATAAATTAAACATAAACAACAAATGTTCACAACAAACTCGCATCAATAAAATTACAGGAATGTATATGATTATTACGTTACGTATATTATATGAAATTCCTTGCACGCTCGCCTTGAATACTTCTACCGCACAAGATATTATCTATACAAAATAAACGCGGCTGGTATATATTGCACAAATCTGTTCCCACCTATCGTAGATTTGCATCTAAAATAAATTAGTCTTATTTTTCATATCAATAAATAAATAAGTTACATAATTATATCGAAATAATTAAAATAATTTAAATCCCATTTCATGGCAAAACTTTAAGCCTAATAATGGTAAATTTATTTCTAGAAATCAAAGTCACTCCGAAATCACTGGACATCATTGCTATACGTTAACAGAGTGTTCGGGCCGGTCCGCTCACTTAGCGTCCCATCTGAAGCGCAGTGAATGTAGCGCGCGGCAGTTGCGCCAAGGGCGACTTTTTTTATTAAATTGTTTTTGGACTTCACTATTTGACGATAACACTAAAGTCCATTATTCTAGAATAACAATAACAGCTGAGAGCGCGCCTCGCCTTCCGAGCCGCGTGGTGCATTCGAGTCGCCACCTTGGGTGCTAGGTCAATTTTTGGAATTATTATAAAACGCATTTGCATCTGCGTGTGAAGTTAAATACTTGTAATAATCGCGTAGGTTAGGTAGTGTCGGGGTGTGTCGTCGGGGTTATGCGACGTCGCTCATCAGTTCGGGGCAGTCCGGGGCTTCGTCGGGCGGCGGGCTGTTCGCCACCAGTGTTAGTAGCTAGGAATCTGTGACGACTGCGTCACGCTCGGCTTTAACTTGCTGTAACAACAACATTATAAGCATCAGAATAAGGTCGCTGAAATAGTCTTAGATAAGTAGTTATCAGTACTGATAAAATGGATGAATATGTACAGCATACTCAAGTAGGTATTTGAGTACCGTATAGTATAGCATCAGTATGGCCTCGATAATTGATAGTAAATTACGATTATTTACTAGACGAATATAGATAAGCTATAAATCAAGAATTCCTATACCATATCGAACAGTACAGTTTAGTTACTTGTTATCATCGTTTATTGAAACACAAATCAATGATACAGAGCCTGTTTACTCTGCGACTGATAGCAGAAATTCAATTTTTATTTAAGTAGGTAGTTTGTTTTTCTGAAATTGCAGCAGTAGCAGTTTGAAACAAGTTAAATTTTCTTCTCTCCCAATTTGGTGGCCTTTTCATCGTTATATTGTAGTACATGTACCCTCGTATTAAATGTCTATCATCATTTACACAACAGCGTCAACACGTATTACAAAACATGATCATTGTAACGTTCCACAAGTTTTCAACAACATTTCGATGGTGGCAAAAGAGTTTGCCAAACAACGCTCCTGATAGTGTCATACGCGTACGTACCATGGCCTTGCTGAGCACAGTGGCGTCCTTGAGGCTGAGCACCTGCAGCACCTGCGTCTCTCCGCCGCCGCCCTGCAGCATGACCTGCGCCACGCCGCCGCCCATCGAGATCGTCTCGAGCCCCTCGCCGTTTTGCTCCACCTGGTTATGAAACTTTAACATCCATTACACAGCTCTTTGTGCTCATTATTTCCGATGGACCGTGGTCATCATAGATCTGTGAAGATTTTTAATCGAAGTCGCCTACCATCATCACTACATATTATAAAACAAAGCCCTCCGCGCCTCCGCCTGTCTGATCGCGATAAACTCAAAAACTACTGCACCGATTTTCAAGCTGTTTTCACCAATGGATAGAGTGGTTCTTTATACAATTTGTCAAGCGGGCGAAGTCGCCGGCATCAGCTATTGGTTTAATAATAATGAAAAGTACTTTGAGCCTGCGAGCCAGGGCAGATCTGACAAAATTTTGCTGTTTTAGGTCACAACATTTATTCAGAATCCAGTAAACCCAGTCTACAAATATGGTGGTAGACTTAGAATAATAACGCATAGAAGCCGCGTCTAGAACAAAACCCGAGCAAAATCGTGTGTCCACTTCATTTTCTTTGTGTGCGTGAGCCGAATGTGTCTACGTTCCTCTAACGCACACAGATATAGCTTTCAGTGATACCATTACTAAGCCGTTACCCAAAAAATATGGGAAGACGCATTACTATTTTGCTATCAAGGCAAGTATTTTATGTTGTTGGGAACTGGAAAAGGTAAACATGATTTTTCATGTAATATGACATATTTTTTCGGAAGGTATAATTCAATTTGTTTCAAAATAAAAGGAAATAAATCGCATAAAGAATGAGATATTGTTCAATGCGTTTAGAATGCTTGATGGGTTATAATTATAAACAATGTTAAAACATCGGGTTTGATATGAATTAACAGTAAGTATTGTATTTTAAAATTACAAAAATGAAAAACATGAATGAAAGCAATGTGGGTATTTTTTCCTCACAAATAGCAACACTGTGTTATGACAAGTTAGGTTATTAGAATTTTGTTTTATTTATCGATTTACGTAAAAATAGTGCATAGAATGTGAGTACTTATTTGTGAAATGTTATTTTATCACATTTTTTTGTTTTCCTGATGTGCTATAACATCCTTTCACGCAACAAACTGTCATTTTCAATTATTTACTCGCGAGCTGTGTTCGACGGAACGTGACATTGAGTACTGACGGCCTGATGGCTAAGTTTGACGGATTAGGCTAAGTTTTAGTTGCCTCACTTTTTGCACTCGTACTAGGTTTCTATGCGTTATTATTCTAAGGTGGTAGAACTATAATATCTGTCTTTCTTGGTATGTTTAAATGCTATTGTAAAATAAGTATTTAGGATATTTAATTTTGTGCTCATAAAAAAATATGAATACAAAACGCCCAAGTTGACAGTCATCTTTGATTTCCCAAATTACAAACAAGTTCCATAGGAACCACTATTCATGACTACTATAAAATTAAGGAGTAGGTATTTTAAAAATGTGAAAGAGTGGCGATAGCTATGTACACGTAATATTTTTTTTGGTTTTGTGAATTATTAAAAAAAAAGAGTAAATAAATATGTCTCGTGCACAACAGGCCAATACGATTGGAAAATTTAATCGATCTGAAGACGCTATTTTAGTTGCATTTTTTAGGTAAACATGCAATGGTCAGGCCACATACAACTGCAAAATGCACAGGCAGTTTTCATTGACAGTAAACAACTGGAATAAAGTACAAAATAAAAGAGTTCCTGTGGCGTACCTTAACTTGTCTATGGGTATGCATTCTATATCATACTCTATGACAGTTGTCATTAGGTTCATTATCAAAACTGTTGAGCAGAGGGGCTAGTATGATTGTTTTGACGTATTGTAACCTATCCAATTCAAATAAATAATATGTACGAAAACAGTTTTTAGTAATCGTAAAATTTTAGGTTACGTTACTATACGTCAAAAACATTCGTGCTAGGCCCTCGGTAAACTGTAGTCTGCGTTGACCAAAAATCAAATAAATCAAGCGGCAACTCAATAGAAAACTAAAAATACACACCTGTCATGCAGACACACAGTGAGCAAGCCTGGCCTCGTGCAAATAAAACAACACGGTACATTCACGTATTTATTACGGCGGCATCGCACCGCGTAAACAAAAGATAAAACCATTGTTACTCTGATGCAACACCGAAAATAACAAACACTAAAGTTCAGAGCAGACGCTGTCAGCAAACGCAAAAACAAGAAGACCTAATTCTTATTTATGGGAAATTGTGTGACTGACCCTACCAGGGATTTGAAATTGTATATACCATAAAATAATGTCGCTAAATATTTTGCGACATTTTTTCACTGATGGACAGTCGGTCACTGGTGCATAATTTATCAAGGATTTATAGGTGGCCAATCTAGGAAGTACCTACCTCAGCTTGGCCCATGTGAATCTCAAAAGCTAAGGTACCTAGCGAAGATCGCAGTTTTTTGGCAAGTCACATATTTATTCAGATCTTAGAAGATTTAATGAGTTAAATTTTTAGTCCAAAAGCTAGATCCAAGAGTCTAATTGAGTATTCTTATCTCTCTCTCTCTCATCAGAGAAATATCAATGTCTAAGGTCTTTTTCTCCCAATACTCCATCATAATTATATTGGAATCACCTTGCTCTCTCATCAATAAATCGTATCTATCGTTTCGGACGGAATTAGTGCTCCTGCTTTTCAGAATGGCCAGTTTTTCGAGCTACGCTACATAAGGTCAATGGAAGCAAATTATCGATTTTGACATTTGACTTTCCTTCCGTATTTCTCTCTTATTTTAATGTTCCATATTGCTTTCACATATAATGACCTCAACTGCTGAATCTTGAGGTTTGGTGTAGTTTAATACTGGATCAAATAAAATATAGCATTATCAGTGCTGCATCAGAGTACACTATAACAATACTACAACACAACAAATAACGAGCTTCAACTGAAAATAAAAATTGAAAACAAAATGTACAAGCTGTGCCTCAGAATCTGTATTTTGTTTAAACATTTAAACTGTATCATAATAACATGTAACCCCTATACATTAGCTTACTCACGGTAAAAGCCAATGTAGACATATTCTGAGGCACAAAACAACAAAATAAGATATGAACTGAAAATAACGTTTGGTTTAAAATTTTAATGTGATGTACTAAATTATTTGCGTAATCTTTGGCACGCTACTATGGCAGTACTATGGCAAATTGCAATAAATACACATATCTTATGGGTATAAGAAATATTTTCATTCATATGTTACAGTCAAACTTTATAGGCAGTCAACATCAATAAAATATTTTCTTTTTTCAAAATCATGCACAACATAAAAATAATTATTCCTTAATGTTATAAAAATACAATATTATTGTTTTACACAATTTTTCTAGCATAATAAACTAGCTCAACTTTACACAAAAAGGTAACTTTACAATCTCACACATACATTGCAAATTCTTGACATATTTACAACGTCAGCATAAAAAATAGGCAATGAAATATAATGTGGAATCAAACAAGCACTATGTGCAAAGAAAAACACGTGTGAATAAATTAATACTAGGCCTGGTTTGTGATTAATACGCTTTCAATTTCACTAAGGTTTTTGTTTACTACTGAAACATGTTCGCCCTCAGTAGATGTGAGAAGGCGTGTTGTTTTGAAAAACAGAAAACAAAAAAAAAAAAAACAATTAGTCCGTCAGATAGATTTCCAAATAATGTTTTTCACGCAAGTAAAAATCAAGATGATACAGCGCGTTGAAAACTCGTGCAACATCACATTCTGATACACTTTTTTTATCGGAAAGTGATCTGTGATGCGTTTTATCTTCGTAAGTGTACAATATTTTTTGGAAATTATCTGACGTTTTTTTTTTTTGTTTAATATATGCTATTGTAATCAAACAAACAAAAAACAAAGGCATGACTACAAGGAATCTTTAGAAAGCGTATGTACCGACAGCAATAAGGCGATAAATAAAGACACTATTCACAAAAACCATGCATTGGCAGTAGCTAGTAGCTCACTAAAACTTACACTTTGGCACACGCACATTCTCTACTTGTCAATTAAAAATAAAATCACTGTTTTGTCATAGGCATGATAAAATAATAGTTCCAAATTCAGCATTGACATAGGAAACAAGCAATTTATCTATATTCTATCATAATTCGTCAGAATTTGTCAGTTTATCGAATATTCAAAAGAACATTTTGTACTTGTATATTTTGTCATTACTACGCAAGCTTTGCCTACTTTATTCAGACATCATCAACGGTCACTGGTGGCAGTGAAGGCCAAATTGAAATATTGCTAATGAAAAGGTATACTTTCAGTATTGACTTTTCCAGAAAGCCTTCCTTTCATATATAATTGAACTAAACTATTAACAATAAAAGCCTAAGCACTCGAGATCACGAACATACTCGTTTATCTTCTATTTACAAAAATATCACAAGTCACTAAGACTTACACGAAACTCAAATGGTACTCGTTCTCCAACTAAGTTCCGACATTTCTTTATTATTATTTAAATATTTTATACTATATACTCTCTCTTTGGGTAAATATAATATTTGGCAGAATGTTTTATTATATTGCAACACTGGACGAATTTTCCGGACTGATCTTAAAATTAATACAAATTAAATAAATTATTATGTCATTTTGCACATAGTGCATCATACAACAGTTGTGTTAATACTAACTTCACGATAAACTTATTTATCTTTTATTATGCCTATTTATCTTTTGACTTAGAATTTCTAAATTAAGCCTTATATCAGGTTCTTTGGAGTTAATTTTCAAAGGAACTCAAGTTTTTTCCCGTTTTAGCACAATAAAAGTGATATTGCCATGTTTAGTTGTAAACATAGAGAACTTATTGAATATTTCATCGTTCTACATAGAAAACGCTCGCGTTCTTCATGGAAAACGTGCTTGGGTATTCACACGCGTGCAGTCATGAATGCTTCTACTAGGGTGTATGCAAAGTAATTTCTAACAACGCGGCAGGGAGACTAAATACTCTAAATTCTGAACAGCACTTTTTATCTTGCAAGGAACAAGGCTAATCAAGCGCCGCAACCCCACTTCTTTCGCAGTGTAAAACCAAAAATAAAAAGTATAAGGTATTTGAGGATTGAAGTCGAACTAAATATTGTCACAGCTGATAACTATTGGCGTAGCAAGCAAAAATGTAGGCGGGAAACGCAAATGAAAGACGCTAGGCCGTGCCCCAGGCAGGCATGAGCGCTAAGCGGTGACGTCATCGCAGTCGAGGGGCTCTCGCTTGGGCCGCACCTGCACGAGCGGCGTGACGCACACGCCGCCGTCCTGCGTCTGCATGGACGAGATCATGGACTGGTACACCGACGCCGACACCGGCACCGTGATCACGCCCGACACCGACACCGGGTACGCTGGAACAGTACAGGACGAATACTTACTCACTGTGCATCGTCATCTGCCTGGCGTTTTCGTCAATTATTTTGGAGTTGGCTTCCAATATAAACAAACTCATATCTGAGTATCAGTAGTTTTGCATGGAGTGACTGCCGGGTTTAAAAATGCCACTTTAGCAGAATCACAAAGCAAATCACGCCAACCGTCACTGTAAAATTTTTCAATCAACCTTAAACCTAATGCGTTAGCGATAAAGATTATATTTGACAGATTGTTGTGTGATTGATATTATGATTTTAATATGACTCTCCTTCAATGGCCATTTTAGGCGCCTTGGTTGCCAGTCCTGATGCTTTCAGGAACTGCATTATATGGGAGTACAGTGGCGGCTCATCCCAAAAAACACCCTAAGTCACGGCGGTTTTTTCCATTAGTCGCCCTCCAGCGAGTGCAGGAGTGCGCCGCCCTCCTGTGGATCTAAGTGTGTGCGTACTATGTCCGTCCTCCCCGGTGAGTATGATCTGCCCGTCGTGGTTGAGCGTGGCCTCGGCGACGGCGTTGAGGTCCACGGACACCGCGCCCTCGCCCTCCAGCGACTGCAGATGTGCGCCGCCCTCGCCGCTGTGGATCTGAGGACAACATAAACAAAATTGTTATCTTAAAGTAGTCATCATCATCTTTGCATCAGCTTACATGGTGATAGAAAATTAATGATGAAGAAAATTTCTTCATTCTTTAAAACTGTCGACATGCGTAGCCTTGCTTTGTGGTTTATACTGCATCTTATCAGACAGATTCAAGTGTGATGCACCTACAATGACCAGTAAGCGCACTGCAGTCTACGTTACCTTGACGACGGGCTCCTATTTATCAAAGGAAGATCCGCGGTGGCGTCACCACAACATAATGAAAATTAGCATGGTACGTACCACTTGTGCCGTGGTGCCGTCGGGCAGCGTGATGATGGGGTTGTTGGGGTCGACCTGGATGAGTGACACGCTGCCGTCCGGGTTGGTGATGGTCTGCAGCACAGCAGGCGCGTACTGCGACATCTGCGGGATGTACGAGATTATATTTTAATTCAGTACCTCATAAACTGTTCCTTTTAAGACGTCAAAAGTCAAAGTCTTTGACCTAGGTATGTTTTGCGTAAAACAAAGAAGTTATTTATTTATTTATTTAAACTTCTCGCAAAAAAAGGTACTAAGGCGAACTTAATGCCTTAGGCAGTCTCTATTAGTCAACCAAGGGTGGTGAAGAGATTAGATGGCAGGCGCTCTCTTTGAGAGGAACAATGCAAAAAAAAATACATACATATATTAATAAAAATATAAAATTATGATAAATATAATGGGTAAATATGAAAGGAAGAATGTACAAAGTCAGAAGAATGAGAAGGACAGAGTAGAAGAAGATTGTTAGAAGAACGCAGAATCATACCGTGTGAAGAGCATAAATATTGGAAGTGAGACAAAAGATAAGAAGGAGGAGTGGAAGAATTGAGAAGGGAGAAATGTGTGGTCAAAGCGAGCAAATTTCTCCTTTGGCGAATAGACATCCATTTGAGCTCAGCCCTATAGGTCGACACATGGTCATATTTTCTGAGGTTGAATATGAACCGGATACAGTTGTTGAGCAGTCTGTCGAGTTTAAAACCGCATTCTAGTCAAAGTAGCATACGTCACCATAGTCGATGACAGGTTGAGCGATTGACTGCTGCGCCGTGAATCGATTCCCGAACGGTGCAAATATTGTATGGCCTACAGATAGTTTTTCCGGGTCTGACTGTTTGTGTATGTGACCTACAGTACAGGTGGCCTAAAAATATATGTAGCAGAATCAGAAAGCACAACACGCTACCAGTCATTGTCATTTTTTTCAATCAACCTTAAACTTAATGCGTAAGCGATAATGATGAAAATGAAATTTGACAGATTGCTGTGTCGTTAAAATTATGATTCTAATATGATTCTGCTAAATTGGCCTTTTTAAATCAGCAGGTATAATTCCCAGAGTGGGCAACGTTTTTATGTTTTTTTAAAATAGAAAGAAAGAATTATATTTTTTTTACTGTGTTGTGTGAGGCTTGTACACATAGCTGCGAATCAGCGCGATGCGAATTTGCAACACGCAGAAAACTGCGACACGAACTGCTGCGTTGCGATCAAGTTCGGCAAGGCGTCTCCCTTCCATGATTCCGGTGACCATTCCATCGAGGACCGTCAACTAAAGTCTGAGCGGAGTAAGCCAACAAGTGTGACGCAACATCGAACGCGTGATGCGAATCAATTCGCAAGTTCTTACGATGCCTCGTGCGAGTTCGTAGATTTTTACGATGCGACGTCGCATCGCAGTTTTTTGTACAGGCCCATTGAAATAGCCTCTACAAGTGGCATTTTCATCTACGGAAATTGGCACTCAAACTTTTGTACATGCATGCAGCATGATGATGATCCCTCATCAAATAGAGAAGTAATCATGTAGCTTTTTAAGGTAGCCTAGCATCTTTAACAGTAGATACTTTATAGTGTTCTTTGTTCATAAATGTGGTTTGATCTCGAAATGCTATAGGAGTGGTTGAAAGTGTCATAATGGCGTACATCGACATCGGCCAGCGTCATCTGGTCGATGCACACTTGCTGCGAGGTGAGCACGGCCTGCTGCTGCGAGCTGCGGCCCGCGCCGCCGCCGCCCGACGACGTGCTGCTGGCCGCCGGCATGCACGCCGAGATCTGTGCCCGAGCCCGGAGCCCGGAGCCCACAGCGGACATATTCGAGATGTTACGGTGTGTTACCGCGAACATGTAGTGTAAGGGATAGTTAGGATATATTATATGAGAGATATTCGAAATGCAACAGTTTGTTACCACGAAAAGTAGCGTAGGGCATATGAAGGAGATATCATATGGGAGATATTCGAGATACAAAGGTGTGTTACCACGAAAAATAGCGTAAGGCATATGAAGGAGATATCATATGGGAGATATTCGAGATACAACGGTGTGTTACCACGAAAAATAGCGTAAGGCATATGAAGGAGATATCATATGGGAGATATTCGAGATACAACGGTGTGTTACCACGAAAAATAGCGTAAGGCATATGAAGGAGATATCATATGGGAGATATTCGAGATACAACGGTGTGTTACCACGAAAAATAGCGTAAGGCATATGAAGGAGATATCATATGGGAGATATTCGAGATACAACGGTGTGTTACCACGAAAAATAGCGTAAGGCATATGAAGGAGATATCATATGGGAAATATTCGAGATACAACGGTGTTACCACGAATATGTACAGGTCGTCGAGATTTTATTGATGAGTGACATAAATATTTGTAGTTTTATAACATTAGTGTAGACAATACATTGCAAATATAAAATTAAAAGGGGTTACCATATCCAGGCAGCATTCCATGTGAGATAGCAATAACAAACAGTAAATATAATTTAGGAACAATTCCAAAAATATTATTAATATTGCTGTAGCAGAAATAGGTACAATTAATTTTCAGGGGGTGTTTATCCACCATTTTATGAATTACAATATCAAGGCAGGTCTATCTACTCAATAATTCATTATTATAGTAATTGTAACTAATGACTACGTTGAAAATGAAATGTTGCGAAAATTCATTTGCTACTTCTATATATTTTTACCTACAATGACACTGGCAATTGTTTTCCTCAAGGACTTTGACTATTTTAAGTGATATTTTGCTTTCATTGACGTGGAATAAAAATGAATTACATAATAATCTAATAATAAGTTTGTAACGTGGGCGTAACTTATTGTGTGACGATCTGAATGTAGCAATGACGCACTTTACGCCTTCAGAGGCCTATCATTAATATTTTATTCCCTTATGGGCGAAATACCTACTACTGCCTACAACTGAAAATATAACGTTTTTACTTTAGCTGGCCACGTGCGTCACTTCGAACGTGATATACCTATTTATTTATATTAGCTTGGTATAAAAATAATTTCGGTACACCTAATAATCATGAAACTGGACATTCTTGCTTAGTTTGACATAATCAAGGACAAGAAGAATTTAAGAAGCTAAATACTAAGTCGGTGTATCAAGTTGAAGTTAATAAAGTAACAAAAATTGGAATAGTCTAGTATCGGACGAAAACGAGGTCGCCAGATCGATTCGCGTGTTCTTAAATTGTACAATCAATTTGACGCACACGATAATGTGTAATATGCATGATTGTTGCGATATAATATGTTTTTATTGTATTGTTTGTATGTTTATTACTTTTAGGAGCAATAAAGTGATTATGGCTGTTATAATATTAACAGCAACACATACTTTAAGAATCTTTACTGATTAGGTACACCAATTAGAACATAAATTATATTTTACTCAATATTCGTGTTCAATGGTTATCAATTATAAATCAGGCGTATGTAAATCTAGCTAGCTATATAAATGAAGGACAAGTACGGCTAGACTTGAGTTTTTGGTATCCTATCCTAGACGCAACTATGATAAATAAAGATGGTAAATCATCAACATTTCAGCTCTGAGCGTAACGGAAGGGAGTGTCAGACTCTTAATGACTAAAAACCCATCCGTGTTTCTCCTAATGCCCTTTGCGTTCCAAAGCCGAGGTGACTCTTTCGAGCAAATTCCGCAACCAGCAGTGCTATTCTGTAACAACATTTTCGTGTCTCGACAGCGGAATCCGAGGTGAGTTTCAAATTCGTACAAATATAAGACCTTATGATGTGTGACATAAAGTTCACTTTGTAAGCTTAGTCACTCAGGTGAAGTCGATATCGAAGTGGTTATTTACAGAATAGACTGGCAGGTAAGTCATAGCCTAGTCTAGCCTAGCTGCCACGTCCACGCGGCGATATTATCACGTCGCTTCGACGAGTGACACTGACAAGCAAAACGTCAACTCGCGGCGATTCACTCGCTCGTGGAGATAGTGCCCTATTAACAAAACTGCACATATAAGTAGAGTTTTCTTACGGGCTGTGTGGGAGGTCCCTTGTCATCGTCTTCGGTGAAAGCGGGCAGCAGATCCTCCCGGCCGTGGTACTTGTAGCAGTTGATCACGATCTGACGCAGCGCGTGCGTCCACGACATCTGCAAGCAGAACACACTCATTAAATACGCCGTTTACTAAATTCCTGATGACTGTTTTAAGATATAAAAAATCTTTATACAGTCAGGTAGGATTATTAAAACTGAAAATTATCACGACTGGAAAAGGCTCAAATTGATTTAATGACGGGCACTTTGAACTGTTAAGAAGTCAGCCAGTCAGAAGATTGAAGTAAATAAAATATTTCAATGCGTAGATCTCTTAGAAGAAGAATGTGTAAGAAACTCCAAGAACTCTTCTTGAAATCATGGGCATAGGGTACTCCAGACCCAGACGGCCATTTTTTCTTCACTTATACGGTATTACCTATTTGTGAGAAGTTAAATTTTCATGCTTCTTGAAAGAAAAAGTGGAAACACAGACATCAATCTCTTCTTCAGTTAGAATACATACTGCAAGGCAAGGTGTGGGTTTAATTTTTCTTTTGGAATTAGCTGCTGTAATAAAATATCAGTCAAATATAAAACCTGACTATGAAAATACTTAATATCAAACCTTCTAAATCAAAACTTGGTCATTATGGCGCTGTGCCTAGGCTTTGTAGGCTAGTAGTATAACACGTTGGCCAAAACCACAAGCTTAGACATCTGCCAGTCTCTGTCTAATTATAAGAAATGTTTAAAGAAAATAATTTGATAACTTCCATAATTTGCATGCCCTAATTTTTATATTCTTCTAAATTTTAATTTTATTTCAGTTGTTACTTGTTTAAATTTCTTGTGCATCCTATGGTCTCTTGTAAGTGAAGGGGTACACCACCTTACAACCCAAATAATGTGCACTATCTATGTGTATACCCTTTGTTGGGGATCCAAAATAAGTAAATAAATATTTGCAAGCCAGTGTGACCACTGTACCTTTTGGTGAGTAAGCTCCCCATTTGATCCAATGGCCTATAAGTGAAAGTCACGAGAACCTGCTGGCTGCGAGAAGCATCACCAATCAATGTGGCGTTGCTTGGCGGAGACAGATCGTTTTCCTAAATGGTGATGTGTGTATGTAAGTATTTCAGGATCGTGTTACCTTTACCTTTTGCTTCTCGTCCTCGGTGCGCGCGTCCATGCGCACGTTGGCCCACGGCAGGTCCTTGGGCCACCACGGCGGCCGCGTGGACTCGCGGCCCCAGCCCGGCTTGCCGCGCACTACGGACATCACCACATCTCTTACTTGTTTCTTGGTACCACCATTTCATATTTATAGGTAATTTTTTTACCACTGATAGGAACGCGTTTGACCACTATATTAACCGATGGTAAGCCACGGGCGTAGCCAGGTTTCAGAATGGGGGCGGGGGGGGGGGGGGGGTTCTAGAAAATTAAACTACTGAAAGTGAATATTCATGAGAGCCAAGCCGTTGAGTCTGTTTTCACTCGTTGTGTTCCGCAAGTAGTTTTAAGTCTCCGTAGGCTTGAAAAAGTCCTTTCTGGTGTAGCAGTGGAAACAGGTATGGTAGCCAATATTAATTGTAACAAGTGTAAATATTTGGATATATTTTACGATCGCATCTATCTAAGCATTTCAAAGCAGATTTTGGAGTAGGGGAGGTGATGGTCAAAACTGCTTTCAACTGCCGAATACTTAAAAATTGCGTCTACAATTTCAGAAATGACTGCAAAATTTGAAGGTAACATACCAGATAATGTCAATATTACTTTACGGTGTTTCGCAAACCTTTCGATTATTATTGTTGAATTGTGTGCTCTTGAAAAGTGATGAATAAATTTATTTTGTAATACGTGCATATATCCGACGCAATATTACAGCGATTCAGGTGCCTTCCAAAGAAACGTGGCATTTGTAGTATACCACCATTTTCTTTGAGCATCAACTTTGCTTCTAGATACAGATGACGGTACTCTTTGGCTGGCTACCCCCGTGTGGTAAGCGATATGGTAAGATGGAGTACGCTTGGGATCCAAAGTATTACGTAAGCACCAATGGGGGGCGGGGTCTTTACTATGCTTATATTTGATAACATGGGGGATGCGGGGGCTTACGTAGTACTTGAACGTCCCCTAGTCCCGTAGCCCGTAGTACTTGCCAAGAAGAAACCTATTTACTCTTGACTAGACTCCCGAAGAGAGGAGCTCAAAAGAATCAACACGATGCGGGAAGCAAAGGACCAGTTTTTGCAAGAGTAACTCTCGGCACACTAGCCGATTTTTTGGTCAAAATCAAATGCGAATTATTATCGCGCTTGTGTATCACTGCAGGACAAATGTCTACCTTACATGTTTTTTGGCCCGTCGCAAACTGAGCCCATTTTTTTTTTGTTCAATCTATATTGTCAACTATTGGGTAAAGGTCTCTTCATAGCCTTCCAATCCTCTTCCAATGTTTAAGTAGGATAAATAAATGATGGTCACGCGACTCACCCATAGAATACTTGAGCATGAGCGGTATGAAGGCGCGCAGCTGCGCCTGCGTCATCTTCTCGACGGGCGTGGGGATGCCGTCGATGATGAGCGGCGGCAGCTCGAACAGCGACGGGTCGTCCTGTGGCGGCGCCGGCGCCTGCGGCCCGCCGCCCAGCCCGAACTGACCAGTTACATACTTCACGCTCATACGGCACAGGACAAGGCACACGCGCATACCACCAGCGCTGCCCCCACAACTTTCTGATCTGGTTAAGGTCCTGATGACTGGTATACTATCTCTTTCTTTAGAGAGGTTTGGCAGAGGAGCGCTCGTGATATGCAGCTACAATTTTATGTGAGACAAACACATACGTTTACGTTTTAGTGATAGCTTGTTAGCTTATTCTATACAACTAAACCAAGTTTTTAATACGTTTGGAGCTGATTTCCATCAAAGCAGGTATACTTAAACGAATTAGTTAAAAATTCGAAGTAGAAACGCAAATGTAATGCTGATTTGGTGGAATTCCGGTTACTTTCTGTAACTAATTCTTTGCAGAGGTAGCTAACGCCATTTGTTGGCCGGCTAATAAGGTAACGTGTATGTCGAAACGTTATTTAGATGATCCAAAATTTTAATCATCCATGCGATTGTTCCTTTTTCAGAGATAATCATTCCAAATTATTTTTTTCATGAGTAAAGTAGGCTTTAAAACAAATAGTAAGTAAATTTATTTAATCAACAAGATTTTTTTTATAATGAATGTCATACAGTTTCCTTACATTTCAGCAGAAGCCAGGTATTGTAAGGAGGGTCTAGCATGATGAATTTGACGCATATTGTTGTGATACAAATTGTCTGTTGCATAAAATTTGACTTAAATACAATGGGATTGTATATTGTTTTAAACTTTCATGGTCACTAAAATTACAATCCCATTAGGATTATTAGCATATCGGGATTGCTACCATGTACCTTTTGCTTTTGCGGTTTATGTTACTCCGTGATCATGGCGCTTGCAACAGTGCCGAAATATCGGAAACTCGCAAATAAAAAGGTACATGGTAGCAATCCCGTTATTAACTATTCTAATGGGATTGTAGTTTTTAATTGAAAACTTCTTTAGCGGCGTTGAGCACTTTTCTTGGAATGGATCGAAAATTCGTCAGACGGATGATTCAAAAATGCAAAACGTTAATGTTCAAGTTTTCACTTCTTCCGGCACTCCCGGAGTGCAACCCGTTTTTTTTTTATATTCATCTAACAGACGCGCGCGGCTTCGCCCGCTCGACAAATTTTATACTAAAACCTTCCTCGACAATCACTCTATCCATTCGTGAAAACAGCATGTTTATCGAGTTTATCGCGAACCGACAGACGTGGCGGAAGGCTTTGTTTTATTATTATATAGTGATAGTGATTTATCGTTACTATACGTCAAAATATTCGTGCTAGGCCCTCAGTTAGCGTCACGTATGTAAGAGCCCAAATTACCTGTTGGGCGAGCGCGTTCTCGAGCTCCTCCATGATCATGCAGCGCAGGTTGCGCACCACGTCCTCCAGCGGCTTGGCGCCGAACACGCGGTACGAGGTGTTGGGCTTGCCCGGGGTGGCCACCAGCACCACCGCCTGCTGGCCCACGCGAGTCGCGAACTCTTCGATGGTTTGCTGTTCAACGGTAACGGTAGGGTTGTTACGTCTTTCATATTTTTTTGGGTTTGTTTAGAAAGGGCCTAAGAAGCACGGAACTTTTTATTTTATGAGGCACCAATGTTCAATATTATTCTTGCTAAATTATGCAAGTTCATCCAAGCAAAATCTCGTGTGCTGCCAGGGTATGGAGCAGATCCTTGGCTTTACACATTGATTTGATGCAGTTTTTGGTTTAATGGAGATCATGCCAGAGACTCCTTTGACTATTCCTAGTTTCGCTAATTTGTATGTCGAAGCAAATCAATCACAGGGCGAAGAATCATAACTTTAAAGAGGTTGACATCACCGCTCGTAGGTACTCGACTCGTCTCCCGTCAACAGCAAAATAACAATTAAAATTTGAAGTTTTAGCACTTATTTGATAAATATCTAAAGAGTGAAGAAAACGTCACTTACCCTGAGTTTCCTAAGTAATCTATTCTGATGTCTCTTCCTCACGGACGGGTTTGTCTCGAACGAGTGCGGCCGTTTGCGTTTTTTCGACGACGCTATAGCAGCAGCCGCGGCCATGCCCACCGGACCTGGTGGTTGAAGACATTTGTACATCTTGGAAGACACGATACAAGCCCCATTAAAAATGCGGAAGGACTTCATCATCTGCCTAGCCATATCCCAACTATATTATGTGTGTCGGCTTCCAGTTGAACCGGATTTAGCTGAATACCAGTATTGTCTGTGGAGTGGTTGCCTACCAGACATCCACAACCCATTCGCTAGCTAACAAGGTAGTTCTTGGCAAGACTGGAGTCAGATTTACTGGCTTCTGACAATCCGTAACAACTGCCAGATGTACAAATGAAAGCCGGGACTAACGGCTTAATGTGCTTTCCGAGTCACGGAGGAAACTCGGTGTGTTAAGATGGTCACTCATCCACAGACCAACCTTGGCAAGCGTTGCTTTACCATGAATATCGACCAGTGCGGCTGTTATTCTTTAGCCATGAGCTCGGACGGACTTGCAAGTCCAATATTATTTAGGCTACCTATGTTTCGTCGCGCCCCGAATTTAATAGATACTTCGATCGACCCCTGACTCAGACAACAAACGTTTACGTCAAGTTAAAACACGCTACCGCGAAATATTAATATGCTCGAAGTCTGAATCACAAAAGGGCGACTGACGCTTAGTAGGTAGGTATCTTCTTCAGTATGGCTTTACTCACGTGGAGTTTATCGACTAGTTTCTGATTTAGCAGAGAGGCAGCCACAAGTAGCCCACGACAAGGTCGCAAAACGTAGGTAATCCGGTCTAAAACCGTACATAACACCGCACCCTGCGTTTCTAATGAAGGCGGTAATTGTTTATAGAATAAGCACCACTATTATCACTGTGATTTATATTGTAACTGTTTCCTTTGTCGGAGATCCAGATAAATACTGCACAACGACAATTGCGAGTCTATGCGTCTCCAGCTTCCGACAGCGGCTTCGCCCCCGTGAAGATAAAAAAATTACAACGAGGAAACATACTCCCGGGATGAAAGTACTATGTGTTCTATTCCAGAAAATGGTCTGCCCGTATGCCAAGTTGCATCCAAATCCATTCAGCCGTTAAGACATGAACAGGTAATAGACAAACAAGCTAGGGTTTAACCAGTTCAGACACCTACATAGGCATTCTTCTATAATTCTAAGCAAGGGATGGGTCCCTATCCATGATACCACGAACAAAACTCACCAGCGGCAGCCAGCTGTTTGGTAACTTCATCGCTCATGGCGTTCTTGATGAGATCGGCGCTGTCGTCGTAGTTGGAGCCGGTCGGCGAGGACGCGCAGTCATCCTCGTCCTCCGAGCCCCCGCTCAGCCCGCAGCCGTCTACTTGTGACATGTCCTGTGAAGTTAATCAACTGTTACTATCTACGAGCATAGTACTGATCTTTCGACATAACCATGACAAAGAGTCGTAGCCAGAGATGAGAGATTTTCTGGGTTGTAGAGGTTAGTTATGCAGTCGCTCTTTGAGAAGAATACTGTTATTTAGATGCATCCCGCCGGACTGGAAGCAAAACTCAACACAGTTGGAAAAAGGTTAAGCAGATAAGTTTAAATTGTGGTATCGAACCATGAAGCGAAAAGTCTCGGAAAAATCCACTAGCTCAATCACTGTCGTTCGAATTGGTCGGAACGGTTGTCTGTTCCGACCAATTTATCGAACGATTGTATTTCTGAATGCATTTTAGAAGACACCAAAACAATTACATGTGTTGTTACATATTGATGCCTCCGAGTTCTGTTTAGCAAATATTTCTCAAAGCGAGCGTACAAATTCGTGGAAATGGGAAATGCTATTTCGCGAACTCGTACTGCATTATACGTCTACATTGTGTTGAAGTTCAGTCGCCAGGCCAGACGTTTGCGTGGGACTGTCTGTTGCAAGTCTCGTCCGTAGGGATTCGAAACTCAACTGAATTAGTTTATCTCTTGTTCGTTTTTTATTGTCATTGGGGAATGTAACAATTATAAAATGGAAATACCATTGAGAATAGTAAATACATACTAGAGAGTAGTCGTGTGGGAAATTAGGATATGCCAGTATTATGGCTAAAGAGTATATAGAGAGGTATTCAAGTTCTAATTTAGCAAGTAGGTATGCATTTAGAGTCGGTTGAACGACTTTCGCTCGGTGTAAAGACATAATCAATACCAGTGAATATGACGTTATTTTGAGCTGTTCTCCCATGCACTTAGGTACGATCACCATAGTACCTCACCTATTTTTCAGAAAAGTTTACACCATACAAAGATCGTAAAAAAACGACAAGTTCACGAAACTCGTGACTTTTTACCTTCAGATAGAAGTGGCAATGCTTGAAGCCATAGGTATTAGAATCGGATTTTAGAAGTAGATAGCCCGCGAGTAGTTGCGACTTGCGACAGCGACTGTGTAATCTTTGCTATCGATTTTCTTACTATACAAACGCTAAATGCGAGCTAACAGACGTTCAAGGACGCTCTACAAGACGAATCAGTTGGTTTGGCCTTCTAACAAATAGAGTTGGTTCACATATTTGGGATATGTGAAGCAACTCTGTCGGTATTGTTATGGGCATGGAATAAGATGACGTGGTAGCCAACTCGCCTTAAATGTTCTGTAGCCAAGCTAAAAAGCAGCTTCACTTGATCCAAATTGTGTTTTTATTATTCTCTTATTTAATATAATACTAAGTTATTATGTCAGCCAGAATCTTACAACAGCTGGGGAAAGTAATGTGAGCCATTGCCTGTTTATGTCCAGTTCGTCTTGCCGTTTTTTTTTCAGATGTCCTTCGAAACGACTTCTGGCTGTTTCAGGGGTTAATATAGTGCTCAAAAACCCAACAGGCATACGGCAGACGTTACGATCTCTCAAATGAAGATTCAGTGGCGCCCAACGTGAAAAGCACCGAGACAATGAAGTTCGAATAGTCTCAGAAAAATAATTCATCAAAAAAATCGTCGCCAATTTCTTACCTCCCCCTCCATATCCATGGACTCGGTGCTCACGGCGGAATTCATGACGTAGTCGGGGTCCTCTTCGTCCTGGCCTCCCAGCTGTCGAACCATTGGATAGTGCGCCTCTGTCGCGGAGTGCTACAGCCACGCAATCGGTGCTCTTCAACTGATGAGCTTTATGACCTGAGTGACAATGTTTTTTATGTTATTTCACTAACTTGATTTCTGACTGTCAGGTTGAGGGTTATAGGTTTTTTTTGGGAATCGAAGCCCAGAAGCTCAAGCTTTTCACGTGCAAAACTTGCATTACATTCAGTCATGATCAATGGGACAGATGCTACCTTAAAATATCAGTGATATTATAGTTGTGCCTTGCCCTTGTAACCAATACAATTTTATCATTAGGTTCCATGATTCATCCTTCCATTTTCGTTACACACTACTTTCCTCATAAGTCAACTTTCCTTAACTTGTAAATATTCATAACTCATTGTTGTTTCAAACTAAAACAGTTATGTACATTACAATTTTATTATTTTTATTTCATTGTTTAACTTTTACGTCTATGCATTGAAATATTTTGTATGAGGGATTGCTTCAGTTTTTTATTATTTAAAATATGGATTGAGTTTTAAAGCATCATCCATTTACTGTCCCACAGCTGGTCAAAGACTACTTCTCATTGATTACCACTCTTGGTCATGAGCTCATGACCAATTGCTTTATCAATTATTTTCTATGTTAAAATCTTGTACTTCAATTAATATTGACTACAACTACAGATTTCTTCAAGATGATTCTCTTTCACTGATATCAAGTGACCAAGATGTATCTGAAAATTTCAGGAGGCAAGTCAAACCCATGTCTATGTAAACGAATATAAAATAAAATATTGAATGACTGAGTTCATATTCAAGAATAAGTTAAATACACCTTTTTATAAATCTTTTTTTCAGGAGAAAAAAAAATCTGTTTCTAGTTGACTTACCTACTTAATACATAAGGGCATGGCCTTGGAAGTGGTAGCTGCCAGTAACAAGATCAATACTTGGCTTGTTTATTTTATAAACATTCATGACTTCTTGTGAGATTTATTTGACATCCAAAATATGGTTTACAGTTTCCAAACTATAACTAGGTACTAGATTGTACAAGTTTTATAACATCAGAATATAAACAGAATTACAAATTAACACCCCTTTTCACTAATCACAGCTTGAGATGCATGATTAAATTATGAACATGAGCCCCAAATATCAAATATTTGTTTTGTGTGAAATGAAATAGAAAATCCTTCAAGGAATAGGATTGTAGTTTCCTTGAAGTAAGTTGCACATTATTCAAATACACCAATATTATGTCGTAGCAAAACTAGATTTAAAACTGATCTCATTTGTCTCATCAGACCATCTATTTCTATTCAATATTCATCTTTGTTAGGTCATATCTACTGTTTAATTAAATATTCCACTATTTTAAGCCTTCCACCAGACTACTACTCAAATATTTAAGCATCCCTATTATCAATGCTCACATAATAGTGCTTTAAACTAGGAAAATCAATAGAGGTCAATGACTCCCCTCCTGACACAAATTTCACATCCCAGTTCTATAAAGCTCAATTAGGAAGCCTCTAATCTGCTTTAATATTTCTTAAGCCAACCCTGACCTTAAGTTTAGCCTAATGTCTGTCTGGACTAAAACTAATTTTAGGTATCTACTTGATAAATCTTTATCGATTTTTGACTTAATATTTTATAAGATTGAACTACTATTCAAATAAAGAATGGCTAGCTGTATTGATTTTGGATTTAACATTGTAGTGGTAAGACCTCAGGAAAATGTCGCCGATTACTAATACAATTTTGAGAAAGGAGTCTGAAGAATCAGATTAGAATTCTCTTATTAGAAATTACTAGCTTGGCACAAGTTTGTGAAGGAAAACTGCTCTTTCGCCTACATTAAGCGCAAACTTTGTTTGGCGACCCCAAATATACTCAGATATTATAGCGGAATCCAAAATGTTGGACTATTCTATTGTGTAGCCACCTAGACGAGAAAAATCAATACTCGAGCTTCCCACATCCCCCGAATATCTAACTAGACAAACTATCATAGAAGTCCCGGATAATCAGAATACAAGTCTAAATTATGATTTCAGGAATACATCCTCATTTTCAGGTGCATAATTTTAACTGCAACTTACAATTTTCTGCCTTTTACGCGCGAATAAATGCAGTCGCATACACCAATGTCGCATTTTGTTTGATGTTTTGTTTATACGGTGCATGGTGCCCCGCGACGGGTCAGTTTCGAAGACGCATGACATGACGCAAGCTCTTTGCGGCGGCGTAAAGGATAAGCCAAAATGAATGGCCATCATGAAGGGGAGCCGCGCGTTCGAGCAGGCTCAGACAGAATGGTGAAACTACGGCTGCGTACGCACCTGCGTGATTTGAAGCACATTTTGCAATCCAATTAGAAGTCTTGCGAACTTGCTGTGATGTAACCCGTCCAAAACAACACTTTTTAAGACATTTGCACTCGGCCAGACACTGAATTCACAAAATTTACGGAGTGCACGAGAGTCCCCGAAAAATTCGAGTCCTCCATTAGTATCGATCGGTAAGCGCGGTATGTGGACCGTATAAACTTCGTATCTAGGGGTCGCCATTTTGTACGAGTCTGCGCGGTGTGGTTTTTCGCATGGAAAGGGAAATCGCCCCTCTGCCTGAGGGGGGAATGGATTCATAGCTTTGTAAGTAAATAAAAGCTTATTTTGTGAAACATACTCACCGATTTTGGCTGCCAAATATTGCTATTTATTTTTTCAGACGTTCTTAGTTGTTAGATGTTCAGGAAAAATCCCTAGTTTATTTTAGAAATTGATCATTTCACGTCATACTGTAGTGCCATCTAGTGAGTTTTTCAGCAACTGTTTTTGACGTTTCACGATTGTAAACAAGCTTTGTGAATAATTCGCATGTTGATTTTGTTATTTTCATAATATTTGAAGATTGCGTAACATATTTCCACACCGTTCTAAAAAAGAAGGTGAGTTGTTCTATTTCTTGTGATAAATATCTAAAGTTTTGATGTTTGAGGTTACCTGACGTTATACTTACCTACCGTGACTGATAAAAAAACTAAAATAAAAGTTAGTTGAAAAACTACTTGGTAAGTAATTCAGTTAAAAAATCGAAGTTTGACCCTATATATAATACGCTTTCTTGCGGTTTACTTTTGTCATGAAGTCAGCTGTGCCACAGAGTACATTATAATCTGTGTTCAAATTAATACTGGTAGGTAAACAAACAACAAATTAATAATAAGTAGATATTTCCATTTTTTGATAATTAACCTACATCGTTTCCCTCTCCTGGGCCAAAGTCTCTCTTACCCCTCTCTGTTCCAAACTTTTTTCAGTTATCTGTTTTCTGGTCACCTCTTTCTTGCAGAACTAATCACTATTCATTATAAATAAATAGCAGTAGCCCTTTGAATGTGTATTAGTTTTAATTTTCTAATAAACAAACCTCTGTGGTCCTCTTTCAAACTCATCTGCAGAATCTAAAATAGCGGCCAATTTGTGGTAGTTACTCTTGTTGACTCTAAGCATAAATGTGGATGGATGGAGAGAGAGGGGAAGGCCAAAGAAAAGATGGATGGATTGTGTGAGGAGCGATATGAAAGACAAGGGAGTTAGTGTGTGGAGAAAAAACTTGTTGCGCCTACCCCAAGTAACATGGGATAAGGACAGGAAGATAATGACTCTTGTTGACCCTAAGTGGGTAGAAAAATGTGAAAATGCATACTTACCCATTGCTTATTAAAAAATTTTTTGCCTTCTATATTTTTTTGGGAACTGGGTAAAACTCAGTTTTGGCATAGAAAGTTAACTTTATCAGCTTATCTTCAGCAGGTCGAAAAAGGCCACTCTAGCAGAATCAGAAAGCACATTAAACTATCTGAAACTGTCAAATTTTTCCAGTTGGCTTTGAACCTAATGCTTTAGCTATAAAGATGAAAATGAAATTTAACAGATTGTTGTATGATAAGTATAAATCAGGCTGGTTTCCGCAACTCCACGACTAGGCGCGTATTTTGCGTGCAGCCAGTATGTTTAATATTATATAGATCCTAATAATGATTCTATTAAAGTGGTGTTGCAAATAGCACTACTGTGGGTCTAAAGACCCACAGTAGTGCTATTTTGTACAAATCTTGCCATGTAAACTTAAGCGAAGAGGGCAAGCAAATTGTAGCAGTAAAACAGCGGGTCTTAAAAGGCCAATTTAGCGGAATCAGAAACCATATCATGTTACCCGTCACTGTCAAATTTTCCCAATCAACCTTGAACCTAGTACCTACTGCGTTAGTGATGAAGATGAAATTGATATTTGAAAGATTATTATGATTCTAATAGTGGCCTTTTTAAACCCATAGTTCACATCACAATCATTTCATCTAATTTGTCACATCCTGGCAGATTCAATGGCAAGGTTAATCATTTGTGTTAAAACTTTCAAAATAAGGAAGGGTAATTATTAATCTGTAATTTTATTGTATTAGTTCTTATAAATGAAAATAGTAGCTGTAAAGAAGACAGTCATCTCCAACCCTAAATAAATTAGGATAAGCATTACAGCTCAAGAAAAAAAAATGTTCAAAGAATAATCTAACATTTAATATTATTTCATAATACTAAATCTAAATACATAAACTAGGTGGCGTAGAACTTAAGATCTAAATGACTAATTTATCAATGTTACAACATATTTATATTTTATTTCTTATAAAATTAAAGAAATCACATCAGTATTAAGTAGTTTCGTCAACTGTTTGTTCTTGTTTCATCGTGGCCTTTTGTATTCGCCAGACTCTTCTGATGATCCTGCAAAAAAAAAAAACAAAAATAATGGTTAAACTTCCAGGCCCTGTCATAATACCAGCGCTGTGGCAGGCCCTGTCATAATACCAGTGTAAATAAATAAATATCACAATTTATTTATTTAAATATCACAGCATACGCTGAGACAGCGACCTTTTTGACCTCGCACATATTAGTATTAGTATTTCAGGATGTAGCTTAACTGTGTCAACTTATTTTTATAACAGTTAGTTTTACTTATTTTACTTTTATGTGTATTGTGCGAGTCCTGAATAAACATTTTTCTTTCTTTTTTTCATTATGTACCATGTAGGGCTAGGACTGCACGGACATTAGGCCAGTCAGTAAATCATTCAATTTTTCCAGCCAGCAAAGTTATTAGCAAGTACTAACAAGACATGTAAACTTTCAAAGATCACCAGCATCCCCTTCACCCTGTCTTAAACACAGGAGCACCCGCAACACGTCACGTCGGCTCGTGGCACGTGTAAGGTTCGGTATACTTTCGCCCCGTCACATGTTAACGTTACACGGACCTATGCCACACCGCACGTGTGCGGCCCGGAGCAGGACTCGCCCCGACACGTGTACCTACGTACCTGTGGACCTATGGCACCAGCGTCCCCTCCAGCCTGCCTCGCACACGCACGCGCCCGCCACACAGCGGCCGTGCCGGCACGTGTGCGGCCCGGAGCAAGACTCGCCCCGACACGTGCAGTCGCCCACTCGGCGCCCCACCTCGCAGTGGTTGCCGCCCAGCCCGACCGGACAGCGGCACTTGTTCACGCCTTTACAACGGCCGCCGTTTAGGCAGGGGATCACGCATTTTGCTGGAAAAATAATACATAGTGTTTAATATATGCCCAAGCGTAAAACCGTACCCTAGCTCGAGCCTCGAGTATTCCTCGGGGCTTTAGCTTGAATGGTTCACGTATATGTTTTCAGTTTGGGGGTTCAATCAGGGAATAATTCTTATTCCATGACACTGACCTTGGAAGACAATGGGCACTGAAACCAGCGACTACATTAACTTTAGTAAAAGTTACTTACAAAATTCACAGCGCAATCCATAATACCCCTTAGGACATTCACAAGTGTCCTTCTGTATACATTTGCCTCCATTCAAACATTTCTGTGCACAAATACCTGTAACAAAGAATCTCTTGATAAAACAAAAATTTTAATGATTTCAGGAGTTGCGCAAGATGCTGCGAACACCGTTGCTGCAACAGATACGCTGCGCACACAGCACAGTGTCTTCGAGTAGCAGGCCGTATTGGAAGAAGAATCCTCATGTGAGAAAGCAAATACTTTGCATGCTTCGATACAAGAATATCGTTTCCTGCTACCACCTTATTTGCTTTGTGTAAATCATCTTGACATTGCAAATTTCCAAACTGCCCCGCAGGATGCGCTTTAGAGCAAGTATATTCATGATACCTATCAATTACTAAAACTGACGGATTTGTGGCCGGCACGGCACAGTATTTTTTGTAAAAAGTTTTATTAAACTGAACTGAATAAGCTAGGAAAGACTGAAATCACACATTTTCCTGTTGCTGAATCCTGTAACTACACTACTGCTAAAGTAACATTATTAGCTATACACCACTATCATGGTCAACGTCAGATAAAGCAAAAACGGTTATTGCCCTTTCCATAATAGATAAGAATCTCTAAGCATCTAATACGAATCTGCTAAACTGGCCTTTTTATACCCGCTGGACAATACATTATGAATAGTTTTTCATTGTTAGAAATGTAAAGGATCACGATAGATGTCGATTCTTTATTTCTGTTTTCGGGATTAAGAATGTTAGTTAATGTGCGTGGGTCTGTGATTAACTGGCGTCGACTATATCATATTACCGCATTCTATTCCAAGACATCGAAATTTCCATTCCAGCTAGACTCCATAATCCGAGTAGACCATGCCGGCGAGCTGGGCGCAGACCGCATCTACGCGGGTCAGATGGCCGTGCTAGGCCGCACCAAGGAGGGCCCGCTCATCCAGCATATGTGGGACCAGGAGAAGAAGCATCGCGCCAAGTTCGAGGAGCTCATCAACGAGTACCGGGTCAGACCGACAGCGTTGACACCGATATGGAACGTGGCTGGATTTGTTTTGGGTGCTGGTGAGTGTACATCCCTTTCTAGAAGTATTGTAATAGGGCCAGGAGACCAGGAAGGCACCAGGGATAGAAGCATCGCGCCAAATTTGAGGAGCTGATTAGCGAGTACTAGTTCAGACCAACAGCATTTACGCCGATATGGATGGAATGTGGCTGGATTCGTGAGTGTAGATCCCTGTCAAGAAAAATAGTAATAGGGCCTGAAGATCAGGGCCCATTTACGCCGATATGGAACGTGGCTGGATTTGAGTCGGACGCCGGTGAGTGTATATCCCATTCATGAAGTATTGTAATAGGTCCAGGAGACCAGGAGTAGAAGAACAGCGCCATGTTTGAGGAGCTCATTAACGAATACCGGGTTAGACCATGTGGTGCATAGTATAGCACCACATTTTGAGAGCATAAAGTTTGAGAAGCTCATCACCAGCCTGTATGGTACAAACTAAAACAAATTGATATTTAAAATTAACTTTCCACTAGTTACTTTTCGCATTTGTAATTGTAGCACACAATATTATATTTCTTGCTGCCCAGACGTTTTCTATCCGTGTTCTTGTTTTCGAGTCGATGGTCAACACCGTAGATCGTTTGGGCCCAGGTGGCTACGTTAGTGGCATTATCGGTAACATTCATCAAATTCTCAAAGTACAGGTGCTTGTGCTTGGGGCTTGGCTCATGTTCGGAACAGGGTTTTTTTAAGTACCATATTTTCGACCCAGAAAATATGAATCCTTTCTATGCATGTGGCGGAGATGAGAATGTTGAGATGGATGTGTGGAGTAACGATAATGGATAAAGTGAGAAATCACTACATTAGAGGTACTTTAAAAGTGACGGAAAAGTTAAAAGGGAATCGCTTGTCTTGGTATGGTCATGTGAAGAGGAGGAAGGAAACACATTTAACTAAAAGAGTAATGAACATAAATGTGGATGGATGGAGAGGGAGAGGAAGGCCAAAGAAAAGATGGATGGATTGTGTGAGGAGCGATATGAAAGAAATGGGAGTTAGTGACAGTTTGACGGCTGATAGGGCAGAGTGGAAGAAAAAAACTTGTTGTGCCGACCCCAAGTAACATGGGGTTAATATTAATCCTATCCTTTCATAATTTCAGGCTCAGCTCTCCTCGGCAAAGAAGCAGCAATGGCGTGCACAGTAGCCGTAGAAACCGTCATAGTAGACCACTACAACGACCAACTCCGAGTGCTGATGGAGGACCCTAACATCGACAAGGAGATCTTAGAGACCATAACGAACTTCAGAAATGAGGAGCAGGAACATCATGACACGGGCATAGACCACGGAGCGGAGCAGGCGCCATTCTATAAAGCTATGACTGAAGTTATTAAGGCTGGCTGTAAAGTTGCTATCGCAATATCGAAGAAGGTTTAGATACTAGAGGATTTAGCAGAAGAGTTATGAAGTTATGGCTCTTAATGGCGACTTCTACTGTTGGAATATTAATTGTGTTAACATCTTCAAATAGTGCACGTGAGTACTAACATTAAATAAATTAATGTTAAATGTTACTCACAAATATTAGTTTTTGTATATTAAAGGATACAGAAGTATTTAAATGTGTGCTCAGAGTCTAAACTGCTAATTAGTTAAGAATTTTAGAGTCTATATATAGATATGTTAAACCAATCATGGCTTACTAGTTCAAACAAACTCAGTCACAATAGTAAAGTTATTTAAACTTATAAAATGTACAGAATATAAAATGGCATAAAATTAGAATAAAACAAATCAGAGTATCGAATATTTTTTCCCCTCTATACCAGAGTCGAAAGGAAGGGTTATTATGTAAAACTTATCGTGTTAAACTTCATTGCTGTCCGTACTTACATCAACGACATGGTTCTAGAAAGTGAGTCCCCCTATTAGATGGACTTTTTACAAAGTAGATCATCTACTGCATAATTTCTATTATGTAAACCAGAGCATTATAAATATGTGTTTATGTAGCATTTATTAAAACATCTACTGTAATAGATATAACGACCACATAAGTATTATTTCCTTACCCGTTTTTATAGTTACCGACAATACTGACCAAATACCGCAATGGAGTCCAGTTGGACTAATTTATTACGCTCTACCAATGTACATACCTTTATTTTTGTTAAACGAATAAATTGTGTATCAAATACAGTTAGCGTTTTTTAGTAAACTAATCAACTCTTTTAATATTAACAACTGGTGGAGTTTTTGAGCTTATTTCGGGAGTTTAACAACACAACACTATAATATATATAAATCTATATATAAAAAACTGAATCCCTACTTCCCCTGGTTATCGCATCACGTGTCTGTGAATGGCTGGGCCGATTTCGCATTTTTTTGTGTTTGTTACTGTCAGGAGAAGGTTCCTAGGAAATAAATTTTTAGTCAATTGAAAAACGAGCCAAGAGGATCATCGGTGATGATAAGCTCGTCGAATCGAAGCTCCAAAGTCTTGAGCATCATCGCCGAGTTGCTGGCCTGTCGGTTTTCTATCGGTTACATTTTGGGGAGTGTGCGACGGAATTGCATAACTTAATTCCGCCAAGCCCGTTCCACCATCGGACCACAAGACGTACGGCGATGTGCCACCGGTACATGGTAGACATCCCACCTATACGCACAAAACGTTTTGGGAATACATTCATTGTGCGTACAGCTAAGGAGTGGAATTCCTTGCCTGAGTCTGTGTTTCCTGATAGCTACAACCTGGGAGTCTTCTAAAAAAAAACTATTCACTCTTGACTTAAAAGTCAAGAGTGAATAGGTTACTTCTAGGCAAGCGTGCTCCACCTTAGACCGCATCATCGCTTAACATCAGGTGAGATAGCGGTCAAACGTACGCCTATAATAATTAAAAAAAAAAAAAAAGAAAGTTGCAGTTGACGGGAGCGAAGCCGCGGGGTATAGTTGGTAACAATTATATTAGATTATTATTAAAACTAATCGATCGGATTAGGGCTTTCACAAAAGGGCAGGTCATACAGGACTAAACTTAGCTGATTCGGAGCTCTAACCCTGATATCTAGTAAAGAAACAGTAAAAGTATTTCAACTTGTGTAGGACGGTTTTATGTGGTGACACAGTCGATGTATCGTTTAGGACATGACAGTTTGTCTCACATTTTAAAGGTAACCTACGAAAGATAGACCCACCTCCTTCGCAGTTGCGTCCCTGGTAGCCAGGCGGACAGGAACACACGCCGGGCGCGGTACAGTTCCCTCCGTTCATGCACTGCGGGTAACACAGCGCAGTCCTGCAGTCTTGTCCCATGTACCGCTCGGGACATTGTCTATTTACTTGAAGACTCATGTATAAGAGAATAGACCCACCTCCTTCGCAGTTGCGTCCCTGGTAGCCAGGCGGACAGGAACACACGCCGGGCGCGGTACAGTTCCCTCCGTTCATGCACTGCGGGTAACACAGCGCAGTCCTGCAGTCTTGTCCCATGTACCGCTCGGGACATTGTCTATTTACTTGAAGACTCATGTATAAGAGAATAGACCCACCTCCTTCGCAGTTGCGTCCCTGGTAGCCAGGCGGACAGGAACACACGCCGGGCGCGGTACAGTTCCCTCCGTTCATGCACTGCGGGTAACACAGCGCAGTCCTGCAGTCTTGTCCCATGTACCGCTCGGGACATTGTCTATTTACTTGAAGACTCATGTATAAGAGAATAGACCCACCTCCTTCGCAGTTGCGTCCCTGGTAGCCAGGCGGACAGGAACACACGCCGGGCGCGGTACAGTTCCCTCCGTTCATGCACTGCGGGTAACACAGCGCAGTCCTGCAGTCTTGTCCCATGTACCGCTCGGGACATTGTCTATTTACTTGAAGACTCATGTATAAGAGAATAGACCCACCTCCTTCGCAGTTGCGTCCCTGGTAGCCAGGCGGACAGGAACACACGCCGGGCGCGGTACAGTTCCCTCCGTTCATGCACTGCGGGTAACACAGCGCAGTCCTGCAGTCTTGTCCCATGTACCGCTCGGGACATTGTCTATTTACTTGAAGACTCATGTATAAGAGAATAGACCCACCTCCTTCGCAGTTGCGTCCCTGGTAGCCAGGCGGACAGGAACACACGCCGGGCGCGGTACAGTTCCCTCCGTTCATGCACTGCGGGTAACACAGCGCAGTCCTGCAGTCTTGTCCCATGTACCGCTCGGGACATTGTCTATTTACTTGAAGACTCATGTATAAGAGAATAGACCCACCTCCTTCGCAGTTGCGTCCCTGGTAGCCAGGCGGACAGGAACACACGCCGGGCGCGGTACAGTTCCCTCCGTTCATGCACTGCGGGTAACACAGCGCAGTCCTGCAGTCTTGTCCCATGTACCGCTCGGGACATTGTCTATTTACTTGAAGAGATCATGTATAAGAGAATAGACCCACCTCCTTCGCAGTTGCGTCCCTGGTAGCCAGGCGGACAGGAACACACGCCGGGCGCGGTACAGTTCCCTCCGTTCATGCACTGCGGGTAACACAGCGCAGTCCTGCAGTCTTGTCCCATGTACCCCTCAGGACATTGACATATTTTCTCATTATTGCACCATCCCTGGTTCGCACATTTTTTGTCGCATTCTGGGTCTGGACCTGTAGGTTTTGGGTAGAATGATTATGCTACTGTAACTTGTAAGTAGATTAAAAAAATACATAATAATTTATGGAATAGTTGAAAATGATTGTGTAATTAAAAAGTTAAACTAAGCCCTAGGCAGAATATGTAGAGTTCCCGTTCACACATTCCATTTTATTTAGTCAATGGTTATTCTGCTTCTTTGCTTTTTAATTAATATCTTTTTCACAGTGGGGTAGATTAGTGAAAAATCTAATTAGGTAGTCCGTCATATAGATTTCCAAAGAATATTGGAAACGTATATTTTGCTTTACCAAATAAATAAAAATTTACGAAGATAAAAACGCATCGAAGGGGGCTTTGACGTCAGTATTCGGTAAAAAGTGTACCGAAATTTGACGTCACTCACGTTTTCAACGCTGTATCGTCTGAATTTTTGTTTACGTGAAAGAATAAAATAATACGTACTGTCCAATGGTTTTTTGGAAATCTGTCTGACGAATTAATTAGATTTTTTTAGTCATCTAAACTATTTATTATGTGCGTTAGAAGATTTGATTAAGCCAAGTCTTTGCTGATTCCGAGTACCCGACATTAAAATGTAATGTGTAAGGGACTACTCACACTTATTCAGCTCCATTCGCGTTCCGCTGAACGATATTGGTCACACTTTTACAGTTACGCTTCTATCAGCCGCGTACAGCGTCGTAAGAATGAGAAGGCGGCAGCGGCAGAACAGCGCTGAACTCTATCTATAGCACTCGCACGATAAACACATTTGTCCTCATTTTATACTTGTTTGCCGCTAAAGCTGAATAGACGCGGAGAGCTGAATGAATGCGTACGCGTCTCCATACAAAATCGTTGTTTTCTATGAGCATAAGCTGAATAAGTGTGTAAATATGAATGAACGGCAACAGATCTAATGCATACAATGAGAATAATTGATGATGCACAGTTTGGCTATAAATTATTTATTAAATTGAATAGAATAGAATAGAATACTCTTTATTATGTAGACCATAATATAAGTTACAGAAAAAATAGATGAAGAAAACATAACATAGGGTGAAACTTGGCGGCCTTATCGCTAAGAGACCAAGAGCTAAGCTAAATTAGTTCCAAGGTTGCGGAATTTGTTTGAAAGAGTCACCCTGGAACAACAAAGGGCATTTGGAAGAACAGGGATGGGTTTTAATCAGTAATAGTTTGACACTTCCTTCCGCTCTGCCAAGATCTAGACGATGCCTTACGGCCAAAAAAGGATAAGTGACATTTTTTTTGTAAAAGTCTCGAAATCGAAAAGCCGATTCAAATTATTTATAAGTCAATTTCGCAAAAAAAATGTCGCGTATTTCTTTTTGGCCGTAAGGCAAGGCATAAGGCAAGAGGATTCATTTGACTGACTAACATAGATCAGCTCTAGGTCTGCAACCGACTTAAATATACGTATTAGTGAAAAAGCAAGCATATGATACGAACCTAAAAAACGCAAATGCCGTGAGCAGAGGCACCGTAATCAGCCAGCCAGCGACTCGGATCCCGGAAAACAACGCATTCGGTTAATACAGCCTGGCGTAGCGCAGGCTTCGCGCAGACAACACATGAGCTTACATTAGTACTGATGAGTATGAGTATGTAGGAGGCGACAGTACAGCGATTAAACAAAAAAAATCTTTAAAATATATATATATGTCACATACCCAAGTAACACAGTCTTGTAGGTTTAAAGCAAATCTGTCTATTGACAGTCTCTTCATGGTTAATCTTTAGATAGGGGCTTTCTAAAGATGGTTTCAATAAAGAAAATGTATTCTTATAGAGTTTTTTTCTCAACCTCGATTGTTTTTAGAGCATTTGTTCTATAGCACACTTATTTTAAGTACGTTTATAGGTATATAAAAAGTTTTAAGATAAAATGCTCTACAAATAGTCAATAATGCCTAAAGGTACCTAACTTGAAGTAATTTTATAGATAAGATGATATATTTTAAGATAAAATATTCTATTTTAGCTATTGGTACTCTTATCTTTGTTTATAAAGAGACTTAAGTCTCGATAAAATCGTTTAATACTTAGATACATTTAGTTTGTCTAAAAAAATGATAGTCAAAACGTGTTTTTAGTGGTTTTTTTCCTAAAAATGGCTTCATTAAGTGCATTTGTGTTACATATTTAAATTGGATGATTTTATGCAATGGAGACAGTGAAAAAAATTAAAAGGTCTGGTGGCTTTCGTCGAAAAATCGACAAATATTTAAAAAGGAAGAAAAGTGAAGAAGAGTTGCAAAGTAATTCAGATTCAGAATCGAAACTTTCTAGTAACTTTCTCCAAAACGCGGGAAATTGTTCTACGATAGACGATAAAGATAAGACAGAAGATGAAGATACGAGTACAACTGAATTTGCAGACTGCCCTACAACATCACAAAATTATGTTAGTGAGCAGTCCGATTCGGATGAAAACAACACAAATGACGACGACGAAAGTCGATCCAATTGCCTCAAAAGGGATCTGCGCCAGTGGTCAGCAACTCATGCTATAACTCATATAGCCTTGAAGGACTTATTTCAAATAATCAATAATTTTCAACCCGATACTCTACCAAAGGATCCGAGAACATTGTTGCAGAGTCCAAGAACGATTGAAATAAAAAAAATCGGTAATGGCGAATACTGGCATCACGGGCTGAAGAATAATCTCACAAGATATTTTCAAAATTTGACAGAGAACAAAATACTGACAATCGATGTTAACATTGATGGACTACCTACGTATAGAAGCTCGAAAGTGGAATTCTGGCCCATTTTGATAAAAATTATTGAAATGCCATCAATCCCTGTATTGGTGGTTGGTATATATTGCGGAGTAGGCAAACCCTCAGACGTTAATGAATTTTTAATGTCATTTGTTACTGAGGCTTTGGAAATAACTAAAGAGCCAATTAAAATTAACAATTCTCAGCTATCTATAAAAATCAGAGCCTTCATTTGCGATTCTCCTGCCCGAGCATTAATAAAAGGTAAGTTTTTTTTTAAATATTTACTCACTAACATAAAATTTTATTTAGCTAAATTGTTGCTAGTAACTACTTATAGGAATGGATCTAACTCATAAAATCATACATCATCATAATTAGGTACGTCATGTACCTACTTACTTATTATAAAAAAATTGTGATTTGATTTATTTGAACTATCGACTATCCTTAAACTGTCTACTCTACTGTTATTCTTGTAGAAAAAGGCGTTTTAAATAAATAACTGGACTACCTATTAAGTAAAATACGATCATGGTCCGCTAATGTGATCTTTGAAACGGTTTTATTTAAGATAATTTTTATTTCAGGTATTGCAAACTTCAACAGTCAAAACGGGTGTCCAAAATGCACAACAATTGGTGAATATTCGTACGTGTCGCACTGTAACATTTTTCCCAGACACAATTGTCCCCAAAGAACCGATGACGGATTTAGGAATAAAGAATACGGATCGCATCATAAAGTAGATAGCGCCTTGTTAAAATTACCAATAGATATGGTCTTAGATTTTCCCGTTTCGGATTCCCTACATCTCATTGATCTTGGCATTATGAAGAGATGTTTATTAGGCTGGCGGGACGGTTCTTTCAGTGGTTACAAAACTAAATGGCGGGCTGCTGATATTATGAGCATAACATATTGGTTGCAGCAATGCAAGTTACCTGCAGAAATACACCGAGCTGTAAGAGGCCTTGACACTGTTGCTTTTTGGAAAGCTTCAGAGTTTAGAACTTTCTTATATTACCTCGGTATAGTAGTATTACAAAAACATTTGCAGCCTGATGCATACGATCACTTTCTTGTCCTGTTTTGTGCTGTAACTATTTGTTCTTCAGAATCGTACGGACATTTATTAAGTATAGCTCAAGAGTTATTTGATACTTACATTGAATACTACAGAGACATTTATGGAGAAGCACATATGACAAGCAATGTGCACAATTTATGCCATGTTGTAGAGGAAGTGAGAAGATTTGGTGTTTTATCTTCTTTTAATGCATATCCTTTTGAAAATACTCTACATCATATCAAGAGACTGCTAAGAACAGGACATAAACCATTACAACAGGCTGCAAAAAGGATAATTGAAAAAACTTGTATGGAAATTGATACTCACGGAACCTCTTTCAATATTCCAAGACCCAGAAAAAAACTAAAAACATACGATAACTTTGATTATTCTTTATTAAACTTAGAGGTAATTAACAAAACAATTATTTTGTTTCATGATGGTATTGATTTGCAAAATTTTTCTTTAATCAATAATGCCTCAGATTGTTGGTTTTTCACTGAAAATAACGATATAGTGAAATTGAGATGTGTAGTTGCTCACAATAATAACTATTACTTGTTGGGAATAGCTCTAAAAAATAAAAAACCTTTTTTTGAAAGACCGATGTTATCGACACATTTGTATATTTTCTTGAGTGACTTACAGTATGTAGATAACTCCTTACTTTATAATATCAACGAAATTAAATGTAAATTAGTATCTTTTAGCTATGACTTAAACAAATCAGTCTTCATACCTTTGACTCATACAATTAAATAATATTATTTTTATCAAAAATAAAGTAGTTACTGATTTTTTTTTGTTTTATTTTACCTACAAGAAGAAAGAATCATAGAAAAAAAGTAGCTACAAGCTTACTGTGCGTGATTTTGTACAGATATGTTTACAGGAATCATTTCCTGAACCTTCTCACATCGAGAGGTAGGTAATTTATATTAAAATATCAAACATATTGATTTGAACTATTGTAAAACTAATTTAGCTTAATAATTATCAAATAACTTACAAATAAGTAACAACATACTAAGATAAAAGTATTCAATAATTGAAACAAAACGCTTACAAAGTAAACCTGCTAAAACAACTTCTCGCAAGGAACATACACCAAAGTATGCTATTATATACTTTACCACCGTCATATGAAGAAAGGCCATAACTATTTTGGAGAGTAGGTACATAAAAAAATAAACACGTTTAGTCACTTTAATCATGACATGTTCAAATGTAGTTATCGCCTTTCTACTTAAGATGGCACTTACTTAAAAGCATCACCACAAATGACGTTTTTAATATTCTAAAACATTCTCAAAAAAAAAAACAAACAAACATTATTTACGACGAAAAAAAACGAATTACCTTTAGATTTTAAGTGGTAAATCCAGAGGTCATTCGTTTTTTTTATAGCAACTGCCTATTTTCCATTAAATTACCATTTGTTCTATGGAACAAAAACAAATTGAGAAAACATTTTCCCTATTTGTACAATAGAACTACATACTAGCTTTTGCTTCTGTTTTTATTTGTCTGTGAATGCACAGAACTAAATGGGAATCGCTTTTCCCAAATCTTCCATGATGAGATATATAAGACGTGAATGAAAAATCCGTTAAAATTTCTGTCGGTGAGTAACCATCTAATCATCAATGTCACAAGACAAGTGGTAGCAAATCAATCTCGAGTGGCCAGTCCACATATCAACTTCAAGAAGTTTATGTACTTAGTTTGTTCTATGGAACAATTTGACACAAAAACGTGACAAACTGTTCTATAGTAGGTACAAATAGGGACAATATTTTCTCAATTTGTTCTATTACGTCATGTTCCATAGAACAAATGAGACCTACCCCCTATTCTTCGTTGTGGACACAGATAAGTTCTACACTGACACTTTTAGAGCTGCTCTCTTTCTTCACCTACTTGGTCTTCGCTTCGATGTCCATGTTCTCCTTCGTTTGCTGCTTGTTTCCTTTCTTCATTAATGTTCTCTGGTTGTTCTTCAATTGCTACTTGTTCTCTTTCTTCATTAAGGTTCTCTTGTTGTTCGTCGTTTACTGCTTGTTCTCTTTCTCCATTATTATTTTCTTGCGGAGATCCTGGTACTGTATTTTGAAGGGAGGGTGCAGAAGTAATTTTTTTGGCCCTATGTTTTGTAGCTGACATTATTTTTGGGTTTATTCTCTGCTTTGCGTTCTTAATTATAGTTTTTAAAAATTTATCGCAGTCTCGCTCTGCAAAATCTTTGTCTGCTTTCCTTACCAAACTCAAAAAACATTTTCTAGTGTTATAGAAATACTTCAGAGGTATCTTATCATTTTTGCGAGAAGTTCCAGTCCATGAACACAACAGAAGCAGATCCCTAGTGAAAAAGTAATCAATTAATTTGTAGCAACAATCCAGTCCTTTTGCTTTTCCCGATGTACCACAAATAAAAACCATAGCAGACAATATTGCCGAAAAATTCTGTTCGTTTTTCAAAAGTTCTTCAAGACCTTCAAGCTCTTGGCGGCTATTCACAGGTTTAATGATAGGACTTACATTAGAAACAGTATCATTTGATGGTATAGCTTTTGATGATAAGTTCATCACATGGGCTAATAACGTGTCAACTGTTGCTTGAAGTTCAGCAAGTTGTCGTTTAACTGCCTTTTGTTCTTCGAATATTTTAATCAGCATATCGTTAGGGATGACAACATTATTTTGCTGGTTTGATGGTAAAGCATTTGTGTTATTCGAAGAAGCTGCGGTGCCCACAGGAAAGGCTAGCTGACTTGGCACAGTGATTAATATTGGTTCATTAGTATATGTACCGACTTGAGGGTCAAAAGTGGCTGGTGTAACACTATCTAAAGAACCGGAAGTAGCTGGTGAAATATAATTTGCAACAGGCGTAACAGCAGAGGATATTCTAGGCCCGCACTGGGATTCAGCTATAGACATTAGACATGAGGTCGTTCCAGTGGGTGACTGAGTGCGAGTTACTTGGACAGAGTCATTATTGATTATCATACTTTGAACAGAAGTCTTAAAAGCTGAATATGGATAGGAACTAGCTGAGGATAGCTTGGGTGATTCATTTCTCCGTTCAAGCTGTAACAAAAACAAATGTTTTATGATCTTCATGTAAGTATCTATTTGAGTAATTATGTAGGTTATCCAAATAAAAAAGTAGTCGTACTAAATAAGCTCAGCTGTTTTTTCGGAAAAGTAATAGTAGTAGTTGTAATGTAATTAGTTATGTAGGAACAATCAAACATTTTGAACGAAAGTTCAAATATAAAATATTGTCACAAAACTACTACATACATCTCCCCTCAAAATACCTACAAAATTACACCTAGCTACTTACCTACCTACGTATATTGTGGCACCTTATCAAAGAATTAACTGTAACGTATATTCATAAAAATACAAGTGTAGGAATTGTATCAATTTATTAAAAAAAATACTTGTAAATATATAAAAAAAAAAAAAACATACAGCCGAATTGATAACCTCCTCCTTTTTGGGAAGTCGGTTAAAAAGAAAAGGGTCACACCTAAATGTCAGTAGGGCGGTACCTATCGGTATTAGGTATGTATATTAAAGGAAAAAAGAGTATTTTAGGTATAGGTACTTACATAATTATTATTCAAAGCAGCTATTTGATCATTCAAGTCCACTGCAGCTAAAACATGAGTGCCTCTTTTGTTTCTTGGTCTTGGAGTCGGCGCTGGACTGTCGTACTCATTTTCTGTGTCAGAAATCTGTTCCATGCGTTCCAATTCAGCATTTGCTTCTCCTAGAGAATGCATTATCCTCTTAGTTCTACAGCGCATTGTTTTCCAATCAGGTCCTGGTATAGAGTATTCGTTGTGGATCAATTTTGTTTCATTAATTTTTCTAGGCCAAAACAGTACTCCGTCTTTTTCCCAATCATTTGGAACAACTGTTAATACACTTCGATTATTTTCTTGAGTCTGTACAATTTTGAAAGGCATTTTAATCAATTGTAGTAGCCTGTGAACAATAATTTAGGAATTAAGAAGATAGTTACCATGTAGGTATATATAAATAAATTTTAGGTTAAGTAAGTTTAAGTTATTAACAAAATGGTTTGTATATATATCTACCTATCCTTTAATACCTATCGTTCGCTCTATCAAACAACTATCAGAGTTCTTGTTTGTAAATGGCGGCACTACTACCGGGCAGCAGTGTATGGTAGAGCACCTTAATAGGTTCACTGTCCGCACTGTCCGCAAAGCAGACACAATAGTAAAACAATCAGCGCAGACCACATGTGGTATGTTGGACTGTGAACCGGTTAAGTAGAAGTTTGTAGAGTACATGCATACCTATTCTAATAGGTTCTGAAGGTAGTTTTTACGAAATATGATACAATAAATATTAACAACTTTACCTAATGGTGGTCAGGAGTCCATAGCACAGGGTATCCTAGTTTGGATTCTTGACTCCCACAAACCTTTGTACCGTGAATTTATTTTGTAATCCTAAATATTGTAAGCTGTACTTTGTGGAAGAAATAATAAATCTTATCTAAAAATCTTATATTATCTTATTCACTAATGAATAAAATTTCGTAGTTATAAAAATACCTTTGAAAAGTTTAGTAGTTTTAAATTAGGTACCTATTCGTAACCATACATCTACAAGTATACGAAATTCTCCACAAGGTTCAATATAGGTACCTACTAAGATTCGTTTTATAACATTTTGATTATATAGGTACCTGATGTCATGCAGCAGCTCGAGCACCTTTGTTAACTATTTAGATATCAATGCGACTATTTACTATGACCGACAACGCGCGAGCGGTCCGTCCGCTCCTAATGCACCGATACGAGTGATACGTAAACAAACAGCACGTCAAAACTGCGACCGGGCGGCCGCGTGGACCAATGACTATAAAGCCTCTTTGGCGCGGACGCATAGTACCTACAACCGAACATGTCAAAACATGCGTTACTCATCTATTACTCGGTCAAATTACGAGCTTTGTACACAAATCTGCGAATATGCACATTACAAATTAAATACAGGACCTACGAATACGCAGCTACGTTATGTTAACATTGTGCGTCTTTGGCACCACCGCCGGCGTATACTTATACATACATACCTACCTACCTACTATTATACCTACTATTATTCACATTGTCTATAAATAAAACAGATAGGTATATCTTTTACTTACCCTCTTGAATTTATTAATTAAATTGCTCTGCTACTGCATAAGTTCTTCCGTTCACAACACATCAAATTAACTGTTCACTGATGAACGTCTAGAAATACTGTGAGAAGATAAAAAGGTATACAGAGATGACAGTTACTAGGTAATCTTAAACCACTCATAAATCTGTTTATTCTTTCACTAGACAGTTTAGTATGTAGCAAGTGAAATTATTCTTGTCTAGAGCTAGAGCCATACTACAGAAAATTCTCTAGAGTGTTTGTTCTATAAAATTCGTTTTTCTAGTAAATTTTATCTTGACGCCATTTTTATTGCCTATTTTTGTTTCAAATGATTTTTGTTACATTTATTGATACTTATTTTTTATGTTTTTATCATTAAATTATGTCTTATTAAACATTTAATGTTTTAAATGACTACATTTTAAATAAAATGAGTATTTTGAACAGTAAAACGTATTTAAAAAAAAAAACTTATAATAAATAATATTCATATTTGGTTAAAAAAAATATTAAATCTTACATTTACAGTGGGCGCTCTTATTTTAAGAGGATTTTACATAATATTCGACGATAGAATTTCAATCGCATATAGATTTGCTTGTTTACCCATTATTAACTAGCTAAAAAAGTAATGTAAGAAATAAGAAATTTGTTACGCCATGATGCAATACAATAATAAGTTTAAGTAAATCTTGTAAGTTCTGCGCCATTATGTGTCGTTGTCCATTACAAATCAAATGTAACTTAAAGTTGTTAGTCTTGAGTTAATTTGGGTTTAAAAACTTGAAGAGTAAAGACTTCTATAAAGGTCTCAACTTTATCTATAAACTATCTACTAGTAAACACAAACAGTTTAGTGAGACACTAGAAAAGTCTCTACAGACAATTTCAAAATATACAACTCTTATCTCTATCTATTCGTGTTTTCTTAACTCATTCTTATGAGAAAGGATAAGATTGTGCCCACTTTTACTAAACTGTGTCTATAAGTGTTCTTGTATATTACTTAGAGATATTTTACTCTTAAGGTAGACAGTACAATTACATTCTATTAGATGTCTAATAGTCCGTTTTTAGACGCGATTGTGTTACTTGGGATGTCACCGGACATTGACAGACTCCGTAACATTGTAATAAATCTTGATTAGATAATGATTTCTCGATTTATTATGAAAAAAAAATCGTTTTGTCTATACTAATATTATAAAGAGGTAACATTTTGTAAGTTTGTATGTAGGGGGTCATCTCAGGAACTACGGGTCCGATTTGAAAAATTCTTTCAGTGTTAGATAGCCCATTTATCGAGGAAGGTTATAGGCTATATATCATCACGCTAAGACAAATAGGAGCGGAGCATTAATGGAAAATGTGACGCAAACGAAGTTGCGCGGGTCAGCTAGTTTATAATATATCCCATACGATCAAAAAATTGTTTGCAATTTTACGCGATATTACATATTTTTATTTTTTATACTAGCTTTGGTAGGGTCCCGGACTGTCGTCCGACCCTGGGACTTTCTATTGCGAGAACTCATGATCAACCGGTCTATTCTGTTGACATCTCACTTAGGTGGCGTGAACGACAATTTGAGCTGTCATGCCATCTTGTTTGTATGGTTTAACAGCTCCGAATTACGTTCCAGGAGGTTTAAACACCACTCTGGGAGGGATACGAGGGTTATGTTTTACATGTTATTCTTTTTTTTTAAATAATAATTGTCGAATGTGAAACAAGGACTTATTCGAAGTATAGCAGCGTAGGTTAGTAGAATAAAAACTTTGTTTCTTTCCAAATTTAATTTTGTATCAGAAACATGACCCACACACACACGGTCACATTTGATTTACTCTGAGTAAGACTATTATTTAATCTTAATTACAACCGAACTAAAGAAACCCACAACTGTTTCCTCTAAAGTCTAAAATATCGTTTGTTTTAGCATAAAACTCAAATAATTCATAATAAAATCGAATACAAAACTCTAATAAAACTGTCAATCGCTGTATTGTTCCAACCGTACATACGGCCACAAACACTGAGTGACGTATTATGTTGCGGACGGTACATAATGGGTTGTGGTACAGCGGCCGCTCGTACCAACCACCCATAAATGTATTATTAGTAGCGTAAGCATAACAATATGAGCTGGAAATAGATGAAATGCAATGTTTAGTGTTTCGGTTCTGGTACTCAAGTTCGCATCGTTTTTTTCGAACACTAAGCATGAGAAATTGAATTAATAAGCTGAGGGACTCTAATAGAACTTTTGCAGTGTTCGTATAGAAGAAGTAATTGTAAGTTATTTTTAAATCAAAGTATAAGCGTAACGCCTGTGTTTTTGGAGTTGTTAATTTAAAAAAAAAATAAACTGGATTAATTGATTAGTTTCATACAAAAACGTGCGTTGATACAAGGCAGCTACAAAATCACAGGCGTGTAAGTGTTAAAAATGCGTTGGCGATACAATACCTGTCCTTTCTAAATACACACCTCTCTGTGCGCATTCCTTCTTTAGGTTTAACCTTAAGGGGGTGCCTTTAAGCGGCAATCCACGCCCGTTTTTTAACACTAGCCCTATTTCAAATGTGGCCACACCGCTGTTATTGCCCACGCAAGGCAGAATTATACTGAACTCTGTGGAATAAAGGAGATGGTTATTTATTTTTGGACACAATATTTACCTATTTGAAGGCCGGATTGTGGTGTAGCTAAAGAGGTAAACTGTACATTTCCTGACCAATTTATTTGTGACCGACACAAATATTAGTATGACGTTATGACATGACCGGTCGTTGGTGACTATTCTGCTAATGTTATATTGTATCGTGTCAGCGTTCACGAACATAACTCACATACACAGACAGCCAGACCCGGAACAACTATCTGTAGGCCATACAAATATTTGGTCCGTGCGGGAATCGAACCCGCGACACGCAGCGCAGCAGTCATTCGCTCAACCACTGCGCCAACTGTGTCGTCCGAATATTTGCGTATAAGTCAATGAGAAAATCATCACAATTTTCTATTTATACCGATGCTTTTGAATTTGTGTGGTGCCTGTATGATATAATATAATCTTAACAGACAGATGTGTTGCTGGGGAGTTTGTTGTTCCACTTCATCTTCCCAACCAAAACACTACGAAATGATGACGGGCGTTTGTGGGGGTAGGCTTTTTTGTAAAACTGCGGTCCAAAAAAGTGTTGGCTCTCAGTCTTATTCAATAAATGTCTTCTGATTTTGATTGGTGTAATGAATAAAAAAAATACCTTTAGATGTTTTAGGAACCCGTCCTCTCGTCTTAATCGACAGCACAGGCGGCTTCAGTATCGTCAGGTCTGATGACGTCAGGATATCGAAGTCGTAGTAGTATCGCTTCTTCGACTTCCACGTGAAGTTCACGTAGCCGACTTCCGACGGTATGACGGGCAGTTTGTTGGAGAAGTTCGGGTCTAACACGTATGGGGACACGTGACCATTTATTATTGCAAATACTTGCATTGATATACCTGGAAAAGAGGTAATTTGATTGGTTAGTTACGTGAGTTACATCCTAACTAATAAAATGAGAAAGTGAGTTTGTTTGTTACTCTTTCACGCCTAAATAGCTGAACCAATTTTGATGAATTTTGAAAAATGTAGATAGGTTCTAGGCGCGAGCGAAGCCGCGGGGAAAAGCCAGTAAATAATAATACCTAGCCTAGATAGTAGTGACTGATGATGATTTCATAGGTAGGTATAAATCTAAAAGGGAAAAACTAATCTTTAGGAATGTTGTTTGTTCAAATTATTTGGAATTTTCTATTACTCACGTGATCTTATTTACCTATAGGTACATTACCTGGTAAAAATAATAAAATATATTTCAATAAGGAAACTTTTAGTAAAGGGACTTATTACATCGCAACTTCATTTAGACTTTTAATAAATTACTTACACGCTTGAAACACGTGGACATTTCAGCAATAATTTTACAAAGTACATAGGTACCATCCTAATTCCGCCGTTTTCCCGAGCGAATAGAGGTCTGTCTCCTAGACAAATGACACACTTTTTCATGTCGCTTTCGATCTTTTGAAGAATTGGATGCTAAGGCTACAGGACTATGTAACTCACCGCTAAACATCCTGACTTGTCGCTCGTCGATCCACAGCGACAGGTCGGAGTGGTGCCGCCCCTCGGGGTCCTTGTAGTCGCGGCGACCGGCGCCGAGTGCCAGCGACATGTTAGTGATATACACTCACCGCTAAACATCCTGACTTGTCGCTCGTCGATCCACAGCGACAGGTCGGAGTGGTGCCGCCCCTCGGGGTCCTTGTAGTCGCGGCGACCGGCGCCGAGTGCCAGCGACATGTTAGTGATATACACTCACCGCTAAACATCCTGACTTGTCGCTCGTCGATCCACAGCGACAGGTCGGAGTGGTGCCGCCCCTCGGGGTCCTTGTAGTCGCGGCGACCGGCGCCGAGTGCCAGCGACATGTTAGTGATATACACTCACCGCTAAACATCCTGACTTGTCGCTCGTCGATCCACAGCGACAGGTCGGAGTGGTGCCGCCCCTCGGGGTCCTTGTAGTCGCGGCGACCGGCGCCGAGTGCCAGCGACATGTTAGTGATATACACTCACCGCTAAACATCCTGACTTGTCGCTCGTCGATCCACAGCGACAGGTCGGAGTGGTGCCGCCCCTCGGGGTCCTTGTAGTCGCGGCGACCGGCGCCGAGTGCCAGCGACATGGCTAGCGCTAGCCCGGCACACAGTCGGGCGCCCATCGAAGCCGATCGCCACATGCTGGGGAGGTAATGCTGGACTTTTAGGTGTGGCAGAAGTTGGCTAAGCTGACTTTATATGTAGAAGAGAGATTTATCTGCCGTTTAGGTATGTGTGTTGTAAGCTGTTCTCACCACAGATTCTGACACTGCTGCGCGTCAAAGTGTTTCTGAGATTAGTTTTCTTAGGGCGTTGTTAAGTATAGCACCGATAACTGATGCTACCCAAACATAAAAGAGACTGTCACTTCTACTACGGGATTCAGGCGTTTTATGCACGATTGTGTAAATAAAAATATGTCGTGAAATAATAATTGGAAATTCCGTTGGGAATTCGGCTATGCTAATTTTCGTATAGTGACTATGTTAGCGATTGTTGGATGTTTACCTCTTTTGCTTCTATTCTAAAGTAAACAATTACATTAGAACTGATACCTCAAAAACTAAACTGAGATATCTCGGACGTTTACGCATCTTCAAAATCTAATACTGATAGGTTGTTAACCCTACATCCATTTTAATATCATTTAAAGGTCCAAATCTTGATTTACTCTTACTTCAATACAATAAAACAAAAACTAAGCAAGTTATCGTATTTCATCATCTCGATTAAAACTCAATAAAAAAACCGAGTCGTAAACTCTGGATGATTCCGGTTCCAACGTTAAAACCGAATCGTTCCCGAGTGCCCAATTAACAGTCCGACGGCTATCACCTAAAATATGTCATAATTCCATTAAAAGCGGTCCAACGCGGAGCAATAATAAGCGTGTAAGTGCCGTATAATTTGTTTGTCGACCGTACAAAACCCTCTCCTCGGCTACAAAAAAAAACGAAATTATCACAGTTAACATAATTGATTGAGACCGTTTGGGACGTGCTCCTACAATGGTATTATCGTGAGAAACGCCCGTCGAAAGTAAAAAAAGCTACAACTTCATTAAATATCCCCTGTCAAAAAGTAATGTCTACTAGTTTTTTTAACTCGCTCCCGGTGTCAAATTATACGTACAAAAGGTGTTAACAAAAAAGAAGAGTCCAATAGCTCTAGGAGTAGGGGTGCGCAACCATTTTGTCTACGTAATGTTCGAATCGTGGTGCTATTAAACTTTGAAGAGCTGCTCAAAAAGTTCGTCATTGTGATGTTAGTTTAAACTAAAGCTCTACTGATTGAACTAGGCGAAGAGCTAATCTAGACTTTAAATTTCATCAGATATTGTCTACACTTAGTTGCTGTCTTTAAAGTTTTAGGGCCAGTTTCACCGGTTACGGATAAAGTGTCGGTTAGCCTATTAGGAACTTATCTGGCAGATGAACTAAAACTTTTGGTTTCACAGGTGTCGGATAGCGATATCTGGCAGATTTATTAAGTATTTGAGTATTATAAAGTATTATAGTATTATAAGTGTCGGTTAGTTATCCATCACATAACTAACCGACACTTTATCCGTAACCGGTGAAACTGGCCCTTCTCGCTCAGTTACAATTAAGGTGGAGCTTCCACCTTAAGTAAGCTATTGTTTAGGGCACCTACAAAGGGACTGACATTCACAGTTGTGCCAAAATTCTTTAAATAAAAAAAGACAAAAAAAATCTAGACTCTTGAAGATCATACCGTCTAAAAAACATGCCTTTGTCAATCATTGGAACCTATAAAATTTTATAGTCACAGTAGCTGACCCGTGCAACGTCGTCTGCGTAACATTTTTCATCACTGCTCCGCTCCTATTGGTCTTAGCGTGATGATAATTATATAGCTTATAGCCTTCCTCGATAAATAGGCTATCTAACACTGAAATAATTTTTCAAATCGGACCAATAGTTCCTGAGATTAGCGCGTTCAACCAAACAAACAAACAAACTCTTCTGCTTTATAATATTAGTATAGATTACTGCTAGGTATTGGTACAGACGCCAGCACATCAAGCTATAACAATATGACAAATTTATTCAATAGATTTTCAACTTTATAACTGAAGACGTAAGGTTCAAGGTTGATTGGGAAAATTTGTCAGTTTCGGGTAGCTTGATGTTCTGGCGACTGCACACTAATAGAGCTAGCACTCAATCATTGACAGATAACATTCCGGGGAACTATTTATTGCCTTAGGATACTATCAAGGTTAAGAATAGGCTCAAAAGATAAAGATACCTTTATAAAGAACACGCTTAGTAACTTACTCCGTTCGCATTGAAAAGGTTAATTAACTGTTAATGTTACTTACATACCACATAGTCCATACGTTTCTGCTTACTGTTAAAGATGCTCATTGTCAAGTGACAGGATAACAAGTAACCACATGATAATGCAATAAAATTCACAACTTTCTTTAAAACTGTAGAAATCTGTTTTGCATAAATATAAATTTTATCTGTATCTTTAAAACTAGCTGACCCGCGCAACTTCGTCTGCGTCACATTTTCCATTAATGCTCCGTTTCTATTTGTTTTAGCTTGACAATATATAGCCTATAGCTTTCCTCGATAAATGGGCTATCTAACACTGAAAGAATTTTTCAAATGGGACCAGCAGTTCCTGAGATTAGGGCGTTCAAACAAACAAACTCTTCAGCTTTATAATATTAGTATAGATGAGTCAGAATCTGACTCTAGTCTTGTCAAGACTCGTGTTACCCAGTTTTAGTAGGTTGTGTAAAATACTGGTATTCAGCTGAATCTGGTTTGACTGGGAGCCGACCCCAATATAGTTTTTTATATATGAAGGGTTTGTTCTTGACTCTAGTCTTGGTCAGAGTTGACAGAGACAAAGTCTACGATGGATCGAGCTTACCCAGAAGGAGCCTGTTTACTCTAACTTTGAAGAGATTAGGGTTGTAAGCGTTCGGAAACACAGACGCAGGCAGAGAGTTCCACTCCTTTGCTGTGCGCATTATAAAAGACGGTTAGAAACGCATAGTGCGAATTGGTGGAATAGCAACAAGATAGGGATGGTAAGTTGCAGTGCGTCTGGATGTCCGATGGTAGAAGGGAGAACAGGCTAGGCAGATGACGAATAAAATTAAATCAGCATGGATACTTTATCAATATCAGAACAAAGTAATAAATAAATGAATTTTACTTGTGAGTATGATGACACTCGGTTTAAAATGTTTATTAGGGAAGGGGCGTTGTTAACCCTGCAACATCAAATCTCATGACTAACGCGGGTCATTCAGTGACCTATTGTGACTTTAGCTAAAGTCGGTTCCAGATAAACGTGCAATAAAGTACATTGACCTTACCCTAATATCTCTTCGTAGATACTAGAACAATAAATTAAGAACTGATTTTCATTATTAGAAAACGTAAAGGATTACGATAGAAGTCGATTCAGGACAGCTTTATGTCATTATTTCTGATTTTGATCTTAAGAAAGTCAATAAATGTATGTGGGTCAATGTACTTTATTGCACGTTTATTTGGAACCGACTTTAGATATTTTTTTTATCACCCCATTTAATAGTAGGTACAAAGTTTACCAAACAATTTAACAAGTACCTTGTTCTAGAAAAAATGCGTATTTAGGTACATACACAAAATATTAAATAGAGCATCTTTATCGTAAGGTCAAGTAATGTTTACAAACTGTAAATAAAAAAATCTAATATTTCGGGCGCCATTTATCTAAATGTGTTGTAACGAAATTACAGTATTTATTTGCGTGATAACCGCAAATTAGCGCGGCCAGTACCTTAGATAAACATATTATTTACGAGTATATCAATAATTAAACTTAATTGATTTTATTTACACCCTGCAGCATGGCTTGCCACGTGTTAGCATGATGCAGGTCAGTTATCCGACGCAGTTCATCATCTGATACTTAGATGAAAGGTAGCTAATCATCTGTTATCTGCAGAAAGTACGACACAGACACTGTCCCTATGTTTTTAATATTGCCCACCTACGATTATAGTGGATATCTTGTTTCGGACTTTCAAGAGTATTGGTGCAAAGTTTTAAAAACTGACCAAATGCTAGTCGGCCTCTCATACGAAGGGTTCCGTAACATAAATCGAAAAAAAAACACGTTTCTTTAAATGGGAGCTTTTTTAACCGACTTCCCAAAAATGAGGAGGTTATCAATTCGGTTGTATGTTTTTTTTTATGTTTGTTACCTCATAACTCCGACAATTATGAACCGTTTTGAAAAAATCTTGTTTTATCTGAAAGGATATACTTGCAGATTGGTCCCATTTAAATTTTATGAAAATCGGTTACGAACTTTGGATTTTAGGGCTCGTACACAAAACTGCGATGCGACGTCGCATCGCAAAAATGTGCGAGCTCCCTCTAGGTTAATGTGCGACCTCCCTCTTTTCTGCGTTGCGAATTCGCATCGCATCGCAGTTTTGTGTACGAGCCCTTAAATCGAAATAGCTGGAATTCGTCTACTTAGATGATAGTTTTATGTCATCCAATAATCAAAATTGCGTATTTTGCTTTTCTGCGATTTTGCAGAGGTGTTGTTAGGTAGTGTTTTTTTTTTGGAAGTCGGTTGTATTATTTTGTAAAAAGTTTTTTAGTTTTTTGGAAGTCGGCTGTATTTTTTTGTAAAAAGTTTTTTTATTTTTAGAACGGAACCCTTCGTTGCGAGTCCGACTTGGCCGTTTTTTAATTTTTAAGTAAATTAACTTTTAAAGTCGATACCAATTTCTGAAAAACACTAGGCATTTTTGGATGTTCATATTTATAATGTAAATAAGTACCTAACATAGATATAATACATAGATAAGTTTTTCATATTTCTATGGTAACTACCAATATTTTATTGTATTTTTTTAACCGACCGAAAACTTGCATCCCGGTAAGCCGATCTAGTATTGCTCTAAACATAAAAAATAATATTCTGGGTACCTGTGTTTCTCACGCTAATACAGGTATAACAGTAAACTTAACAACGTACCTAGTTAACTTTTGCAAAGCAGACGAACTACAAATATTAGCCTAACTTGACATACTGGATGCATGTCTGTGCATAAAGAACACAGTCATTAACATTACTGCCTACCGTTATTTGAAAATCATATTGTATGAACTAGCGTTTACCCTCGACTTCGTACGCTCGTATCCCGTTTTCCCGTAACTGTAGCAATTTCGGGATATCCCCTCTGGGAAATCATAAAATGACTCTTCCCGCTCTGGGTGAAACTCAAAGTCTTAAATTCTCGAACATTTTATTTCAATTAAACCATTTACAGGCACTTTTGAATTGGTCAATGGAATCAAGGTCGGTCGGTCCAAAAAGATAAAGCTATTTGCACGTTCCAAAGCGTAGATCTCTATGGAGAAGAACGTGCAAGAAACTCCATGGACACTCTTGTGAAGCAGAAGGGAGTGTCAGACTCTTACTGACTAATCCATCCGTGTTCCTCCTAATACCCTTTGAGTTTCAGGGCCGCGGTGACTCTTTCGAACAAATTCCGCAACCTGTTACGGTTCCCTACACTCCCCAAGGAACGAATTACCTCTACATGCCAAATATCAGCTTTCTACGACCAGTAGTTTCGGCTGTGCGTTGTCTGTCAGTCACCTGTTAGCTACGGGAGAATCAATTTATGTCACCAGAAAATGACTAAACCCTGTACAATTGTAAAATTTCGCGTGAAATTGCAAACTTTTTTTTCTAAATAAGACTCGGATATATTGGAAACACTGGAAAGCACTAGCTGACCTGCGCAACTTCGTCTGCGTCACATTTTCCATTATTGCTCCGCTCCTATTTGTCTTAGGTTCTATTGAATACCATAAACCTATAGCCTATAACCTTCCTCGATAAATGGGCTATCTAACACTGAAAGAATTTTTCAAATCGGTCCAGTAGTTTCGGAGCCTATTCAATTCAAACAAACAAATCTTTTCTCTTTATAATATTAGTGTACAGATGTAGGTAGACAAAACGATTTTTTCATAAAATTTTCTAATCAATATTTATTACAATTTTACGGAGTCTACCGTTTTCCGGTGACATATTTAAAAAACTCTTCTGTAGCCGAGTCTGTCGTTCGCGACTTCAGTGTTGGTCCCACAGCAAAAGCGGTTCATAATGATGACTACACTGGATCCAGTCGAGACCCTTAGTAATTGCGTTTATTTTGTTACACATTGTATGTACCTAAAAGCTGTCATCATATTAATGAAACACATTCTGGGTAACACCTTACCGCAAACCGGCGAATAGGTGTACCTTTTGCGGTGTACCATATAATAAGCAGGTTTATTATTAACTCAAACTGGGAATTTATCATTGGCTCGAGTGACTAACAAATTGTCGGTCATGTAGGTCATTTAAGACCATTTTAATAACCGAGAGCGTGTATGTACGCTTGTGAATGGACCATTAGTGTCAAGATTTTAATTTATTGATTAACGTAACTACAAGTTAGTGTTATTGTTCCTCGTTATCTCGACTCGGTGATGGCTAGCGCTAAGTGAAATGTATGAGTTGCTAGATTTTTATTGAATACCATAAACCAGTTGAATCCTATTAATATCGTGTATGACCCCCAAAATACAGGTCCAGGCCTAGTTTGGGGGTTAGGATCAGATTTGTGGCAATAGGTACATTCGTGTGCTATGTTTTTATGACTGGCTTGTAACATATATTTCTAAGTGTAAAATAAATATGTTTATTTAAAAAAATGTAAATGTAACAGGCTGTATGTGTGTTAATCAATATCGCCGAAATCGCTGACTGAATATGATTGAAAGTTAGGACATGGATAGACAATGTCTCGAGTTAGAGAATGAGATTTTTGCCCCGGTAATGTACGTTCCCTTTACATACTTTAACACGGGTGAAGCCGCTGGTAGAAGCTAGTTTTATGAAGTTAATCGATTAATTTGTCACTGCCTAAGGAGGTTCAAATAGACTAGAGTCAAGAGCAAACCCATCCCATATAAATATGTAAAAAATATAATTATATACTCAAATAAATTGTAATCGATGACGTTGATTTAAAATTGGAGCTAATTAAATTCAGCCTGGGTCCTCAATCTGGTGTAAAAATAACGCCAAAGGGTAACATGTTAGTTCCGACGGACAGTTTCAGCGAGAGAGACGGGTGCATCCTGTGATAAGGCGTGCGAATGACCGTGGATGTTCGCGAAACACCCGAATGTAGTGTTCAAAACTGAGTTCTTTTTTTGCACAATTTTATCTTCTAAAAATTGTGACCTGTCCTCGTCCTAATTTGAGTATACCTACCGTTTATCCATGAAGTCTTTTCTTTAATTAAAATAATAAATTGAAGCAATAACACGTTTTACGAAATGACTGTGTTCGAAAATAGTTACATTAGTCACAGACTGTCTCTATGGGGAATTTTAGTATACTTATAATAAATAATTTGTCCCTAAGAAGATGATTTAATTATTTTTGCTTGCCAGAACTTTTTTATGAGGACATTTCTTTGATTGTGACGCAGATACAGATAGTTTTAAATATTTTTCTGTTACTTTCGGCCAGTTTAGTTTAGGCTAATCTGATGCAGGGGTCTAGCAGTTTCTATATAATATAAAATTTATATCAAAAGTTTCATGTGTCCTGCTCTCGACTGACCGAGGACAAAAACTTATTCCTAACACGAAACCATGCCTTTACGGTGCGAAAAAAAGCAAACCGCCGATCTCATTAATAACATGAAGTGGTATAATAAAAGAGTGTTGCCCAAAGATAGGGCACCTCTGGCGCACTTGTTAAGCTAACCAGAGGCAGTGCTGACCGGGCCATTCGATACGATACCCGTCCAGGGAACAGGTAACAGCGTAAAAAGTAAAAAAATAAAGTCCGGCTGTCGGTCCGCGGCCGCCCCGTCCGGCCAAGGAGTAAGGCGGACTGCTCATGGTGCGACTGGCAAGTCGCTTCGATGAAACGCATCGAATTGTCTTACGACTAAAGCGAAAGGTGCAAAGGGTTGATGTAAATCTATAGATTTTGTTGACAAAACATTTATATGAGAAAGTTAGAAGAGTACAGAGGCAATCTTGTAAGTTTTGGGAAATCTAATTTGTATTACGTCCGCTGACGCCCACTGATTTGATGTGTTAATTTTTAATGTAAACCGGTATATTAAATTGTGATGATGATAGTCAAGACAACAAAATTGGTTCTGCAAACAAATATGCGGTGATATTGTAAAGAAGTCCGAAGTTTCCTTAGTTGTGACCATGAATGTGTGTTATTTTGGATGTTAGATACTTTCTAAATCCGTAGTTGGAATTTAGAACCACCAGGCGCTGGGTTCGATTTGTTATGGTTAATATTTGAGGACATAGTCTATAGATTGTCAGTTATGATATAGGTTTTGTCTTGGATCTAGATCATGCAATTAAGATCATCAGTAAAAGCTCCGCCATCTGGGAGCAATTAATCGTCTTAACTACATAACGATTTAAACATCGTTAAGTCCGAACCGAGTTAATGCAAAAAGACTGAAGGATATAAATTGCATGCAGTTGTCGAGTAAATGGCAGCACTATTGAAAACGTGTAACTATCCATTTCATTTAACGATTAGAACGTTGTCCGGTATATAGATCATGAAGCCGGTTTTAATCTCACAAATTACTCTCGACTAGTAGCTCGTCCAGAGGCAGCCTTAGCTGGGCTCACGGTGCACCGTGCATATGCAGTAGTGTACTCCTAACATATGATCCCATAGTTAGGGCTCTATTAATAACACCCCGTGATGTTTACATTTGCCAGATAGCAATGTTTACTTTTTTATGCTTTCTTTAATCTCCTGTTTTTTCAACGCGCCTTTTTAAAAATGTTCGGGAGTTGATTCTTTAGTAAACACATGATTAATCTCGTCTCAAATTAAATTAACTTACCAATTAGAAATACAGTAATCAGTCAACATTAGTACATATGTGGGTAATTAATAAAGACGATCGCCACTCGAATTCCGAATCGATTAAACAATTAAGTTTTAAGTGGGATCAACGATCTTTTATTTACCGACCGCTGTCATCCTGGCTGGATTTCGCGATATGATACGGTTTAAGAACGGTCTTATCTTACCTGTAATTAACGGCGTGTTCCTATTAAAATTTAATTGCAGCACGCACGTTCATAATTTTAAAAGTCACTTCACAACTCGCGAACTCGGTCGTCTCGTTGGACAACAAATAGGATCGCTCGCTGATGTCCCGCCCTGCCGACGGCCCGACACAGACTGACTACATACTGGCTCTTTACCCCCATACACAGCTTTGTTTTGCGCTTCAAAAAGTTCCACCACAAAGGATTTTGGACTTAACTTTAGATAAAATAGAGGTGACGCAGCCAGCCCCATATGGTTTGTCTGATATCTCGTCGATATAATTTACGATCAACATTTTGCATGTTTCCATTGATAGCAAATCATCCGGAGACGTGGGTTGCTTTACAATCAGCTCACATACAATGTTATGGCCGGTCAAATTTAGCATCTGCTGATTAGATTAACTGCTGCTCAAAGTTAATGGCGGCGTTTTATCAATAAATCTTGTGGACGCTGACTGGATTAGCACATGCAAAAGGAATGATGGGACTTTAAATTATGTTTGAAGGGTCCAGAAGCAAAAAGTTTCATCGCATGTAAATATTCATGAATATTCATCATAATTCTTGGCTGACGTGTAAGCTCCTTTTAAAGTCAAAAGGTTTCGCGTTCATAAACCGCAGGTTGTTTTTGTAAGTATTGTTGGCACCTGATGAATGAACAGCGCGTATTACTGAGGTTTATATTTTACCTGCCATTGAGGCATTGTTTAGTCTGAACGCAACGTAATTTACTACTTGCTCTTGGTACACCGCATTATGTTAAACATGGAGTCTGACCCGACTGCGGTAATAAGTTGGCATTCGGATATTGGGTCCTTTGGATTTACAGAATAAAAGCCTTGTGTTCGAAATGATTTATCGGCACGAACTTGATTAAGTTGACAAAAAAAATAATAGGTGTAATGTCGTTGAAATCTGAATCAATTGAATGTTCTGAAATGAATAAAATATAATAATCCTGCATTTATATTATCCTTCCTTCCTTATTAATGTCCTTAAAAGGCATTATTGACGCGTTCAAAGAAAACCAGCTTTCAGCAGTTTTCGTGCCATTTGCAGTACCTACTTATATGAAGAACCTATGCTAAAATTATCCTTCACTATGCTACCTACTTTTGTCTAAATACTTTAACCATTCTAACTACTAAGATTTACCAAGGGTCTTCAGAATGTCATCTATCTTGTAAGTCACTAGCACTTGGAAATGCAGTAAGGTATCAGTTGATGCTCACAGAGGATATGAAGAATCGCTGCACGCTGATATCTTGACAAGATCCGGAACTTTATAAGTCTGGTTCAAGTTCAAGCTATCTTCTTTGGGTTAGTGAGAAGAACTGTAAAGAAAATCAGGTTGTTATTATCGCGTTAGCATCGTGATTGGGACGGTTAAATAATGTGTGTTTCTTGTTTTATTTAATGTTGTTATTTATATTCAAATGATTTTCCTACTAACATAGTTTATAAGTATATAGTTTAAATTATATTCATTCCTACTGTTACTAACCATAATGGATCATGTAATCTGGTGAATAAATAAATAATAATAATAAATAATAATAATAAATAATAATAATTATAATTATTTTTGGCTCCCCTTTCCCTTTCCAAATCTCTCTGTCTTGGGCGATCTCTAGCCAAGTTTGTCCCGCAAACACGATGAGATCGTCACACCACCTTCGCCGCGGTTGACAACGACGTCCTTCTTCAGGCTTCCAGTGATTGACGATCCTCGCCCATCTCTCCGGGTTCAATCGAGCGACGTGGCCAGACTGGCCAGCCCACTCCCACTTCAGCCTGGCTGTTTTTTCCCCGACATCTATGACTTTAGTTTGCAGCTCAAGGTGGTGTTTCTAACGCGATCTGTTCGATTAACACCTATATAATACTGCGCTCCATGGCCCATTGGCAAATCCCGGGTCTGAACTTTTGTAGGTTGTTATAGGAAAGAATATTTTTCTAACGGCGACTGAACTCATCAAAAATTAATGTACAGTCACCAGCACATCTAGCTACCCGAAACTGTCAAATGTTTCCAATTAACCTTGAACCTCATGTTTTCATTGATAAAGTTGAAAATCCACTGAAGTAATTTGACATATCGTTGTAGCTTGATGTGCCAGCGTCTGCACACTTATTAACATAATATTCAGCTCACAATATTTAATATAATTAAGTTTGTTTGAGTTCAATACATATGATTCAAGCTAAACACGAAGGAACGAACCTTACCTTATCTCGTATCAAGAATAAAACGACGCGGTGTAAAGTGAATTGAGAGAACCGTACTTCTTCTTGGTCCTTCGAGCCGGATAGCGTATTTCAGAGGGATAAAAATTAAGGTCCAACAATACTTCCATGTGTATTTTTTGTAGGATGGATTAACATCATAAGAAATCATCCAGAAGGGAGTCTTACAGTAATATCTAAAACCCGTGTTCCTCCAAACTTTGCATTCCAGGGCTGCGGTGACATTTTCGAACATTCCTCAACAGTCAGTCAGTATTTTACAGATTTACTAATCTGTACAACAGATTAGCACTAGTCACATAAACGTTGTCGTCAACGGTTTAATAAGCACAACACAAAGCATGGAAATATACTTAGATGTTTTAACTTCTCCATTCCATACTACTTATACAATGTTGTAGTAACTCTTTCTGAGTAGGAAAAACCGGCCAAGTGCGAGTCGCACTCGCGCACCGAGGGTTCCGTACAAACCTACAAAAGTTGCGGTTTACGATTTATGACGTATTAAAAAAAAACTATTTACTAGATCTCGTTCGAACCAATTTTCGGTGGAAGTTTACATGTTAATGTAGGTACATCACATATTTTTTTAGTTTTATCATTCTCTTATTTTAGAAGTTACAGGAGGGGGGGGGGGGGGGGGAGTTACGCACATTTTACAACTTTGGAAGTGTCTCTCGCGCAAACTATTCAGTTAAGAAAAAAAAATATATTAGAAACCTCTAAAATATCATTTTTGAAGACCTATCCATAGATACCCCACACGTATGGGTTTGATGATAATTTTTGAATTCCAGTTCTAAGTATGGGGACCCCCTAAATTTAATGTTTTTTTTTTATCTATTTTTGTGTGAAAATCTTAATGCGGTTCACAGAATACATCTACTTAACAAGTTTCATCAGCATAGGTCTTTTAGTTTCGGAAAAAAGTGGCTGTGACATACGGACGGATAGACAGACAGACATGACGAATCTATAAGGGTTCCGTTTTTTCTGTTTGGCTATGGAACCCTAAAATCGGCCAGTGCGAGTCTCTCAAAAAATCGTACAAGATTAATACTGTGCTTATAATATACACCGTGTAAATTCAACTGTCTACCTATTACGGTTTATGAGATAAAACCCGCTGACAGCGGACGGATGAACGGCGGAAGCCTAGTAACAGAGGCCCTTTGGGCTTTTGGTACGGAACCCTAAACGTATTTATTGAGGAAAACACTCAATGTTTCGACGTACATACATTGGGATCTAAAGTAACTATCTTGATTTATAAAGGTGTGAGAAGACTAAATAAAAAGCACCAAATTAATTTCTTAATATTTATTTTCTATGCAACATAAAAAAATATTCATCATAGTTACAATAAATTACAGTTACTTAATGCGAACTAAAATGTAATTTACGATAATTCGTGAACAGAATCTTTCGGGTCAGATCAGAAATTTTACACAAGTCTTTACCTACACTTTTGTCATGCTATTAAACATTTTTTATATAATAAATGCAAACTACTATCTACCAACAAAATAGTCCAATGTAGATAAAAAAGCTCGCTTAGCAAATATAATTAAACTGACATCGATGCTTTAATTTTCCCATACTGTTGAATAACAAAGGGGACGTCTAGCGTCTCTTAATATAAAATTCACTGCTGAATAAAAACTGCCGTCAAACAATGGTGAAAACTAAGCATCGTCAACATTATAGATAACACTGAATGAACCTCACAACAATTAGAATCTACCAGTTCATATTTAGCGAATACTTGGGCTATTAGGTACTAAATATTTAGCGGCCAAACATATTGCAAGCATGACTGTTATAATACTGAACCTTTGATCATAACGATCCATGCCAATAGGCGGGGATAATGTCATGACAAAGGCTCGAAGATGTCATAAAACTGATTGATACTGTGAATACAGTTTATCTCTCGTTTGTCTAATTCGAGTAGCGAACAATGCTTTCAATATAATCGGCCTCTATTAACATTAGGTCTATTACATTTCCATATATTATAATTATACCAAAATGTTTCAGAAGTTACACTTGCGACCGAATAAAGTTACACAACAATTACATTCAACTGCTAACATCAACTATTTCTTAGTACGGCCATGTACGAATATTTGGGGACCTACATTGATACAATTCACGGCAGACACGAAATAAATGCAGACATTGTGCTGTCAGGTCGAATCTGGATCAATGAAAATCACATTTTCATTCATAATTTTTATGTAAGGCAAGTATTCTTTACTAGGTACGTGTAAAATAAAATGAACACAGTGTAATTTAGTAGTGAAGGCAGTGAGAATATCCACCGTAAACCGGTGACTAACAATCTAATATCAAAATTGTCATTTTGAACCGTAACAAGTTTTTTTTTCGTTAAGACAAAGAATTTTCAAATCGTTAACGGGTATAAAAAGCGACAAAAACAGACGCGAATAGAACAAGGCTCCTACTATAATCAATTAATATTTATAGATATATATTAAATTCTTACTAGACAATAGACATGATAAAGACTCCTTAACAAATAACTTAAAGGGGTTACAATAACAGTGCCATCAAATATAAATATGCAATGTATAAGGTACCATTAGTTACAGTATAAGCTCTAAATGAGAACGATCAAAATGTTGGCATTCGAACATGTTACCTTGGTGAAACTATACATAATAACGAGGGGAAATAAATATATGAAAGGTTTCATTATTTAAATAATTAATAAATTACGTAGCTTGTCTCAGCTGCCGGTCCAAAGTTTTATAAACACAGTTCAGATTACATCTGACCGACGCGTCATTGGGGAGGCTAAATAAAACGATTTGAAAAATCAACATGGTTAGACCGTCTGGAATGTACTCAATTAAGACCCGACACCTTTCAGGCGGAGAAATAAGTATACACAAATAAATAAACTATAATAAAATAAATCGACGGTTGTTAGTGCACGTGTGCACAGTATGTCCGCCCCTGTACGAATAAAATCGGATACAATAGGTACAAGATAAGGCAAAGAATAAATATACATGTACAGAGATGCAGTAAGCGAACGCGTTAGCTACCTAACATTAGTTAACACGAATCCCTAGCCTTAATCTAGACACGATACAATGACAGATTGATCATGCGCCTCGAGACGATTGCTAACGATTACGTCGTTTTTGGCGTTATGCAACACTGGTATCGGCAAGCAATGGTCTTGAGCGCGCAATTGTCCAAAATCAGAAACGTTAACTTGGGCATTAACTTCAATGTGATCGGTGCAAAACTTCAATAATAGTTAAATATGAAAAATTCAAATACGAAAAAAGCCTATAAAGAGGACTTATTACTACGTAAGAGAGACATTTTACTGACGGGTCGCCCCGTGCTTTAAATTCATTCGAGACTTGCGAGATGTACCATAGTGGATGGCCACGGATATCTATAATATCAGAGTGATAAACGTTCTATACAATAACTTTATCGATTGCAATCGATACTAGTGTAACGATGATCGATGGATAAAATTCAAAGTGTTGAGGGATAAATTGAGATTTTTGTAACTCCTAATAAACGAGATTATTTTTGAATATCTTTACGCCTACTATGTTACAGTTTGACACGTCAGCACACAACACGCACACATTTCAAGCGGCTTTCATACAAGTTGATAATATTGATAATCTACATCTATATGTGTTTATATAAGTGATATTACTATGGTAAAATGTAAAGTGGATGATTTGAAATACGAAATTTAATTGGACTCCATTTTAAAGTCGTCTCTCAATCTTAGCTTTGATCAAACTTTTAAAACTTGTTCCTAGCATTTTTTAGCGAATACGTTTACGTTCAAAGACCATAATGCGTTAAGTTGCGTGAACTGACATCAGAGGTGGGATAACGTGAATGAGGGGATACACAGGACACAGCTAACCATCGACGTCTCCGCGCTACACACGATCACAACACCGAACCTCGCCTCTCTTTAACTCTGCAAAGCACCACAATATGCCCCGGTGGTCAAACTGCGCAATTATACAAAAATATTTTATTTAATTTTTCTTAATAAAATATACTTTTTTTTAGATATTCATTTGCCGTTTCCATTACTTTTTTGTTATAAAATTTTGCAGATTATACTCAATACATAAGAGAATATAAGTCTTAGAAAGTACAACATAAAGAAGAGTTCTTAATGGTTTAACTAAATATTAAATAGATTTCCTAAGCACATCTGCAATATTGAACAACACTGCAATGGAAGACAACATCTTTTAATTGAACAAGCTTGGTCAACGCTTAAATGTATCTACATTTTAGAATGACAAAGATATATTTTAATTTTAATAACAGTCATAGGTATTCGTAAAATAAAATTTTATGGTCCATAGCTATGTTTGAAAGAGTTATTAGAAAGATATGCATTTGATATAAAAATAAGCGATACATGAATTTTGGCTTGCGAACTGACCATAGGCTGCCATGCTACGTCGCGTATACTCCAGACCGATATAGACCCGCGTGTGGAACCGACCTTACCCCTTACTTATCAATTTAATCCTTATGCCAAATCTACGAAGCCTGATAAGTTCGCAACGCGCGCACGTGACCACCGGAGTCCAGAGCTAATTACCTTATTTTTGTGACAAAAATAGCTTTTCTTATCTCAAGTCTTGACCAGCTACCGTATGGTTATCTACACGTAATTGATATCGAGCCGTAACATCGCCTACTTACTAACACAAGCCGAGTTTCTCGACGTTCAGGTTTTGGAGAGCCACGGTGCATGAGACCAGACTGACCGATGGTCAAAATAATGTGTTTAGAACATTGAATAAATGATTCAAATGACCCAGGAAAGTTATCAAGATAGGCAATACCAGATCGTGGAAGTGAAAAATACAGGATCTCATCAAGATTAGGTTATATTATAAGGTGCCTACTGTACTTTTACTGGTGAATATGTAGTCTAAAATTATTGAGCAGTTAGAAGAGCTCCCAAAACCCGAACGTTAGTGCCAGTTTGACTATTTCTCATTACTTAAAATCAGTCTCATAAATAACGAAATGTTCAACAGACATCGAGGGGATCGCTACGATCTCAGGGGAGATAGTCAATAAAAACTTATTAATCTGTGCAAGGATCTTTAGGCGCGAAGCCAAACTGACGCCATCTTGTTTTTTCATAGACAATTGCACTACTGACAGCGTCTTCCTGTCAATGTCTTTATAAGCGCCAAAAGATCCTTGGATCACTGCAGCCTTGTTTATTGACACTAACAGTCGGCCGAAACAGAAAGGTAGGCTTCGTTATCAGCTTACACTAATGCTTACACGCTAATAAATTTCAACTAAATACAGTCACTGTCAAATTATACTGCCGATAGATCACTGATTAATTTCAAGCGTTGGGAAAATAGTTGGACATCATGCGAGATATTTACTGAAGAAAATCTTTACTGACAATACTTGTTCGTCGTGTTAAAGGCACAGCTGTTCACTTGTTTCCACATAATTGACCCTTTTTCCTTCAGTAAAGCAACTCGCGTGAGTCCATCCAATTTTCGACAATCTAAAACATGTAGAAGAATGGCAGTGCAGTTCTAGATCATAGATATTACCTTCGCGTCTCAATACAACATAGATAAGCTATTAAGCTTGTGAAATCGAGATGGTCGCGGCTATCGATATAAACTTTCGACATTTCAACAAAAGTCACATAATGACATCGTGAAATCTAGTATATAAAGTAAGTCAATACTTTTTACAACACAATATTGCGAAATTGGAATCCTAAATAAACTTGACGCGTGCAAGACACTGAGATATCGTGACGTTAAAGTCTAACAACAAAATGTTACTTGACTCTTTCACACTTACTCATATAGAATTAATGTGAAAGAGATAGCAACAAAACGTATTTACAGTTAGACCTATAACACGCAACAACGCGGAGAATAAGGTGCTCAGTTTTAACACTTCTAGATGTACCTGCCAATTTTAGATTTAATTCCTGGTCACATTAATCCCGCGCAGTGGCACACAGTCAGGAAAATTAATCGTTCATCATGCCTTGTTAGGGAACACGCAAAACGTTATCCGCGTTCCCTAACCGCCATCTAGTGGCACAAACTAGAAACTTTTAACACTAATACATACCGTGCTACCTACACGCTCCTACCCAACTGTCAAAGAATGGCAGTTGTTTTTTAAATATACGGGCAATTTGAGTGTTACAATTAATTTCCCTGGCCCATACACGATTGTTACATGAAAGCTGTACCGCGATATTGTTCAGTGGCACTAGTAGATGTCCTGTGTGACCTACACGTAGGTAGGCGGCTGCGGCAGCGCGGGCGCGGGGCCCGGGGGCAGCGGCGGCGCGGGGGGAGGGGGCAGCACTCGAGCTCCTGGTACGTACTGCCCGATGAATGAGCCGTCCTCCGTGAAACGACCTGTTACATGTGGGATATTAGTAAATGTACTATATACTAAATATTGTTGTCACAGGTGTTGGCCAAGTTCTATTATTATTTTAATGATTTTATACTAATTAAAAAAATAATTTCTTGTTGGACCAAAATAATAGGTGTCATACTCATGGACTCAATAAGTGCTTCATCTATAATTGAAATATATGTTTGGTCTTCTGTGCATGACAAACGATACTGTCAAAATCACCAACTAAATTTTAATGTTCCATAATGGAAAGATGCCGTGGTTTATTAATTGAAGAAAACACATCCTAAAAATATTTAGTAAAAAATAAAATCATAGCAAAACTAAAATGCATTACTTAACGAAAAAGAAGCAAAAATAAAATCATACCTTACAAAACGAAACAAAAACGTCGCTCGTGCAGGCAAAGAAAAGAGGAAAGGGACGGAACGAGGAAATAATATCAATAATTAAAACAAATTCAAAACTTATAACAAAGCACGCAATAAACATTTAAGTAGGAAATATTCACTCCAAAATAATATCATCTGTTTTTACAACCTAACATTACTTACATACAAATTATTCTGTACTTCTAACTTAACTTAAGCTGCATGAAATACTCAGTGATATAAGCCTTTATTTTAAACTATTTCTGAAATAGTGCAATAAAGACTGGACACCCTTGTTTTAAATTTAAAAACTACTATTTTCATGCAGAGTAAAACAAAATACGATAACTCGTACATGAAAATGGTGCCTAAACTACCAGATCAATAAAAAAAGATTCACAACATAATTCACAGATCAAAACATTATAAAGAACAAAATTTTGGCGGGCGAAGTCACCGTCAATTGTCGACCAATCAGAACGAAGAACAAGGGAGTTGTCTGCGACGATTGGCTGCCAGTACCGGACTGTTTTATGTTGCATTACTGTGATGCAATAGCACTACGTTACTTCTCAAGCTTTAAAAACGTAGCTATATTTGGAGCGCACTTATTTTGCAAAGGCTTGAGCTTCATGTTTACTGAGATATACGACATTATTTAACGATACAAGAAACAGATGGCGTTTAAAATCTAATTGCATTGTCGTCGTCTATATTTTTAATACGAATGAAGATGTTGGACTTATGAGCTACATAACATCGTGATCTCAGTATCCACAAGCTAGTAGGAGACAGGTGCGGGTGGGACAGGTAGGGTCTAGACGAGGGTGGCGAAGGCCTGCGAGGCGGAGTCGGGCTGGCCGGAGGGCGCGGGGCGTCGCTTGCGCCCGTACTGCCCGATGAACGAGCCGTCCTCGTTCATGCCCGCTGCAAACACATGCTCTTTATGCTCACAGCCTCGACGACACACATGCAGCAACAAAACGGGGATACACTGATCCAAAAAAATGGTTTCCAAGATTTTGGTTTGTTATAAATTATGGAATAATATTTAAACTTGAATAAAACAGAAATAAATTGGATTAAAACAGATTAATAGTTTTTTCTTTGACGCAAAGGTTTCGAAGGTTGTTTGATTTAAAGTGGGTTAAACTTTTTGGGATCAGTGTAACAAAACTGGAAATTGGTAGCGATCGTGCAATAAAAAAAAAACGTAAAAAAACGTGCATATTACTAATGGTAATATAACTACTAAAAATAATTATCAAATTAACATAATTCTATTTCTCCAATGAAACAAGCTTAACTCTAGTAAAAAACGAAGAAAGCACGAAATCTAAAGTTTGGCATAGAAGACACTTGACCAACCAACGCAATGATGTACGAAATTCTACACAAGTATCAATAGTTCTTCATTATCATTTATTAGGTTGTGATAGTACTTAAAGATTTGTTAGCTTTACAATTTTTACAGTTCACTAACTATATTATATTCAATTATTATCTACTTCGGTAATTTGTATACTAATTTTATTTTTGAGTGGCAATTTTTAGCGTAAGATTTGGTCCCAGTTGAATTAGAACTTTAACACTGTGACATTGAGTTCATCTCAGATTTTAAATTCAAATTATGTCACTTAGAGCTTGTTTCTGAACTGAGAATTTGAAGTTGTCAAACGTTACATAGACGTTAAAATTATGCAAGTTTTGCAGACCGTTCATAGTAGTTTGTCAATAATTTTCATCACATTCTTAATTCAAATTCGGAAGTATAACCCGTCTGCCTTCAAAGCAAAAGTGAACGGGTTTCTGAGCACGCTCGCTCCATCATATACCTCATCCATTGCTTTCCATCAGGCGTGATTGAATGGTCAAAAGGTAGCCCATTCCTCAACAATCATAATTAAAAAAAAAAACTTATCAGCGTTGGTTCAGCCATGGTATGCTCAGGCCCTAGAATTAGTCAGTATAGCCACAGTGCTGCTAGCTAGGCATGGGCATGTCACGTACCTGTCTCGCCCTCGCCGTACTCCGCCATGGAGTCGGTGTCGCTCTCGGGGCCCGGCTTCGTGCCGCTGCTCATGGAGTGACGAGACTTGTTGTCCAGTCTGCAACAGGGGGTCGCGGGTTACAACACACATTATTATTAGATCATGATAAATGAGTTGCTGGGGAATAGGCTTGTGTCCTGAAAAAATCTAATTAGTCCGTCTCAGTTAGATTATGAAAAAATATTTGACCCGTGTTTTTTCTTTTGTTACGGGAACCAAAATTGACGAAGTTACGACGCTTTTAAAATTCTCAATACGTCACACCTTCGCATAATTTTAAGTGAGTCGTGACGTCACGAACCCCCACTCCCGAGTTTTGATGCGTTTTATCTTTGTCAATATTCATTGATTTACAAAAACAAAAAATACCTGTCCATTATTTTTTAATACTCTAACTGACGGACTAAATAGTTTTGCAATTTGTGGATGATGGAATCTAGCCTATTGAGCTAGCCAACGAAGTTAAGTTTCTAAGTTCATTTGGGTTTAATTTCACTGAGAGTACAGAAAAACTTTACATAATTTTACATGCCAAACAGTCATATCTTCTTTTGGCTTTACCGTAGTCGGATAAACAATACACCAAAAACACTGAACTTGGCAGATTGAGGTAGAAATGTACGCTAAGTTTCGTCTCTATAGGACACTAGCTGCTCGCCCCATTACAATAAATGCAAAAAGAATGCAGAAAGCGCATCGCGCTACCCGTCACTCCGGAGTAGACCAACACTCGACACGATAATACATAGCCTACCCTTGTCTTCCCTACATTTCTGGGCAAAGGCCTCCCCATTATCCTTCCAAACATCTGTGTTGGGCGATGTCCGTGCGCCAGCTCGCGGTCGTGCACGTCGTACTTGCCGCCTCGACGTCTACTAGAGTGTAGTATAGTGTACTCACGGATGCGTGTACTCATGGAAGCCTCCCTCGGCATAGTCCCTGCGGCCGTGCGCCAGCTCGCGGTCGTGCACGTCGTACTTGCCGCCTCGACGTCTACTAGAGTGTAGTATAGTGTACTCACGGATGCGTGTACTCATGGAAGCCTCCCTCGGCATAGTCCCTGCGGCCGTGCGCCAGCTCGCGGTCGTGCACGTCGTACTTGCCGCCTCGACGTCTACTAGAGTGTAGTATAGTGTACTCACGGATGCGTGTACTCATGGAAGCCTCCCTCGGCATAGTCCCTGCGGCCGTGCGCCAGCTCGCGGTCGTGCACGTCGTACTTGCCGCCTCGACGTCTACTAGAGTGTAGTATAGTGTACTCACGGATGCGTGTACTCATGGAAGCCTCCCTCGGCATAGTCCCTGCGGCCGTGCGCCAGCTCGCGGTCGTGCACGTCGTACTTGCCGCCTCGACGTCTACTAGAGTGTAGTATAGTGTACTCACGGATGCGTGTACTCATGGAAGCCTCCCTCGGCATAGTCCCTGCGGCCGTGCGCCAGCTCGCGGTCGTGCACGTCGTACTTGCCGCCTCGACGTCTACTAGAGTGTAGTATAGTGTACTCACGGATGCGTGTACTCATGGAAGCCTCCCTCGGCATAGTCCCTGCGGCCGTGCGCCAGCTCGCGGTCGTGCACGTCGTACTTGCCGCCTCGACGTCTACTAGAGTGTAGTATAGTGTACTCACGGATGCGTGTACTCATGGAAGCCTCCCTCGGCATAGTCCCTGCGGCCGTGCGCCAGCTCGCGGTCGTGCACGTCGTACTTGCCGCCTCGACGTCTACTAGAGTGTAGTATAGTGTACTCACGGATGCGTGTACTCATGGAAGCCTCCCTCGGCATAGTCCCTGCGGCCGTGCGCCAGCTCGCGGTCGTGCACGTCGTACTTGCCGCCTCGACGTCTACTAGAGTGTAGTATAGTGTACTCACGGATGCGTGTACTCATGGAAGCCTCCCTCGGCATAGTCCCTGCGGCCGTGCGCCAGCTCGCGGTCGTGCACGTCGTACTTGCCGCCTCGACGTCTACTAGAGTGTAGTATAGTGTACTCACGGATGCGTGTACTCATGGAAGCCTCCCTCGGCATAGTCCCTGCGGCCGTGCGCCAGCTCGCGGTCGTGCACGTCGTACTTGCCGCCTCGACGTCTACTAGAGTGTAGTATAGTGTACTCACGGATGCGTGTACTCATGGAAGCCTCCCTCGGCATAGTCCCTGCGGCCGTGCGCCAGCTCGCGGTCGTGCACGTCGTACTTGCCGCCTCGACGTCTACTAGAGTGTAGTATAGTGTACTCACGGATGCGTGTACTCATGGAAGCCTCCCTCGGCATAGTCCCTGCGGCCGTGCGCCAGCTCGCGGTCGTGCACGTCGTACTTGCCGCCTCGACGTCTACTAGAGTGTAGTATAGTGTACTCACGGATGCGTGTACTCATGGAAGCCTCCCTCGGCATAGTCCCTGCGGCCGTGCGCCAGCTCGCGGTCGTGCACGTCGTACTTGCCGCCTCGACGTCTACTAGAGTGTAGTATAGTGTACTCACGGATGCGTGTACTCATGGAAGCCTCCCTCGGCATAGTCCCTGCGGCCGTGCGCCAGCTCGCGGTCGTGCACGTCGTACTTGCCGCCTCGACGTCTACTAGAGTGTAGTATAGTGTACTCACGGATGCGTGTACTCATGGAAGCCTCCCTCGGCATAGTCCCTGCGGCCGTGCGCCAGCTCGCGGTCGTGCACGTCGTACTTGCCGCCTCGACGTCTACTAGAGTGTAGTATAGTGTACTCACGGATGCGTGTACTCATGGAAGCCTCCCTCGGCATAGTCCCTGCGGCCGTGCGCCAGCTCGCGGTCGTGCACGTCGTACTTGCCGCCTCGACGTCTACTAGAGTGTAGTATAGTGTACTCACGGATGCGTGTACTCATGGAAGCCTCCCTCGGCATAGTCCCTGCGGCCGTGCGCCAGCTCGCGGTCGTGCACGTCGTACTTGCCGCCTCGACGTCTACTAGAGTGTAGTATAGTGTACTCACGGATGCGTGTACTCATGGAAGCCTCCCTCGGCATAGTCCCTGCGGCCGTGCGCCAGCTCGCGGTCGTGCACGTCGTACTTGCCGCCTCGACGTCTACTAGAGTGTAGTATAGTGTACTCACGGATGCGTGTACTCATGGAAGCCTCCCTCGGCATAGTCCCTGCGGCCGTGCGCCAGCTCGCGGTCGTGCACGTCGTACTTGCCGCCTCGACGTCTACTAGAGTGTAGTATAGTGTACTCACGGATGCGTGTACTCATGGAAGCCTCCCTCGGCATAGTCCCTGCGGCCGTGCGCCAGCTCGCGGTCGTGCACGTCGTACTTGCCGCCTCGACGTCTACTAGAGTGTAGTATAGTGTACTCACGGATGCGTGTACTCATGGAAGCCTCCCTCGGCATAGTCCCTGCGGCCGTGCGCCAGCTCGCGGTCGTGCACGTCGTACTTGCCGCCTCGACGTCTACTAGAGTGTAGTATAGTGTACTCACGGATGCGTGTACTCATGGAAGCCTCCCTCGGCATAGTCCCTGCGGCCGTGCGCCAGCTCGCGGTCGTGCACGTCGTACTTGCCGCCTCGACGTCTACTAGAGTGTAGTATAGTGTACTCACGGATGCGTGTACTCATGGAAGCCTCCCTCGGCATAGTCCCTGCGGCCGTGCGCCAGCTCGCGGTCGTGCACGTCGTACTTGCCGCCTCGACGTCTACTAGAGTGTAGTATAGTGTACTCACGGATGCGTGTACTCATGGAAGCCTCCCTCGGCATAGTCCCTGCGGCCGTGCGCCAGCTCGCGGTCGTGCACGTCGTACTTGCCGCCTCGACGTCTACTAGAGTGTAGTATAGTGTACTCACGGATGCGTGTACTCATGGAAGCCTCCCTCGGCATAGTCCCTGCGGCCGTGCGCCAGCTCGCGGTCGTGCACGTCGTACTTGCCGCCTCGACGTCTACTAGAGTGTAGTATAGTGTACTCACGGATGCGTGTACTCATGGAAGCCTCCCTCGGCATAGTCCCTGCGGCCGTGCGCCAGCTCGCGGTCGTGCACGTCGTACTTGCCGCCTCGACGTCTACTAGAGTGTAGTATAGTGTACTCACGGATGCGTGTACTCATGGAAGCCTCCCTCGGCATAGTCCCTGCGGCCGTGCGCCAGCTCGCGGTCGTGCACGTCGTACTTGCCGCCTCGACGTCTACTAGAGTGTAGTATAGTGTACTCACGGATGCGTGTACTCATGGAAGCCTCCCTCGGCATAGTCCCTGCGGCCGTGCGCCAGCTCGCGGTCGTGCACGTCGTACTTGCCGCCTCGACGTCTACTAGAGTGTAGTATAGTGTACTCACGGATGCGTGTACTCATGGAAGCCTCCCTCGGCATAGTCCCTGCGGCCGTGCGCCAGCTCGCGGTCGTGCACGTCGTACTTGCCGCCTCGACGTCTACTAGAGTGTAGTATAGTGTACTCACGGATGCGTGTACTCATGGAAGCCTCCCTCGGCATAGTCCCTGCGGCCGTGCGCCAGCTCGCGGTCGTGCACGTCGTACTTGCCGCCTCGACGTCTACTAGAGTGTAGTATAGTGTACTCACGGATGCGTGTACTCATGGAAGCCTCCCTCGGCATAGTCCCTGCGGCCGTGCGCCAGCTCGCGGTCGTGCACGTCGTACTTGCCGCCTCGACGTCTACTAGAGTGTAGTATAGTGTACTCACGGATGCGTGTACTCATGGAAGCCTCCCTCGGCATAGTCCCTGCGGCCGTGCGCCAGCTCGCGGTCGTGCACGTCGTACTTGCCGCCTCGACGTCTACTAGAGTGTAGTATAGTGTACTCACGGATGCGTGTACTCATGGAAGCCTCCCTCGGCATAGTCCCTGCGGCCGTGCGCCAGCTCGCGGTCGTGCACGTCGTACTTGCCGCCTCGACGTCTACTAGAGTGTAGTATAGTGTACTCACGGATGCGTGTACTCATGGAAGCCTCCCTCGGCATAGTCCCTGCGGCCGTGCGCCAGCTCGCGGTCGTGCACGTCGTACTTGCCGCCTCGACGTCTACTAGAGTGTAGTATAGTGTACTCACGGATGCGTGTACTCATGGAAGCCTCCCTCGGCATAGTCCCTGCGGCCGTGCGCCAGCTCGCGGTCGTGCACGTCGTACTTGCCGCCTCGACGTCTACTAGAGTGTAGTATAGTGTACTCACGGATGCGTGTACTCATGGAAGCCTCCCTCGGCATAGTCCCTGCGGCCGTGCGCCAGCTCGCGGTCGTGCACGTCGTACTTGCCGCCTCGACGTCTACTAGAGTGTAGTATAGTGTACTCACGGATGCGTGTACTCATGGAAGCCTCCCTCGGCATAGTCCCTGCGGCCGTGCGCCAGCTCGCGGTCGTGCACGTCGTACTTGCCGCCTCGACGTCTACTAGAGTGTAGTATAGTGTACTCACGGATGCGTGTACTCATGGAAGCCTCCCTCGGCATAGTCCCTGCGGCCGTGCGCCAGCTCGCGGTCGTGCACGTCGTACTTGCCGCCTCGACGTCTACTAGAGTGTAGTATAGTGTACTCACGGATGCGTGTACTCATGGAAGCCTCCCTCGGCATAGTCCCTGCGGCCGTGCGCCAGCTCGCGGTCGTGCACGTCGTACTTGCCGCCTCGACGTCTACTAGAGTGTAGTATAGTGTACTCACGGATGCGTGTACTCATGGAAGCCTCCCTCGGCATAGTCCCTGCGGCCGTGCGCCAGCTCGCGGTCGTGCACGTCGTACTTGCCGCCTCGGTTGCGACGCACCACGCACACCAGCACCAGCACCAGCAATAGGAAGGCCAGCGCCAGCATCACGCCGATGAACCAGCCCGCCGTCGCCGTCTTGTCACCGTCTGGCTTCACTATCGGCCCGTCTGTGAACACATGGGACGATGGTTAGATAAAGGACGTCGAAGTAAGAAAGAAACGAGATTATACCGATTTTTTTTTAACTTATATGACTGACCCTCAAGGAAATTGTAAAATCAAAATACCACAATATGGTAACGAAGAGAAAAGTATTCAATGCTTGTATTCTTCCATGCATCACCTACGGCTGCGAAACATGGTCCCTTATAAAATACCATAGAGACAAACTGGAAAAGTGCCAGAGAGGTATGGAACGAAGCATGACAGGAACAAGAAGGCAAGACAGAATTAGCTATGTGCAATTAAGAGCAAAAACCAATTTAACTGATATCCTGAAAAAAATAGACCTCCAAAAATGGAGATGGACCGGCCATATGTTGAGATCTATACAAGAGAAATGGAGCCAAATAACAACTAATTGGTATCCAAGAGATGGCAAGAGATGTCGAGGACGACAACAAATGCGCTGGGAAGATGAGCTGAAACTCATTGCGGGACCCAAATGGAGGAGAGTTGATCAAGATAGGAAGCAATGGAAACTACTGGAGGAGGCCTTTGCCAAAAGGCACACTGAGTTGAGAGACATCCTATAGTCAACGAAGCAAACCAGACATGCATAATGTTTAATCTCACCCAGTATAACGGGCTAAATAAATAAATATAAATAAATAAATATGACTGACAGAACACAAAGAACACGGAAGTAGGTAGGAAACTAAAAGTTTCCGTTGTCGTTTTTGTTGACCTTTCAGTAGCTTTTGACACCATTAACATCATACGTTTGCTTCCAAAGTAAGCACCTTTACTAATGATCAATTATTTGTGCGCATATTGATCGAACTCCTGCAAAAACGCCGCTTCCAGGTACGTTTCCAGTCCACCAAGAGCAGATTGCGACGGCAAAAGAACGGTCTCCCTCAGGGCAGTGTATTGGCACTAACGCTATTTATAATTTACACAAGCAACTAGCCTATTACCCAACACAAGGCGGATGACCTTACCCTAGCGACACAAGCAGCGACTTTCTCCTATGCTGATGAACATTATGAGCACAACGCTCTACGTCCGAATCCATCCAACACGGTAGTCCATTTCCGCAACATGCACGCAAAGTGGATATTGCGCATCACACATCACGCACTGCTGTTCAAATCCTAGATATCTGGATGTAACATTGGAAAAGGCATAACTTATCAAGTCTCACTGCTACAAAATAACATACTCTGTCACCAAAAAGTGCCTGAAAAAAGCATACCCTGCCTCCTAAACTAGAACCATGTGAGAGTTGGTGTTCTACTGTAACTTCGTGTAAAAAAGAAACCTTTTTTATGTGTGTGTGTGTGTGTGTTAAAACCTATAATAAATAAACTATCACGACTTCATAAAGCCCAAGGAACACTGCCTACGAACTGCAAATGGCCTTTATGGAAAGCTCTTAATCGACTGCGTGCCAAAGTAGGCCACTACAAATATAACCTAGCAAAATCGGGGATCATTGATCCATCAAACATCTGGTGTGAGTGTGTTACGGTTCAACCAATCTTCTATTTCTTGGAGTGTCCCAATGTCCATACCAGCCAAGATGACTTGAACAACACCTCCATCGAAGCAATAAAGGTGGCCATCTACTGGGCCAAACAAGATAATCTGATACACCGTTGACACAACACACATACACACACATTGTTATTTCCTCTAATCTACCGTATTATACATAACACAAAAAGCAGTCTCACAGCGTCAGACACAATGAGAAGAAGAACAAAAAGCACTTTATATTTTGGTTACTAACATTAAGTCTGGCGAAATGTGGGTGTATAATAATCGCACCTCTGCCTTACCCTTCAAATAATACAAGCGTGAATTCTTTATGCTGAAAACTTCCCCTACCCTCTCTTACTAAAGTGGTGGTTGGATGCAGTGAAATTGAGATCAGTCTGGAGGATTTTTTATTGTACCCAGGGAAAGACTAGATAACATAGATTCATGACTCTTTTAACCAAGCCTATCTAAATACAGGGGCCCTACTACGACGTGCAAATGCGATCAAGATTAAGCTCAGAAAAAGGGATAGTTTCATGCGCCTTGTGTAACTCTGCCTCTCTCCCACAGCTTACAAATGATCGTTTTAAGACGTTATAGTAGGCTAGCTGGTTCCTTAATGTATACTTGTATTTTGATACACAAACTCTATTAGGATAAAAAATTGTACAATGCGATTCAAATATGAATAGGATCGACTTAGCGCCATATTATGACGTCATAGCTGTCAATTCAAACCAATTAAGTAGGGTGAGCAAAGCAAGATTATTATTTTTTTAAATAAGGTTCAAAATAACTAATAATGACTTTAAATAATTACATATTTTACTACTATAGAACGTTTTTATTTAAATTTGATTTAAGACTTATTTAAACAAATAAAATAAACCGTTATTGATTTGCAACTAAATTTTCTATGCAAACCGTACTTTTCAAGAGACATTTGACAGATAGAGGTCATTGAAGTTCCTATTCTTATTTGAAACACATTGTAATGCATAACTTAATTACGATACAACATTTAAGCTAGTTAACTGGTCCAATTTTGTATTTTAAAAGGCCGCCATTTGCGTGTAAAGATCGTACTTGACCTCATGAATATAAGGCCGATGAATGTCACGCCAGAAATCAAACAAATCCGCAATCATTTATGTGTTTAGATATTATATCATAGACAATTTGAAAGTTAGTAAAAAATAGCAACAACCAAAAAGTATAATTATAAGTTCACACAGCAGAATTAAAAAAATCGTGTTTTTTTTTAGGCAGTAATAAAAAAAGTATCATGTATTTTGTAATCTTACTATGTTTAAATTTATTTTCAATATTGCATGAGGTAAAAATTACACACCGAAAAACACGTTGACCACAAATGTTTTTTGTTATTCTAACCTTTGACCTTTTGATTTAGTACGTGATAGCCTTGAACCATACAAAATTGAGTTATTACTATAGGCTTATCGTAATTGAGAGACAAAAAGGTCTGTGTTTGTAATAAGGTGTTTTACAATATTTGTTTATTTACATTTACCTCTTGTAATAAAGAAACTCAACTCATATAAATGCAACATTTATTTAAAGCAATACAACAATATAACAAAAAAAACAGATACGAAATAATCCATTCATGACTTTTTGCCTGCACCATAGTTGTGAAAAACGTATTCAGCATCATCTAAGCTAAATATTACAAAATGGAAAAGAAGGATCAAAAGGAAGGAAGGAGAGAAAGAAAGGAAGAAGAGAAAGGAAGAGGAGAGGGGTGGAGGAGGGGGTGGAGAGGGGAGGAGGAGGGGGTGGAGAGGTGGTGTAGTTCTAGTGACAAGCTAGAGAGTCATAGCGACGGTTGTATTACTTACCGATGGTGGTGTCGACTTCCTTGACCTCGCTGGCACTGAAGTACTCGCCGTCGTGCGCGGTGATCTTAACCTCGTAGAGCTGGCCCGGGTCCAGGCCCGTGAGGATGACGTAGTCGTCGTCCGTGACGTCGTTGGTGTTGGCCCAGTCGGGGTGGCCCTTGAGCCGGTACCAGGCCACGAAGTGCGTGCCGGCGTGCCCCCCCGGCGCCGGCAGCCAGCGCACCAGCACGTGCGCCGCGCCCGGCCGCGCCGCCAGCACGCGCGCCTCGAACGCGGGCGCCGACGGCTGGGCCGTCACCACCGACTTGGTGGACTGCTCCACGAAGTACTTGTCTCCCTCGCCGGCCTTCGTCTTCGCTCTGATCTCGATGCGGTATTTCGTGTTGGGTTCGAGCCCAGCTAACTTTGCCCGGTCGAACTTAGGGTCGATTTCTTTCTTCCTTTCCTGGAGGGGACCGACGGATGTTCCTGTGACCTTCTGGTAGTAGATTTTGTAGCCGGTGAGGACTCCGTTCTCGTCGACAGGTTTGTCCCATTTCAGGAGCATGGCTGAGGAGCCGATGGGATAGACTTCAAAGGATTTGACGGTACCAGGTTTTCCTTCTGGGGTGTGGAAGCTGAGGGTGTCACTAGGAGGTCCGTTAAAACGGCCATTGTAAACTAAGATCCTGGCATTGTTCTTTTTGTAAGGCTTGAATTTACTGACTAAAGCGCTGGAAGCGTCGGCTTTGACTAGGATTTCCTTGAGCCTGTCCTCTTCGCCATCTACCCAGGTTTGGATCTTGTACCCTTTGAAATGTCCTCGCACGGACTCTGGTGGGACGGGGTTCCAGTTGAGGAGGGCCGTGGTGCCGGTGGTGACCTGCACGAGCGTGAAGTTCTGAGGAGCCTGCAGGGGAATGTCTTCTCCGGACCAGCCGATAACTTCCACAGGCGTCACGTTCGATGTACCCTTGTAGTTCACCGCGGTTACCTGTTAACATAGTAATATGTGCGGAGGGTAAGATTATATAGTTACTGTCATTAATGTATTACTGTCATTAATGTATCAAGAGCAATAAAAGAGAAAAAATAACCTTTAGCAGATTTATCACGAAGACTTACTTTACGACACTCTCGAGTAGGTAGGTAGTGGAGTTTCAGAAACTTAATCCTTTAACATTCAGGTCTGAACTATGTCTAGTAAGTGTTTACCTTGACTTTGTAGGGCACGAAGGTGGGCGTGTTGGGCACGATGTACTGCGTCTGCTCCCAGTCCCGCACTTGCTCCTCGCTCCAGGGCTGCCCCGTGATGTTGCGTCTCCAGGTCACTAAGTAGTAGAAGCCGGGCCCGTTGTGCTCGATTTGAGGCATTTTCTGTAACCAAAGAATTGCTTGATTAAGATTGTTCTGTTATAAGCCGGGAACTATTATTTGAATATAATCTATAGCTTATTATTATAAGCATGTGATGAATTTATTTTTAGTGATTGTCATTGTTCTCACTTGGCAACTTTGCCTCCCATTTCGTTTTTGTTCTCATATCTCGGCACTGTGACACTTTAGGGCACCATATTGCAAACATCTTTTGGAACTATGCCAAAAAAGTTCTATCCTCTTTGACTTTAGTAAGGTACTAAGTATCCCAGGATTTTTTTTCTCCCGCGTAGTCGCTGACAAAAGCTCATTTCAAATGGAAAAGTAATGGATACTGACCGACCAAGAAATGAGCATGTTAGTGGGGTCGGACCCCTCGCCGCGCACGTTGTCGGGGTTCTTGTACGGCACGTCGGGCTGCGTCGTGCACACCTCCGAGTGCGACGACGGCGTCGACGGACCTATCTTGTTCCACGCCGACACCCTGCAACACGTTACATTCTATTATTAGAGTTACTGCACACTGCTGTTACAGCTTATAAAGTGTGCGTCAGGATTGCTCCGCCAAGTTATCAAATCAGAAAATGGTTTCAGCCAAAAATTTGTCGATATTTGTCAAAATCGAAAGAAACAAACCCCGTATTTGTCAAAGCAGAAATAAAGAAGTTATAAGCGTTTTAAGTTGGCCGCGCAATCCTGACGTCAAGGACTGCGCGGCCACGGAGATCTCAGCAACTACTTGGGATAGAGAAATAATTCCTTTTGTCAACTCAAGTCTGTATTTGTCAAGATTTGTCGAAAAATGAATCAAAGCTCTATATCAATATTATAATTAAATATTCGCCTTGAAAGTCATGGCCGCGCAGTCCTTGATTTGCTATTTTGTTTTTAGTATTTTTTTTATTAAAATTGAAGACTTCATATAGTATAGGAGTTAAAAGGAGAAAGGTCTTAATTTTTCGAAACTGACAAAAGCTTTAAAATACGACTAAAGTGTAATTAAACTGACGAAATCAATTTAAAACACAAAACTCGTGGCCGCGCAGTCCTGACGTTACTTTAAACCATGATATCTCAATAACTCAATAACTATAGTAGCTAGGATTTTGCTGTAGACGTCCATATAATCCTCATATTAACCCCATTAAAATGACATATCCTTTTACCCTCAACACTGTTTGGGACGCGAGTAATCTCAAGAATTATGTTACCCCATACAATGTTCTAGTAGAGTGACCATAATTTCGATTTGTTTTTAATCTTTGTCAAACTGGCTATGACCTATGACAGCACAGTTCAAGGGCATTCTGTTCTGTTAGTCAAAAACTTAAATAAAATACTAAATAAGACGAAATAAAAAACTTGTTTAATATTTGAATATTTTTATTCATTGCACAAATATAAAGATTTCAAAAATCAACAAAATCATTATTCTTCAACTTTAAATGTTTTTCATCGGCTCTTACACCTCTACTAAAACATAAGTTAAAAAATGGATATATACAGAATCGTTTGTACTCTCTTCTAATTTACTCTTGTTATCGTCGTAACAAAGCATTCCGCTATTTCTTATAATATGACACTTATAATGCCCTATTGTTCCAAGTATTGGAGGAACATATTCTACGGCACCTAATAATTTATAAATGTTTTGTTTAATTATTATACTTTTAGGTACCTCATGTAAAAACACCATTTGCGTGCCATTTAAATCGAATGTAACAATTTTTGACAAGGTATAATGAAATAGAACTACTTCATTGCATTTTCTGCATTGCTTGTTTTCCCAATCATGAATAATAATAGAATCTTCCAAGTTACTGATGGTGAAAATATTAATTATATCTAAATTTAACGGTATAAACACATGTTTTCTTCTTGATGGGGTAGAATTTATGCATGCACTATTTGAACAGTTACTTACAGAAGAAGCACTAAAAATAATATCATTTAAGACGTGCTCATAAATAAATGCAGTGTTACATTCACAATCATAATGATTGTTTTTGAAATGTATCGAAGCAATTCTTATTCTTAATTTGTTTGCTTCTTCACTGTTATTATCAGAGTTACAGAGGATTTGTAAAAACGCTGTTATATCCCTATTTCTGCAATTATTGTCAAATAAATCGCGTATGCATGAATACTCTTTAAATCCGTGGGCCAATAAAAAAAATACGGAATCAAATGCACAAGTGTTTGTTAATTTAATATTTTTTTTCAGATATATCTTGTACAGTAAAATTACTATTTTTTAAAAACATTATATTTACAGGTTTATTTTAGACATGCGCAAAATGTGTCTTTGAAAAGAAAATGAATGAAGTATATCTTTTCGCTCAACGAACTAGTCCACTCATGTAGTTCAATACTTCATTTAGTTCAGCGAATCAGAACGACTAACGAGGCATTGATTTACGACGAATGTTGCAATTCACTTAGTTCACTTTTATACCTACCTATCTCGATTTTCCTTCAAACTTTAAACAGGCTTAGGACTGTCAACCATGAAATGAATAATTTGCAAATCTATTTTATTATGTAGTATGTTTTCTGTTCTTTTTACTGGTAGTTAGACATATGCATTTTGTCTAGGTTGTCGTATTTAAAAATCGAAATATGTACAGTAATTAATTATTTACAGGATATTTACATACCTATTTACATTTACACTTATTTAAAATGTTGCAAATTATTTGCAATTACTACCTACTAACAAATAATAATTGGGACAGTTTTTTTGTGGTCAATCGTGTTCTTCTTTCATTCAATTAGTGCAGCGCGCGCACAGGTGGCGCGAGCGAAAAGAACGACTGAACTAAATGAAGGAGAGACACATTTGGATGACAACTGAAGGAATGATAAGTTTATTTTTCGAAATGAAGTAGTTCATTTACTTCAATCGTTCGCGAACTACCCATTAGACATGCGCAAAACAGTGCGATAGAAAGTGATGTTATATGACATTACATTTAGTGCCGAGGAATGTTGCATTACACCATGACTCCAAACATGACGCGTAATGAAGCGCTACACGATGTTTATTGTAATGAAATGCTCGCGTTATAAAACATAATACATCATTACATGTGATGAGATAGCGCGTTATGGTAGGGTGTGACAGGGTATGATACTGTGATTTGACAATCATGTCAATCATCAAACGCAATGCGCCCTCGCTGCGCCTGAATCGCTTGCATCGTGTACATAAAGTCGATTTTCCTTCATACATTCAACAAAAAGTGAGAGAATCATGATTTTAAACATCACGTACCTACTATCCCTGTGTTTCGAGTTGTGACAAAAGCGATAATATCGCGAATCCGACCAACGCGCAACGTCACAATTATTACTCAATAGTCCTTACATATCGTGACTACTAAATTTGGTCGGATTCGCGACACAATCACTTATCGCAATTCGGAACGCTGGGGAGGCAGTCTGTGGTGTCAATAAAACATAAACCTTATGTCATGAAAAATACGGTTCTAAATAATAATGTACTTATTTTGCGCATGGTTCTTCCGCCGCCGCGCGTCATGTTTGGATGTCATGTGTCATGCTTAGTTTGGTCGAGTCATGTGTAATGCTACAGTACGCGGTCGGGTTATATGACGCGCAATGCAACAATCGCATTACTTACACAAGTCTACTACCCATGTCTAGTTTATTTGCAGAATCATCTTTAGGAACACCTTCGCCTCTCCAGTTTTCAACATACGTAGGAATAGGGAATATGCATGATGTTTTTTTATTTTTTTATTTTATTCTTTTCACCTTTATAACGCAGGAAAAAATATAAATAGTCTTGGAAATGTCTTAATTATTTTTTTAAAAAATATTAAAAATGCTAAATAAAATTTTGCAGTTCAAACGCCGCCATTTTTCGCGGGCTTTGGATGACGTCACATAACAAGGCGTCGTTACGTCGCGCGCTTCGCGTGTTTGTTTGTTTACCTTTTTGAACTTTAGGCGTTTCAGTTTTCAGCTCGATTCTCGTTTTATTCGCCATACAGACCATGGAAGAAGCTGAGAAACCTTCTTACAAAGTATTGTAAGTGTGAAACACTATAAGAACTGCACAAACAATATAAGAACTACACCTGATAATCTATTCTAGGTAAATTGTCTGATTGCGCTTTAACAAAACCACTGTCAGTCATCGTCCTAGATTAATTAGAAATCACCGCAGGAACAAATTTTTTAACGGTTAACAAAATTTTTCGCTCGAAAATGAAGACGGGCGCGGGTGAAATAAGTCAATCCAATGTCAGTCATGATATTGTCATGTCAATGTCGTCGTGCGGTCCTGTTGTGTGACGTCTCACACGCGCATCACCATTGGTCGCGACCCGCGACCAATGGTGACGCGTTTCGCAAGTTTAAATTTCCCGCGCTGATTTTGTATTTTTATATTTTTTTTTTTTCGGTTTAAATAAGAACTAAATTAAAAAAATATCTTTTAGATATAATGTGACGAAAATAAAGAACTAGAAAAAAAATATTCCAGACAATTTTAATCTTCATGCATATTCCCTATTACTGAGAATACCGAATCATTTAAAAACGTTTTGGTTACACTAGGTTTTTCTTTTTTGCAGCATTTGTTTTCAAATGGTAACATTTTTCGCTTCCTAGTCTTACCTAGTTTTCTTTTAATGTTTTTCTCCTTTTTGTCTACAATGTCGGCGAAATTATTTAAACAATTTAAAGCAATTTTTATTTCACCTAATAAATAATCATAATGCATATTTAAATATTCATCAATGTTATATTTCTTCGACCTTGTTGTGAATAACAAATTTTTCATAGTTTTAAAATAGCTCTCTATAGCTGAAGATGTTGGTACTTTGTTTTGTGATATAAACAGGGAAATTGAAAAAATACCCGAAACCTCTTAGGCAGTGAAAGTACACATGATTATAAGCAACTTTTGTTTTGGTAAAACTCCGAAATCTCGAAAAAAATATCAGCTGTTTCATACATTTTCATTGGCTAAATACTGCATTTTGTATGAAACAGCTGATATTTTTTATAGGCATGTAGAAAGAGTTTTGTGATTCTGACGAACTTTTTGTTTTATCTAGGCTTTTTTCCCTCTCAACAATTTCATCAAACCATGAGAGCAAACCGTCATCATCGTCGAGGATTATGTTTTCGTGAATATTTTCCTTCTCATCGGTGTCTTCATTAGGTTCCGTATATGTAGTATTACCTAAGGTGCAACTTATTTTCTGAATATAAACAGAAACAGGGTTTTCTGGGTTATCGTATTCGGTTAGACATAGTCTTACAACATCAGTAATGAGAGTTTTAATTTGCTGAAACGATTCACATTCTTTCATATTACTGACCCTGGGAATAAAGAGTATTTATGTATACTCAATTTATTTGACAATAATCACAGAAATAACGATATAACAGCGTTATATTAACAGTGAAGAATCAAACAGATTAAGAATAAGAATTGCTTCGATATATTTTAAAATATATCATTATAATTGTGAATGTAACGCTGCATTTATTCTTGAGCACGTCTTAAATGATATTTTTTTTTAGTGCTTCTACTGTAAGTAATTGTTAAAATAGTGTATATCTATTTATAACGTTATTTTAGATATAATTAACATTTCCACGAGCAGTAACTTGCAAGATTCTATTAATATAATTCTGTACATTTTGTTTATAATGTATAAGAATATCTAAATATTAAAAAAGTTTTTTATCAGTTAACAATAGAAACCAGAACAGAAATGCGCTTAGACTGTATTGTCTTGAACTTATGGTCTTGAAATTATGGTCACTCTACTAGAACATTGTATGGGGTAACATAATTCTTGAGATTACTCGCGTCCCAAACAGTGTTGAGGGTAAAAGGATATGTCATTTTAATGGGGTTAATATGAGGATTATATGGACGTCTACAGCAAAATCCTAGCTACTATAGTTATTGAGATATCATGGTTTAAAGTAACGTCAGGACTGCGCGGCCACGAGTTTTGTGTTTTAAATTGATTTCGTCTGTTTAATTACACTTTAGTCGTATTTTAAAGCTTTTGTCAGTTTCGACAAACTAAGACCTTTCTCCTTTTAACTCCTATACTATATGAAGTCTTCAATTTTAATAAAAAAAATACTAAAAACAAAATAGCAAATCAAGGACTGCGCGGCCATGACTTTCAAGGCGAATATTTAATTATAATATTGATATAGAGCTTTGATTCATTTTTCGACAAATCTTGACAAATACAGACTTGAGTTGACAAAAGGAATTATTTCTCTATCCCAAGTAGTTGCTGAGATCTCCGTGGCCGCGCAGTCCTTGACGTCAGGATTGCGCGGCCAACTTAAAACGCTTATAACTTCTTTATTTCTGCTTTGACAAATACGGGGTTTGTTTCTTTCGATTTTGACAAATATCGACAAATTTTTGGCTGAAACCATTTTCTGATTTGATAACTTGGCGGAGCAATCCTGACGCACACCTTATAAATGCCATGCTGTCTCTGGAATATAAGTTCATCAAACATAGATAGTGATGATGATGTGGCTAACAAGGCTACCCAGCTCTAATGGAATTGAGCTGAAGGTAGTGTTGTGGTGTATTACCTGAAGGTATAGTTAGCCCAGGGACTCAGCTGCACGGTCCACGACGTATCAATAGCGGGCACGTTATCGCTGGCCAGGTCCCAGGTGTCGGGCGTGAACGTGGTGTTGTACTGGATGGAGTAGCGCAGGATGGGTGCGCGGTTGTCTCCCATGGAGTGCCAGCGGAGGGTGGCTGTCTTCTCGTGGCAGTCGATGCCGTCCAGTGCGGGAGGGTTTGGTTTGTCTGGAAAAGAATTGGACATGAGGTAAGTCATGTTCAATAGTGTGACAGAATCGATACGGTAATTCTTATATTATAACGAGGAATTTTAAGTTAATGGGTAAAATAAACTCCTCACAAACAACTAAATTTATTATGATAAAACGTGTTGAAAGTAGCAGAAATCCGTATGCAGTAATTCAGAAATGCTATTAGTTCAAAACTGTTCCTTCTATATTAAATGGTGGACTGGAGATGATGCTTTCAGGATAGCTTGCTAACACCTATACTTGTTATAACTTATGATTACGTTATGGGAATAATTATATTTGTTTAGATCTAAAGTTTTTTAACAACTTCATATTTTTGTCAATTGATTAAAGATGACACAGACGGAATAATTCATAAATAACTTTAAGTATTTAGTGATCCTTAAGCTTACTGTTCTAAACAACCACATCAATAAACTACAAACTAACACTACACATACTACAGCAGTCATAACAGTTAGTTTACGGAGTTAGTTCTGGCAATTCTCCAAATAGTTCAGTGGATTCCGGAATAGTGCAGTTCACGTTACGACACATCATAAACTTTTGTATGACCATAGAGTTTTAATGTCATCATTTTGACTACTGAGTTGATGCCACTTTACAAGATTAAGTAAAGTTAATGTTTCTATTGGAACGCCATCAAGTCAAGGATAGCCTTTACGTTGAAGTGCAAACAATGTATTTTTTTAATATAAAATTTAAGCTAATGGCGCAGAGGATTTTGCTACCGGTTAGCGCACACTAGCCGCTTAGACCCCCAGCGGGACGCTGTAGCATTCCGGCTCCGGCGGCCTGCCAAGACATCCCGCCGCGCGATTCCTTACCGCGCTCTTCAATGCCGTATCAAGATAATATCATTTTCGGAATCAATTTATAAAATTGGCATTTATTGTATATTTTTTATATGGAGAGCTTGGATCTTTCATAATTTTTCTAAGGTCAAGAAAGATCCAAGCTCTCTGTCCACTGGTATTCTCAAAACACACATGTTAGATTCATGGACTATTCTGAAGTTCTGAAATGCTTGGCCTATTATTGATGCCACTACTTTTATAGGCCTAATATTTTAGAGAGAGGAACCTTGCCTTTTTCTCATTTTTGTTTTTTTGGGGGATATCATGTCTTATTAACGAAGTAAATGAAAGGAATGATAATTATTCTGAGCGTTTTTAATTTAATTATTTAATGTTATTTTTAATTTATTTTTTGTTATTAATAGCACATGAGGCTGGACCCTGACATCAAACTTTGAACTTTAAAAAATTGCCCTTTTCCGATTTTCCTTCAATTGTAGCCTAAAACCTATCTTTCCACCAAATTTGAACTTTCCAGCATGATTGGAAGTGCCTTATAATTTTGATGAGTCAGTCAGTGAGTCAGTAGCAAAATCTTGTTACCATTCCGTCCCGGTTTGCGTAGGACATTAATCGCAAAATTGAGTTCGATTTCAATGGTTTTATTTTTGATATACTGGTGAGCTATATTTTAAAAACAAAACTGCATCGGCTTCAAATGGAAGCCAACACCAATAAGAGTATGTATGAGTGTGTGTGTATGTGTATTTTGCGTCTGTCTGTTTTGTGCGAGTCCCAAATAAACATTTTTCTTTATTTCTTTAATTCAATTGGGAAAAGGCTAAACAGGTTGTGAACTATTAATCACAGGTGTGGTGTCAACTACTCGTTTTAACAACGTTTGAGATAGCTTGGTTTGACTGTAACTGATTTTCACCGCGATATCGCGAAAAAATAATACAGGTTATCAGCCTAGGTGGACTTGGAAAGATTCAAGTAAGAGATCAGACTGGGATTAAGAGATCTTGACACGTTATTGTTAATGAAGCTTACCTTGTACAGTAAGCGTTGCCTGCGCCCTGGCCTCATCGATGGCCGTCTTCGCAATACACGTGTACTCTCCGGAGTCCAGCTCCGTGGTGTCGGAGATGAGCAGCGAGTAGTCGTTGGTCATGCGGAAGCGCGGCTGGTTCTCGAAGTCGATCTGCTGGCCGTCGTTGAGCCAGATGATCTGCAGCTTGAGCGAGTCGTCCGCGTTCGCGTTGCAGCGGAACGTGGCGGACGAGCCCGCCGCTACCTCGTAGTGCTCCGGCTTGTCCGTGATCACGGTGCGTTCTGTGCCGAGGGTTGACTAATTAGTTTTCACTGAAAAACTTGTAGATTAACATTGTTTTTGGTGTTTAATAAGCCTGATATACTCTTTACCCAAACACTGGTGATTTGACGGATTGGCCAGAGGAGGTAGGAGATACAAGTTATCTAGAAAAATAAGGAAGACCCTTGGCCATCAACCACACACTAGGTCTCTTTTGTGTTTGGTAGCACAGTAGCGGTCGCAGGCTTTGTTCGAAAGAGTCACCGCGGCTCTGGAACGTAAAGGGCATTAGGAGGAACACAGATGGGTTTTAGTCAGTAGGAGTAGAGACGCTCCCTCCTGCTTTACCCACAGCGGGAGTAGTCATTTGATGGTTTCCCACCTCAAAAAGAAGGCCATAACTTTGACATATCAGGTTATAGAAACAATTCGCTTTTGTAGATGCTCACATCACTGCCACTCATATCTAGAAGAAGTTTATACGCACAATACTTAGTATAACTTGGCAAGGGTTTTGCCGGCAGATTAGTTTGAAAAGCAGACTCGGTCCCGACTGATTGACCAGATTCAAAGAGGGTTAGAAGGCTATGCGCAGGCTACCTTTGCCCAGCAGTGAGATAATAAAAGGTTACTTACTCTTCACATCGAGGGAGCCGAAAGCTGACTTCTCCCCGAACTTGTTCTTGGCGTAACACTGGTACGTCCCCACGTCTGTGTACGACACGTCGCGGATGACCAGGTCGCCCTCCGGAGTTATGTTGTATCTATGTGGAACAGACATAATTAAGTTAATGAAAGTACTTGGGGAATGCTTTAACAAGCACTGCATATATCTTTTTTGGCATATTATGTTATTTTTTCGCTTTGTAGTGTTGTTCGATATATTCGATCGTATATCGAACTTATAAATCGAATATATTCGATATATCGATAAGTATATCGAAAGAAATCACGTTTATTGTAGCAACATGTATTAATCCATGTTGCTACAATAAACGCAATTTCTTTGTTCTGCATAAAAATTATGTCTCCTGGAAGGGGTATAGGTATTTTTGTGTATCACAAACAGTAAGTAGATTCACAATATGATCAATCATCTAAAGACTTCTTAATCCCATTTAATTAAAAGGAAGCGAGTCTAGAAAACTTTCTCATGTTTGATCGAATAGCCTATCAGGATCTGATAAACTTAAAGCTCTCGAGATTCATTCAGTAGCAATGCGAAAAAACTCAGTCTTTCGTTATATGTAATACCATAAATCGACAGCAAAAGACATAAACGTGTTGTTATCACAATAACGAAAACCCACGATATGTCCTATTTATAACATATTATTCGAAGAGCCATATTTAGCCGACAGGCAGACGAACAATAAATAAATAAATAAGACGCTCTAAACCTGTAACACAATATGACGAAGAGATGTTGTGACATTACACGTGTCGACCTTTCACTGAGCTTCTCTTACTTATTAATAAACCTTTTTATATCTGAACATGATGTATTTATTTACAGATTAACCCTTGCTCTGCCCTTAAGCGCAGAGTCGGAAAAATATATATAGTTTTATTGCAAAAAGAAACAAAAGCATCTTTATTTGTTCCGTTTTTGCTGAGGCCCTTAAAATCGACTTAACGTAGGTAATGCTTAAAATGGAATCCTCAGTCACTTATTAGTTTTTTTTTATGGGACAAGCCACCACACGTTCCCAACTACTACAACTTCTAAAAGCCGGAATCAACAATGGCGACCAGACCACCAGAAAAACGCCGAGTCTCGGAGAAACGATTCAACTGTCTTGAATCCCGCAACGAAATTAATCAGAAAATAACGGAGGTGTAGGAAAAATATAACTTCCAGAAATAATTGAAACACTAGAAACGAAAAACAATGCTGATTAAAATCGTGATAACCATCATCATCATCTGCCTAGCCTTTTCCCAACTATTTTGGGGTCGGCTTCCAGTCAAAGCGGATTCAGCTGAATACCAGTATTTTACGAGGAGCGGCTGCCTACCAGACCTCCACAACCCATTAACAGGGTAACACAGCAATCCTTGGCAAGACTTGTGTCAGATTTTCTGGCTTCTGACTATCCGTAACGACTGCCAAAGATCTCCAAATGACAGCCGGGACCAACAGCTTAACGTGCTTTCCGAGGCACGGAAGAAACTCGGTATGTTAAGATGGTCACCCATCCACAGATCAACCTCGGCAAGCGTTGCTTAACCTTGAAGATCGACCTGTGCGGCTGTTATTATTTAGCCACGAGCTCCTCAAAATCGTGATAACCATGCCTGCTTAATTCTATAACATACTACAAAGTTATATAACACTAGCTGACCCGCGCAACTTCGTCTGTGTCATATTTTCCATTAATTCTGCGCTCCTTTTTGACTTAGCTTAATGATATATAGCCTATAGCCTTCCTCGATAAATGGGCTATCTAAAACTGAAATAATTTTTCAAATCGGACCAGTTGTTCGTGAGATTAGCGTGCTCAACCAAACAAACTCTTCTGCTTTATAATATTATAACTCAGAGTCAGAGGTTCTCAGATTTTGTTGTGCAAGGCGTTGCGAACGTTCGACACTCGACTCTCGTGCGCGTATTACCTGAGATTTTCTCTGATTTTGTTCAGCAAGGCGTTGTGAACGTTCCGGTGAAGATTCTCATACGGTGTATTCTTGCTGCCCGTGCTTGAGAACTATGTTTAGTAAGTTGAGACCTGGCTCTCTTAGGCATTTTCAAATGTTTAAGAAAATGTTAAAAGCGTGTAAGTGTAAAATAAACACAAAAGTGTAAAATATTCTAGCTCTGAAAAGAACTGTTGTGTAGCCCTGAAAAGAACTGTTGGTTAGCCCTGAAAAGAACTGTTGGTTAGCCCTGAAAAGAACTGTTGGTTAGCCCTGAAAAGAACTGTTGTTTGGCTCTGAGAAGAACTGTTGTTTAGCTCTGAGAAGAACTTTTGCGTAGGTGTAGTTTTCTAAAAAAAATCGCACGAAAATTATTAGACTTTGCGCACGACCGCTGCGTAGGGAGCCGACCTCGCGTCTGAGCCGTGCGTGTACCTTAAGTAGCCTCCACGCTATTCCCGAAGTTGATCGAAGTTGAGCGAATACGATAGTGTAGAAGGGCACTTCGCTTCGCCTCGTGCAACTTCGCTTCGCCCCGGGCGACTTCCAGTTGTTGTCGGTTTTTGCGCCCGAGTCAAAGGACTCGAACTTCGAACACGAAGCGTCTGTCCACACTACTCGGCTCACTTCGGTTCGTGTCAGCCATAGTAAATACGCACGTATTTTTATTATGCGAGAGTACACATTGCAACGGCAGTTACCACATGAACGTTATCCTATCGTATCCTACGTTGTCTATCGTGAGGGGAACAGGGGGAACGGGCGACTGAGCTCCTCGCGATGTTGCTCGAGTGTGTGGACACCTTCGGACTTCGGTCAACTTCGGAGAGCACTTCGCCTCGTGCAACTTCGGAATAGTGTGGAGGACACTTTACATTACCTACTCATAGATCTAAACTCCCCTCCCGCACGCGCACCCCCGCCTTGGTGACGTCCACTTCGCAACGGGCCGTGCAGCAGAAATCGTAATATTTTAATTTCGCCATAACTTCAAAACGAAATGTCCGATTTTAATCATTCAAAGACCAAATATCGTCTACATAAACTGTACTTAGTGATGAAATACTTTATTTTGATAAGGATTAATAGCATGAGTAAAATAAACGCGTTTAAATTTAGTCCAAAAAAAAATCAAGAGTTTTAAATAAAAAAGTGGTTGTTGTGCCTCACTCGACATAGATAGGTATAGTGTGTCGCGGACTTTTTTGAAGATATTAATAAGATCTACAATTAATTAGAACAATTTATGGTTCTATCTTTTATAGTTTAGGCAGCGTACGCAAAATAAGTAACTTTTCTGGTTGATTTTTACACCTTGTGTCCGAAAAACCCAAATATCTTACGGAACCCTACTTTTTTCCAAAATAAAATATAGCCTATGTTACTCGTGGATAATTTAGCTTTCGAATGGTGAAAGAATTTTTAAATACGGTCCAGTAGTTTTTGAGCCTATTCATTACAATCAAACAAACAAACAAACAAAGTTTTCCTCTTTATAATATTAGTGTAGATGTAGACAATCAAGAAAACTTATAGAAAACTAATCAGACTATACGTGATCGATCAGAGTAGTTCTATAAGCAATGTATTTACTCGCTAACACAAGAAAACGCTCCCAGCAAACTTGATCGATGTACACATTGAGTGATGATGTTCAAGTAGTCCAATGAACTGTAAAACCCCTTTTCATGTCTCGCCGAGGGAGATGAAATCCGATAATATTTTCTTGAGCAAACACGTCTTAGGGATGTTCTGATATCCGATGCTTGGGAGCTGTAATCTCGAGTGTTTGTGCAGTGTGAGAATTTTTGCAACGGGTGGAATTTGTGTCACGGAAATAGGAATACATTCAAACCTCCGCAAAAAATTACGTCGCGTTAGAGTTTCCATAGCGAATTTGAACAAAAACAAAATAGGATGTCATCATTTGCCTAGCCTTCTCCCAACTTTATTGGGGTCGGCTTTCAGTCAAACCAGATTCAGCTGAATACCAGTATACGTGGAGCGGCTGCCTACCAGACCTCCACAACCTGGGTAACACGGTACTTCTTGGCAAGACTGGAATCAGATTTACTGGCTTCTGACATTCAGTAACGACTGCTAAAGATATACTTGCAAATGACGGCCAGGGCCATATAGGTATATGACTTAAGGTGTGCCGAAGATCGATCGAGCATAGCATTCTGCGGATCAAACGGATCGACCAAAATTCAAAATTCAAAAATTCAAATGTCATTTATTCAAATTAGGCTGAGAGCCAGCAAGTTCTACAAAAGACAGTCGCCCAAAACGCCCGCCCGTCACCACTTCCTAGTGTTTTAGCTATGGAGAAGATGTGGCCAACAAACTCCCGAGCAACACATCTGTCTGTTCGAATCCGTTTCGAATCCGTGTCGATCGAATCCGTAACACATTTGTAAGCTCCAAGACAGGTATCACCGATGTTATAATAATAAAATCTGTGATCGATCGATTAACGTTTTTGAAACAACCCCTTGCCATCCCTAATAAATCAAACGTCGACAGTTATAACGATCGATAATTGTGTTCTGTCAAGAGTTACCAATCAATAGCGACCGTAACAAATTTAATTTGTATTACTAATCGGTACGATTATGGCCTAATCTTCCACAGCTGTTCATCAGAACAGTGAGCTAATTCATGTTCAGTATAGTAACATTAATTGCCTAATATTCTGACCCTGGAGAACTTTACAGACGTAATACGTGATAAGATCTATCAAACAAGGTTATAAAACAAAATTGGGGAGTTTGCTGGGGAGTTTTTTGGTCACTTCTTCTCCACAGCTACAACACTAGGAAGTGGTGACGGGCGGGCGTTTTGGGGGACTGTCTTTTGTAAAACTTGATGTTCAAAAAGTGCTGGCTCTCAGCCTAATTTGAATAAATGACTTTTGAATTTTGAAAAACAAATGACTGCAGCTCTAATAGACACAAAAAGGACTGATGAAAGAAAAGAGAGAGTTATAGCGTGACAAGTAACATGGGATAATGGCAAGAACATGATGATACTGTACTCATAATACCAGCGGCCGTTGACTCCGTACTCAGGTAAAAAGTTCCTCCTGTAAATCTAATTTTAATCTATATGTACCTAAACAAGTAAGAATATGCCGCTGTGTACTTACTTCCCACCAGTGACGTCAACATCGTCCTTCATCCATTTGACGAGGGGCTTCGGCGCTCCGAACACTCTGCACTTGAGCACAGCCTCGGAGCCGTCCACCCGCGTGAGGTTCTCCGGCCCTTCCTTGATTTCTGGCGGGATTGCTACAGAAGAAAACATGGATTAGAAATTTTATAATGCTTAGTTAAGGTCTCTTTACAGTGTTCCACTTAGCGAAGTACTTTAACGTTTTCCGAATATCGAAAAAGGAAAATTAAGCTTCATTTAAATGCATTTAGGGCGTAAATGAGGGTTTCAAGAACTTAAAGGATCAATTACAAAGCGTCGAACGCTGAAATTTCCAGCAAATCATCGCCCGGTAATTTCGAGATCCCTCTCTTGATTAATTGGTCACGTCCCGCCTCTCGTTTTTGTGCTATTAGTCAACATTGTGCTATCAGGATCTCCCTAAATGCGCAAACGAATAATAATGGTTGTTTAAAACATGCTTCAATAGAATTCTCATCTATTTTCGTTAAAAGAGTGTATAAAAGTGTTTTCCCGCAACGTGAGCTAACAAACATATATATAAATCACAATATGCGAGATGCTAAGTGCATAATAATATCCGTGGCCAATATTTCTCGCGGCTGGCGGGTGGGTGTGTGAATCTGTGTCGCGTCTCGAGGATGTGCCCAATAGACGTCCAGTGGCTACTAGAGACAAACTCGTTATTACACATGAATTCGTAAATTGTGAGCAGACTGTATTATTTGGGGCTCTTCTCTTGATGAATAGATAAGTGTATTGTGCGCTTGGCCTGTCTTGGGGAAACATCGATCGGGTAGCGAATTTCACGTCATTCAAATGAAAATGTTGTTACTAGCATTTTGTTGTTATCAGCACTTATAGGTACTAGGTAATACCAGCTAGACAATAATGTAATTTCAATCCCATCAAAAATGGTCCAAACGATTTTCCAAAAACAACACGAACATAACCAATTAAAATAATGGCTTTACAAATATGTAACCTAACGAACCTTTCGGCTATCAAATGAACGCAGTTCGACAAATTCAGTGAAAAGGCGGAATTCCGCCGAATATTGCCGAATTATGTGTGATGTTGACACGGAACAGAGAATCGATATTCCAGTATTTGCCACTGCTGAATTCGCTGCAAACGCAGAAGCAATCAGGGTGATATACAAATCATATCTTGTAGCATCTCATACAAATTTAAGGCCCTCAACAACCCCGTAAAACAAAACAGGGGGAGAGCGGAGACGATAAAATATAATATCCAAGTATAAATAAGCCCAATATTCTGAAAGGGAAATCAGGTTGAATACCCAATTATCGTTACAAAGATTGTATTACCGAAATAAGTCTGTTATTTTGATACGGCCGAACGTTTCAACGAGTCGTAACGATAATGATATGTTATGATTGCCGCATTAGCAGCAATGGGCGATGGTGTAGACAGAAACTTGTTTTAATGTCTAAAATTATCATCCTGTGTTACTTTCCGTCGAATGATAATTTTGTTTCTTTGTTGCAATAAATTGTAGGGATGAAGACATCAGAGAGAATGGATATTCAGGCCACAAATAGATCAATACACTTGATATTTTTGAAGGACAACAATATGAATATCACATGGGCCTACAACAAACAGTTCGTTTAAAAACTCTATAATTGTGTCATTCAATGTAGACGTAAAAATATTACTCTGACCTGAACGTCCTTACCAGTAAAAATGTTTGAGCAAATATTGGCGTCACACCTTTTTGTAGTAAGCAAATTGGACAAACATTGTGCGTTGGCTTTGTCTGGCTTATCTGAATGGACGCGGCTAACAAATACCGGTGGTGATATAACGAAGTATTCCCCGTACTTTGCAACTGTCCATCTTAATCTCGAAGGACTGTACTTCCTACTTTGTACTCTTTATTCGTTTCATTCATTCTATTAAAGAGAAGACGTACGGTACTCGGTAACTTGGTCGACAAGATGATACTTTAATGTGAGTCTAAAAGACCCTGATTAATTGAGTTTGAAATTGGGGAAGAAATCGTGAGCCAGCAGCGAAGGCAAATTTTTCTATGGCGAAAAGTTCACAGATCAATTTTTATTTAGCAACGAAGTTAATCACATTTTCTTTGTTCGGGAAAAATAACTTAAAAGTTCGTAAGTATTTTTGATTTAAATTGGGATCGAAAAATTCAGAGAGTTCGGTTACGTGGTCGCAAATTGTTTTCGCAAATATTCAAATACACCTCCGCATTAACGTCACGTTATGTTATTTCCAATAACAAAAAAAATGATCGAATGTCATAATTTTATCTTGGAGTTATTTAATAGACCAACAGAATACAATATGAGAGGGAATAAGGGCGGACAATACGACGTAATAGGAATTTCCGATGCCACAATCCTCGTATTCATTATTGTGGATTTTGGGGATGACTCAGACACAATAGGTAGGTTATCGAACTCAGTCGGAGGAAAAAATCGTATATTAATCCATCCACACCCTCTGGCACACCCGTCTTTGTAGTTGGGGGTTAAACTCAAACGTTCACAGGTAAACTGGGGTGCTGCTGTAATTTACAACACCGTATTGCGCGTGAATGGGTTTGAGATAACGATCGCGATACGGGCGCAAAAGATTGCGCTTTTTACCGTTTCTTTACAACTTTTTAATGCTTTTCGAATAAAGAACGCGTTATTGTTGTGTTTTGTGGATTGCAACTGGCAGCTGCTTGGGACCATTTTTTTTTACGAACAAAAAAGGAAACACGGATATTATTGTGCGACATTTCAAAATTTCAAATCAAATGTGGTCCAAATGCAGCTCTCTCTAACGTAACAAATGTCACACTTTGCAAAGCTCCAAATATAAACATCATATGCTAAATAATATTTAAAGATGATCGATTGACGATATCATCGCATTCCAATATAAACAAACCTTACCCAATCGTTAAGAATACTTGCAGAATAAATCCGTCAAATGAGATTAAACCAAACAGTTTATCAAGTAAAACCGAGGCAGACATTTTTTCAACCCCAAAGGGCATGAGTTACGTCATGAGCTCACGCTATTTAGCAATTAATGGGGTGCAGCTGCATACAGTCGTAAATACTATGAAAGTATGGCAGACACTTCCAACAGCGAGCGGAAGGGATTTTAATAGTACTGCTAAACGAACATGAGCCTTAGAAAAACCTCAAAACCCAGACTGTTACACTTCGCTCTAAAGACTTCGTAGAAACATGCGATGCTGCAACCAACCAAAAGTGAATTCAGGCAACGCTAAAACAAAACAATCCAGCGCTTGTCAAAACACTGCATAACATTTTATCCATCTGTTTATTAGAAGAACAAATCTTCAACACATTCTGTGTTTCTTACAGCGATGATACACATTTATTATAAATCCGTCACATATTTGGTTCGCTCCGATTACACCGTGAGGTCGAACGTGACTTTGCGCTGTTTTGTTCAACAGTTCGCTTATTAATTTGTACCTCTTGATATCTAAATCGCATTGCAGATAAGCCAAGTAGCGTCTGGGATGCTTCGGACACGTATCGAGTTAGATAATGGGGGATGGGGATGACAAGCAAAATCGTACCCATTTTAAGCGCCATTAGAAGTCAGGACGATCAAAGAATAACTGCTGCGACAGCATGAAAGAAGGAACAGACCCTTCAGGTACAACGTTAAGCTACACGATGCACAATCATAAGTACAAGATTTTGTTCAAGGCCTTGGGAATTTTTCGGCGAAATGCGCATTGTACATTCCTTTTGTCTCATAAAACATTACAAATTGCATCTTGAAAGGTGAACCTGCAAAACCCGTCCTTCCGTTTAGAGATGTACTCACGCCATTGAGCAAAAACGGAACATGAATAACTTCTGAAAATCGATCTCTCGCAGTTTAAATCATTACTCGATCCTTACTGAATACATTACGGTCAGTTTAGTATGAGATTTAAAGTTGATCATAACGTGTGGTCCCCCGTTAAGAAACGGCAAACCCAATTTTTTTTGTGGAGAAAGTTGGTGACTATGGACTTATCAAGTAGTTAGGCACAACTGTGAAGCTTTCAAAGGTGATAAAACCAATACACGCCATGCCCTCCCCCTCAGTCCATCACATTTAATTTTTCGCACAGTGTTTATTGATTTATCGGTGCACTGACTATAATTTACGCTGAACGGACAAGGTGACACATTCCTATCAGCCGTTACTTTTATAAACAAGGCCACTTTGGGTAAAAATAATCAAAGTTGGGGCATTAAACAAAAACCTAGACAAAACAAAGAGTCATTAAATCTATAAATCACAATAATTGCCAATAAGAACAGAGTTAAACAACAATTGTGTTTAGACAATCAAAACTGCAGTCATTTCTCTCAATTACGAAACCAATGCTCTGGTGTGTTCTCTCAAGTCCTCTACAATGTCAATACTCGCCGCGGCTGGGTCGAGGCTTCCCGGGATCTAGGTCATAGCTGGTGCCTGCGTAATCCCGGGATCGTGCACCGCGTCACTACTCTATTTTGTATGCAGAGATGTTTTATTCGTATTATAGTAATTTGTAGCGAGAGCATTCTAATGGCTGTTTGAAGTATACGTGTTGATCGCAATCAGGCTTGCTTGTACGAGCAACAATGTGTTAATGAAATACAAGCGGTGTTTAGACTGCAGATGGAATAGGTGCTTTTTTTGCTTTTCAGTAAAACGTTTTATAACAAGAATATTTTTGGTTTACAATAACAGTAGTACAATTTACGATTAATAGTAGTATATTCTATCTATCTATCTAACATTCAGGAATCGATTAGTTTACGGTGAGCAAAAAGTTATCTTGACTTGAAGCCTCCAAGGCTGAAGAAGAACTTATCGAATAGCGTGCTATCTTGCTGTCGCGTGCCATAAGATGAGAGTTTTAGACTAGGACCAATACTATACTGCATAAAAGAAATAAGAACAAATGGTTTCTTCTGTTTTAAATTATATCTGAAGTGGCATTTTTCATACAAGGGTGAAGTTTGAACAAAGAGTAATTTATATAACAGAACAAAACTTTATTATTTCACGCGAATCGTAAACAGCTCTCCAACAGTATGAATTAAATAAGCCTCGCTGTTTAAATGTGTAGTGTAACAAAATAATTCAGCGATAAGGTTTAATAATGTAAATCTAATTAATTAAGCCCTTTTATTATTACTCACGGGCGAGTCACGCAACCCGATGTCCGAGTGGTTCAGGCTTTCAGTGTTATGGAAATATTTCATTTTCAACGTTGTATTATAACGCGCTGAGATCGTAAAGTTGCCTGGATTGTGCTTTTAATTTTAAAAGCGAGCAAAGTAACCTACACCTTATATTATAGAGGTAATTTTCTTGTAAGACGTAAGTTTTATTCAGTACGCTGACTTTTCATTCCAGCAAAATCTACGTTCCCTGTATAGTAGAATACAGTCCAATTGCGAGAAAAAGCTAGTATCAATTCTCTTAAAACAATTAAGCGTCCAAATTGGATTTACATCACAAACACCGCGAAAATTGTCTTCATAATCGCATCAGCAAGGACAAAGACGATGAACAAAACATTATACCCAGAGTACTACGTCCTTAGGCACTTCCATAGAGACTAATAGGGCTATCAAGATTCATCTGAACAGTCACATTAGCACTCAAGTTGAAAGTCAGACTCTTATAACGTCGCGTACTTAGGTTTCTTTATCGAGTGTCAACATACTCGGGACTCAAATGAGTCTGCGGCCCTGACATAACGCTATGAGCCGAGATAATAATTAAGAAATTGTACCACAACTCATTCTTTTGCTATCTGTGAGAGTCTAGTAATTAAAATGGCCTCTTTGCAATTAATGTTTTGATAGTAGCTGGCAAAACTATTGAATTCTGTCACAAAACAAACAGTATGAGTGTTGATGTTTGGGCTGCGGAATTAATTGAAAGAGTCGCCACAAGAAACACGGATAGTTTTAGTCAATAAGAGTCTGACACTCCCTCTTGCCTCCTGCCCAGAGTGGGAGGAGTTAATTGATGATTTCCCATCCTTAAAAGAAATAAAATTAATAAATAATTGTGATGTTTGATGGATTCATTACCCTTTTATGTCCTTAAAACGACACAACCGTTCTCGCAAAGTCTGGTTTTAAATACAAACCTTTTGTTAGTTTAAAGTTTTATCATTCATCGAAGGACATCAAACATTTTCGATGCAAAACCAATCCTGAGTTTGGCTTTGAAGCAAAGACCCAAAGCCCCAAACTATTGAGTTAGGAACCCCAAAATAAGGACAGAAACAGGACCCTAAACAACTATTGCAAATGGGAATCGATTCAGTTCTCCCCTACACAAACCGCTTGTCAGCGAATCGATAACGATTTTGCAGTATAGTTACAGCTAGATAGATATAAAAGTTACAAGGATGGATCCGCCCATAGGAGCTGAACAAATAAATAATATAAACACGATTGAATAACATTCCGAGAAAGAAAACTTCCACGCAGTTCCCTAACAAACTATAGTTGAACAAAACTTTCAGACCATCATTCATTATATTTATATATCCTTAATTCTATAGAAGCAGTCGACTGCGAATTGCTATGACCTGAGTGGTTGGATCGGTAAATATATACTTCAATGGGGATATCGATCCCGCCACATTATACATCGCAGACGAACTGTGACGTTTCGAGAGCAACTTTTTATGAACATAATAAAGATTTATTCCCACTATTTATGAGTTCATCTAGAAATGACTGGGGGCGAATGCCAAGTGGCACAATTACTCAAGAATAAATCTCAACTATATTTTTGGGTGCATAAGTCTCAATTTGGGCTGTATGTACAAGTTTTTATGCTTACATTATACGTCATAATTAATTATGAGTGACAGTTTATGGTGACTGGAGCTTTGTCGTTTCCTTATAAAAGTTGGAGAACAGAACTTGTTAGAAAGGAAACGGAACGCAATAAAACCGTGGTCTTTATTGAACTTGTTTCTTAGTTGTATGAACTGATGTTGGGTTGCAAACTGCAGAGTCATATATTAAGGTTGGCAACAGAAATGTTACACGCGTGGAACTTCCAAGTTTTGCAGTTAGTTAATGAATTGGAGTGGTAAGTGGTACAAAGGCCATTGCCACAGTTAGTTAAATAATTAAAAATAACCTAATTAATTCTACAAATTTTCACACGTCGTCATGAATTAAGTAATTATCCTTCACGAATTTCATGAATTCGCATTATTTTCAGAGCGTTTCCTAATCGACGTAGCTTTAAAAAATCTGTTACCTAAGCGTTCTTTGTGACTTTGCAACTAAAATCTACTACTTATAACTGCTTCACTTAATACAAAGAACATTAAAACAATGCTTGAAGCAACGTGAAGTATAAAATCTAGGGCGTCGAGGCGCCTTTGTCGACAAGGCGCCGGCCGGAGTTCAGGAAGAAAGCAAATACATACATACATACATGGGTACCTAAATACATTTAAAATTAATCATGTTTCTTCTTAGACTTTCGTAAAGTGGAACACTGCAAGTGGGACGCTACAAGTGAAATAACTAGAAATGTGAGAGAGTTACAGTTAGAGGATTAGCTTTCGATATGTGCCGTCGTTCTATCGATAACTAGTTTGCCTTGTAGTTGTTTCAATGCTGACAAACATAGATGTGAATCAAATACGGGTATAGGTACTTCTTTTAATAGAAGCTGATGAGTAAGCTACTGCAGCGAAAGCAAAACAGAAGCAAATTGAAACTTAACTCTGTTAGGTTTTGTTTTATGGGAATTCATCAAATTCAGACTCTTACTGACTAAAACCCATATGTATCTCTCCTAATTCCCTTTGCGTTCCAGAGCCGCAGTGACTCTTTCTAACAAATTCCGCAACCCTGATAGAGGCTAGCTTCCGTTTCACATGTTGTGGGTGAATTAACGTTCAAAGGCAAATCTGAGACACTTGAAATCATTTCACGTTCGCTTTCGCTGCTGCGTGCTGAAGCCGCTGACCATTAAAGTTGAAGCTTGACGACTCAAACGTAACTCTCTCATAAACGATTCGTCACTTAGCTAACAATACCGCTCAAGTCATTTTGGCAAATTTTACAGTAGAGCAGCTGTGTTACAATAAACTTATTATTCCACAATAATAAGTTTATTGTAACACAGCTGCTCTGTGTCAACTGTTTAAATTTTGTCCTAGGGTTGGTAGATCGAAGTGTAATACTGTCAGTTCGATCTGCCATATAGAATTCCATTCAAATGACATTAAAAAGTAGGAATCGACTTGAGCGGTATTGTTAACTAATACGAAATTCAGCTGTAAAGTATAGTAGCAGTTGGTCATAAAAACAAGTAAAGCAATACTCACATTGAACATTGATGTAGACATCCTTGTACACGTATCCAATAGAGCTGGTTGCGTTACAACCGTAGTTTCCAGTATCCTTCTTCACCAGGTTAGTGATGGTGATGGTGTTGGCAGTCACTTGTCTCCTGGGGTTGGGCTCCGCCTGTTCGATGGGCTTGCCGTTGTGGATCCAGGTGATCTTGGGCACGGGGGTGCCGCCGGCTTCGCACTTGATCTCAGCTGACTCGCCTTCCGCGAGGTTTTGGATCTCTGGCTCGACCGTGAAGAATGGAGCGGCTGGGGGATAAGACAACAAATATTACTATTGTGTTTGGAATGGCTACTGCCAGTACATCTCCGTGAGGCGACGCCTTTCCCATTGTATAAAATTACACTAACAAATAAGCCTGCACGTTTGGGAGGAGCAAAATTAACATAAAATTACAATGACATAACATTGTATTGATGCCTCTTGATCCTCTATTTCCTTCAAAGTTTGTTCTTGTTTCTTATTGAAAGATACATAATGAGATTTTGATACTACGCAGACGGTATACCGGTAATTAATAACAGTTTTATCACAAAATATGTTACCATCTTTCATCTTTTACAAATTAACTTCATAGGATTTTCTAAATGGAATCTTGGGTCGGTGCCATAAATTGACCATTTCTCATAAAAGCAGGTCAAGCTTAACTTGGTTGAATGTATAGACTTCTCCCATATTACGTATTATTGTATATTGTAGGTTAATAGAATGGAGAATAGATGATGTCAGAGGCCGTGTGTATGGCCTTTTAAGTTTATTTACTGATATTTAACTCCAATGGTGAGTTGAAGTAAATAAAATATTGTTAATTTAGCTGCTTCGTTATGTTACTAATATTATAAAGCAGAAGAGTTTTTTTGGTTGAACGCGCTAATCTCAAGAACTACTGATCCGATTTGAAAAATTATTTCAGTGTTAGATAGCCCATTTATCGAGAAAGGCTATAGGCTATATATCATCACGCTAAGATAATTAGGAGCGGAGCAATATAGGAAAATGTGACGCAGACGAACTTGCGCGGGTCAGCTAGTTAGTTGAATATACGGATTTATCCCCGTCATATAAAGCACTGCGTAGGTACAGCAATGCTTTGCTTTGTTGGACGGACTTCATATCACGTTAAATAATAACTTTACGACTTCTCAATTACGTACAACATTCTTGTGTTAATCAATGACTATGTAAGCTTTAATATATAAAATTCTTCCGCTACTGACTGACTGAGTGATTGACAGACAACACACAGCCGAAAATACTGGTCTAAGAAAGCTGAAATTTGCCATGTAAATTCCCTGCACTTCGCAGGGGAACAGCACTAAGAGAAGATTTCCCGAAAATCCCACGGGAAGGAAAATAAGCGAGATATGCGCGTACGAAGTCGCAAACGCTAGTATAAACTACTAGCTGACCCGCGCAACTTCGTCTGCGTCACATTTTCCATTACTGCTCCGCTCCTATTTGTCTTAGCGTAATGATATATTATAGCCTATAACCTTCCTCGATAAATGGGCTATCTAACACTGAAAGAATTTTTCAAATCGGACCAGTAGTTCCTGAGATTACCCCCTACCTACAAACTTACAAACAAATTTTACCTCTTTATAATATTAGTATAGATAGACAGCACAATTTTTTATACACAACGTCGTTCCTTATCCGAACGTAGAACGAACGAGCCAAGCAAGCACAACTAATTCCACAGAAGCATTTCATATTCTGTCATAGATTTTTCCTCCATTTTCTATTGTGTATAGTATTTTAAATTACAGTACTCGAACGACGGTAGTACAACAATGCCGGCGGCGATTACGGCAGACTGCATGCCACACGAGTGCGCTCAATCTAGACGAATTGTTGACGAAACAAAATGGAGAAGAACTACAGAGTACCGGCGTAAACAAGCCCCAGGCTTTCATATGCTCGCCTTAGACAAGTTTGCGAGACTTTTTAAGAAAGAAACTGCAGTATTTTTACTTTGCATGAGCAAATATGGGTAGTGGTTTTTAGATACGGATAAATAAGGAAAATATTTCTTGTATCGACAGCGTTTTTATGTGAATTGCCATGAGGTTCCGTACTTCGCCTTGATTATAAGATGATTTTCGAGGCACTATCCTTAAACATATTTACAGGTTATCTACTAATATTATGATTGGAAATCCGGAATTCCGGCAAAGCTGACCGGCTCTACGAAGGCAGGGTCCAGAAATCGAATCAGGAAATAGGTATGTCCGATTGGATGACTAGATGAGATTTCGGATATAACCTTTTTATTCAATAACCTTTTTTAATAAGCAATGGGTGGCTGGCGTAAACTATCAGTTTCTTAATGCATTCTGTCGACTAGAAATTAACATGTAAATTACTTTGTTGATGTTTCTTGAACGACATCATAACAAGATTTTAAACAAGTATCGACTTAATCTAGACTAGATTAAAGTTGATATTGCTATCGTCCGCATATTGGCAATTGAGACGATCTTCTTAAAATTGTGCTTTGAGTTTTAAGAAAATTACAGTTTTTATTTATGGGGCTCTCTTCAAGAAATCTATGAAGGCAGATTATAATAAGAATAACAAACGGTTCTATTATGAGGCCGGCCTCCAAACCTCACGACGCCGCAATAAAAAGGGCCGGACGTTTATCCAGCCGAGCAACAGTACGGGAACCGGGTTACCGAGTTATTTGCGTGCATGACAAGTGATTACGTCATCGACATGCGTGTTGACGAGAGGACACTATCGAATGAACGGGCTGCTGAATCTACAAAAGACCTTGCGAAAAAAAAAGGCATTTTACGGGACCATGTACGGACTTCTTGGAGTGCCCAAGGTATACTGTATTTGCATGATGATGAGCTGCTGCTACTCTAAGCGGGCCCTCGAACTGGACCCAAATGTTTAAGGGATGCCATCGACGAAAAAATAAAGAAGAAGCATTGACACGAAACGGTCAGCCTTGAAGTTTTTTTTTTTACTTTTGTTAGGCACGCGTTTGACCACTATCTCACCTGATGGTAAGCGATGACGAGGTCTAAGATGGGTAAAAAGAAGTTTTTTTTTACACCCCCAAGACTAAAATATCTACTTCGCATAGGTGTAATACAAAACCATATATAAAAGAAAAAAGCGTGAGACAGCCGAAAAAACGTGCGACTCGAATTCCAATTTCACCTCGGGATCAAAAAATTTGCATTGAGTAAATAAATGAAAATATATCCAATGTAAAGCTGACTCAGCCAGAAGGCCGGAAAACCCTTAGGGTGGCAAGAGATTGACTGCGGATGGCTGAGTGGACGTGGAATTTATCACCCTATCGCATTGCCACGAGCGTGTCGTAAGACGCGAATGAGGGATTATCGGGGAGATGCGGGGACACCTGTTACCTAATAACTTAATATGGGTATCAGTTATTCATGGTTATGGTCTTAGCTGTAAGCTCAAGGGGCTTTATTGGAGTAAAATATGGAGGATTCATCATATGGAATTGATATGAACCTGTCACAAGTGAAGCTGGATATTAAGAGGAAACGCGGGAGGAGAGACTTATGTAAAAAGTCATAATTTGAGGTTTGGGTCTCGCCTGTTTCCTCCTCCAATATTGAAGTGATTTTAAAGATATTTCATAAACTGAATAAGAAGGATATATACTGTGTCCCTATGTTTTCCTTTTTGATGATATATTAACCGTATAAGCACTAGAACCCTAAAAAAATGCTCAAAATTGTCCGACAAACCGCTGTCAACAAAGGTATACGAATTTGGCAACTATTAATGAAAAAAGAATAACAGAGGGACACAGTATCATTCTTCTTATTCAGATCGTGAAAAAAAAAATCAAATTTAAATAAATCCAAACTTATAGAAGTAACGACTGAAATCGCCAAAACACAATGAACAAGCGTGGTGAACAATACACGAGTCGTATTTTTAGAAGAGGGATGCCCTGCATTGCAACAATCATAGGATGGGAATATTATCACGATTCCGTCTCAGGAAACACACAAGGTTCTCCATCGACAAAAGGAAGCCTTCGATTCCCGCCTTCCTCGACACAAGTCAAACGGAAGGAAGCGAAAGGTCGCAATCACAATGATTGTCCACAGCCAACATTGGCAGCCATGTTTGAGCAGTCGTTATATTTTAATGGCTCCCTCAAGGGACGTTATGCGCGGTATTAAAATATTTTCGGCTAATATCATGTGTGTGCCATATGCTTTCCCACATAATGACTTTAACGATGATGTCACTGGCCAAATACGCGAAATTATGTCAAGTACGCTTCTGACAAAGGTTACAGAAACACTTTGAACGTTTTTGTTTGTCTCTGCCATCGATGTCAAGAGATTCTTTCCAGCAAAAACCCAAGCTTTATGAAAAGCGATAGACAGGCGTTTCTTCTCGAGTGAGCAGAAAGAAATGTAACCCGCCTGTATGTGAATGTGATATGAGCTGGAAACAAGACATTTTGAATAAGCCAATAGAATATTAGAAAGGAAAATGTCAACCTATATCACGACCCTTTTTTGTCAAAAAGAGAATTTCATAAATTTTGTCGTGAATTTCGTGGCCATTTTTTTTCATTCATTTATTATTTACAATAAGAAACAGAAATTACTAGATGAATTTATCATCTGTGAAATATAAACGGTTCCATTTAGTCTGGAAGCTACCATATAGGTATAAGAGAGAAAATGGCCACCTGCATCATCTCACATATTCTTCAGATCTTTTCAAAGCGCATATCGATCCCATTATGAACTCATAATAAATGCATAGCATCTACCCATCCCTAAAACACCACATTAACTTATTTAGTTTACGTTTGACGCTAATAAAATTTGCATAATTCGCCGCAAAGCCTCCAAACAGGGCCATAATGACGTCTATTTAAGTCGAACCTTAAACAATTACATATTAATTGCGAACGCAGCCAAACTTTATAGAGGTAAGCGGAAATGACGCTGGCACGATTATTTGCATCATTATGGCGCCGGGCCCTAGCAAAGTTACATTTACAATTAGCATGGAGGAAATGGCGTGGTCTGTTTGTAGGGACGGTGTTATTTGGCACGTCTCTTTTATTGTCTGTTGGACGGTGGCAGAATAATTAGGAGCCGGCCTTTGTGACACCATTTTTAAAGACGCCTTGTGAAAGATTCGCGGATGCTGGTTTTCTCACTTCCGGGGTGAATTGGAGCTTTGTGTTTAGCTAACAGTAAATGTTGCTTTTAATATTTCTTGGGCAAGCGGAAATCATTACTGTGAAACCATTATGGAGCCTTATGAACCAAAGAATGTAATAAAGAAAATGAAATAAAGAAGGCCACGTGTTTTAAAATTGCTAACTGTCTTTTATGGAACTCGGACGAAACTTTCAAGTGTTTCGTCTAGGTATAGAAAAAGACTTAAGGTACATATTTTCTTTATGGAGAAAATAGAGACCATATTGTGATGTGGCCATAAAACGTGTACGTAACTTTTACAGCTGCACAAAAGGTTTATTTGTGTGCTCCAATTGTTTACGTGTAGTGCCATTCCTAATAATTTAGGAACCTACTTAAATGTCCGTTATTTTGTGTGAAAAGTATAAACCATTTCGTGTATAAACCATGTTTCTGTATTGATGTATCGGATCGAGGAATATATAGAAAAAGTTGACTAAGGCTCTTGCGAAATTTAATAATGACCAAGCAGGCGCCACTTATAACAGACCTTTTCTAAGTTAGGTTTCTTTTTGTATTTTTGGTATGCGTCATACTGGCCGCAAATAAAGTCTTTTGGATGAAGTTATATCCCGGAGCAATGGTGCACAGGTCAACTAGAAGAGGTCTAATACCAAAATAGCACGGCGGCAATGCATAAATGGACCTAACTTTGAATTCAGATGGCCTTCTGCAGGTCTGCTACTGTCGACTAGAGCATTAACTAAATCTTTAGTTAACATTAATAGTCGTATGAAGCAGAAAACTTTTTTTACAAAAAAATACTAACGATTTCCAAATAAAAACAATACAAAGTATAAAATAACTTTAACTTAGGAAGTCGGTGCTTTTTGTTTGACAATCTGGAAGCCTTTTAGAAGTCAGTTTAAAACAGTCTATGCTCATAACACCTGTATATTATCCGGTCACTATTATCCACCCAAGATTTACTTCGATCAAGAAATCCGTTATTTTAGGCCTTACCATTTGGCTTGTCAAACTCGGTCAGGACAATTTATTACCATGGTTCAAATATTTTGCACTCACCTTCAATATTGAGTAGTATGGAGTAAGATTGAGCAGTTCCGACACCGTTGCTAACTTCACAGGTATACGTGCCCTGGTCCTCGTAGGTCGGGTACCTGATCACCAGCGTCTTGCCGTAGTTGTCCTGAGTGATGCCTTGAGACGAGAGGATGCTGCGCCCGTTCTTCTTCCACACAATCTGAGGTAATGGCCTGTGGGGAGTTGTGACGGTTGAATATGGGGCCAAAGAGATCAGCGTGAAAAGTTTTTGATGGAAAGACACGAACAACTTGACAGATTTCATAAAGAGAAGTGTTGCTTCCAATGTCATTGGAAGCGGATTCTAATGTACTTCCAAATTGGTCCCGTTTCTATTAAAATCCAGTTCTGCTAATGGGATCCATGCGGAAAAGGGGATAGAGGGATCTCTCCAAACATTATCATCCTTGTTATAGCGATATTCATTTTCTACATTGTATTTGGTAACATAAAACGATGATGCTGACGATGGTTAGGTATGTCGGCGTAACAGCGTAATTTTGCTCTAAAAAATCTACTGCCATTTCCTTAACAGCCTTTCCTTAGCTAGTCCAAATAGCAAGCGGTGATTTGGCGGCATTCATGAAAATCGATAGCGCAGCGAAAAGTCCACTAACATTATAAATATCACGCTGATATCCATCATCACATTTTCGGCGTTTCACCATAATTTTCCTCATGGAGAACTTTTAACTAAAAACCTACAGCCAATTCCTTACTTCTAAATATAGCCACAATCCTTTGTAAAATCCGTAGCTAGGCCAAATAGCATGCGGTGAATTAGCGGCTCGTATGAAACCCGATAGCGGAGAGAAAAGCCCACTCGCGGCCACTCATGCACGCGTCGCCGGCCTAGCGGGGGCGCAATAGGTCAGTACCTGCACTGGATACACTAGGGCTACCAGGCCACTAAATTAAAATTGGAAAAGTTTGTGAAGAATGTCTTTTGAGTTTTGGTTTGATAAAATAAATAAACATTCATGCAGGGCAAAAGGCTTCGCCCACGTGAACTTTGTAAGTCTGTTCTTACTTCATCAGGAACGATCAGGATTTCCGTGATTATTTGCATTTAAATAGGCGAACTACTCTATCAGTATGAGATGGAAATTATCTGATTACTCTCCCTGCAGAGCGAGGGAGTGTCAAGACTCTTACTGACTAAAATCAAATTTCGAACTAATTCCACAACCCTGGCACTGACCCTAGCGGGCCCCGTCTATTTTGCTGACATCTCTTTGAGGCACGCGTGGAACACAAGACGCCGTTGACTCGAGCCTTTATTCTTATCGGACGGCGAGCCACACGCAAAAAAGGTATCGTAACGTTGATAGCTAGCAACCCTAATTACACTGTCGCAAGCGCAGAATCGACGCGTCTAACCTAAAATCTCGGGTTACACATCTAGAATGCTACACTCCCACTGGTTTGGGCATGAATGAAACCATTCTAGGTACAATCGCACGAACAGCTGGCCATACGAAGATTCTTGACCATACTCGACATGGGCGGCCTTAATAAATTCAGTCCCTGTCGATACCAAAGTGGGTTCCCTCTATGCACTAGTTTAAAGTCTAGTCAGCAATCACCCCTATGTTTCCGTCAATTACGCGCACCATGTAGAATATAGAACTCTTTCGCAGAACTCAGGGCAACGTACTGTATGTATATTATGTCGCGTTCGATAATCCTATAATGTCACCTCGGCTATAGTTTCTGTTTCCAAGGTAAATATTGTGCTAAGCTCTTAAGTAAACAATACAATGAAGAGTAGTAGTTCAATAGCTGTAACACGTATCATTATGATCTGGCAAAAATATGTGAAAATCGCAACAATGCGTACCTAACCCTTAAAGTTCGCGTGTCTACGAACGACAAGTTTATCGATCTGTCGACAAGTAACATGTTCAACAGTGTTCTAGTATTTCCTACAAACAAAAGAATTCAAGATACTCACGTTCCACCAAAAATACAGTACAGCTCCACTCTCTTCCCCTTCAGCGCTTTCTCAACCTTCCTGGTAGTGTACTGACGCACAGGCTCATGCCTGTTCAAGATAGGCGCGATACCCGTCTGCGTCACTTCCAAATATATCTTGTTGCCAAACTTGTACTCATTCCTGAAGATCGAATTGGCTGTGCAAATGTATGCGAAGTCTACACTCGCGTCGTAACGAGTTACATTCGAAAACCAGAGGTTTCCTTCAGGATCTAGAGTCATGCGTGAGTTGTTGATGGTTTTGAGCTGTCCTTGGTCGCCTTGCAACATCCAGTAGACTTTGGGCTTTGGATGACCGTCGGGCGGTTCACAAGTGAGTTTGAAAGGTTTCCCTTCCTCTGCCCTGACGACTTGTTGGCTGTCTGTTTCCTTGAAAGAGTTGAGTTCAGCCCGTCGTACGAAGACGCTGTTGGATGCGGCAGTACCCCACTCGTTGTAGGCGAAGCACTGGTACTGTCCGAGGTCTTCGTCGCGCGGCTGACTGACCACGAGTGTACCGCGTCCAGACTGTTGAGAGATACGGTTATCGTAACTCGTGTATTCGAATGGTTTGCCGTTTTTGATCCATCTGTACCTGTTTGGACAAAAAAGGGGTTTGGTTAATAAATGGAATCTTGGAGTGTCGTTATGGGTATCCAATAGACTTCCCTGTAAGGTACTGTCGGTCTCGTAATATCGCATGGGTATCACGAATCTTCCTGATGTTCATTAAAGTCAGTGCTCAATATAGCTGGCCTTAAGAACCTACATTATAATTATATGAATAGGTACATCCTATCCTAGGCATTGCGATTTACCTAAACCGATGCGGTATTTTATTATATTTGCATAATATCGTTAAACATATACATATAAATAGGTACCTAAATAATTAGATTAAAAAAGCAACATTTTCCTCTTTATTGAGGAATTAAGCCATTCAAATTCGACACTGGTTTAATGGGTTAAGGGTAAATTCTTCATAGGGAAATATATTGACCAAAGCATTGAATGGTAAAATACATTTATTTACGATAAGTTAAATGGCGTAAAATAAACAATAATAACTAATTATTAAATGGATCGCCCGCATAATTATGCGGTTTTTACGTCTTTTAGGGAAATGATTACAATATTGCTATGACTGAAAATTTCAAATGTCTGTTTTGTACATAGGCACCAAAACTTTATTTACTTCAAATTAATCAATAAGAACCTCAGTGAAACTATACTGTAAAATCTTCCTGAACGCCAACTCAACTCAAACGCGATTAAAATCTAGCTTTTACAAGCTAAAAGACTTTGAAGCAACAAATTATGAAGTAAAGTGCGCGAGGGCTTTCGTCTGGCTGCAAGTTCAAGCTACGCTTAAACCTAAAACCTATTTAAAACCACAGACGAGACGCAAAGGGAGGATTGCCTAAAGAAATAATTCAAAGGCTTTCACGATATGAATGTATTACATTCAAAGCCACAAACAAGCCGTTAATTTTATAACAAGCAGTAAGTAATTGCATTTCGTATTATTTAACAATAAATCCGCGGTTTTCCTGCCATAACATTCAACAATTTATTATTAAAACGGTACACAAGTTCGCGAGAAATAATGATATTATTAATTAGGCTTTAAATACACGACTTCCCCTTAGTCATGGTAGTTACATTAAACCGCATACTTCATTTTATTACAATACTCGCTTTAGCCAGCGATTTCGTTCGCGCATAATATGCCGCTTTTTTACCGTTTTTGTAGGAATTTAGGCAAATCCTCTCTTAGTGCTCCTCAACACTCCACCAAATGCCAAAGAACAATGGCCAGTTTGGACTAGGAAAAAACAAAAATTGGTAACGAGATGAAACTATCACCAATATGTAGTGCACTGTTAATTTTATCATTGGATATCTTCGTTTATTTTTAAAAGCTGGGGAAATAAAGAAAATCTTTTGAAAAAAATACCGCTTTATTTATCAGAACGCAGTATAAAATAACCAAATTCGAACGCATCCGTAACAAATTACGTTACTAGAGATGTGCATATATTTTTTTTAATTTGATGATACTTCGTGGTTAATAATTTTAATAAAGCCATGAATAAAATAAAAAACTAATTCACATTAAAAATCGATTCTGTCATAAATCGATCGATTTCGATTACTACCCTCCCTGTTTTTGACAAGTACAAAAAAATACTGTTTCTGCACTGACCGACCGGCGACCTCCGTGTTGTTGTAGTCGAAGACTGTGTTGTGTGCGACTTTCTGTTACTTTTTTGATTATTTTTATATTTTCTACTATAGAGTAGAAAACATAAATGTTACTGTTGGTCAGGTTAATTATGTAAACATAACCTGAAAAACATATTTCATAGATTTTCAAGATTCTGCGGCCTTTTAAAATATATTGAAGTCCGTTTTTAGTTTATTTACATAGGCAAATGAAACGACGTGTGTTTTATTAAGTTACTTTTTGTTAGATTTTACTAGTCCAAGCATTTTAGCCGAGTGGCCATTGTTCTTTCAGCTTTCTACAACTAGTGGTTTCGGCTGTGTGTGGTCTGCTAGTCACTCATGAGTAACTGAAGAATTTAGTTTATGAGGAAAAGGATCTAAGCTCTTTTACATCATACATAAAAGTTTTCCTCACAGCAGGGTCCGGCTCTAATACGATCTATTACATTTCAAAACACTAAGTTTTCAAAAACAAGGAGGTACGATAGATTTCCCAGATACAGGCGGTTCAACGACCTGTCCTGTTTGCAAGTCATAAAAAGGAACTAGGTACAGCAGTTAACCCACTTCTAGCGCAAACACATTAGCTTAGTAGGGACATAACACATCAGGCGGGCGAAAACTCAGGTAATGTGTGGGATGGCTTTATTGGGTATCCCGTAATGGGAAGCGACTAGACTTTAATGTGGATTTATGGACGGCTGGATATAGAAGCCAGATAAATCTGTAGAAGGAACGGTGTTGGCAACTATATGGTAAGCTCATTGATCAGTTATAGCCTGCGCAAGGCGAAGAACATTTCGAGGCAATAAAGGGCACCTATCAAAGGGCATATCCATTTACATATACCTACACATAGTTATAATAAACATGTTTTTATATTTCTGTACATATTCACATTACTGGACAATGGTATCCACGAAATGGATGTCTAAGGACGGGCGCCGAGGCCGGCCTAGGAAGACGTAGCGAAATTCTACTGTAAGATCTAGTTCGAGGTGGTCCGAGAGAGGAACGACTGGAAAAAAATGGGGGAAGTCATTGCCGAGCAGTGGGATAATATAATAGCCTTTTATTCCTAAACATGGGTCAAGAGGTCCCTAAGTTCGGTGTGCCTTTTGGCATAGGTCTCCTCCAATTCCTTCCAATGGGTCCTGTCCCTTGCTACGCTCAACCAGAATGGTCCCCGCTGTCTGTTTCAAGTCGTCTTCCCATCTCCTGACTTGACGGCCCCTACCTCTTTTGCCGTCTCTTGGTTGCCAGAGGGTGACTTGCTTGCTCCATATGTTAATGGGGTGGCGTAGCATATGTCCAGCCCATCTCCATTTTGGACGTCTATCCGGGTGAGAATGTCTGAGTTTTGTTCTAGTTCTTACGTCTACGTTAAGTTGTGCCCCATTTCATTAGAAATTCCTAACGGGGCCTCTGCGAGTTGGCTTCGGCCCCTCGTATGCCTGCCAAAGGACCGGGACTTCAGGGTCCTGAGATTGTCAGTATCACTATATTATAAAAAAAGTCCACCGTCGCGTCTGTCTGTCTGTTCGCGATAAACTTATAAACTACTGCACCGATTTTCATGTTGGTTTCACCAATGGATAGAGTGGTTCTCGCGGAAGGTTCTGGTATATAATTTGTCAAGCGGCCATCAGCTAGTTCAAGATATAACAGAAATAATAACAATATTTCCTCTGCACTAAAATCCCTCCTGGAGTTTAAATCATTGAGTACTGACAAGCCAACGAACGAGTTTCCGCGCCAAACACGACAGCCAATAAAAGTTCTAGGGCAATGAGATCAACACCAACAACAACTTTACAAAATGAGAAAACAGGTTCCTAACCGTCACTTTATTATTGTTATTTTTAGCGAATAAGCGTTATTCATACATGACATAATATTTCCGAGTGTGTGAGCCCCGAGATGACTGCATTCGAACCAAGGCTGACTCACGGCATACATTATTCATGTCCTCACATTTATTTACTACTAATTTTATCTATATACTTTGATGAATGGGCCCTGTTTACTGTGTTTTTTTTTGTGTAAGTTAGTTTAAAAGCTTTCAATAATAATGGGTACGTCAGTTGGCAAAGGATAATGCAATAGGTACAGGGGCGTAGCTACCGCCGTATCAGCCAAATCAAAGATACGGGGCTCCCAGACTACAAGGCCAAGGTCCCCGACGTGTGGACGCAAAGCTAGTCTCCTTCGTAGGGATGGCGATCTGAGATCGATTAATCGAAGAATCGATTTTTCAGGCCCAAAAGATCGATTTTCTAAATCGATTTGCAATACTGAATCGATATTTCACCCTTGAAAATCGCCATTCAATTTTCTGAACTAAATAAAACTGATTTTACTGATAAGAGATCATTTATAATGTTATCTTTCTTGTTTAACATAAAATGGATTTTTGTTTTATATTATCCCTGAAGTAAAAAAAAACTGATTTAACTGATAAGAGATCATTTATTATGGTATCCTTCTTGTTTTTCATAAAATGTATTTTTATTTACAATAAAAATACATATAAACTGGAAAAAAAAAGCAATTTCTTAGAAATCGATCTTTTAGACCTCGATTATTTTGTGAATCGATACATAAGCTTACGATCCGAATCAATTTAAAAATCGATCTTTTTCGGAAAGAATGGACATCCCTACTCCTTCGTGGCCTGCCATGACAGTCCTTAGCTAGGGCCTACTTTGTTTAAAAAAATACGCTTAAAAAAGGCCCCCCCAAAAGCGGTTCGATACAGGTCCCCTTTGAGGTTAGCTACACCACGGATTAGGTATATATATACAATTACAAGCTTTTTATTTCCATTTGTTAATTATAATTACTGGTTGATAACATGCTATTGCTGGTTTACTTTTTTTCAACTGCGCTATAGTAATTCAATTAGTTCATGTTTCATTGTAGTTTTTCTATCATGAGTTCATGACTTTTAATGTTAATTATACAATTAAGTTCTTATTTTAAAGACATTGTAAGTTTGTTTAAAGACATTTTCGGATAAGTACAGCCTCTAGATTGTATAAAATCTGCGGAAATATTGCTGCAAGTGTGACATAATGGCTGTGTTTCACCGCAGTTCACTTAAATCTACATTGTCTATACAACCGGTCGATTATGTTAACATATTATTATCGAAGTGAAGACTTGTTGGGTGAGGAGATCACGAAGCTCACTTCGAAATCCAAGTAATCAAAATGGAATGACAGCTCACTGTCACAGTGAGCTGTCATTCCATTTTGATTACTGTCTTGGATTGGCAGCTCACTTTATAATCACTTCACCCAAGCCTTCACTCCGACATGTTTAGGACAGAATAGGAGTGCTGCATCCAATGAAAACACCACTGTTGAAGTAGATTAAATTAAAATATTCAAAACAAGCAATACATTCTGAACAGTCTTAAGAAAAAGCCGCTCCTCTAAAACAGCATTTGAGGTCAAGTCACTTCAAGACACAAGTGTAAGTCAAGTTAATTGATATGACCACTATAATCATCATGAGACCGTTATCTGCCGCAGGTCATTGATTTCATCCGGCACAAACCATAGTAACTATCATCATAATTTTATATAAAATACCTTCATAGTACGGTATTAATAGTAACAAGCCTACTACAATAATGTACGAGAGTAAAACGTGCATAGAAACGCTAGGTCATCGGCATAATAGTGTGTGATCGAAGCGAAAAAACTACACCACAAATGGTTCAGTAGTTTTGTAGATTGCTACTGACAGATAACATTCGAATAAAAACCGAATTATTTTATAATAGGCTTGTTTACTAAAAAAATGTAATTAGTCCTTCAGTTAGATTATCAAAAAATATTTGACCCGTGTTTTTTATTTTGTTACGGGAACGAATATTGACGAAGTTACGACGCTTTTAAAATTCTCAATATGTCACGCCGTGGCATAATTTTTAGCGGGTAGTGACGTCACGAGCCCCGACTCCCGGGTTTTGACGCGTTTTATCTTTGTCAATATTCATTGATTTACAAAAAAAATAGTTTTGCAATTTGTGGATGATGGAAACTAGCCTATTATAATAGCTTTTTCCCGCGTCTTCGTTCTCGTAAACGGTGAGTATAGTAAATTTTTTTTTCAGCATAAAAAGTAGCCAAAGGCACTCAGCAATGGTGTAGCTCCTTAAAAGTGAAATAATACTCCATTTCTGGTAAGGATTTTCCAAAGTTATCTTCATCAATCGGTCGATAAATAGGCTATCCAACACTAAAAGAATATTTCAATTCGAACCAATAGTTTCTAAGTCATTTATGGCGGAACGAAAGTGTTTTTATATATCACTAGCTGAGGCCCGCGGCTTTGCCCGCTTGACAAATTATACAATACTAAAATTCCTCGAGAACCACTCTATCCATTGGTGAAAACAGCATGAAAATGTGTCATCAAGAGCAAATCCATCACAAAACAAAAAAAAATCCGTTGCAGGAGTTTTTGAGTTTATCGCGAACAGACCGACAGACGCGGCGGAAGACTTTGTTATATAATATGTAGTTACAGTGATACAAACAAATTCTTCAACTTTATAATATACTTTGATATACATAATATTGAACTCAGAAAAGATGTATTCACCCCTTCAGAGCTTAGTAACATCTTAGTAACTTAGTGCTTCTTAGTCATAGAGCGCAAGCAATGTGTTGAAGACAAAGAAGTGATTTAAGCCTTGCTGAGCATTTAAAAGGATTTGGCGTCTACTGACTGTCTCAATTTACATAAGCCGTGCGAAGAATAATTAACGAGTATTTACTTTCATTCTCACTTATACCTACCCATCACTACTCAATGAGTAACACGATTTGAAAAATATTCAGCAACTGCAGGATCTTAATTTTTCGGTTTGGTGTTTGGTTAAAATAAAACGTATGAGAGCTTTAAAGATGAATTGGTAACAGCTGAAAGTTTTGTGAAAAAGATGAAGAAAAGTAACGCAATGATGATGCAGAGAGATCTATTGGAAGTCAAATGATAACGTCAGAATTGTGCAACAAAGTTTCAGCCGAGCAAATCATACCCATAAACGGCAGACTCAAGTTACAGATAATAAAGAACATCACAGAGGCCAAAGGCTAAATAGTTTAGCTATGAAATGATGTCCATAAAACGCTATGATAAATCTAACTATTAATAAAAACGTGAGTCAATTTGTTTGTCACTATATCGCAGTGCAGCGGATGAGGTTGAAACGCACAGGAAGCCGGCGTCACGGTAAGGATATGCACTAGATACTATCTCGAATGGAACTGTAGTTCCCCTGGGAAATCTAGGCTAGTGGCACTTGTCGTTGCAAATCCCGTGGTAGGGAGGAACATGCCAATACTGCGGTTTAGGGATCTATACGATTGTCCTCTTAGCATAATGTTTAGTGATCGTAGTTTCGATAGTTGACAGGGGAGAACGGAATAAGAAAATGTCTTGGCTTAACCCAAGTAATATAATGTAACGAGAGTAGGAAGATGGTGATCAGGATTTAAGCACCATAGAAGTCCTTGCTAAGAATGATGTATTCAGTAATTCTCTAGAGATACAGCGAGAATGCACAAGCTATTCAAAGGGATGTATTTTCTCTTGGTTTTGAAAAGGTAGTTTGTTTTGAGCGTAAAGCCGTGAAGCCCGACCTGTCGGTGTCATTGATGATTTTGATGACCGACAACATTGTGCTATGATTTTTTTTTCTCATACAGAAAATACTGAATGTTTTTCTGAAAATACTCTAGTAATTTCAACACGTGCGAAGCCGTTGCTCAACCGAAAATAATTGTTAATTAACTTATTGTGCACCACAATTTTCGTTGGAGCATTAACACATTGCCTTACTCTAAGTTGAATCCTTTAATTCGTCAGCTCAGGAACGAAATAGAAACAAGAACAAAGTGATAACAGTAAAAATAAAGTTCTTTTCACAAGCGGCTTTACCTCTATTTACTGACTAAATAAACAGCTAAACTGCGACACGGTATTATAAACAGCATGATAATTTTTTTGTTGGCGTGCTCACTCCCATTGAGGAATTAATAAAAATGTTTAGTGTCGGCAGCCATCTTTCATTCATACACAACGCTGTAAATTATAATCATATTCATTATGTATTCGTGTCGGTCTGAAACACTTCTATGCGCGTATTTTTCGGGAGTCAAGTAGACACATTTAACATAGATATCTGCCACTTATGTCTATTGTATTTTCTTAATTTAGTGTCATCATTCTACTTCATACATTCATAATACAAAAGCGGAAATTAGATGTATCTTTCGTTTGACGTTCATTATTCAACTATAATCGTCCTCTACAGCCATAATTGTTCTAAGAAAATTGCGGTGACATTTCTGGGAATTTATAAAACAGTTACAAAATAATAAAACACAATTCCTCATGTTGTGAAACAACACAATTACATGTTATGAATGAGTGAATCATTGCAGTACAACTGTACTTATTAAAAGGATTCTTAAGGAACACTTTGGCGAAATGTAGGTGTTCTATTGTTTATTTATCTGCAACTATGTCTGACTCTTCGGGAATAATACATCTGTGATGTTATGATTTAGGAACGGCGCTATTGCGGCAGATCAGAAACCTACCACAACTTCAAAGCGCCACAAGGACCTGCCATCATTATCGACAGATAAATTCATAGTACAGGCGATTAATGTCGCTTTCCACAACCAAAATGACAACGGACTAGGTGCCATGTCACTGAAGAGACGAGAATGTCGCGTGCTTTTTAGTAATATTTCATTTGTTGAGAGAAAATTAACAACTTAATCTTTTGTTTAGGCTACTGAATTCACTGCAGAACTCGAAGAAAGATTTCAAACCAACATATGAATCTAAATATCACAATATAATCACAACTCTCTTACGCTAAGCACTTTGCCCGATCTCCCGATTAGCAAATATTATAGAATGTCTGTACACCGAAATGCTATCCGGTTATCCAATTAGATATCGATAATAGTGCACTTTTGGACTCGTATTGCTCTACATGTCAGATCGGATTTCTGTGTGAAGCTCTTTTAGGGCACGGAGAATATTTTTGCTGCCCTGTGCTTTGGGACAAACATATAAAATAATAAAAATATAACGAAAACCCCATTACTGAAAACTCGATACCTGTCAAAACGATTAGTACAGACAGGACGCGTTCTGTAGTTTCTGCCAATTCTGCCTCTACCCATGGGGAAAATGCTTCAGTTTATGTGATGTATGTAACCAAATCAAGACAGACACAGTTAGGCAGCGTTTCCACCGGAGATGTGCGAGGATGTGTAGCGAGCAATATGTTTGTTAAGAACCAATAGAATCGCTTGAACTGAGCGAGCTAGGTAAATGAAGCGATTGTATTGGTTTTTAACAACTCTCGCTATGCATCACCATGTCTGGTGGAAACGCTGCCTTACTGTGTCGTTGCATCGTATATTTTGAATACCCGCTCTCCAATCTCAACGCAAAATCAGATGATCTAACACTTAGAACATCTGACACTGCACTCGGATTCTAAGTAAAACTATTCTAGTAAAACAAGGTGACGTACTTAGGAGCCGGTTCGCCTTCAGCCTCGCACTCTATGATGAACGGCTTGTCCACCTCGCCGGGCTGCGCTACTTGGAATAGAATCTCCTCTTGAGTCGGCTGCTTGACGATCTTCGGCGGTGACGTCACTGGGGACAGAAATTACTAGTTTATGACGTGTCCGTGATGATGGGTCTGAGTAATTACATGAATGATGATTCGGTTTGTTTGATGATTTATCTTTTTGCTTCCTATGTATATGAAAGTCTGTATTTATGGATTTTTGGACGTTAGTATCAATCATGCATCAAGGACAGAACGGATTTAAATTTGGAACACCAGTAGGATTTAATATTAGGACATTATTCTGTTTAATTTTTGCACCAGTAAAATGATCCTGTGGAATAATTTTCAACTATGATAAATGGTTATAACCATTGCCAAAGGCTAGTAACTAGTTTGATTTTATTAAAAATATGGCAGAATTTTCCTTCATGGATAAATAATGTTTTCCTAGTACTTAATTTTATTACTATAATATCTAAGTCTCAACATAAACAGCATGACAAATTATATCAATACCTAAGCATAACAAATGTGTAAGCTCTAATTTTATAATATATTTTCTTTCTGACCTTAACCCTGATCGTTTTATCTCAAAATTATCATTTTGTTTTCTTAAAACATAATGTGACAGAATCTCGATTTAAACAAATAATACAGTAAATAAAATTTAAGAATTGATTAGGAAAATATGCTATTGAAATGATTCTGTATTATTTTACACATATTTTAATAAAAGGTATGCAAACAACAGCTATTTTGTGAGACAGTTCACCATTTTATCAGAACATTAAATACTTTTCTCAGCTGTCCTCAAATGTCAAAGCAATTACATAACATTGGGTTAGGTTAGGTCAGTGTTTCATTGCCAGATCACTCCTACTGCTCAGTCCTTATGAGCTCATACTTTGGCATATTGTGTGTGTAACATAACTTGAAAGTTTCTGCTGTTATATATATTTTTTTATTAATATTTATTATCACTTGAAAAGGTTGACTGGTAGGAGTAGAATACGGAATGTCGACGCACAAAATATCGATAAATGCTAATACGATGCTACAAAATTGCGATGCACGTTACGGCGAAAGACTGTCTCTGCGAAGCCACTACACTTCGATGCACGTTACCGCGAAAGATTTTCACTGCGATTTGTTTGACAGCAACCCATACGCAAGCGGTACAATTTTTTGAGCACCATATTCAGACCCGACCATCCCGTGCAGTGTAAAACCTCCAAGAGCATATTAATTTTATTAGAAAGGTGATACGGATATGTTAATATATTTGGATGGTCTTGCATATATAATATGCATTGAAGTTAAGCAGTATCGCAGTGAAAATCTTTCGCGGTAATGGGCGTCGATGTTAAGCAGTATCGCAGTGAAAATCTATCGCGGTAACGTGCATCGAAGTGTAGTGGCTTCGCAGAGACAGTCTTTCGCCGTAACGTGCATCGCAATTTTGTAGCATCGTATTAGCATTTATCGATATTTTGTGCGTCGACATTACGTATTCTACTCGACTGGTAGAGTATGCCTTGTTGCTTTATGTCAATATGTGTTACACAGTAGCACTACTGTACATGAGGCTTAAATAAATAAATAATATCTTCTATACTAATATTATAAAGAGGTAAAATTTGTTTGTAAGTTTGTATGTTTGTATGTAGGGGGTAATCTAGAAAGAAAGAAAAGAAAGAAAAGAAAAAGAGTTTTTTTGCGGTTATCTCAGGAACTCCTGGTCCAATTTGAAAAATTATTTCAGTGTTAGATAGCCCATTTGTCGAGGAAGGTTATAGGCTATATATCATCACGCTAAGACAAATAGGAGCGGAGCATTAATGGAAAATGTGACGCAAACGAAGTTGCGTGGGTCAGCTAGTTATCAATAAAAGTAAAATTCTTCCATAATGTGTATGATAAGTGACTGAGAGACTACAGCCAAAATTACTGGTTGTAGAAAGATGAAATTTAGCATGTAGGTTCCTTGGGGAGGGTAGGAGAGCACTAAAAGAGGATTTCCCGAAATTCTTACAGGAACAGGAAAAAACGGGATATGCACATAAGAAGTTGCAGACAAAAGCTAGTTGTTCATAATTATTAAATTGAACTTAATCATTCAAATTATTGTGTACGCAAGTTTTTCCAATGAAATGATGTAAGGATAATATTAAAGACTATGGAGAAGAAATATGACTAGAAAGGAGGTGCCTATTGGTGGGTTACAAGAGATTTAAAGAATATATTCTGCATGAATCTACACTCATATTAAAAGACGAAAGATTTGTATTTTTATGCTTTTGTATTTTCGTAACCAATAAATTCAAAAACTACTGGACCAATTTAAACAATTCTTTTACCTTTAGAATGCATCATTTTCCCCGAGTTACATAGGCTACATTTATTGCTACAATAAAATTAGGGATCCCTACGAAAAATGAAGTCGCCGGCATAGTATTGTCTCAAATAAATAGAAATCAAGACAGGAGTATGATTGGATAATGATGATATTTCAATGATAAATTAAAAGTAAAGAGAATAACAAGAATGTATTGGTCAATTGTTACTCTAAAGGCATGCCAATTGCATTATGATCTAGTTGGCACCAGTATGTATTCCAATCAAAGCCCTACACAACCTGCCAATCTTTGATAGTGGCCCTATGCTCAGCTGCCAATAGTGATGAGAGACAATAATATATCAACAATACATACAAAATGAAAAATTATGCTAATGTCGTAGTCAAGTTTTGCATACAATAACATGTCTTCTTTGTGCTGTATGCTTCTAAAACGTCTAGACATAAGTATATGAAAAATTTGCACTGCCAAGATGATACAAAGTGATTTGCCGAGTTTACAACTTAGTCTAAATGATAAGGTAAATCTTTAGACACAGATCAAGAAGGTAAGAGGATTTCCCTATGGTCACAAATGGAAGATTGGTGCTTATTGAATATTAATCTGGTACAGTTATCAATTCTTAAGTTACCTATTTCTTTAATTAGTCATTGTCTTTGATTTGGTTTTTCCTGGAAACACAAGACTTTAGGGCATGCTCTAAGTCTTGAGATAGTAACCGAACCCATACAAACAGAATTTGGTTAATAAATCGTAACTATTTGAAAATACCGACATTTGGTAGTCTCTACATTCAAAGCCAGCTAATATAATCACATCTCAAATTACTGAAGTTTGTAGTAAACTTCTGTCTTAACCGGTCAGATCTGGCGGTGGAATCATTGAGGCCACCTGACGCAAATGATTTTATATTTTATTTTTATGACATTACGATTGATATCAGTGACGTCAAGTGGAACCAATGGTTCCACTCTGGGCGCAACCGGATCTATGAAAGCAAAATTCTGACAACTAGGCATATTGATATTATTTGGTAGGCATAACAAGGGTTTTTTTCAGTAGAAATATCAGAAATTGCTATCATTGTCGAGACTTCAGGCTCTGGGCAGTTATAATTTGGAACAGCAGTGATGATTTCTACCTGACTCATAATTGATACTAGCTGAAGGATTTCAAATCAAGATCATGCTTCACATAACAATGGCTGATAAAATCTATTTTAGTACTTAGGTATATACTTGAAGGTAGCCCAGAGTTACATTCAATCTATGACATCAATATCTTAATCACGGTTCGAGCAAGGACAAAACAATGTTGTCAATTACAAATCTGGTGTGTAGACTACTAAATTAAGATATGATATGATGCCAGTGAGTAATACCACCCATTTAAATCATCAAAGAATTTGATTCTACCAATGGCTGTTTTTTTTAATGTATGTGATGGTAAAGAGACTGCTACCAGCTTAACAAATTATTAAGAATGGATAAGGCTTAGTTTTGTTTTTGGAAATCAATTCGAATGGTAATAGTGCTTGTTACAAACACCCAAACTTAATTGCATATTAAATTCTTAGTTAAATAAGATTATGTTGCAAGATAACATGTAAGCAGGAACACAATAATTTATAATAGGTGTTAGAGAGAGTTGTGCATATCAACAACTAACAAGTCTGTCTCTTAACTTAATTATATCCCTGAGGATGGTGAAACTGAGAAAAAGTTGAATGAACTATGCCTTGAAATGCGATAAACATGTGATATTCTAAGAACAAGGGTAATAAACATACGTAAAAGTGTAAATAATACTCACATAACGCCGCCGCACATGATATTAACGCGATGAAACACAGTATTCTTGTTGTACCCATCTTTACAGGTCTCCTACTTCGTAGTACTCGTGTATCTAACAAGAAATCAAATAAATCACTTTACAACTTATTTAAACACATTTCTCCCGCACACATGTTCACCGCACTCGATGACCTAATCCGAATAAAGCTTGGACTACAATGACAACACCCACTAAAAATAGCAACATCAAATACACTAAATTGACGACCTCTTATGACACAAAAACTTGTTAGGCCAACTTAAAAAGTACCGCAATTCCCTTAGCCCTTATAGTTACACGGTTTCACAACAGGCTAACGCTAGAAAACCCGCACAAGCTCACTATTTGTTGCCGTACACGGCAAATCAATAATTGCATTCCGATAATGCTAATTCGATTATTTCTTAACATAAATTTCATTTATATATTTGAACTAGTGCAAGTTATTACCTAAATGCTCGTTTTTATAATAATATCATCGCGAAAACCAACTGAAATAATAAAATTACGGATTTAAAGGCGGGGCCTCTGAGATTCTCTGTCGTTCGTTCGTTCAGCAATTGACGGTTCAATGACTGGCTTGGCATAGACAAATATTCTTTTTTTATGTCGCTGACCGTTTTACTTGCTGTCTCTTTTGTACATGGAAGCAAGAAATACTTCCTTTTCATTTTATGTGAACATAGACAAGAGTATTTTGTGTGAACGTTTAGAAATATAATGTTGGTTTTATAAAATATTGGTCAGGTCCACACCGAAACAAATATTCATTGAAAAGTAAATGATAAAATCGCATGCATGAAAATATATATTTTTACTTTAGTTGTATTTTTCTCTAACTGCCGGAAATTAAATGCCGGAAGGTTACTTGGGCTGTAGATTTAATGACAACGTTCAATGAAAGGGATAAGCCACTAATTAAATTTCAAGCATTTATCAAAAATCAAAATTCAAGCATTTATTTCAACTAAACCACTAATAGGCAGTAGGCACTTTTGAACTGTCAAGGTCGGTCGGTCCAAAAAGTTGAAGCTATTTGCACGTTCCAAAACGTAGATCTGTATGGAGAAGAACGTGCAGGAAACTCCACGGACACTCTTTTAAAAATAAGATTTTTTTAAAAGATTTATATAAATCGGGTTGAAATTATACATACTTACATGTGAGAACGATGTAAAAGACGAGCAGGATAAAAGCGTCTGGAATAAAAGAGGAACAATTCAAAGAAATAATTAAGAACAACCATGGCAGCTGAGAAATGACCAGTCCCAACTGACGGCACCCGTTCACGAACATGACGCATGCGCCAGCACCATTCGGCTCAACCATTTTGAAGGGAGGAGCCAAATGATCAAACGCATACGCCACCATCAGCTAGACTTTTGAGTGCGCATGACACTTCCAACCGCCAGGGTTTTTCAAGTCAAAAACATACCTAAAATTGATAGTTAATTAAAGTTTAACTTTAAAGGTACACAGTACTCACACACTCACCAGTTGACAGTTATACACTAACCTGGGACAAATGCATTAGGGTGTTTCTCAGGATATATACCTACATGGCGCTGAGCGTGTTAATATGTCCCATTAAACCAATAATATTACAAATATTGACAATTTGATTTGGTGGATGCCAAACTTCACAGCTTGGCTCACCGCCGCAAGGTTGCCTGCTTGTCGGTCTTCTACAGACGTCTTTTACAATGAGCAAAGGAGTGGAACTCTCTGCCTGCGTCTGCGTTTCCGAACACTTACAACCCTAATCTCTTCAAAGTTAGAGTAAACAGCCGGTCGTTTCTGTCGACATCTCACCGTGTACACTTAGGTGGACTGAACGACAAGTGAGCTGTCATTCTATCTTGTTTGTATGGTTTGACAGCTCACTTCATGATCACTTCACCCAAGCCATCACTTCGACATGTTAACAGAATCACACTGCAGGCTCCTTCTGGGTAAGCTCGCTCCATTGTAGACTTTGTCTCTGTCATCTCTGAAGCGGTTATTACATTACACGAACTATCGGGCCCGATTTCTAGGGCGCCCTGTCCCTGCGGCAGGGTGCGCATTATTACACTACACTAGAAATCGCGCCCTAACTGCAGTGGCATAACCGCTTAACCGTCTAATTAAGAAGACGACTTCGAAGCCGCTTTAGCACCACACGTAGCCTCAAAGAGCTTTCTGACGACGAACTTGCTAAGTGCGTAAAGCATAGTCTAATATTGCATTGCATCTTAAAGGTTGGCAAAGTTGAAAATATAAAGAAATTTGACAGATTGTTTTTGCTTTCAGCAGTGCGATTCTGTGATTCTATAAACATGTCGAAGTGAACGCTAGTGAGCTGTCAAACCATAGAAACAAGATGGCATGAGAGCTCAGCTCACTAAACTTGTCGTTCACTGATGTTGACAGAATCGATCGGCTGGAGTTGCAGTGGTTGGGAATGTGTGACAAGCTTGTCCCAAAAAAATAAAGGTTGTTGTAGCTTGATGTGCTGGCGCCTGTACTATAATATTATTCGCGCGCGATCAGAATGGGATGCGACCACAGAGTACATTACTATATACTGAAAGATGCGACCTTCTGGAACTGAGACGCGCGCGGTCCGCCGGCCAGCCATACTGCCCTGATAACAAAGAATGCAGTAATCGTCATTTTTGAGATTTTCACTTTTTTCCAGAAATGGCATCCCAAGAGGTTCATGTACATGATAAAAATATATTTTCATAAAAAAATTCACTCAAAGTATGTTTTTTATGTAATGATTTTCGCCGTACTTGCATAAAAACTACTTCAATGATAAGAAAAAACGCAGTATTAAACATGACCTAAGAAAGAATGCAGTACTTGCAAGAATACCCTAAAACAGAATGCAGTAATATCCAATACTGTATTATTTTGTTTTAAATTCAGTAGACAAATTGCTAAATTAAAACGCAGTACTCCACATTACTGCATTTAAGTGTAGTTTAGGCTTGCGAAGTCGTAGCAGTGCGATCCACTGCCGCGTTTTGTCTTAGTAAATCAGTTCGGTGACGACATTCGGTGGAGTAATACGAAAACCTTTTGCAACGGTATGGCATGCATGCAGCAGTATCTGGCAGAAAACAATAGTACATACAGAGCTTTTTCTGATGAGTTAACGTGATTTCAATGAAATTGTTGTTTGGACCGACAATTGCACCAGTCAAAATAAAAATTGGGCATTTTTTACATTTCTGGTACAAATTATTAATAGCCATTTAAACAGCGCAACAAAAATTATTATTAAATATTTCGAACCGGGACACACGTTTATTTCTGCAGACAATTTTCATTATCAAGTTGAAAATCAGCTTCAAAAAGCAAAAAAAAAAGTGTAACTAAGATTTTTCCGTTTTTATTGATTGCGTACAGTTAGCAATTTCAGGTAAAGTTAATGTAAAGCCCATGGAAGTTTCCGATTTTTTTTCAATACATTGATCACTCACTTCAGTATTAATTAAAAAAGCGTGAAGAAAGAACCTATTTAAATGATATTTTTTTGTGTCGAAGTACAAAGAAATAGTATGACACTACTTGCTAAAGCCGGGTACTCACTAGCGAGCCGTAACTGTAACCGTTGCATGTACTGTAACCAAAACAACAGCCGCACGCGTACCACGTACACACGTACGCGGTACGCGTGCGGCTTGCAGCGACCCGATGTTTACAACGTACTCATTTCTAAACCCGTAATTTTAAAACGCATACACACTAGAACCTCGTTTCTGTATCACATAAGTTACGGTTCATGATGGAAATATGTTGGAAATAGATTTTCTAAAAAGTCAATTAATAAAACAATCTGCTGTACCTGAGCCAGTAAGAAATCAAAAGCCGCGAGGAATAACATTGGAGAGAAAGACTGGTATACTTAAAAAACTAGCTAACATAATACCTGAAAACAGACTGCTGTTTTGGCAAAATCTGCCGGTAAACGATGCCTCTGTAGATCTCATTGCAAATAGAGAGTCTGCAGAATGAATATTTATTTAACTTTTTTTTTATAGGATTTTTTGTTTGGATGTTTTTTAAGTTTATACTTACGCTTGCAACAGTACAGAACAGTACAAAAGGTACATGGTAGCAATCCCGATATGAACTATTCTAATGTTAGTGACCATGAAAGTTTAATTAATGTTAATTAATAGTCTGATTGAATTTTGTTATTTTTAGTTATAATTGTTTTCTTAATAAAACTAAATTGTGTGTAACTAAGTTGTGTAAAAAAAAAGTTTTTTTGTTATTGCACCCTAATGCTGCATATTATAAGAACATGAAGTAGGTTTTCAACATCCGTATAGTTTACTCAATACTTTATTTGCATTCCACGATGTATAAACTTAGGTCCTAGCTAGAGACTAAAGAAACCCTAACCTAAAAATGCACCTATATAAGTCCTTGAGAAGATACTTAAGTACACTTCTACTTAGTTCCGAGCATATAATAATGACAATAATTACTAAAAAATAATGCAGTAATCGACTAGTGCTAAGACATAATGCAGTAATACGCGCAAGTGCTGCATTTAGTTTTAGTATCCTGTGACTCGGAAACGATTTGATGCTAAACCGAAACGCAGTAATACGTATTATAATTGCAATTATTAGTAAATTAAATAAAGGAAAATTATCTTGTAAAAGCTTGATTTTTTTCCGAATTTTTAGATATATATTATGACCAATAAAATACGAAAATCTTGCTCAGATGATATGAAATATGTTTTTTGCGTTTATCTCGTAACCGCCATTTTGCGATTACTGCATTCTTAGTTATAACGGCAGCATAGCGTCAGCAAAAGTTGCCAGCGGGTTTAAAAAGGCCAGTTTAGCAGAATCAACCAGCAAATTCATACCTACTACCCGAAATTAAACAAAGGATTTGTCCATTCTCGGCTTCGCGTGGACACGATGCTCGAAAAGATACAAATAAATCAAAAATCGTGTTTTGTTTTTAAGCGCATATTTATTCAATACTTTTGTATCAACTTGCGCCTACGATGTGTATTTATTAAAATTGTTTTATTCTTCGACATATTTACATTACTCGTCCTTCAGTGTTGCCAGTTTCCAACAATTAATCGTACCTATACTTTGTAAATAATTGTTTACAAATCGATTCAAATTGTTATTTTTGAAGTTGAACTTAGTCCTCCTTATTCTTAAAATAAAATTGTTTTTATTGTTTTATTATAGCTGTTATTTGTAATCACTTACATTCATATAAACATGTTTATCCATATAATTGGAAAAGAAAAGTATCGAAGATGGTCAGTGAATTTCGATTTACAATGTACATAATATAGGTACTCGTATTTCTGATTTCTAAACATTATCATTAAAAGGATTGCAACCATGAAACTTTTCTGTATGTTTACACAATCTTATGATAGATCGTAGAAATAACTAATTTATAATTAACTAGCACATATCGAGTTTTCATTGTTTTTAAGATGTATTCTGCTATTCGGGTCGGAGACAAATCCAACGAATCAATAACCATGAAAATTGGTTCAGCAGATCTCGAGTTATGTGTTGTAACAAACCCGTCTTTGTTTTATATATGTATATAAGATAAGATATCTAGATATATAAGAAGATTCAGAGTTTTTTCGCTAACGCCACTTGTCTTGAGAACTGTCATTTCCTATTTACTTTGATAAGGTTCCATCCCTTTTTGATCGGGCGCGGATTTATACACTATTTTATTCCGCCAAATTTGAACATCGAGCGTTTACTTTTTCTCTATTTTTATACATCAAACAGGATTACCTAAAGAGGTTAAAACTGTGAATAAATAAAACAGTGTGGCTAGCTGAGTGTCAACATGGTGTCAACTATATGTTTTTTTCAATCAAATCTGACGTTCTTTGTAATCATGAACATGTTTCAGAAACTATAAAAATTATAGTCTTGTTTATTAAACTTGTTGTCCTATTCAGACATAAAACTATTTATGTACCTACCTAAGCGTTTTCCTATGAGAGTCTATCAGGACCTTGAGATCTAAGAACACTGTTCTCTCTTCGCGCAGGCTTTAGACCCTGATCGCATTACTTGATTACTATGGGTAAGTAAATCTTTTTTTTATTGGCGATTGCTGAAAATTCTTCGGAAGAAATATCGAATAGGTAGTGTAAGTAGGTACCTACCTAACTTATTTTTGACCCAATCTGTGATTCGAACTCGGAAGCATACAGTACAGTCGCCAGCACATCAGGCTATCCGAGACTGTCAAATTTTCCCAATCAAATTTTAACCCCTATTTCTTTACACACAAAGTTAAAAATCTAACAAAGAAATTTGACAGATTGTTGTAGCTCGATGTGCTGGCGTCTGTACTTAAGTTGAAAAAAAAGAGGGTCCACCATGAAGGTATAGATAAATATGGAGTCCACACTTCGAATACCTACTTGAAGCAGAAATGAAGTATCGCTATCTCGCTCAATGTGGTCAATCTCTCTCTTTCTAAGTACGGTGACCATTATTCTTTTTTCTCAGGACAGCACTTGTAAGTAGTTGCTTTCCGTTGAGTGGACAATATGTACCTATGCGTATAAATTACGCATAAAACAAGCCGTTTGTTACAGTATAAACGTTTGAATGGTTATTTTATTATTAAAACGGATATATAGGAGATGAAGTTCATGGAGTACTTAGTTAACCCGCTCCAACGAAGTTGCGGCCGAAGTGCTAGTAATTATATAAAAACCTCAAAAATTACATAAAAACACTTTCCAAATTAAAATCATTTATTAACTAGGTATTCTTTTATACATGACTAACGATCATTGCTCTGTGTAGTTTCTGTCTCCACCCACGTAAATCATTGAGTATATTTTCTGTATGACTCATAAGTAAGCACGTATACGCTTGTTATAAATAGTATTTGTTATTTTTAAGCAGTATGGTTTCATGCGATTCATTGCAATAAATTGAGTTCTTGATCGGATGATTAATTTCTTGTAACAGAGGAGTAAAATGTTGTGATACAATATTTATTTATTTTCGATGTCATTTACTCTAAGTGCCAAAACTAGCACTTGATATAGCCAGATCAGCTATTTTCACTATAGACTCTTCATGTAACTTGATATCTGAAAATTATATTTAAAGAACATTACTTTTTGCCATAATATTTCAACTACTATATTGCTAAAAACATAATAATGTGTATGGAGGTTCCCGTTCGGTAGTTGGACCCGCCGCCTGATTCAGTAACCGGTAATTCTTGACTCGGTACATTGTTTGAAGCTCGGGCCTTGTTCCCGTTACCAGTCAGCTACATTTTTTTTTGTATCCGAATATGTAATATTGTAAATGGAAACCAATAAAAACCTAATATGGATAATTAAAATTTTACCTTGCTAAGTCATACTGCTTCTTGATTTGTAAACTGCTGTTTGTTTTAAGCGCCTTGTTGTTGAATCGTAATCTGATTCTTGAAAATGCACTTTCATAAAATTTAATTTTCAATGATGCCACAGAGTACTTTATACTATATACTAATGATGCAATGGATGGCCACAGTTTCCTCTGAGTACTATTTTTAGGAAATAAAAAAAACACTGTTGGTATATTATTTTATGCTCTAAATAATTAATTATAAAATATCTAATAACAGACATTCGTTCCCCGTATGAGTATGTGTATGATATAATGACTAAGAAACATGTTCACATTTAATTAAAGATCCCGGAGAAAGTCCCAGATAAATCCTCAATATGGTCACACTACTTCAAAATGACTTCCGATGTAAACAAAAAGTTAGAATTACAATAAGTCAATGAAAATCGATGAGAACCTATTTGATCTTTACATAGTTATCAGTATACTCATTTATTAGTACGCTGAACATATTGGTTAAGCGTTATGTGAAGTAATTCATAGAAAATACAAAGAAATATGTTTAAAATGACTCAATGTCAGAAATCACGATTTAAACACTTACACGTGAAATTGTATTTCACTTTTTGGACACCACGTATTACCGCAACCGTGCTCTTCACAACTGTGCACAATTTCTTTGATTATACCTTCAATTACAGACAAATATTTCAAACAAAGCTGTGAACCGTAATGTAAACAAGCGCCATGTTGGAACATTTTAATTGACAACTTGACATATTGCGGCCAATGTTGCCACATTACCAAATCCCAAGGAAATGGGATTAAAATTCACATTATTTGCCAATCACGATGAGCATCCGTGACCAACAATTTTAGGATTTTTTATATCAGTAATCGTAGTTCAACTATTTATTTGTAGACACATTATCTGCAAGTGTTTTACTTCAGATTCTGTTAGTTTGGTGAGTCTTTTTAAGAGGTTATAAGGAGATTTCAAAAAATAGATTTCCACACTAAGTCCACACAAGAAAGAGAAGTCGGCCACCATAGAGTGAGATAGAGTTGCGTAGGTATTTGACTCAAACAGTTGTTCCAAGTCTGGACTCCATATTTATCTATACCTTCATGGGGTCCACCAACTGTATTTGAATGTGGCTTCTTATTGGTTCACTCTCATAGTATACTTAGTCCCTAAAAGTCACCAATAGAGTTTGAAAGAAACAATCAGCGCGCTCGATATTTTACTATGTGTTCAAGACCGAGCGAAGCGAGCTCGGGACTTGGGCAATATTTATTTATTTTCTTTTAAACTACCAGAGGCCTTAGTGTGAGTTTTTCGACTCACGTTCGAACGCGTTCGATTGCGAGCGCGTTAGAATTTAGTATAGGAATTTAGTTATAGTGCCACCTGAGGCCTTAGTGTGAGTTTTTTCGACTCACGTTCGAACGCGTTCGATTGCGAGCGCGTTAGAATTTAGTATGGGAAATTAGGTTCTACGAGTGACCACCAGGTGGCACTATAACTAAATTCTCATACTAAATTCTAACGCGCTCGCAATCGAACGCGTTCGAACGTGAGTCGAAAAAACTCACACTAAGGCCTCTGGTGGTCACTCGCAATCGAACGCGTTCGAACGTGAGTCGAAAAAACTCACACTAAGGCCTCTGAGTGCTTAGGTTTTTTTAACGTTCTCGATCGCGTTAGCGTAAATGCCAATTTGTATTTTAACCTGAGGCCTTAGTGTGAGTTTTTTCGACTCACGTTCGAACGCGTTCGATTGCGAGCGCGTTAGAATTTAGTATAGGAATTTAGTTATAGTGCCACCTGAGGCCTTAGTGTGAGTTTTTTCGACTCACGTTCGAACGCGTTCGATTGCGAGCGCGTTAGAATTTAGTATGAGAATTTAGTTATAGTGCCACCTGGTGGTCACTCGTAGAACCTAATTTCCCATACTAAATTCTAACGCGCTCGCAATCGAACGCGTTCGAAAAAACTCACACTAAGGCCTCTGGTGGTCACTCGCAATCGAACGCGTTCGAACGTGAGTCGAAAAAACTCACACTAAGGCCTCTGGTGATTGAAACTGAATAAGCGCCGCCTGGTGAGAATAACAGATAACCTCTTTTTTTCTAAACGTTTGCGCGATCGAGTACGTTAGAAAACTCAAACTTAACCCTCTGAAATAGAGCCCTGCGAAGCGAGGCTTCGTCGACCGGCAGTGCGATTCAACTGGTCGATTCTGTAAACATGTTGAAGTGAAGGCGTGGGTGAAGTGATCACGAAGTGAGCTGTCAAACCATACTAACAAGATGAAATGACAGCTCACTTGTCGTTCACTCCACCTAAGTGAACACGGCGAGATGTCAACAGAATAGACCGGCTGTAAACATGTCGAAGTGAACACTTAAGGCTTGACCGCACTGGGCGACGCTTCGCGGCAGCGGAGCGACGCGACACGTAACAACACTATTAGGTATACCGCACTTGAACTGCAGTGCTGCGACAGTTTGCAGCAACCAAACACGTTCTAACTTGAATAAAGTGAAGTGTCGCGTCGCTTGCTATATCGCAGTAACGGCAGCGGAACTACGCGACGCGACACGGTGCATCAGATTTAATGAATCGGTCAACTTTGATGCATGTGTCGCGGCGCGTAGTTACGCTGCTGCATAGTGCGTTAAACCTCATACAATTTCTTACAAAGAATAGGTATTTAGGTAGTCGTTGCGTGTCGCGTCGCTCCACTGCCGTGAAACGTCGCCCAGTGCGGTCAAGCCTTTAGGCCAGGCAGGTGAATGACAAGTGAACTGCCAAACCATACAAACAAGATGGCGTGACAGCTCACTGTGAGATGTCAACAGAATCGACCGGCTGGTCCGAAATTCCACCTTCTGAGTTGCAATGTTTGTGCAAAATCCACTATGAGAGTTTTATCAACCAATCGGAGTTTATTTCAAAATCGACCAATCAGAAGCTACAATCAAAACTCAGGTGGACTCTGCTTAGATACTAATACCTAATTGCAACCTGGAACCTAGACTCGAAAAGCAACAGTAAATAACATATTTGTCTTCTAACAATCGTGTCTTGCTGGAAAGTGTTTGAAGGTTAAAATACCAACTGCCATTTTTTACAGATGACCAACCAAATCACAGTCTAAGACCGAGGCACAGTTACAGCATGCAAGCATCCAAACATACAGAACACGCTAAAAACTTGTGCAAATCTGAATTGAGCTTACTTGTCCCAAAACTACAGACTCCCAACTCTCGCAAAGGTGACATCGGCGTACACAGCTCCTTTGAAGGCCACGGAGAGTACTACAAGAAATATGAACACGATGAATTGCCCGTTAAAGATTCAAATTTAAAAAATATGTCAAAAACACGAGACAGGTCTTTAACTAACTCCGAGCTCGATAAATTGGAGTGCAAAATATTTAAAAACATCTCACAAGACCTTCAAACTGATGATAATTCTAAAAGTAGTTTGGAATCAAATATAAAATTTTTCAAAACGACTGTTCTAGAGATATTTGATAACTTCTATGCGAGCATGCGCGACTTTGAAATTTATAAGAAAAGGTTTAACGAGATTCTTGAAAAAAATAAAGAGGATGCTGTCGCTGACATGGAGGACTTTATAAAAGATATGATACAGCATATCATGTCTTCTGAGACATTGCTTTCCAGCGAAGGCAAGAAAACCAATGACTTAGCTTATTTTTCAGTCAGAGACAAAGAAATCAAGTCGATTGAAGGCAGACAAGACGATGAAATGTCTGCGTCTTTAGGAGACAAAGACATCTCGAATGACACTCATAGTGAGAAATCCACAGATATAACGTCTCTATCATTCAGAGACAAACAAACAAATGTTAGCACTTTTGACGACGAATCAAGTTATGTTACGAACAATTCTGCACTCGAAAATTTACATTCCGTAGTAGTAGAAGCTTACAAAAACGATAATTACCTTACGGACTCGACCTTAGATGAGAAACCCGCTAAAGCCAAGACCCCTCCTAACAAGGATGAAATCTTCAACATTTTTCTTTTAAGCGGGAATCCTTGTGTGGAAATTAAAATAAATGATCGGAACCTGTTATCTGAAATAAATATAAAGGAGCCTGTTAAAGACCCAGACAGTGGAAAACATGTTGCGTCTGCAGAGAACATGCAGAGGCTAGCTGCCAAGAAGATGGAGTTAGAGAAGTATGTGAATGTGGAGCAAGACTACGACTCCAACATGCCTGATAGAGAAATACCTGTAAAAGTTTCCTACGCGAAGAAAAATATTTATCTCAACGAGGACTTTTCTCAAGAGCGCGATACTGAAAAATCATTTATATCTAGGCTTTGTAATTTTTTGTGCAAAAAGTTCCGTAAAAATTCTTGAGATGTATTTTTCTGTTTGTATTTTGTTTTAATATAAATAAATTTGTATTTGTTCAACGAATAGGTACTTTATTGTGGACTAGATAAGGAATACCATTAGGATTTGGTAAGTAATACCGTCTAATATGGCAACTGAAATTAATTCCCAACAAGAAGTTTTTACGTGAGTAGTTGGGAATTGATCTCTTCATAAATAGGGAGTTCTTCACGGGGTCGTTCCGTTTCTTCATATGGACCGTTAATTTCTTCGTAACGATGATTCTCAATTTCTTCAATTTCAGCGTCGCACTCCCGCCGGAAGAGAAAATTTGAGTAAAAACGATTACTTAGCTGCAAAAAATAAGGGTTGTCAGATCTTAACTCGTATAAATCTGGATTGCTACTCAAAAAGTGCATTTTTTTAACCTTTCAGAGTCTCTGAAAAATATGAATGAGGTGTGATTCGATTCGGAATAGCAAACGATGTACACTTACATCGTTGGCTGGTAGTCGAGTTGTTTCTTTTGGATTGATTCTATTCCAGCATCGATTGCGTATTGCAATTATAGCTAGCAGTGCTAGCACGATTAACACCGCTCGCGCTCCGAATATTGATGAAATAATTATAATGATGGTGCCGTTTGTAAACTTTGCATTTTTATCTAAAACAATAAAAATTAAAAAGAAACTAGGCAATGTATAAGGTACAAGGTCGCGTCACATAAAAAGAACGCTGTATGAATGTGGAGGGGGTGTGTTTGCGCATGGGTACACTCGCGCACGAAACTACTAGGCCTATTGTTTTATTTTTGAGCTAGACTTTCGCTCGCGGCGTCTTATATTGGTTATTGGTAGGTAAATTGAAAAATTAAATATACTGGAATATCATTAAATTGAGTTAAAAACATGTTTGATTCAGTGTAGAATGTTTAATCTAATTAACAAAAATTTAAGTAATGTGTTTTATTTTTGCCGGGAGTTCGGAAGACAGTAAGAAATTCCGAATCTTTTGAACCTTTTACAATTCTTCTCACTGTAGATTCGGAACGTTTTGTTCTCTTTGCGGTACGTTTCAAGCATTGTTTTAGATTATCAAATGCATTATTATCAGCCTCTTTCTTCATAAAACAATATACGTCACATATCATTTCCCTCTTTTCTATATAAAACTTTTGTGCGCGATGAAATTTTGAGAACGAACGTTACGTGGATACAGAGCGGGAAACAAAGGTCGACTGACGAACCAATAGCGCACCGGCGAGCAAACGGCGCGCGACCCGCTCGCCCCGCGCCCCACCTCATAGATCGATAATCGCCTACTGCGCAGCTTGACCGCTAGCGTTCTTTTTACATGACGCGACCAGAGGCCTTAGTGTGAGTTTTTTCGACTCACGTTCGAACGCGTTCGATTGCGAGCGCGTTAAAATTTAGTATGGGAATTTAGTTATAGTGCCACCTGGTGGTCACTCGTAGAACCTAATTTCTCATACTAAATTCTAACGCGCTCGCAAGTCGCAATCGAACGCGTTAGAATTCAGTATGGGAATTTAGTTATAGTTCCACCTGGTGGTCACTCGTAGAACCTAATTTCCCATTAGGGCGGGTTGTATCAAACAGTTGGTTAACGTAACATACGTACGTCAAAAAGTTACGATTACGGACGATGTTTGACGTTCGTTAAATTAGAAGCGTTGTTTCAAAACATTCTGGTATAAATTCCTGCTCATTCCAATAGCTAAGTTATTGACACGGGTCATAACTAAATAGCTTTTTTTGCATTCCACCACTTATTTGTGTCATCAGAAGAACTGGTATTGTGGAATTCATATTGTGGAATTCAAAAGAATTTTCACAATATTGTTCTATTTGACGCAACTAAAGTTACGTTAACGCTGACATTTTGTGAAACAACCCAATTTTTTGATTTGACGATAGTTAGCACCATTTTTAACGTTTACGCGTGCGCTAAGTGTAGTTGAAACAACCCGCCCTATTCGACGATTCGAACGCGTTACGCACTAAGGCCTCTGTACTAAGTTGTACTTGTACGTACTTACGTAGGTAGTAAATAATTGATCATACGCCGCTTCAGCGGGACATTTCTGATATTGTCTGTGGAAAAAAAATGGCTGCACATGTAGTATGTGCCAGTACCGGCCAGTACTTTTATCTTTAATCTGTCTAAAGGGGACTTGACAGACAGACACAGAATAAATAACCAATGTGGTACAGACGGAACCCCAAAACTTAATCAGACAGTTCAGTGTTGTTTGATGCGGACTTATTAAATATTATGAGGCCGTCTCGCTCTTGACCGCTTTTAAAAAAATTAAATACGCTACTCTTTGACCACTTAATCTCACCTGATAATATGCAATTAATATAAATGTCTTTATACACGTATCCATATGCATTGGTTGCGTTACAACCATAGTTTCCAGTGTCATTCTTCACCAGGTTAGTGATGGTGATGGTGTTGGCAGTAACTTGTCTCCTGGGGTTAGGCTCCGCCAGTTCGATGGGCTTGCCGTTGTAGATCCAGGTGATCTTTGGCACGGGGGTGCCGCCGGCTTCGCACTTGATCTCAGCTGACTCGCCTTCCGCGAGGTTTTGGATCTCTGGCTCGACCGTGAAGAATAGCGCGGCTGGAAGACAAGAATTGAGAAATCAGCATGACTCAGAATAGCTCCATAAGATTTATTTCAGATGACTTGAGAAAGATAGAGGAGCTTGTGGCTAAAGAATAACTGCTGCACAAGTCGAAGTGTTGCTTAACCCTAAGGTTAAGCAACACTTGCCAAGGCTAGTCTGTGGATGGGTGACAATCTTAATATATTGAGTTTCCTCCGTGCCTCGGAAAGCACGTTAAGCCGTTGTCATTATTTGGCAGTCGTTACGGATTGTCAGAAGACAGTCAATCTGAATCCAGTCTTGCCAAGAAGTATCGTGTTACCCAGTTAATGGTTTGTGGAGGTTTAGTAGGCAGCCGCTCCACATAAAATGCTGGCATTCAGCTAAACCCGGTTTGTCTGGAAGCCGACCCCAACCTATTTGGGAAAAGGCGAGGCAGATGATGACTTGGATGTTCTAGGTAGGTAGGTACTTATACTTATACCTACACCTACTTACATTTTTCTATGAATGCTGGCGACATCGCGTCACCTCCCAAGTAACACAATCGCGTCTAAAAACGGACTACTAAACATCTAATAGAATTTAACTCTACAATATCTCCCAAGTAATATTCAAGAACGCTTATAGACACAGTTTAGTAAAAAGTGGGCACAACCTTATCCCTTCACTACCCATTCGCTTTGGTGGGCTCGGCATCCGCAAAATTTCTAGTATAAGCCTACCGGCGGCGTTCCTGTCTTCGGTCAACAGCACTGAAAAGTAAACCAAAAGGATTTTAACTCCAACATTGGTTAACTGTGAAGTGCCTTGCTTGACCGATGCTGTGAACGCGTGGCTTGCCCGAACACGGCGTTGCCCGATAACCCATTTTCCCAGAGGCAATGGGATGAGCCGCTCTGCAGGTTGCTCTTAAACACGACCACCATATACTGCGGAGCGTGCCCGCCTGCAGGCTGTGGGTGAATGGGAGTCGGGTCTTTGGCTACAGGCACTACCGTCACCCAACATAGGTACTATGCTGAGAGCCAGTACTTTCCGGATCGCTACGTGTCTGCGTCTGGGTGCTCCTAGCGGAGCTCCACATCGGTGTTAATACGGTGAATCAGTCGACCGCCTCTGACACCATGGCCTGTCCTGCAGTAGGAGCGCTGCGCTGGTCGGCTAGCACGGCACGCCAGCGTTAATGACATCATCCGTCGGGCTCTTGTCACCGCCGGGGTGCCAGCTGTTTTAGAACCCCACGGCTTGGCACGTGACGATGGGAAGAGGCCAGATGGGATGACCATAATGCCTTGGAAGGTGGGTAAAAACTAGCTGACCCGCGCAACTTCGTCTGCTTCGCATTTTCCATTAATGCTCCGCTCCTTTTTGTCTTACCGTTCCTTCGGAAGAGGAGTTCCTGAGATTAGCGCGTTTAAGCAAACAAACACTTCAGCTTTATAATCTACTAGCTGACCCGCGCAACTTCGTCTGCGTCACATTTTCCATTACTGGTCTTCATCAATATAATAATAATTATATATTATATGAAACTTGACGACACGGTTGGCGCAGTGGTTGAGCGATTGACTGCTGCGCAGCGTGTCGCGGGTTCGATTCCTGCACAGAACAAATATTTGTAAGACCTACAAGTATTTGTTCCGAGTCTGGGTGTTTTTCTATCAGTCTATAATATGTATGTATTTACAAGAAAAAATGTATATAAGTAGTTTATCAGCCATATCGTTACCATAACACAAGCATTAGGTTGCTTAGCTTGGGACTATATGGCGTTGTGTGAAATGTCCAAGGGATATTATTATTATATTATTATTATTACTTTGTTTTCTTTCTCGGGTCTCTGGAGACCCGGTCCTTACAGAATATGGAAAAAAAAAAGATGAAACGCTATGGGTTTGGGCGGTTTAGTGGACTGATAATCGTTTATTATAGAACTATTGGCCCCTGCCTGACCACTAACAATATACACGGCTTTTAAATGGCAGGGGGTGACTTGCACACTCAATGAATGGGCCACCGAAAACGGTCGCTAGCACAAAGTGACGTAGCGCCAAGGAGGCAACATAGCCTGAGGTGCTAGAGAAGTGGAGAGGTATACCACGGCTATCAGGACAATCCCGGAAATGCGGTCAAGATCCCTACCAGCATCTTACTGGATTATACATCCTTCTCCCGAGCACGTATGCTCTAGCGAATCTCCACTCAGACCGGCCAATTAAGGCAAGAAAGAGGTAGGAGCTCTGTTCCTCGTCAGTTTTCACTCTGGCCAGCCAATAAAGGCAAGCCGTAGATGAGGAACAAGACTTCTCCCGGGAGATAAGGTTCGTGGGGTCGCTACTGCCCAACAGTTCGCCACAAAACTGCCTTGCGGATTGTATCTCTCTTTGTCTGGCCCCTCACCCTAGGTATGACCTAAGGTCTATCGGGACGCGCAAGCCCCACCACGACGTCAACGTAGAGATACTGCGGTAGGGATATTATTATTATTATTAAACTAAAAATCAATGCCACTTTTCGTTGTAATTTTATAACTCAAGAACGGCTGGGCCGATTTCGGTAATTTTTTTTTGTTTAGTTCGCCAGAATACAGGGAAGGTTTAAAAGCAGCGAAGCCAAGGGGGACAGCTAGTATAGATGATTCTCCGAAATGTATGTACCTACGCGCATGACTTCGTAGCGACTGACCCAAATTGGATAATTCTTTTTTTGTTGTTTGTTAATGTCAGAAGGTTCTTATGAAAGGTTGAAAAAAAAGTTGCAGTTGACGGGAGCGAAGCCGCGGGGGACAGCTAGTGATAAATAAAAATAAATACAGTGCCCGGCATTTAACTTGGCAAGGTTTTGGAGTAGTGGGGGAAGTTCGCGCATGTAAAAAAGTATGAAATTTTGCGTGCGCGAACTTCCCCCACTACGAAAATCTTTGCCAACTTACGTGCCGGTCACTGTACCTATCTCAATACTCACATGACGCCGCCGCACATGAAACTAACACGATAAAACACAGTATGCTTGTTGTACACATCTTTACAGTTCGTATCGTACTCTTTGTGTGTTAAATAACTTTAGAACATTATTAACACTTCGCAGTGATGAGACCCATGCACAGTCTTTGTTGCACTAAGTGCATGCCTCCCAGCCAACCAATATTGTAACTTAAAATAATATGGTATATAATTTTCCTGTAAGTTCAGTACAAATTGTTTAAGATTGAATCTATTGAATAAATGTTTGTTTTAAATGATTTATTTTCCGGTAACAAATGACTTGTTTACTGTAGGACTATTAGGACCTAATTTTGTTTATTATTATTATTTATTTATTATTATTTGTTATATACTTTATAGGTTTAATAATGGCTGGGACAACTAGCTTCGAACGAATAGAGAAATCCTTAAATGAGTCGACGACTCAATACCCTGACATCATTTCTGTATCCTAGGATTTGCAAAAGAAACTACCTATTTATCAAGTTCAACCCAACGAGTCCAAACTAGGTGGGTCTATAATTAGTTAGGCAGAGTTCTGAGGACATCATCATCAGACAGAGTACACTATGTCTAGATCACCGCGCGCCCAGGTCAATTGAATGAGCTCAAACACGATGCTGAAGAGTTGCTTAGTCAGAACGCTGGTGGGCCTTGGCACCAGGCTGCAGGCAGTCCAACGAAGCCATGCCAAACCTGGACCGTAAACTGACCAGGCGCTTTCTGCGACTGGATAGACACAGCCTGCGAATGGTGACGGGCACCATCACCGGTCACTGTTCACTGAAAAAACACTTGCACACGATAGGTATTACGGATAGCCCTCTATGCAGAGCATGCATGGAGGGGGAGGAAACGGTACCGCACGTACTCCTTGAGTGCGAGGGCGTCGCCGAAATACGGAAGCAAACTATAGGGTCACCAAACTTGCTCACAGATATCCTGAACACGCCGAGAAAACTTATCTGTTTCTGGAGGGAAGTTGGGTGGTTGGAGTGACAGCCGCCATGGATCACGTACAATGGTCCAACATCAGGATTAAGTGCGGAAACCAAAACCCCCTAATAGAATAATTGAGTTGCTTAGTCCGCAGACTTATCTGGCTACGGGATAAAATCAAATAGACGGAGGCGTGCCAATTTTAATGAAAACTAAAACTGCATCTTTGGATTTGTAAAGGTCTTATTAGGTAAAGAACATTGATAAACGAGCCAAGAGGATCATCGGCGATGATAAGCTCGTCGAATCGAAGCTCCAAAGTCTTGAGCATCGACGCCGAGTTGCTGGCCTGTCGGTTTTCTATCGGTTACATTTTGGGGAGTGTGCGACGGAATTGCATAACTTAATTCCGCCAAGCCCGTTACACCATCGGACCACAAGATGTACGGCGATGTGCCACCGGTACATGGTGGACATCCCACCTATACGCACAAAATGTTTTGGGAATACATTCATTGTGCATACAGCTAAGGAGTGGAATTCCCTGCCTGAGTCTGTGTTTCCTGATAGCTACAACCTGGGAGTCTTAAAGTCAAGAGTGAATAGGTTACTTCTAGGCAAGCGTGCTCCACCTTAGACCGCATCATAGCTTAACATCAGGTGAGATAGTGGTCAAACGTACGCCTATCAACAATTAAAAAAAAAAAAAAAAAAGAACAAGATTTGGCCATCCTCACGCGCTTGAAAAATTCACCGTCTCACTTGAATAATCCAAAAAACGTATGTGGCTTGTGTGGCCACTAGGTTATTACATTTTTTTAATTATCTTCACTTTTGTCATTTGGGACTATTTTGATCTGCAGCGTAAATCCTCACTTAGTGCTTCCCTACACTCCCCAAGACACCTACATGCTAGTTTTCAGCTTTCTACGACCATTAATTTCGCGGCTGTACTTTGTCTGTTTGTCAGTCAGTGAAAAACATAAATGAGCTTGTAATTATTCAACAAATACTTTAATGTGGACTAGACAAAGAATAGAACAAGGAACAAAATCACGATTCACCACATTCTTCAAAATTGATTATATACCACCTCATCATAGCTATATGTTTACTAAGTTGCACCGCAAACTCTTTCTTCATGTGCAAAAATTCCCTAATGACGGGCAGATCTAGCATCACGAAGGCTTGGCCGTCTATCTCCTCTTGTTTCATCTTCTCTGCGATGAGCTTGCAGTCTTCAGTGCTGCTCAGATACGCGTACACGTCGTCGACGGACCAGTCCAGCGGGTTCGGAGACAGCTTCAGTTTGCCCTTCATCCAGGACATGGCCATGTCTTTCTCGAACATCTTGTTATCGGACGGCAGAGGATCGTAAGTGTTGAATTTCAACTTTTTCAGTTCTGGTTCCTCAGAGTCGGATACATCGGAAATATTTTTGGCATCTCTAGAGTTGGAACTGCTCTCGTTGGTTTCGTTCTCCGTGTCGCTGTCTTGGGAGATTTGTTTCTTGACGCAGGTGTTGTTATATATTGTCTGGACGTCCTTTTTGTTCCAGTGGGCTTCCTTCATCTGGAGCGCGAAGTTGGGTAGTTTGGCGCCGCGGGTCTTCATTTCCATCTTAGGGTAGTGGTGCTTGGCGCGCTTACCGCGGCGCGAGGGGCGCGGGGAAGGGTCGCGCGAGGCGGCCGACACGCGCGAGGCGCCCGAGGCGGGCCTGGTGCCGGGCTCCGACGGCGGCGTGGACCCAGCGCTGTGCGAGCTCTCCACGGACTCGACGTCTTTGTTGCTCTCACTCTCCTGCGACGGCTGTAGCTCCTTCTCCTTCTTCTCCGGGGCGGCCTTTTTCTTTTTCCTTCGACCGTTGAGGCTGCCTTTTGGTCTTCCACGGCGTTCGGTGTTGTGATCTGGAATTCATCAAATTTTAAAATTTTATTTACTAGTCAGGTAACATTTAGCAAAAATTCTTCATCATTTTTTTATGTCAAAGTTGTAGGCTGTAGGGTATGGACAAGGTTGTATGAAGTGAGTTTAAATCAATATATTTATTTGCTGCAGCTTGCGACAGAGCTACATATACTCACGGAAGGTAGACTTCTCGACGTGCTGGCAGTCGTTGGGGCAGGTGACGGTCTCGTCGGGCCCGAACAGACACGGGCACGCCTGCAGCTTGCGACGCTACAGGTATCGTGTTAGACAGAGCTACATATACTCACGGAAGGTAGACTTTTCGACGTGCTGGCAGTCGTTGGGGCAGGTGACGGTCTCGTCGGGCCCGAACAGACACGGGCACGCCTGCAGCTTGCGACGCTACAGGTATCGTGTTAGACAGAGCTACATATACTCACGGAAGGTAGACTTTTCGACGTGCTGGCAGTCGTTGGGGCAGGTGACGGTCTCGTCGGGCCCGAACAGACACGGGCACGCCTGCAGCTTGCGACGCTACAGGTATCGTGTTAGACAGAGCTACATATACTCACGGAAGGTAGACTTTTCGACGTGCTGGCAGTCGTTGGGGCAGGTGACGGTCTCGTCGGGCCCGAACAGACACGGGCACGCCTGCAGCTTGCGACGCTACAGGTATCGTGTTAGACAGAGCTACATATACTCACGGAAGGTAGACTTTTCGACGTGCTGGCAGTCGTTGGGGCAGGTGACGGTCTCGTCGGGCCCGAACAGACACGGGCACGCCTGCAGCTTGCGACGCTACAGGTATCGTGTTAGACAGAGCTACATATACTCACGGAAGGTAGACTTTTCGACGTGCTGGCAGTCGTTGGGGCAGGTGACGGTCTCGTCGGGCCCGAACAGACACGGGCACGCCTGCAGCTTGCGACGCTACAGGTATCGTGTTAGACAGAGCTACATATACTCACGGAAGGTAGACTTTTCGACGTGCTGGCAGTCGTTGGGGCAGGTGACGGTCTCGTCGGGCCCGAACAGACACGGGCACGCCTGCAGCTTGCGACGCTACAGGTATCGTGTTAGACAGAGCTACATATACTCACGGAAGGTAGACTTTTCGACGTGCTGGCAGTCGTTGGGGCAGGTGACGGTCTCGTCGGGCCCGAACAGACACGGGCACGCCTGCAGCTTGCGACGCTACAGGTATCGTGTTAGACAGAGCTACATATACTCACGGAAGGTAGACTTTTCGACGTGCTGGCAGTCGTTGGGGCAGGTGACGGTCTCGTCGGGCCCGAACAGACACGGGCACGCCTGCAGCTTGACGCACACTTCGCGGCAGAACGATGCCACTTGCTTCGCTGAGCGCGCTATCGGCACGTATGCGTGGTATGTGCTTGACTTAAGTCTGGAATAGGGGAAAGTTTTAGTCAATTTTTGTACAGAAAAGATTGCAACGAATGAAGAAATGGAGGACTTCGTTCTGAAGTGGGATAGTACTGGCTAAAAATAAAATTATCTGAGTTATTTTAGCTTTAACGGTAATCAAATAGCTGTCTTACGGCAACGAGAAAAGACATGATATTGTTACAAAATCAGAGAATATCTAGGCTGAATGTTTAAATTGATAGTATATCAGTCAGAGTTTTGAATATCACTAGGTGTTCAAGACTTTTCTCCTGGACAATAGGGAATATGCACGCGATTTTTTTATTTTCAAAATGAATTACTAATAAGGTCCAGTAAACACTCAAGAAAATATTTTTTAAATATCTTCATCAGCGATGAAGTTATAAAGCTTCAAAATTACTATTAGAACGAGAAGTCCGACATGGAATTTGACGTCACGTTACGTGACGTCTATACAGCTGCCATAGAAAACAGCGATTTCGCGAGAGGGACAGACATATTATTGTTTAAAATAATGATATCTCGCAACAGATAGTAATGGCATTGTTCAGAATAAGCTGATGTTTGTGTCACGTGTGTATGTGTAAACAGAAAATCGAGATAAAAAATCTCCGTCGTAATACTCACTTTGCCCTCAACATCTCGAGCCTCATGCCCTCTTCCGGGGGTCCCTCAGTCTCCCAATCCTTGAGCAGCTTGGCTGGCTTGTAAGATGCCGAGATTATCTTATTGAGCACCTCCTTTAACACCAGCGACAGCGGGCCTGGACCCACGTGCTTTGGCAGCTGAGACAATTTGTTCCTACTTATCGATGGCCCCGCATAACATTTGTAGTTAAAGAATATTCTATCGCACCATTCATCTGAACACTTCACTTCCTCTTTGACAACCTTCTCTTCTACCTTCGGCGGCTCCCTCTCAATCGTCGTATCGGGAATGTGTAAAGCGTAGTCATTGCTGTCGCACCAACCGACCGGGAACAACAAGTCACTGTCCTGAGCATACCAGTACTTCTCCCCGATCGGCAAAAGCTCCACACACAGCATGTGTTCCACAATACAGTCTACATTAGCCACGTGTATTTCTTCATGATTTTGCGGATTAACGGCTTCCAATTTCATATTGACTTCGACGCCATTCAGCGGTACTTTGTTGCCGAAGCAGTAATCGGGGGCTGGGACAGATGACGTCATTGTGAGGTACTCGTCCCAATCGAACGTTCCTTCTTTCCAGATCTTGGGAGTTTTGAAGGTGAAGCCGTTCTTCTGTGCCCATCCTATGGGGTATATGTAGGGGTGCATGGAGTCGCAGAGCCACGCCATCTTGGAGTCCTCGTAATCTTCGGCGTGATCGTCAATGACTACGAGAAAGTGAAGGTTGTTGAACACTTTGGTGACTGTGGCTGGTCGTACGGTGCGCATGTCTTGAGGACTTAAAGCTTCCACCTTCATGCCGCTTACGAAGTTGTGAGATTCAAGATTTTGGTTTGCCTGTGGAAAAGAGGATGCGATTTATAAATGAACTAGCCGCGATTCGTGGTTTTACCCGTGTAGTTCCCGTTCCTGTGAGAATACGGGGATAAATATAAACTATGTTGCTCGGCAAAGATTTTTTTTAAATCAGTCGAATAGTTATTGAGTTAAATCGTAACAAAAATATAATTTTACTCTTTATTTTTATAAAGAGGAAAATTTTATTTTTGTTTGGAAAGTATAGATGTCGACTGCGAGATTTAAGTGGACAAAAATATTTTAATGGGTAAACAGAATTTCACAGTCTTAAATGTATTAACAAAACGTGCACTTGTAATTCCTATTAAAACACAAATTTAAAGTTAAAACAGTTTCGGAAACGGGTGGCGTAATATTTGTCAGCATATTGTAGACAAACTCCGTATAGACCATTTCCTCTTCACATGACGAACAGGAAAATAACACGCTATGTGTTTATACAACACTGGCGAGGTTTAACCCAAAATATAAATAAAAGTAGGAATAGCAGATGGAGTCACACTTTTTTCCCGCAACACAAAGGTACAAAAGTAACAAAAATTGTACCTCTATTAATGTTATTTAACCTCCAGAGACCAATTCAATGTAGTCTTTAGTCTCAGTAGAGTTTTAATCTCATCGCATACAAGTTTTTGAAATTAGGAATAAGGGTCAATTCACACTAGCGCAAAGTCGAAGCGTCAATCTGAAACTTAACATAGCAAATTCAGCCTTATCTCCACAAGGTAATGCACATATTTCTTCCGCTCAGCGAATTCCGCCGAATTCGCGCGTCTTTTTTTATCTTAGAAGAAATATTTGCATTACGTTGTAGGTAAGGGTGAATTTGTTATGTTTTAAGTTTCAAATCGACGCTGTGAATTAAGCCTAAGGGTTTTTATCATTATTATCTGACATCGATAGAGATACCCATCAGATCTAGAGTTTACTGGGCAATATAATTTGATCTTGTTTTCTTCCAACCGCAACCGCACAAGCTGGCAATTTGGAAACTTAACCATTTTTTCTACTAACAAAACTTACTTGGAACAGGTCCGCGGGCGTCGGCTCCGAGATGGCCTCCTCAGCGCTCTGCCGCAGCTGTGTGCTCAACTTGTTCTTGCACGAGAACTTGTTCACTTTGCCGGGGTACTTGAACTGCCACGGAGAACCCTGCGGAGGACTCAATATTAGGTACTAGCTTCTACCAGGCGGCTTCGTCTGCGTTAGGCCGGAAATTATCCCGAGGGAACATACTTCCGGGATAAAAAACAGCTCATTACAGACTACAATAGTATCTCTGCGTCAAATACGTTAGACCTTCATCCAGATCGTTTTATCCGTTCTGGCTTTAATGGCTTATATCCATCCAAACTTTTGCTTTATAATAGTGGATAGTAATATTAGGCCCACTTGCGCTGCTCCTCTTAGCACTGGACTTACGGTCTAGTCAAGGGCTGACTAGACAAGTGGCTGAAGGACCTTTTTTTTACTTTTGACCACTATCTCACATTCTCACCAGATGGTAAGCGATGATGCGGTCTAAGATGGAGCACGCTTGCCTAAAAGTAACCTATTCACTCTTGACTTAAAGACTCCCAGGTTGTAGCTATCAGGAAACACAGACTCCGGCAGGGAATTCCACTCCTTTGCTGTACGCACTATGAATGTGTTCCCAAAACGTTTTGTGCGTGTGAGTGGGATGTCCAGAATGTACCGGTGGCGCATCGCCGTTCGTCCTACGCATAGAGTATATAACCACTAGAGAGCGTATAGGCCGATTTCTTCTAAGTACGCGGCTCACTACAGCGGGCCGGGGGACGAGGAACAACGCGCGGCTGCAATTGGTCCGTTCAAGGTCAAGTTGCATAGGTAGCCTATGGTTAGTGGTGGCACTACTTGATTAAAGGAAAATAGTCGATATCGATAAAATGGATTTTAACATTATAAAAATACTCAATCCAAACAAACAGCGCTATATCTTGTTTAAAAAAAGTTTCCCTATTAACCTTATCTTTCCACTTTTATTTTAATTCTGAAATCTTCGAAAATCTAAAATGAAAACATGTATGTCAAACACACAGATGAAAAATCTGAGACCCTCCTCCTATTTTTAAAGTCGTTTAAAAGTAGTTACGTGTTTAATGTAAGTATGTGAATTGATTAAAAATTGTAGTAGTTGTAATTTTATGATTATCAATAAATCGACTTCAATCATTATACGTAACAGCACAGATTTTTACGATAAAAATACAAAGGGGAAGAAAGGGATAAAAATATAAGTATTTCCTAATGAAAGAAAGAGAGGTTACTAGTGCCTGCTGCCTAACATCTGAGCAAAAACACTAATAGTTTTCGTGCGTCGGGGCACTGTGTGCGCAGTCAAGTGGTTTAATAGTCTTTGGTCCTACGGCTACATAGGCCCTTCAAGACTAAACCGTTAGCCCATTGCTAAGCGGAACAGCGTAAGTGAACCACGATGCCGAGGGACCGCCCTAGTCGATGTCTGGACAGCATCGCATCCCACAAAGAGCAACCGACCATCCAAAGTCACCGAAGTCGACCATCAAATACAAATACAAAATCCTTTATTTCAATTAGACCAGTTTACAGGCACTTTTGAATAGTCAAGGTATGTCAGTCAAATAGATGAAGCTAATTCTGCCGCGCTAGCGACAAGAGTAGCAAGTTATTCTGCAACAAAACAAACTCACCGACCCTATCTCCAGCGCGGCAGTTGCACGTTCCAAAGAGTAGATCCTATGGAGAAGAACGTGCAAGAAACTCCATGGACACTCTTTTAAACACTGCCTTTTTACAAAATCATGGTTAGATTATTTAATGAGTCTATACAATGCAAAGATAATCTTACAATCTTCAGCAGGTCCAACAATGTTTTCATCAAAGTTCGGGCATTTTAGTCGTTGTGGAGCGGACCAGCATTGAGCCAAGCATTTTTGTCGTCATCATCTCCTGCCTCTGCTACGTAGAACATTTACGGGGAGGTCTACATTGCAAACAATGGTTTAAAGTGTTTTTCGAAGTTAAACGCTGTTAGGTATTATTAAGCTTTCCAGTATGTTATTCAATTAGGGTGAAAATGCAAGCCTCGAAATCAAAAATCGATAGACAGTTGCAATTGTTTTGCAGCAACTTTGGGTACAAAATTAATATTTTTACCAACATTTCCAAGGACAAAATAAACAATATAAGTAGGCAAGTAAATATTTCCGATCGTCCTGTGATTGCCCCTACAGCACGTTATTAACACATTACCGGTTAAAGACGGCTATTAGTATCGAGGTCAATCAGACCGATCAGTTCAAGTGACGAGAATTACGGTTTCTCATGTTTGCTGACCTACATACATTTGTAGCGGTCTTTAAAATTTTTCCCAATATCTTTATGCTCGTAGGATACCGAAATATACTAGCTAACAGCGACTTTGCCTGCTTAGAAGTCAGGAATCTCAAGAGAACGTAGGAACACACGGGATAAAATGTATCCTTTATCTTTCTCCAAGGTCCGATGGTTAGCTATGTACCAAAATCTCTTCAGATTTCTTTGTTTAGACGTGAACACGTATTAAACAAAAAAAAACGTATTTTTAATTATTTATTTAGTAAGTACATGGAGAATTTACAGGAAAAAAAGAAACCTTAGTCACCAGAAAGCATCCTCGTAGTAAATCCTCACGTATAGACTTATAATAACAATTTATGGTGAGAGCACAAGAACAAAGAACGTCATATCTCAGAGGTTTGAATATTTTCCTATAAAGCTGGCGTAGCAAAGATGCGGCGCACTTGACATGAACAAGAATAAAATCTACTGCATTATAAGCACGCGTTAAGTTAATTTTTAATGATTTTCATTTTTCTGATTTCTATCATGGTGACTAGGGCACCATTTAAGTGTCCTCTACGCATATGCATGTTATGGGTAAGTACGTCGCAATTTTGAAAAAAAAAAAACTTAATGGTCGCGAGTGCCACAAATTTTCCAAATACGGAGAAATGTTAACCAATGGAATTGCATAAAATTTCATTGACTGACGCGGAGCGGAGATTTCATGAAATTTCATTAGTTAATATTACGCCGCTCCTCGCCTCTCCACTCACCATGTTCTTAACATTTTTTGTTTGTTGAAGTATCCTCTACCCATAGGCCATAATATTATGTATGTTAGGACAAGTGCCGCATTTTGAAAAAAAATCCAAAAGGTAGGTCGCGGGTAGGCTATGCCACAAATTTTCCAAATCCTCATCTGCCTAGCCTTTTCCCAACTACATTGGGGTTGGCTTCCAGTCAAACTGGATTCAGCTGAATACTAGAATTTTTAGTGGAGCGGCTGCCTACCAGACCTCAACAACCCATTAACTGGGCAACACAGTATTTCTTGACAAGACTGGAGTCAGATTTACTGGCTTCTGACAATCCGTAACGAGTGCCAAAGATCTACATGTAAATGACAACCGGGACCAAAAAAAAAAAATTGGCAAATTTTCCAAATACGGAGAAATATTATCCAATGGAATTGCATAAAATTTCATTGACTGACGCGGAGCGGAGATTTTATGCAACGAGTACCATTAGTTAATATTACTCCGATCCTCGACTCCGCTTCAATGAACAGTCAGCCTAAAAGGTGAGCCAAATATCATACCTTCATAGTATTGTTACGTAGTAGTTTTAAGTTTTAACCAATGACTTATCTTGAGAAGAACCTAGGACATTATTCCGAAATAGTTATCGTAATCATTTGTAAAAATTGTTGAGGATCACGACACGCGGGAAATAACTGTCGATTCATGAGGTCATTACTCATTTCCTTTTTGACATTAAGATTGTCAACAAACGTATGTGGGTCAATGACCGCTATTGTCATGTTGCAACGCAATAGCAATAGTACGGAATATTGATAAATAATGTAACAATGGAGCTTTGATTAGAGCTAAAATTACTTCGAATCTATATAGGCTAGACGGAGCGAACCGGCGAGAGGGCGTTAAAAGTCGATAGCACTTTTAATTTTATATGAAGCACGTTTCAAATTTACATAATTATTTTGCCTTACTCACAGGGATGAGAGGGAGCGGTCATACATTCAAATACCTCAGCATCTAGTCTGACGGCAATATAAACTTATTACTTTTAGTAATGATGGTGAAGCACCTCGTTTAAGTGAAGCAAATTAATGAATTAATTAGAGTTTGAATGACTACGCCACATTGTACTTTTTATCTAAACTAGGTTTTGCCCGCGACTTTTTACGCGCATATCCCGTAGTTCCCCCGTTCCAAATCAAATCAATTTCGAGAAATCCCCTTCACTCCCCAAGGAATATACATGCTAAATTTCAGCTTTCTGCGCGTAGAAAGCAAGACAACGCACAGCCGAAACTTTTAACCAATAGTTTCGGCATTTCGGCTGTGCGTTGTCTGTCTGTCACCTACTCAGTAACGGAAGAATTTTATACATATATTAGGATGGTTGGATGGTCCTTACTTATTATGAGGTGTACAATAAATATAATTTTGGTGTAAATCCTAATTAAATTATAAATGCTAAAGTGAGTTTGTTTGTTACCCTTTGACGCTTAAACCCGCGAACAAATTTTTATAAATTTTGGTACTGAGATTGATATCATAGGACCCTGTAGTGTAGATGGTTGAGGGCTATTATAACTCAACCGTAGCCACGTGCAGAAGCTAGTATTAAATAAGTGACCTTTGATGGAGCTAAATTTATAACTTCGTTCCTTGCGTTGCGGGTGAATGCGGGAGTACTAGAAGGGGAAGCCTCGAATCTGAATATCATAGGGCAAAGTGTAAAAGATCGTGATTTTTAGTTTCTGAAAAGGCCAAATAAAAAACGTCATAGACAAGAGTCATAGAGTTATTAAGCATAAAAAACTTTTTGGAAACCTTTCAAAAACAACGCGCGTTAGGATTTGTATAATTATGTCACCGGAAACGTCGTAAGATTGTAAAATATCGCGTGAAATTGAACACGCAAATATTGGAAACTATTGAATTAGATGGTATTTAATGTGTACAAAATTATTTGTTCATAATTTATCGAGAAATTATAATCGATTAGGTCACGTGTCCTGACGCGAGTTTAACATTTTATACCCATTCCAAGAAAAGTGCTCAACGCCGTTAAAGAAGATTTCACTTCAAAAACTACAAATAAAATCCAGGTCGACGAGTTTTCCGAGTCACGAACAGAACCTATCCAAGAGAATATCAACCCCGGTGTTGCTTTCAAACCAACACTTTACAAAATCTTCTATTTCAGGAAAAATACAAGTTAGTTTCACGAGTCGATCAGTAATGCAAGCATCCATCATTGTACCAAAATACTTGGAAATCGGACCAGACGCAGGCAAGGCGGGGCGAACTTTGAAGACAATTTTATTGATCGCATTCTAAATATAAAACCTGCGAAGCTGAATCGTTTTGTGCAGGAATTGTGTGGAACGGACGTTTGCTTAAATAAATAGGTATTAAGTACATTATGCGGCCTTCTCAAACGTCTTCCATTTAGTTTGACCAGAGGGTTAATTCTACTAATTGTTAACCAACTTTCTCATTCGCATGTCAATCGCGAACTGTCAAAACAGCCTCCATTTTCATACATTTTTTACAGATTGCGATTGAGATGCGAATGTGAAAATTAGTAGAATTGGCACTTCCTCATATTTCGCCATCAGGTACCTACATGTATGGATTTTAGAGCCTTAAACTTCGGGGTTGTTTTCGGTGTTTCTTCTCAGGATACCAGTAGTCAGCTAAGAAACACCGACCTAGGACGACACAAAAGACTGACGTGTAAAAAAACCAACTTGAAAATAAATATTATTGATCATTAACATAAGTAGGTTGTACTTACATAATCTCCTAATTCATCTGACATGAAGATTGTTTATTTTAAGACATCAGGATAGAGATAACCTATTATATTATTACATAGAATACAGTTCTAGGCCAAGATTTATAATCAAAGTGATTCTAAGCAAATTATTCACCAATCACTAGTTATCAGTCACCTTGAGTTTTTGTATTTAAAGAGGCCAAATATAAATAATTTTCTCTTGAATTGGGTCATCTGCTGCATAGCGCTAAGCATTACGATTATGACGCATTCTTACCATTTTTAATGTGAAAGTTTGTTCCTTTGTTTAATTGTAACTGAATCACGTTTTAATGGCTGACTGGATTGGAAATGAAAGAAAAAAAATCTTTTATTGTCACTGAGAAGACGATTTGGATAAAACATGGTCGACTCTGGCAGTGTCTGAAGCTCAACGTCTAGGTACTATGCAAGTAGGAAAGTGAATTCGAACCTCGCAAAGTGCGGCTATCCAGACGTATCAACTGCAGGATGTGGATGTGGAGCTGAGTCTCAAACCCTGCTCCACATTCTGTCTAGCCCTTTGTGCCCCAAAACGGAAGTAACCTATCTGCTGCGAGTGCGACCAACGCTGCTTTGGAAGTGACATTTTTTGAGCCACATAATTTAAAGATACTGTCGTGCCAGCGACACGAAAAAGAAGAACGACTACTTACGTGATATTGAAAAATTCATGATTTGATGAGTTCTTTAGGTAGGTATAGGCTGCGTATAAAACCGCAGTTAAGTATACCGCAGACAAGAACAAGTTTAATTAAAAATATCAGTTAAGAATATGTTTAAATATTTAATTGAACACTTTCATTTGCGTACAGCTAAGGAATGGAATTCCTTGCCGGAATTTGTGGTTTCTGATAATTACAACGTGTGGTACTTTAAGTCATGAGTAAATAAGTTACTTCCAATAGGCAAGCGTGCTCTATCTTCACAACATCATAGCTTAGATACCATCAGGTGAGATAGTGTTGAAACGCGAGCCTAAAGAAAAAAAATTAAAAGTGGACTCACCTTATTGGTAACGAAGCCGAAGCTACTCAGTCGAGGGTTGGAGAAGAAGATCCAGAACTGGGTCAGGTCTTCATCGGCGCCGTCGTACCGGACTAGAAGACGACCGCCGACGTTCTCACACACCTGAGGAAAATCGTTTCTGTAAAAACCTTACTTAGAGTTGGTTGCTGGCTGGAAAAAGAGGTTCTGGACTTGGGCAAGGCCTTAGGCCGGTAGCTGGTCATTATCTTATTTTATTAATCTGTTAAGCCCTACGCTCCACTGCTGGGACAATCAACACTCTCCTCCCTAACTTCCTTTTTTGACAGACGTCTGTCCTCTCACATTGCGCCAAACCTTCCTATAGGAGTCAAGTTTGTCCCTTTTTTTTTTTTTTTTTTAGGGATGGGAAATCATCCAATGACTCCTCCCGCTCTGGGTGTAGCGGGAGGGAGTGTCAGACTTCTACTGACTAAAACCCATCCATGTTCCTTCATTGCCCTTTGTGTTCCGGAGCCACGATGTCTCTTGCGAATAATCCCGCGACTCCGGCAGGCGTCGGCCCTTTCGGGCCCCTCTGTGTTGCTGACTCTCTTTCAGGCGCGCGTGGAACACTAACGCGCCGTCGACACGGCCTGTCGTCACTAGACGGACGGACGGCGAGCCACCCATAGCTCGCCGTCCACAGGCCCGCGCCTACGGTGGCCGGAGGTCACCAGGTGGCCCCCGACGCCCGCGGCGTCCACCACGGCGGCCGGGACGAGAGGGTCTCCTCTCCCGCTCCGCCACCTCCTTCGCTAGCATGACTGCTTCGCAGAAGGAGGCAACGGCGTCCCATTCCGTCTCGCTCCGGACCATGGCTTGGACCAGGGCCGGACGCGAGAGGTCGCCGCCAATCGCAGTTTCGAGGACACGGCGGTGCGCCGCCCAAGCGGGGCACACCTGCACAGTGTGCTCTACCGTGTCCTCCGGTCGATCCTCGCAGTGGTGACACCCGGGCGTTTCCTCCCGCCGAATTCGGTGCAGGAACCTCCCGAAACACCCATGTCCGGTGAGGACCTGCGTCAGGCGGAAGGTGAGGACGCCGTGGCGCCTCTCAAGCCACTCCTCAAAGAGGGGACTTATCGCCGCTATTGTGGCGTGCCCTGCGCTGGGTTGCGATAGTCGTCGTCTCCATGACGCCATGAGATCGCGCCGGAAGTCCGTCCGCTGCGCGACAATTTGCCGCGTCAGCGGAGTTTCCCCCCGGCTTAGTACCTCCGCGCGCCAATCATGCAGGCGCGCGAGGACCACCGCCTCCAGATCCCATGGCGGCAATCCGGCAAGGAGACCCGCTGCTTCACGCGAGATCGTGCGGTACCCTCGTGTCATCCTGAGGGCCACCACCTTTTGGGGCGCGTTCAAGTGGTTCGCAGCACGCTGCCTCAATGAACGCGCCCACACCGGGGCCCCGTAAAGGGCCATGGACCGCACGACCCCCGCGTATAGCCTACGGCAGGAGGCGTTCGGTCCCCCCAGGTTGGGCAGGAGCCGCCTGAAAGCAGCCCCGGCCCGCTCCAGTTTGGGGACCAAACGTCGGAAATGCTCCACGAAGTTCCATCGGCTGTCTAGGACGAGCCCCAGGTATTTCAGCGTCGATTCGACGCCGATGGCAACTCCTCCTACCGTCAGCAAGGATCCCGACGGTGGCGCATTGCCTCGGCCATGAAAACACATGGCTTCGGACTTGTGCAGCGCCACCTCGAGACCCAGTTGCCGGATCCTCTCCACGACTATCGCAACCCCGCGTGTCATTACGTCGGCCGCCTCCGCGTACGACCCCCCTTGTGCCAGCACCAGCGTGTCGTCAGCGTAGCAAATAATGCTGACGCCGCTAGGGAGGTCGGCTCTCAGCACCCAGTCGTAACAGATGTTCCACAGGGGCGGCCCCAGAACCGAACCCTGTGGGACAGCGCACGACATCTCTCGCCGGTTCCACTCACCGCTGTGACTTGGGTAGATTACTGCCCGGTCGGACAGGTAGTCCCCGACCACACGACGAAGGTAGGTCGGCACCCGATGATACCGGAGTGCCTCCCCAATGCAGCTCCAGGGCATGGTGTTGAAGGCGTTGGCGATGTCGAGAGACACCGCCAAGACAACACCACCCCGGGAGACCGCATCTCCCGTCGTGAGGGCTCTGACGCGCATGACGGTGTCCACCGTAGAGCGCCCCCTGCGGAAACCAAACTGGTTGTCCGCAAGATCCAACCCCGTTCCCGCTAGGTCAAGTTTGTCCCTTCATCTTTGTCTTGGACATGCGAAAAGCGATTCTCTTCGCCCATGGCTCATTAAACAGTTTAAAGCTTATAAATGAACCTTGTATAAAAGAAACAGCCTTCGCGAATGGTAATATTATAATGTTCTTACGTCCTATAAATTTTGGACAGTCCTCCTACCTCCCTGAAGGCTAGCTAGGCATGACTGGATCAAATGAGCTAGAAGTCAAGGGGAGAGGTTTTCGCCCAGCCTCAGGCCGACGTAGCAACCTAATTGGCGTACCTTGTGCAATCAACGCAGCTACCCCTTACTAACAGTTTATTAATAAGGTGAGAACTATTAAAAATCTTAGTTGTGTAGTTGGGAGAAAAGATAAAGGCCCTTGCGCTTACCCCGTAACTGACATAACCTAGTCTTCGATTGGCCTTTATTGGTTCGCGAATAATTATCCGCGATTTTTAAGGAGACCTACTTATTTATGGTTTACCGTGCCTAGTTTACCATAATTTGTTAGATGAACAATTTCGGGTAATGCATCTCGTTAGACAACTAAGTTGGAAAATGGGCTAGGCCCTGGTCTGCATCGGATACAGTAAATTTTTTTAAAGACCATTTTTATTATTTGGAAAAACTGACAAGCCAATCTTTAAGAACTATTCTTAAAAGACATAAGATTAAGAAAATGCTAACAAAGTGTCTTCAAAGCCCGGCTTTATGGAAGCTTCTTTCCGTAAGAAAATAAATCCTGTGAATTTAAAACCAGACAATGTAGTTATCACTCTTAGGTATTGACGTAGAAGGCGGTTACTTTAACGTGCTTTTATGTAGTTACGTCATATCAATGTATTGTATTGGATAACTAGCGGACAGTCACGTAATTAAACATTATCATAACATAAGTAGGTACCTACCTAATTGTGCATTGTTATGATATCGCGCCGTTACAAGGGCCTTTTAACTGGCCTACGTGGTGAGTGTTCTTTACTCTAGAGTATACAACTCTGCCCAAAACCTACCTTTTTACTCTCGGACATTCCCGGTAGACTTGCTTAGGATATGGAGATAGCGAAATGAGATTGACGCTCCCTTTCCGAGACTGTGTAAATTAACCTATCATATTTGACGACACGGTTGGCGCAGTGGTTGAGCGACCGACTGCTGCGCTGCGTGTCGCGGGTTCGATTCCCGCACGGAACAAATATTTGTAAGACCTACATGTATTTGTTCTGAGTCTGGGTGTTTTTCTATCTATAATATGTATGTATTTACAAAAAAAAAATGTATATAAGTAGTTTATCAGCCATATCGTTACCATAACATCCTCGTCAGTTTTCACTCTGGCCAGCCAATAAAGGCAAGCCGTAGATGAGGAACAAGACTTCTCCCGGGAGATAAGGTTCGTGGGGTCGCTACTGCCCAACAGTTCGCCACAAAACTGCCTTGCGGATTGTATCTCTCTTTGTCTGGCCCCTCACCCTAGGTATGACCTAAGGTCCATCGGGACGCGCAAGCCCCACCACGACGTCAACGTAGAGATACTGCGGTAGGGTTATTATTATTATTATTATACTATTAATTTACTTTTCAGGAAAAATTCGCTACGCTCTTCGACTCCTTTAAGGATTTTTTTTTTTACTTGAAATGGGTTTGCTCTTTACTCTAGTCAAGTTCAGAGATGACAGGGACAAAGACTACGATAGAGCAAGCTTACCCAGAAGTAGCCTGTTCACTCTAACTTTGAAAAGATTAGGGTTGTTTCCATTAAATGAGTCCTCCCGCTTTGGGCGGAGCAGACGGGAGTGTGAGACTCTTACTGACTAAAAACCATCCGTGTTCCTCGTAATGCCCTTTGCGTTCCAGTCCAGGTCCGCGGAGACTCTTTCGAATAAATTCCTCAACCCTGGACGCTCTTCTGCTCCTGCGTCCGAACTTAGCATAATTATAATTAACTAGCTGACCCGCGCAACTTCGTCAGCGTCACATTTTCCATTATTGCTCCGCTCCTATTTGTCTAGCCTATAACCTTCCTCGATATTAATGGGCTATCTAATACTGAAAGAATTTTCACAACGGACCAGTAGTTCCTGAGATTAGCGCGTTCAACCAAACAAACAAACTCTTCTGCTTTATAACATTAGTATAGAAGTATTATATAGATATTTATTTATTTCTTTCAGCTAAGCAATAGAGGTTCTCGTCTAACAATTCCGTACCACCCACACACCGTTAGTGATGGGGCAATCTATTCATAGAATCTGTGAAGGCGGCCTTTTCAGAATTTTGCTTCGGGGTAGGAAAATCATATCGCAATAACTTTGTATTCTCGAGAAGCAGGATTCGTACAATTTAGTTATTCCAACTCTCTATAGGTACCTAATTATTTCAAAACAAGCCTTGTCACTAGAAAAAATGAAACATGTTTCTCGTTTAATAATAGTCACAATTTAATAGTCTCATCACATCAAAAACTTCCCCTCATCTTTCCTACCTACTTAAAATATATAAGTAACATACGTATAATAATAATAATAATATACGTATAAAGTTCCCCAACTGTACCACTTGTTACATCGGGGATTTTTACGCGTTTTGTGCTAAACTAAATTACAATTCTCAACACAAACTTATGTTTAAAAGGGCGCCGGCGGCGGCCCGGCGCTTACTTATGTGGTAGAGCGCAGCGCAGAGAATTTTTCGCTATCAAAACTAATAAAAACATTGTCCTCATTGCAATAAAATCTAAAATCAATTAACACACCAATTAATTCCTCAAGAGCATCGCAGCGACTACATGCGAAAGGTATCGCGCAGATACGTCATTGCGCGGGCATTCGCGCTACTCTGCGCGCATCCGCTATCGGTCGCTACCTACTCGCTGGGCTCGCAGAAGCGACACTCGCACGGCACGCGGGTGTATCGCCATTTTGTTGTCAATACACACTCGTACCGCACAATACTTTCTTGCGATTTGCGATCGATTGTTAAAAATATAGACGACTAGCTGACCCGTGCCCACTACGTTAGACGGTTGATATATACCTTAGGGGCAATGACACTTACAAATAACTTGGCTTTTTAGTAGCAAAAGAATTTTCAAAATCGGTTCAGTAGATCCAGAGATAACCTCCTACAACCACAAAGTATAGAAAAGACCGGCTGATTCCGGCACGCAGGGGAAAGCACGTGTTGCTGAATTTTTTCCCAAGCGTTACAGCGGCCCTCGCACGCAAACGCAAAGGTTGTAGTCAGTAAGAGACTGACACTACTCCCAATTCCGCTCCACTTAGAAGAAGTTATTTGATGATTTCACATAAAAGAAAGGTGAGAGCACTTGGCTCTAGTAGACATATTTCGTCAGCAGTAAAGAACCGCATGCGGGCACAGGCGTTCACCGCATGCGTGAAAATGACGTACAGTCGACTTGAGTGTCTTACAAATCGTCTATAATTTTCAGACATTTCCTAAGCGGAGTCAGCATAATATCATCCACACACGTGCGATAATTTTAGTTGTACTAGCTTTACACCGTGGCGTCACTCCCGTAGCCTATTTCACGGGAAACATTATTTTTTCCGGGATAAAACTATCCTCTCACTCAGCGACGGATGAGCTTTCTATCAGTGAAATAACTTTATGACATTAGTTAACATTTTCCCTGATATTCTCATTAGGGTTCACTCATAAAATTATACCGCACCATAGACCACAGCCTAGGCTTAATAAAACATTTAAACAATGATAAAATATACTAAGTATAGGCAATTATACCAGTTACAAGCTTAATAAAAACACCCTATTGTTGAAATTGAAAATAATTATGTGAGAACAATCGCAATAGAATACTGCAATATTGCAATGAAAATAGAAAAATAATCTTACCGTAGCAATCCAATATCGGTATGGATCAATGACATTCTGCACCTCTACTTTCATTCCAATTTTGATCCTATCTATTGGGGACAATCCCTTATTATTTAAAGCCTCTATGGACACAGATTGCCCATCTAATAAGGCCTTTTTCATAATTTCTATGATTGTATCTCCATACTTTTCATTAATCTCATCTGGAGGTTCTATAAGCTCGTCATATTTTCCACACCAGCCTAATGGGTGGACCTTTGTAGTGGATATGTCGCACCAGAAGTCATTGTCGGCACCAATGAACTTGATCCGCAGGAGGTGTCCGCAGACCATGGTAATCTCTGCTATCCAGTAGATGTCTGGGTTGTTCTTGTGACACACTTCCAGCAGCATGCCCTGTTTGATGCCATTGTAGAGACTAGTTTCCACCTGTGATAACAGAAATAAATTTGATTGGAAACATTCCTATTGAAATAAAAAAGATCCTGTTTTTTGGAGTACTTTAATTTACTAAAAACCAGAGAGAATGAAGCAGAATGAGATTTTTTGAATAAAACGTCTTCAATAAGCCTCTTAGTATTGGAATGTTTTCACAGGGTAGACAGGTAATTTGCCTTTGCACAGTGTTTTATGAAGCCCGATTTTCGGACATCCCTTTTTTTTTGAAAAACCTGACCGAAATAATCATTTAAATGTAAGATTTCGTATCCCCATACTACTAAGTCTAGTTTATGAGTTATAATTTTTTGAAATACAACCAAATTCTATTTCAATATTCAGAAAAAAAAAATAACATTTAAACTAAGCGTGATAGAAATAACAATGTCAGGTACATTGGTGGCACATCTTATGCCGAGTATTTTAGTGCATAAATGAACCTCGTAACTTTGCTAGATCCAGATATATACGAGTTTTTTGGTTTCCAGTTTTTATTTAATTTTCTCGAAAATCCCGCCATTTCGGGAAAAGTTATTTATACTGAAATTTCGATAACTTTTCCAACACACCACAAAAATTTCACATCCCAATTCCATGGAACTTGGAAACCACAACGATTTTAAGTTTGATCTGGATTTTAAGTTGTTAGGGTTGTCAAAATCTCAGATAATTATTTATATCCGGATTTTATATAACTTTGCCAAAATATAATATTATCTACCTTGTAGTAAAATCGATGGTTTGGATTATCTGACGTGACGACGGACGTATACCAGCTTGGTATCTAAATAAATAATAATAATAAATGTACGTTAAAAGGCATATTATTCAGGCATTTTGTGTTATTTAAGTTTTTTTGTAGTACATACTAAATACTGCTAAATGACCCGCAAAATCCACATATGCAATAGCAAGAACATAAGCTGGGAGTTTCAGACCTTCTACGAAAAATTTTATTCACTCACTAAGGATAAAAAAATTTACAACCCTAACAAAAATAGTTAAATTGGAATAACTTCTAAGTTCCTTGGATTTGGAATGTCATAATTATGTGCTGTATTGGGGTAGTAAATGGAATTATTTCTATATAGATAACTTTTCCCGAAACGGCGGAATTTTCGAGAAAAATAAGAAAAAGGAAAAACCGAAAAACTCATATAAATCTTGTATAAGTTAAAATTATTTTTATTCATAATGTTTCAAATTATTAATGTTTGCCATTTGTCGTAGTCATGGAGTGCTAGTGCTGAAAAAAAAAGCAGTTTATCAGATTACACTATAACTGCCCACAAACACCACTATGTGGAATAATTTTTATCATCATATTTATCTGATTTTTTAAGAAAGTTAAAATGGTGTATTCAGGGTCAGAACAATTATAGCAGACCTTGGACATTTTGTTATGTTGATAAGATGAAAATACCACATGCATTTGATGCATGTGGTATTTTAACATGTTACATATTTGTACGGCTCATGGATTTTTTTCACATCTCCAACAAAAAGTTTCTAATTAATAAAAATAAAACTCATTATTTCTTACTCAAAATTAAATTTTTAACATGAGCAAGTGTTTTTTTTTCAATCATTATTTCAAATAATTTAATTAATATATGAAAATACAATTAAATAATTGTTTTCAACAATCTCACACCTAATTGCCATTTATAATCATTTATAAGTAAATATGGTGTAAGTACATGGGCAAGCTTACATGGACTTCCACACATTGGTAACTGTAAATTATAACTTTTTCCTTGAATTTCAATTGATTCTATAAATTTATTTAGACCACATTTTAATAATTTCTTGTTCACTTGCTTTAGATTCATGAAAGGGTCGTTTTGTGTAATTTACAAACTATGTTACATTCATTAAAAAATCTCAGGTGATTCAAGATCTGAAGTTCATAGCCATATGGTTTAATATTTTTTATAATGTTTTGCAACATCATACCTACGTATTTTATTATTACACAGGATTAAACCTCTTACCCACAGAATGCATTATTATCTGAACTCAACAACGTTATTGTAAAAATATTCATGGTTTAAAAATAGAATAAATTATGATGGTACACATAATTTTTTATTTTCCTGCAAAAGTGTGGTATTTTTCAATGTCAATCATTGTTTTCTTATACAAAATACGGTGTGGAGACCGCAGAACTATTTCTAAGCAATAGTAAAACAACTAAGTAAATAAAAGAACTATCATATTTAATATTATACAACATCCAAGAAATAATTTAAAAACTTACATGAGAAAATAATTCTTCAGGAACAGCGACAGTTTTATTCACTTCCAAATAATTATTCCAGTCAAAGTCTGCCATAATTTTTGTTTATTATTAACTTAGGAGTCATTAAATTAAAATAATTATCACAAAACAAGTTAATCGAACGGTCGAACTTGTTACGAATTTCAGAAATTCATTCTCTTTCTATCTACTACATTTTCAAGTATGATGCATCTGTCTCATCTATTCGATACATTGTTGACTGTTGTCTCTTTCTTAGGGCTTTTCATTACAGAAAGTATGATTGGATTGAAATAACTTACTGTAAGACTGAAGAAAATAAATCAAATCAATTTATAGACCAATATTAATTGCATTTTGAACATTTAAAAGTAAACAGCAAAATTTTATATTAAATTAAAATTTTATTTTACAAAACTTCCATACTCTAAATAATTGCAATAAGTTTACAAAATACTAAACTATTTATTCATCATAAAACGAAACGCAAAATTTAATATTTCAAAACTGACACTAGTTCACAGACTATATTTAGTAGTTCTAGAGATGCAACGATTGAGCGAAAAAATAATGCATAACGAAACACCGCAACGAAAAGATCAAATTGTTGTAGCGGTTTGCCTCGTGTAAAAAACATATTTCTTATTTAACTTAATAAAAGAAAAAGTACACTTGTATGCAACAGCGTGGGATTATCGCTAATTCGTGCCTTCGTGTTACACCCAGGAATCCGAACAAATACTCTTGTTAAATTGTAACTGTTGCGTATTTTTTTTATGTAGTTGTCTCATACGAGTGGAACCTTTTTTTTGGTTTGAATTCATATGTAAAACTATTTATACATTTAAGCAACGTCACATCATTCGATATATTATTTTTACTGCTTTTTTTTCTGCTTTAACGGCTTCCTGCAACTCATTGCAGGGAGAATGGATGTAGATTCTTCATTCATGGAGCATTGGACAAGACTACATGTACGGGTGGAGCGGTCCTGATCCAATGTTTCTATTGTTTTGTGTTGTTTGTTGTTTGTTTTGTTGTTTGTTGTTGTTGTAATTTATGTTTTGTATATTTTATGGATGGTTGCAATTGCTAAATGTGTTTGTAATTATCTGAAATAAAATAAATTGAATTGAATTGAATTGAAAGAGTAAACCTATTCAAATTGTTGTCACACTTGTTTGATTTGCAGGGTCTTTCGTGGTTCTTAATAATAAAATAAATTTAAAAGCCGTGTATATTGTTAGTGGTCAGGCAAGGGCCAATAGTTCTTCTATAATAAACGATTATTAGTCCACTAAACCACCCAAACCCATAGCGTTTCATCTTTTGTTGCCATATTCTGCAATAGTACTGCTCCAACCGGGGATTGTCCTTGGGATTTGGGAATACTTTCAGTGCATACAGGGATAATCGCCGGTTGGTGCCCCATTACATTTGAAATGTCAAACCCCTCTGCGAGTTGGTTTCGGCCCCTCGTACGCCTACCAAAGGATCGGGTCTACAGAGACCCGAGAAAGTAAAAAAAAAAAAAAATTTTGCTCAATATATCACCCAGATCAATACAACGCATTCCTTTTTAAACTCTATGGTGCAATAGGCTTGTGTCCTGAATAAATCTAATTAGACCGTCAGTTAGATTTCCAAAATATATTTGACCCGTATTTTTTCTTTTATTTAAAGGAACTAAAATTGGCGAAGTTACATCGATGCTTTTAAAATTCTCAATACGTCACGCCCTGGCATAATTTTTAGCGGGTCGTGACGTCACAAGTCCCCACTCCCGAGTTTTAATGCGTTTTCTCTTTGTCAATATTCATTGAATAACAAAAACAAAAAATAATTATTTTTCAATACTTAAACTGTCGGACTAAATAGTTTTGCAATGTGTGGATGATGGAAACTAGCCTATTACACTCACTAAGCGCAAACTCAGACTTTGGGCTCTACCTAACGGACTTAGCTCGACCTGGGAATTATACCCAAGAGTCAGAACCCTACATTTAACAGTAAGAAGCCATTGCGGACACTTTATGGGTGGTATCATCGTATGTGACATGACACACTTAAATAGGCAGCAATAAAACCTTGTTTACTTTTAAGAAATATGTATTGCTGACTCCTCAGACTATGAGAGTAGCTATTTTGCTGCCCCTTTAAGAGCCTCTTTATTTTGAATTTTTAATGTCGTTTTTTAGAAAACTTCGAGCGCAACTGAACACGAAGCGAGCTCGAAAATTATAGTTAACAAGATTAGAGATCCAAGAATTCCCTCAATATTGTAGATACTTTATTTGTAAGGGTATTCAACGACAATTTAAGCAAAAGCAAGCAAAGGCGGCTTGAAGATTTGAACAGGATAAGACGGAAAATAAACCTATTTAATGTTTTTATCATGTTAATTAACATTACAGACTTTTAATAGGCCCTGTCATCTAGTTAAAGGTCTACACCTCAAGGTTTCCTGTATTATTTAGGGATAGGTTCATTATCTGCATCTTTATCAAAACTTTAGTTTCGGAGATATGGGGGAAATACCTAACTTCAAAATTATTTATTTTAAAATTAAAAAAAAAACATGTTTAAAACTCTCACAGTAAGCCCTTTTTTTTTTAAATGTCACTCGTTTACGTAACGTGTCCGTGGTCGGGTCACATAATTCCATTTCTATAACATTCTACAGAATCGGTCCAATAGATCCTGCGAAAACAGGCTGTGATAGACGGGCAGACACCTGAGTGATCCTATAGGATTTCCATTTTTACGGATGTTCGGAACTCTAAAAATGTGCTGTTCTGTTCATTTTGCAGTTTTTGACGGACCAGCTGTTTTTTTTTAATTCCGATGTTGGACAGTCACTTTGCAAAAACTTAGCAGTTAATTATAACGAGTAGCGGCTATAATGTTTTTCTAGTCGTACAAATACAAGCGGTCACCACTCTAGTCATTGACAGTTCCAGAACATTTTATTTTTTATCTCTTTTCATCTGACGAGTACTATACAGTGTGTAAAAGAGCAACAACACAAACGTAGTTAGAACAGTTTTGACATTGACATTATTCGTTTGCTGTAGCGATTATTATTCCCATTACTTTACTCCATCCATAGTTGTTCTGTCATCCTTTCCTTCTGTCATTTACAATACGTAGTATCTCTATGTAGTCTGTGCATTTACATTTACCGTTCTTGAAGCTTGAAGTCACAACGGCAGTGTTACGAAGAAACGTCACAAAATTTGTTATCTTTTGATCCAATTTATCAGACAACAATAGAATTTCCAGATGGTGTTGAAATTCTAGTACACAGGTGTACCAAGTTTAGAGTGGAGTGTCAGTGCATTTTGTGGATTTGTGGAACTTTAATTATGTAAATACTTTCTCTTTAATCGCCTGACTGCCCGCGTTGCGACATCGAAAATGAATAGTTATACAAACATAGTGTCATATTCTTTAATATCGAACAGCTCGAACGGTACCGATGATGACGGTTGTATGTTGGTGAACACTACGCAAAATGTGATAATAACAGGCGCGTACAATGGTATTCCACAAACATTAATACTCAACTTGGTGTCGTGGACATTCCTTATTGCTTTGTTCACTGTGCTGCGGCGGACGGCATGGAACTACGGCCGGATGGCGCTCGTGCAGCGCACGAAGAGTCGGTGGACCAACTTGTTCTACCGCGGTGGTGACGGCGACGCCTTGGTGAACAGGAGACGCAGCGCTGATGACGTCCACAACATAGACGAAGGGTTCTTTACGTGGCTGCCAGCTGTATTCCGCCTGACCCGCGAGCAGGTACTGGCCAAGTGCGGCCCAGATGCAGTCCACTACCTTTCCTTCCAAAGACATGCAATAACATTGATGTTCATTGTGACACTAGTATCTATTGGAGTAATCCTGCCTATAAACTTCTCAGGCACTAATTTAAATGTGGATTCCAGTACTTTTAGTAGAACCACTTTATCAAACCTTACTGGCAGATCAAGCTGGCTGTGGGTGCATACTCTCATAAGCATTGGCTTCCTTCCAATATCTGTGCTGATAATGAGGAGGTGCACTGGACGTAAACCAGTGCCAACGTCAATGACTGGCACTATTATGATCACTAACATATCAAAAGCTGACAGAAGTGAAAATACTATAAGAGCTTATTTTGCCAACAACTTCCCTCATATTCAAATAGTGGATCTCCGTCTTGCCTACAACATCAACTTGCTAAATGAAGTGCAAGAGAAGAAAGACATGGTGACTGAAGCTCTCATTTACACTGATCATTACTTCAAGAAGTCCGGTAAGCGTATTACTGTGAAGCCAACGTGGTGCGGACCTGAACTGGATGCTCTGGAGTTCTACAGCAATGAAGAGAAGAGGCTGAAGGATGAAGCTAAGAGATGCCGAGCCATGGTACTGAATGATCCTCTAGGAATTGCATTCTTGACTTTACCATCTTACCAGCTTGCTGAACATGTCATCAGTAACTTTAGTCTGCATTATGGTTGGGTTCTCTCTCATGCAACAAATCCCTCGGACATTATTTGGGAGAATTTGAGTGTACAACCTGGTGTATGGTACCTCAAGGCTATTGTTGTCAATGTTTTCTTATTTATTGTCCTATTCTTCCTAACAACCCCTGCTATTATTGTAAATCTTTTTAATACAATGGTTGCCAAACCAGATTCTCTTGGTAAAATTAGCTCTGTGATCTTTGAATTCCTCCCTACACTGCTTCTCTGGACCATGGCTGCAGTCATGCCTGCCATTGTAGCATTCTCCGATAAATTCCTCTCTCATTGGACCAAGTCACAGCAGAACTACTCCATTATGACTAAGACTGTGTCCTTCTTGTTGTTAATGACCCTAATCCTGCCTTCTTTGGGTCTTGCTAGTGCTGAAGCATTTCTCAGATGGACAATAGATCACGACAATAGCATGCGTTGGGATTGTGTATTTTTGCCTGACAAAGGCGCATTCTTCGTCAACTACGTCATCACCTCCGGCCTAATCGGTACGGCGTTAGAATTAATCCGATTTCCGGAACTGTTCCTCTACGTGTGGTACCTACTGCAGTCTAAATCCAAGGCGGAGAAGAGCTACGTTAAGCGAGCCATTCTTTACGAGTTTCCATTCGGAGTTCATTATGCCTGGAGCATAGCAATTTTCTCAATAACGATGGTTTATAGTCTCGCTTGTCCGTTAATCTCCCCATTCGGCTTGATGTATATGATGCTCAAACACGTAGGCGATAAACACAATCTGTTTTTCGCATACGGTCCGAGCGACATGAGCGGCGTCGGCGGTGGGAGGATCCACGCGACTGCCGTCAGACTCATTCGAGTTTCGGTTCTACTTCTGCTCGTTAACATGGCCGCTTGGGCTGGCCTAAGGGCAGGGTTCGAAGCTAGAACCATTATTCTGATCATGGCATCGATTGTTGCTTTCGGCACGTTTCTATTGTTGAGTCCGTTCCCGAGCTGCACGCCACCGGCTCCGCTGCAAGAAGAGTCCAGCGTTAGGTTCCCGGAGTACGTGGCTCCTGCGCTGACGAAGCCCATTGACTCCCCTCCTAGTTCGACGCCTACGACCCCGGATTACGGGGCTTCGTCACCTGTAACGACGCACTCTTACAGCCCTGGTCCAATCAATATATAATTTTGATAATTGGCGAATTTCCCCTTATCAAGTAATGCCTTAACTTGCGGTCCGCTCATATCAGTGATAAACGAAATACTTGTTTGGGTATCGTTGTTTACGATAGGGGTGAGGATTAGAATTTTTATATCAATGTAAATATAACCAATGCAATATTTTTATATATTGAAGTACCTAGTTATAGAGGTAGTCGCCTGAAATCTTATGTTCGGATCCTAATTTTAGTTGTCACGATTTTGTATTGTTAACTAAAGTTAGTCCACTGACCCACAATCGATTAGGTATGATAATTTTTTTATCTTTTACCGCTTTACACGAATCACTATATACAAAACTATTTTGGTGTGAATAAAGATTTGAGTGTTGATCACGCATCTACAAGCACTGTATTGTTGTTAGGTTTAGATTATAGTAAATGTCATGTCTGGATTATAATTTTGATCCCATGCCTAAATAATATTCGATACGCCTAGTAGAGGCACACGTAATGATTACTAACACACGTAATCTAATCTTCTGTTAAGGTGGAAGCTCCAGGGTAGCCCGCGAAATTCAAATATTTTTATGTTTTGCCGGTCAGTGTGAGGCTGTATGTTGAACAGAATACGGTTCGCGATCGTAAAGAGCATTTATCTAAAGGATTATAACCATTTGAATCATCAATATAACTCTCTAAGTTCATAGAATTCGATTGTATGTAATTTCGTGAAAAAGTCATTCAATCGAATTGTATGAACTTAGAGGGTTATATTGATAATTAAAAATGGGTATAATTCTTTAGATAAATATGCGTTACGGCCGCGAATCGTATTTTGTTCAACATACAGCTTCATCAAACATAAAATATATATTTGAATTTCGCGGGATCGTTGGAGCATTCACCTGCCTAAAACACCCAAACAGAACCCAGAACATAAGATGTCAGAACTCTCTTAATTTTGTGATTGTTTTATGGCTGTCATTTTTATATTCTCTAATAATTCTTAGTAACTTATTAGTCGTTAATTATGCTTTATTTTTGTACATAATATTACGAGATCTTTCGTGTTATATTTAGGTAAATAACATCCTCATAATATGTCAAATAAACACTGAAGTAACTCCTATTTGTGATTTTCCTTTAAACCACACAGCCCTGAAATAAGTACCTACCTGAAATACTAACAGCAGTAAAAACCCAAAAATCTAAAATTAATTTACATCAGTAAGCCAGTAGCATGTTTTTACATCGAAATTGTTGCAATTGCATAGTTAGGTACGATATCCTTGCCAATTAATGTTCGCGAAATAGTCCGTAGTCTGCAAAATCGAGTAGAAATAGTTCCCAATTCCTACAATTTAAGTAATAAAACCATAGAGTGCTATTTTCCAAACAGACGCGAAAATTAGAGCTTATCTAATTGGAGTTGTTGCTGACGTCATTTGCTTATTATGATATCTATACAGATACATACAGCAAATGCCAATATTTGTAACGAATGGTCTTTGTTCATCGATACTGTACTGTTTCGGGTAAACGTTGACTAAGTAACATTCAAAAGTCCTTGGATGCTGTCACCCAAAGTTCACGACCGCAGAATCGTGCCAAGAAAACTTTAAATCCACACTTGGAAAATTCATTCGCTGTTGAAATTATTCATGGGTACCTCAACTTGTTCATTAATTTTGTGTGTTGCTCGTGCGCGTTCCAATAAACGCGCATAAAAAAGCAGTAATGAAGAAGAAGTACAAGTGTGTTACACAGACACTGATTTTGAAATAGTAACCGGTTCCAGTCTAACGTCTAGCAGCAGTTGGTAATGTGATACAACGTGGACTCAAACACATTTGATGTGTCAAGGTTTCTTGCTCTTACAGATCTTGTTCTCAGCCACTTAGGCGTTTATTTAATGAATTATTATCTAATAGGTTATAACCTCATAATCGCACGTGTAGCAGATCTATTTCTATGGTTTTTATAGTTATTATCAGTGGCTTTCGCTCGCGACTTCGTAATGCGCATAAGTGCCTATCCCCTTTTCTCGAGTAATTCTCTCATAGTGCTTCCCCTACACTGCCCAAAGAACTACATGCCAAATTTCAGCTTCACGAACCAAATGTGCGAAACTGCGGTTCCTCTCATACTGAGCAGTATTACTATCGCAACGACAAGCCATCAGTAGGGTAAAACTACAGAAATCTTGTTTATTATATCTATGGGTAAAACTAACCTGTCTCACGACGGTCTAAACCCAGCTCACGTTCCCTTTTGATGGGTCAACAATCCAACGCTTGGCGAATTCAGTAGGTAGTTCTGGAAGTGTGTTGTCTGTCAGTAGGCAACGTTAAAGAGCTTTTGTTTTCCCTTGCCGGTAGTTATAGTGTAGGTACCTAGGGTGAGATATAATTGGCCGCTCAAGATTAAACCAGCTCAGGTGGAGTACCACCGTTACCAATTTCAACCGCAATCTATCATCTATACTTCTACACTAATATTAAAAAGAGGTACCTAACATTTGTTTGTAAGTTTGTATGTAGGGGGTAATCTCAGGATTCTCAGGAACTATTGGTCCGATTTGAAAAATTCTTTCAGTATTAGATGGCCCATTTATCTAGGAAGGCTACATATCATCACGCTAAGACTAAAAGGAGCCGAGCATTAATTGAAAATATGACGCAGACGAAGTTGCGTGGGTCAGCTAGTCTTTGTATATTTTTACGATTTCTGTTTCCCTCCCCAATATTCATCAGTTCAGTTTAGTTAACTGAGGAATTTGTAGCTTTGTTTCAGTCTACATCTAAAACTAAATCTAAATTCATTTTCTAACTGTCCAATATAGCGTATGAATTGCCCATGATGGTAATTGTGCGTGACAGACGCGTTTGAATCAAAACAGGGCTACTCATAGCAAGTGCACGTGAACACACATTACATACTAATTGGCTGTATTGAAGCCTTGCGACTGTCATTAACGGTCCGTTGATAACGATCCTCTAGCATTAGTCACGCTGTAAATGATCCAAATTACTTAAGACTTTAGAGAAGAACATTTGGGGCGGTGCGTAGTAAGACCATTTAGTTCAGATCTTGCGTACGGTTTCCTGATTTTTTCCGATAACGAATTCAGATTCGAAATTCCGTGAGACTAGAGAAAACGTTAGATTTTCCGTTAGTCTGATCACACGGCTCGTTTTCAAAAGAAATGTTAGATTTTTTTCGCACAAACCGCCTAGGTGAACAGCCTGCCGACACGGTTGGCGCAGTGGTTGGCAATTAATTGGTGCACATTTGCACTGCTCTGCCATGTTAGGCGTACAATGGGTTTGGGTGGTTTAGTGGACTGATAATCGTTTATTATAGAAGAACTATTGGCCCCTGCCTGACCACTAACAATATACACGGCTTTTAAATGGCAGGGGGTGACTTGCACACTCAATGAATGGGCCCCCGAAAACGGTCGCTAGCACAAAGTGACGTAGCGCCAAGGAGGCAACATAGCCTGAGGTGCTAGAGGAGTGGAGAGGTATACCACGGCTATCAGGACAATCCCGGAATTGCGGGCAAGATCCCTACCAGCATCTTACTGGATTTAAATACATCCTTCTCCCGAGCACTTTGCTCTAGCGAATCTCCACTCAGACCGGTCAATTAAGGCAAGAAAGAGGTGGAAGCTCTGTTCCTTGTCAGTATTCACTCTGGCCAGCCAATAAAGGCAAGCCGTAGATGAGGAACAAGACTTCTCCCGGGAGATAAGGTTCGTGGGGTCGCTACTGCCCAACAGTTCGCCACAAAACTGCCTTGCGGATTGTATCTCTCTTTGTCTGGCCCCTCACCCTAGGTATGACCTAAGGTCCATCGGGACGCGCAAGCCCCACCACGACGTCAACGTAGAGATACTGCGGTAGGGATTATTATATTGTACCTTTTCTGGAAACCGTAGACCACATAGGTATGCGACCGGCTTTATCGTTCAGTTCTCGCTTGGTTTGTTGACCGTGTGAAGTATGAAATATCTCCTGCCGGAGTCGCGGGATTATTCGCAAGAGACACCGTGGCTCCGGAACACAAAGGGCAATGAAGGAACATGGATGGGTTTTAGTCAGTAGAAGTCTGACACTCCCTCCCGCTACACCCAGAGCGGGAGGAGTCATTGGATGATTTCCCATCCCTAAAAAAAAAAAAAAAAGTATGAAATATCTTGATTTCCTTGCTTCTTTGCTTCAGTCCGAATCGAGTGTGTCGGTTTATCGTAAGCAGTTTATATTGTAATGTTCTATTTAGCTGTGAACTATGAACCTGCGAATGTTTTCACATTGCTGTGAGAATGAGCCGAGTCTATTCTTAGATGAGGCGCGTTGTTTTATGTCATGATGTTCTTTTTACACAAGGACAAGACAGTGATGTTATATCCGTAAGACAACATGGCTTCCTTAGTGACGTCGAGCGACGTTTTATAGAAAATTATCGTACAGATTATGTTTTACAGTACTTAATTGATGCGATTTAATCAGTTAATGGCGTCTAAATAAACCAGCCAAATCGAAAACACAATAAATTTTTGATAAGATTAAAATAAAGTAGTGGCACAAATCCCACACCTAAAAGCTCTTATGATTGAAAAAAGGTGATTCTCATCAATTCTCATTGCAATGACTTATTACCTCTAGAGTTAGTCCGACATGCCAGCATCGACATTATCGATCTGTGAGGTTATGAACTCTTGACCCTTCCTTCACACATAGGTAACCGGTAACCCAGTTTTAAACACACTGATAACTAAAGCTAATATTATTCTGAACTGACCGATACGTTCCGTAGGTACCTACCTACATATTATCACAGTTTATTCTAATCCAACTACTATAAATACTAAAACATGCAAACTGATAGAATGGAATTATCAATTCTATCAGTAAATTGTTTCATTCAGTTAAGTGCGATACGTCATGTAGGTACCTACCAAGATTTGTTTTTATGAACTTCAACAACAAAGACAATTTTAGAGACTTCAAAACTTCAAAAAAGTTACAATCTTATAACTCCATGCCAGAAATTCCCATAAAACTCGATTGCCTATTGCACAATAATTGGTGGAATGACATTTAAAAGACGAGTTTTTACTCGTGGGTTTAGTTTTAAATTAAAATATAAACTTGATCTTGATCGTTATTCATTTCGATGTGAACGTGGATACGATAAAAATGAGTACGTACGAAAGTTTTTTTTTAGATCAAATAGTTAGATTATATTTTATGATAAATTCTTTCCTCGATAAATGGACTATCTAACAACACCAGGAACCCGGCAGTCCCTGTAGCGCGTTCAATCTAACAAACAAACTCATCAGCTCTCAATAGTGTCTCCTTCAAATGTGGCTCAACTTTTTGAAAACACTGTGCGTTGTATCTTGCAGTCTTTGGAGCTAGCCAACAAAGTCGAGTTATTGAACTTGAGATTAGGAGTGAATGGAATGTCTCAATAAAAAGCCGCTCCCCAGCCGCCGTCCAAATACTTACAATTTTATTCTATTACTAGCTGACCCGCGCTACCTCGTCTGTGATCCGCTCCTTTTAGTCGTAGCGTGATGATATATAGGTACCTATAGCTATAGCCTTCCTCGACAAATGGGCTATCTAACACTGAAAGAATTTTTCAAATTGGTCCAGTAGTTTCGAAGCCTATTCATTTCAAACAAACAAATATTTCCTCTTTATAATATTAATGTAGATTATGGCCATTGGCCACCACTACGCTGAAAACGGCGACAGTAGATTTTTCTCAAAGCCAATTAGAAACACTTTCGTCTTTTGGCCAAGCCTTCATATTAATTATCTGAGTAATTATCAACCTATCAAGTTCATGGAATTGATAGCAATTTCGTTACCTACCTACTTATTGCGAGTCACGTTACTCACGTTTCCTCACCTGCCCAAAATAAATTACAAAATGATAACAGTTGATCAAACTTAGCTCTTTGCATTGACGCGTCATCATTTATCGTGTTTTTGTCTCGAAAATAGTCTGAAAGTTGGTTTAGAATGACGCGTGACGTTCCAAATCGCCTCTTCTACCAACGAGTTACCTAATCAGGCACCGACCTTCAGAGTATGAATCAACGACCAGCCAAACTGTCGAGCTTACTTTTTTATAGGCAACGTTTTTTAGCAAAAGAAATGATCGATTCGGTCTAGTCCTAAACATAGATATCTTAAGTTTTTTTTTCTCTTATCGCCTGGATTACAAACGAATGAATGCCTCGGGTAGATATGCTAATGTTTTGACCAAAGCGTAAAGATATGAGTTCACAAAAATGCCTTTACCATAGGCCGATAGCTGTGGGTTTTTACGTAAAACAAAATGAATGCTGAGTGTACTAAAATTATCACGCTAGTTGTTATTTCCATTATCGCGTATTCTGTTGTTGTTCCGATAATGCGCGGACCATAAACTCTGATGTTATCACAAACGCCATCGGTCGGTGTGGAAGCATTCTCTGAGGTCATTTGGCCATTCATCGACACTGATCATCACGATTCTGATCGACGTTTATTTATTTGCTGTGATTGGTCAGACGCAGACATCAAGACATGTTAATTTGTCTTGCAATCTCGTCCATTGACCACGCCACGCCAATCAGACTACGATTTTGGACTCTATTTTCAGTCCACATTCATGATTATAGGCAGAAATTCCGACACCAGTCTTGCCAAGGAGTACCGTGTTACCCAGTTAATGGGTTATGGAGATCTAGTAGGCAGCCGCTGCACGTACCTACATTACTGGTATTCAGCTGAATACGGTTTGACTGGAAGCCGACCCCAAAATAGTTGGGAAAAGGCTAGGCAGATGATGATTCATGATTATAATATAAACATCAACATAATATGATATTTATCTTTCAAAGAGTTATTCTATCATGTACTTACCTATGTACGACGTCCATCCCGTTCCCATCAGCTGAACATGGCTAACGAATTGTTAATTCCGTGTCAACATAATCATAATGGTTACTGTGGGCCACTCGAAATGCGCTTAATTTTGACATAGGTACTTTTTTTTTTATCTGTACGTATTTTAAATTTGGGGTACAATAAAGTATATATAAATAAACTAGCTGACCCGTGCAACGTCGTCTGCGTAACATTTTTCATTAGGTACTGCTCCGCTCCTATTGGTCTTAGCGTGATGATATAATATAGCCTATAGCCTTCCTCGATAAATGGGCTATCTAATACTGAAAGATTTTTTCAAATCGGACCAGTCGTTCCTGAAATTAGCGCGTTCAACCAAACAAACAAACTCTTCTGCTTTATAATATTAGTATAGATAATGCATACTTAAGTAGTTTCTTTTCAACACAGTAATGGAGTTTTAGGTACCTATTCCGAAAAAAACACGTACACAGGTACACGTGTACGTGATTTTTCAACACAACCTGACAAACAACCTGACTTCTCATAGGTACCTATGAGAAGTCAGGTTGTCTACCACAAAAGCAAGAAGTCTCCAAACGACTAGACGGAAGACTCTTATCTGAGTCAGTTCATTGGCTCCTAAAGATCTGCGTCCTTGTCGACATAAACTCAACATAGTGGTAGGTACCTATTCCTAACCTACCTACTACCACGGCCACGTTGCATTTGCACTAAGTATAATATAACGTACTGGCTGACCCGCGCAACTTCGTCTGCGTCACATTTTCCATTATTGCTCCGCTCCTATTTGTCTTAGCGTGATGATTATAATTATATAACCTATAACCTTCCTCGATGGGCTATCTAACACTGGATGAATTTTTCAAATCGGACCAGTAGTTCCTGAGATAAGCGCGTTCAACCAAACAAACAAACAAACAAACTCTTCTGTTTTATAATATTAGTATAGATTTTCTTAAAACATAGAAACAATATAAGTAGTTACCTAATGATCATTTGCAAAAGGGTAAAATGTGACCCTATTTTTTATTTTAATTAGAGAAACGTTGCCCCACACTAGGAATTTATCCTGTATCGTGATTCGTGGTAATCGTGGTTGCGTTTACAAACATACAAAGTCACATACACAAACAGCCAGACCCGGAACAACTATCTGTAGGCCATACACAAACGTGCGGGAATCGAACCCACGACACGCAGCGCAGCAGTCGATCGCTCAACCACTGCGCCAACCGTGCCGCCGTTTTTATACTAAGACTCCGCTGTCTGTCCGTCTGTCCGTCCGTCTGTCTGTCCGTCTGTCAACAGCCTGTATCTCATGAACCGTGATATTTCTGTTGCCGCTGTAACAACAAAATATTAAAAAAACAATCAAATTAATATTTAAGGGGGCTCACATTTAACAGACATCATTTTTTTACCCCTTATGTATTTGTTTTACTTTCATTTAAATATTTATTTTAAAAGTGGATATTTAATTTTCCCATATTATCCCATACAACAAACATGATTTTTTTGCCTTTTTTTATAGATAATGGTACGGAACCCTTCGTGCGCGAGTCCGACTCGCACTTGGCTGGTTTTTAAAATAGATAGTTTACTTTCTCAATGATTAAATTCAAAAGTACCTAATTAAGTACACTACTTACCGTGTTCGAAAATGCATCAGAAAAATATTAAAAACCCGTTCTCTACGCGTGGATAATGGCGTGTTTACATGATAGGTAATTAAGTTCACAAAACTGGCCAAGTGCGAGTCGGACTCGCGCACGAAGGGTTCCGTACCATTATCTATAAAAACGGCAAAAAAATCAAGTTTGTTGTATGGGAGCCCCCTTAAATATGTATTTTTATTCTGTTTTTAGTATTTGTTGTTATAGCGGCAACAGAAATACGTCATCTGTGAAAATTTCAACTGTCTAGCTATCGCGGTTCTTGAGATACAGCCTGGTGACAGACAGACAGCGAAGTCTTAGTAATAGAGTCGCGTTTTTACCCTTTGGGTACGGTAGGTACCCTAAAAACGGATCTAAACAATGTTTTACTCTAAACTTACCATAGAATCATAAATAAATATAATCTTATAGGTATTGGTACTTATAAAATTCTCGCTTACTCCTCCGAAACGGCTTTACCGATTTTTACCAAATTTTATATGCATATGCGGTCTGAGAATCGGCTACTATCTATTTTTCATACCCCTAAGTCATAAGGGTTATCCACCCCTAAAATTTTTATTTTTATTTTTGGACAAAAATTTTAATTTTAATTTTTCTATAATGTGGTTCGTCTAGAACGAAAGCATCAATGGATGTTGAAGTACGGTAATAACCTCAACTATAACAGACTGCGTATTAACGCAACATGCATGCTATGGATCAGGTTGCATAAATTAAAACTGATGTTTACCTGCCTTAGGTATGTGAGTAGGTCGGTAAATATGGCACACAATACGGACGAGTTATTCAGCTTGACATGCTGTTAAACAACTAATGTAGTATGTAATGTAGCTAGCTAAAGGTAAGTATATTGTGTCCGAGTTTGATTACACTATTTATCTATTAATCATCATTACCCTACTTTGTTGCAAGTTAAACAAATAAATAAATACTTTATTAATTGATTTCTTAATTAAACAATGTAAGTAGTTGAATTTGTAAATGTTATTAATCTTGTTATTGTTTAAATAGGACTTGTTTGTGAAGATGAGTCATGCTCGTGCTTATAAAATTGATCATCTTTGTTATTGGAGCTTTATGATAATTATTTATGATTCATCATCAGTCAAAATATAAAATCCCTAAACAGAGGATGCCAGCCAGACACCCAGAGGCAGCTAGAGATGTGCTGTGCTGTACCTATAGGTAGGTACTTATTTAGGTAGGTACATTTATAGTTTTCCTTTTCGAAATAAGAACAGACGCTAGCACATCAAGCTTCAATTATCTGTCAAATTTCTACAATAGATTTTCAACTTTAGCGTTGAAGTATTAAGGTTCAAGGTTGATTGGGAAAATTTCACAGTTTGATGTGCGGTGACTGCATAGAAATAACCTATAACTAGTTTTCAAATGCGTTTGTGGACAATGCAATTTTGTGACTGAGTGATGATAGATTACTGAAAAAATCGAATTAGTCCGTTAGATATTTAGGTGCCAAAAATCCAAAATCTATTCCTACGTAAGTAAACTCGTAGTTAGGGTAGGTTAGGTACAGTCGCCAGCACCGAAACTGTCAAATTTTCCCAATCTTGAACCCATAGAGTATGTGGTTTAATAGTCTTCGCTTGAACCCAATCGCTTTTGCAATAAAGTTGAAAATCTAACAAAGAAATTTGACAGACTGTACCTACTGTAGCTCGATGTGCTGGCGTCTGTACAACCATAGAGTAGGATACAAACTTGAGCAACCTTTGACATTTTAACTGCGTTTTCTGAGGTCGTTACGTTCCTTATTGTTTTCTTTCAATCTTTGTGGCTGATAAAAAGTCGTTAAATTACCTACATTCTCTCACTTTTATCTTAATCCACAAAGAGATAAACAACGAAACAGAAAAGAATAAGTATGTACCTAATGGAAAAGTTTTATAAAAAGCAGATTTAGACCCAGCAAGTGTGCGAAAGATATGTCCATGATAGGCACACGATAGCTATGTAGGTACCAAATTTTTAAATTCAAATTCAAGTTATTATTTCATGATATTCATCTCGGATATAATGAGTGCCAATTTCCAGTAATTTATAAATACCTACGACGCAACGTTCGCATTCGCATGTCAATCGCAATCTGTCAAAAACTGGCCAAGTGCTAGTCAAACTCGCGTGCTGGTTCCGAACTGATTTAATTATTTTTACATGTCATTTTAACACTATAGACTTCGCCCTAAGGGGGGGAGGGAATGGTCATTTTTTTTGGTCTAATTTCTTGAAACTTCAAAACAGTACATTTTAAAATAATGAAAAAAAAAATATATATATAAAACACTCACAGTAAGTCCTTTCATTTGATATGTTACTAGATAAATTTTCAAAAAAAAAAAAAAAACAGTTTAACTGACCGGCCTCATACTAAAAATCACGGAACAGTTTATTTTCTGTGCTAAAAATAGTTATTTATGATATTACTGCGCTAAGTTGGTTTTTACAAACGAGTAGACGAATGTAAGCTAGCCAGAGACGAAAGCTTACCATAGTCACGAGTTTCTAAATATCATTATCCGCTCGTGTATCATACGTTTTACAATAAATTTGCGAGGAAAATTAGACAAACTTTTTGATTTAAGATATCATACGAAAAGTCGCAACAATCTTTGCAATATAAAACTACGGAACCCTAAAAGACTCGAATTTGCAAAAAAATAGAACTACATCGTCGTCTCATCTTTGTCTCAAACTCAAGAGCGTTTCCAAGGAGGTTCAATCATTCTGCTTTACCTGTTATTTTCTATTATTTTGATGATATTCTACTTTTAAAACGGAACTTCAAAATACTTTGAAATCAATAAGTTTTGATTTTCGGACGTTCCATTTTTAATTTAAGAAGCTAACTCACAGAACGACGGAGTCGTGTATTATAGGTACTAGATCTTCCCTACAATGTGCCGTGTATGAACCGACATTTCTTGAAGCCAACTGCCTTGTTTGCACTAAGGTGATACTATTATCTTCTGTTTGTACCGCTCCCCCGCATATTCCAATTTGGACCTTTTTTACGAAAGTCTAATCAGTTTGGTAAGTTCTTCGAATCACTCTCAAAATGTCGTTCTTATTGGTGACCTTAATGTCGACATCAAACGTGGTAACCATGACAGGAATTCTGATCAGTATCTTACACTAACTGCGTCTGGGCTGCTTCCAGCGCACCTTCGCCCTACTGGATCTGGGAACTGCTTAGATCATATTCTACTGAAAACTAAAAATTCAGCAAGAGTTATAGTCGTTCAAACATACATCACAGACCACCTACCAGTCATTCTGGCCCTGAAGACCAGGGGTTTGAACAACAAAAACCGCTGTTCTACATCTGTGCGCTATGACTTCACAGCAATTAAACAAAGTTTAGACGGTACTGATTTTGGTCCAGTTTTGGATGAGATGAACCCAAACTTGGCGGCGGAATTGTTTATTACAATAGTTCAGCATACTATCGCTACACATACCCTGAGTATTCGGTTTCTAAACAAGGCTCGTGTTGTTAAGCCCTGGATGACTCAGGGTTTGGTTAGATGTATACGAAACCGAGACAGGATGCATTTCAGATTAAAAAAGAATCCTGATAATGTAGTTCTCCAAATTACCTACAAAAGATATCGTAATTACCTTAACTCTTTATTAAAAAAACTAAAGCGAGCTCACGACAAAAATTTATTGTAAAGGGCCAAGAACAACTCTAAAGCTACTCGGAAGGCGATTAAGACTATAACAAACTCCACTTTTCAACCTCAATCTGCCAAAGAGCTTCTACAAATCACTGACGATCCTATAGCTTCCGTAAACCATGTCAATTGTTTTTTCACTGGTATAGGTTGTAAATTAGCCTCTCAAGTCGCTCCCCTTTCTAGAGCTAACCATGATGCGAAAATCCCGTATCAAACACCTCCATGCCAGTCTCCAGTCATACTCCTAGTTAATGAAATGCAGGTAGAAACGTTGATTGGTTCCCTGCGTTCTGATTGCGCCACTGGCTATGATGACATACCAGCAAAAGTACTGATACAATCTAAATCCGTTTTGGCATCTCCCATCACACACATCTTCAATCGTGCTATTGATTCCGGAACCTTTCCCAACTGCTTTAAAAAAGCTGTGGTACATCCGATTTTCAAGGGTGGGGATAGAACCGATGTAGCAAACTATCGCCCGATCTCCGTACTTAGCTCTCTTTCGAAGATTCTTGAAAGGATACTAAATAACAGCCTCACTTCATATCTCTCAAAACATAAAATCATTGTGGTCAACCAGTATGGGTTTAGATCTGAAGTCTCAACTGAAGATGCTGTGGCTGATCTCACCAAAACTCTGGTTAACCACTTAGATAAAGGTATGAAATGCTACGGTATCTTTCTCGACTTATCCAAGGCGTTTGACACGGTGTCTGTTCCTACACTAATCACAAAAATGGAGGGCATGGGAATTCGTGGCCAGACATTGGAAATATTTAAGGATTATCTCTCAAATCGAAACCAACGTACTAAAATCGACTGCATAACGAGTGGTGAACAATTTATTCGATTTGGTGTCCCGCAAGGTAGCATCCTTGGGCCTCCTTTCTTCCTGCTCTATATCAATGATCTGTGTCAAGCACACATTCCCAACTGTGACATATTTACAGGTAAATATGTCGTGACCACTAACGCCGTGTCATCAGCGTAGGTCTACGCTGATGACACGGCGTTAGTGGTCTATGACACTGACTGGGATAGAGCAAGGGATAGAGCGGAACAATCACTTCGTTTTGTGATGGAGTGGCTCTCAGACAACTTACTAACCTTGAATTTGGCAAAAACAAAGGTTTTAAGATTTTCCTTGCCTAACACAATACGTCCACCACAGGGGTCAGAACATATTAAAGCCCATAATTGCTCAGGTGACTTCTCAATTTGTAACTGTCCATCCCTGTCCCTGGTTCCAGATATTAAATATCTGGGAGTCCATATCGATCACAAAACAAACTAAGCTGGCAACCGCACATCGAAGCCCTTTGCACTCGGATCAGAAGGTTAATTTATATATTTAAAGAACTCAGGCACTCCGCGGATCGTGAAACAGCCATGCTCGTTTATCAGAGCCTTTGTCAGTCAATTGTATTGTACTGTGTGCCAGTTTGGGGTGGAACCTACAAATCTTCATTACTTATAGTGAAAAGAGCGCAAAGGGCGATCTTGAAGGTTATGTTCTTTAAGCGCAGGGATTTCTCGACTAAGGAACTATACTCAGAAGCTGGAGTCTTAACCGTGAGACAGCTTTTTGTGCTGCGCGCTGTGCTTAGGAAACACTCCACTGTGCACCTAGACACTGACAGGCTAAAAAGACGTAGAGGGCTTCCCATTTGCGACACAGTGAAATGCCGTTCAAAGTTTGCCAGCCGTCAGTAATTTATGGCAACTAGCTCCCGACTCTATAATAGAATAAATAAAATCATTTATAGGTATCCTTTGACTAAACACGAAGTTAAAATCTTTCCGAATGGTTGCAGCAGTTGACGTACGACGAAACTGAGAACCTTATAACAATCGTCTCTTAAATATTTTTTTTTCTTGTCTGATTTATAAATCTATTAATTATGTTCTACAATTACATTAATAATTTTATTCCTTATCCTATTTAATAATCTAATTTATAATAATATGTTGTGTTGAACTAATTGATTTGGTAATGATAGTTTAATAATTATTGTTTACCTGATATTGTATTGTATTGAGTATATTCAATTTTAATTAAATCAACTGAGCATTAAATGTCATTAAAATTACTGTTTGTATGTCCAATCATAATTAATGTATGTTAATTATTTGCTTGCACTGTTGTCCATCCGATATTAACTGTTTCTGGAGGATCATTGGCTCCTAAAACACAGGCTTTTAGCCTAGTTTAGGAGGCAGCAGTTCGCTTTTGATTGTGTCTTAATGTACAACATTTTATTTGTAATTATTTTCTGGATGCTCAATTGTAATGGTACGAATAAACGATTTATTATTATTATAATTTAACTGAATTTAATTTAAAGTACTAAAAATGAGTTTTACGGCGATTTTTTGTGGCGGTCATTTTTAATCTGTGGTATTCACGATTCTCCCGTCATGGAAAATTGAATACAATTTTGTTAATAAATTAATTGAGTATTATTGAAATATACCTATGTATATGGAAGCATTAAAAAATTATAACGCACTATATTTGACCTCCTTGCTTTGAATTTTTGCTTATTCTCGTATTGTGAAAGTTAGTTTTCTCCGCATCTAGACCGCTTCTGTTGAAATTTGGTATAAGTACCTACATAATATGTATACCAAATTTCGTATAGCGCCACATAAATAAATATTTTTACAATACACTTGCTCAAAAATGCATTTACGAAGCCTGTGTACATTGTTCAAAAGTTAAACATTACGCACCATACAATGGAACGTGCGGTAAAGAAGGTACTCTCACCTAAGTACCTAGTTTACCACACGCTCCATTTTATCGCCATACAATGGAGCGTGCGTATTCTTTACGGTTTTTTTTTAATTTCCTAAAAAAAAATATACCTACAGGAATTCCACCAAGGAGATTCACAATACGAGAGCAAGAAAAAATTAAAAGCTAGAAGGTGAAATCAATCGCATTATACTTTCTAATGCTTCCTTATATTTTTCAATAATACTCAATTAATTACAAAATTATATTCAACTTTCCATGGCGGGAGAACTGCCAATGCCACAGATTAAAAATTACCGCCAAACGTAAAACTTAAGCTCATTCATTTTAAGTCGTTAAGTGCTTTTAAATTCAACAAAAGTCCGAAAACAAATGCTTTTCATTTCAAGTTCATTTAAATTTAAAAAGTAGAATATCAAATAATAAAAAAAAAACAAAATTCAAATTTCATTTATTCAAATTAGGCTGAGAGCCACCACTTTATGAACGCCAAGTTCTACAAAAGACAGTCCTCCAAAACGCCCGTCCGTCACCACTTCCTAGTGTTTTAGCTGTGGAGAAGAAGTGGCCAACAAACTCCCCAGCAACACATCTGTCTATTAAGTTTTAAGAACTAGAATTTATACAATGAGTAGAATGCAAAGTAATTATTACATGACACTAAACAAAAAAAATTAAAGCTAGCACACTATGATACTATAAAACAAAATACACACTCAAGCAAGTGTTGACGTTTGTAGAAAGATTGACCTACATAGTCATATAAATAAATAATAAAAAGACAAAAAAAGAAAAAAAAAATATATAAATATGAACACATATTATAACCTGTCATAAACTAACTACTTATAGACAAAGAACATGATAATATGTCTTGCGTACAACACAGCGACATATATACTATTCTTATCATCTAAATAATTTATGCCTTCGAACAGAGGTTAGATTTTACTTTAGCTTTTAATACGCTGAATGATTGAACCTCCTTGGAAGCGCCCTTGAGACAAAGATGAGATGACGATATAGTTCTTATTTTAAATTTTCAAATTCGAGCCATTTTTATACATATTGCAAAGATTGTTGCAACCACGGAACAGAAGTTGCAACTTTTCGACTGATATTTAAAAACAAAAAGTTTGTCTTATTTTTCTCGCACATGTGTTGTAAAACTTTGTATGATACACGTGCAGCTATTGGTATTTATAAAATCGTGACTATGGTAAGCCCTCGATAAAATTTTGTCTTGGGCTTACATTCGTCTACTCGTTTGTAAAAACTAAAAACCAACTTACCGCACTAATATCATAAATAACTAATTTGTAGGAAAACCAAGCTTCTCGTGTGCGGAAAAATTTAAATAAATTTAATATCTACCTACTTATTTTACCTACTCTGTTATCTTAGTTTTAGAAGTTATTTTTAGTAATTATTCATATGTTTATAATTAAAACATTGCATTGTATTGAAGGTAATAATTATAACACTTGTAATGTTTTGTATGTTTGTTTAATCTACAATGCGTTTCAAATTTCAAATAAGAATAGGAACTTCAATGACCTCTATCTGTCAAAATAATATCTCTTGAAAAGTGCGGTCTGCATAGAAAAATTAGTTACAATATCAAAAACGCTTTTTTTACTTTATTAAAATAAGTCTTAAATCAAATACTAAAAACGTTTGATAGTAGTAAATTCGCTAAAAAAATACTTACCTATTTAATATGTAGATAATTATTTATTAGTTATTTTATACCTTATGTACCTACCATAGGTATTATAACCAAAACCATACTTAATTCACTGAAAATTTGTGAATAATCACGGGCGTAGCCAGGTTACGGGGGGGGGGGGGGGTCCAAGAAAATTAAACTACTGAAAGTGAATATTCATGAGAGCCAAGCCGTTCAGTCTGTTTTCACTCGTGTTCCGCAAGTAGGCTTGAAAAGGTCCTTTCTGGTGTAGCAGTGGAAACAGGTACATATGGTAGCCAATATTTGAAACAACGTGTAAATATTTGGATATATTTTACGAGCGCATCTATCTAAGCATTTCAAAGCAGATTTTGGAGTAGGGGAGGTGATAATCATAGCTGCTTTCGAATACTTAAAAATTGCGTCTTTAATTTCAGAAATGACTCCAAAATTGAAGGTAACACACCAGATAAAGCCAATACTACTTTACGGTGTTACTTTTTGTTGAACTGTGTGCTCTTGAAATGGGATGAATAAATTTATTTTGTAATACGTGCATAATATATTCGACGCAATGTTTGAGCGATTCAGTTCTTTGCAAAGGGAATTAAACCAAGGCTTTATAGTCATTGGTTCTTTGCCTTCCAACGAAAAGTGGAATTTGTAGTAGGTATAGGTACCACCATTTTCTTTGAGCATCACCTTTTCTTCTTGATACAGACGTCCTACAGACTCTTTGTCAACTTTGAACGAGTAAAGCGGGGGGGGGGGGGGGAGGATTATAACTAGGTACAAATAATAATCTTGCTTTGCTCACCCTACCTAATTGGTTTGAATTGACAGCTATGGATGGCGTCACAATATGGCGCTAAGTCGATCCCATGCATACTTATTTGAATCGCATGAGCGCGACTTATGATTGTCCTGGGTTTGATTCCCAAAGCGGGAAGTTTTTTTTTGGTTTTGAAGTGCATGGTGTGTCTGTCACCCTCTTTAGAAAAAAACAGAGCACTTCTTTTTTTGGGAGTCGTGTAACGGTGTACTTACCTACCTAAATAATAAACTCAAGGAAGTGAACCCAAAAACAAGTGACAAGACAAGATATCATCAAACCTTAGCATCACACGCTTGAACATCGTATTAATTATTGTGATTGTGGCCAATGAGTTGAATAGATCTTATTGCCGATACTACATACATTCACACGTGACAGTGTTTATAAACTAATTGTAAGTATGTAATGTACGCGTCAGTGGCGAACTAGGACTGTGTCGGGGGCTCAGTGCGGTAAAGTTAAATTCGAGCCTCGTCAGGCACGCTGAAAAGCTTGATAGATAGATTCAATTCAAAACTATATTAATAAAGTATATAATAAATAAATAAATAAATAATATATTTTATTTACACAAGTTTTTCCCACGTCTTCGCTCCCGTGATCTATCCCATTGTACCAGAGCTTTTCTATTAGTTAAAGAACGAAGTCTCGTAATTGAACACCTAAGCTATTTCCAGAGATTACTTCCGGCAAAGAAACAAACTTTTTCTTTAGAATACTTACTTTACCTACATAAGTGGGTGGCCTGATCCTGAAACTCAAAAATGCGTGAATTTTCGGCCGTGATTGGGGTTTCATTAAAAAGGTAACTTTTCAAAATTTTGCCACCTCTCAGACACTCCCAGACCAGGGGCCCGCTGTAGACTGTCCCTGCTACGGCCCCTTTAGTCCGACAGTTCTGAGTCGTCTAAGTATCCCTACATAATTATGTGTGTGTTATGTAGATAGGTGTATACCAGACAATTCCAGCTGAGAATTACATAACAATGAATGTGGTAGGTAGGTATTCCTTTCGTATTTGAATTAAAACAATTCAGTGTGCGGCCTTGCGTTACTTTCTCGCGTGATATATTTATCTAAGTAGGCACTTATTTACCTAGTACCTACCTACCTAGCTTTCAATTTGAAGTAGACTGAAGTGGATAGGTACTTTTGGTTAACTTGTCTTGATGATACTGATGATAGGTAGCTTTACCTCCCTTCGCTCCTGTTTCAAATCGTGAGAATGACGTAGGTATACTTAGATACCTACTATTATAAAGTTTTTGTTGTGCAATGAGTCATACATTTATTGCTAAAAAGCTAGGTATGTACGAGGTTAAGAAGAATTCCATCTCCAGCAGAATTAAAATGACGTTCGTTGCCGCGTGTGTCACCGTCACTTCTTGCAGCAAACAGATAAATAAGTGAATGACGGGGCCAGTGCACTTGCGTAAGCAAACAAATAAGAACCTACAAACACAGAGTAAAGGCTATAAATTCCTTTGAAAGTGTTTTGTGAAACATTTCCGGCTTGTACGGTAAGGTTTCACTATTAAAGTCAATGTTTATATAATTTATAATTGCGAATCGGCCTTGGGCTTTATCTTCTCTGCCATGAAACTATTAAAGTGACAGCGCCATCTAGCGGTATATCGGTGCAACGCTTCGAGTGCAACGATCTTGTTTTATTGTGATGACAAAAAAATGATATGAGTGGATGCCCTTATTGACTTGTACGCGGCCTTTGTATATACAAAGTTTTTGTAATTTTTTTCACAAACAGCGTGCTCACACCAGGGATGTAGCTTGAGTGGAATTTGGTAGGGCAGCATTGTTTACAGGTAGAACGGAAGTAAAAAAAACGGAAAATTTTAGATACCTATCACTACATGTTTTTTTATCACAAACTATAAACAAACGATTGAACTATAATAATTATGTAATTTATCTTAGTTTTTGGTATTTTTAAGGAAGGGCATTGTAATTTCAAGGTAGGGCATTGCCCCACAATGCCCTCCCCCCCTAGCTACGGCCGTGGCTCACACACCTACAATGTTATTGTACCTACCATCATGTTTTGTTTATAATCTAACTTGTAATGTTTTTCTAAGTTTTATTTATTTTTTAGTTTAATTCTCGATCATGTATTAGGCACGAACATTTTAAGATGGATTCATTAAAATACCTAATTTAAAAACTTACTTGTAAGTTATAACTCAAGGGGATCGGCGTTGAGGGCTGAAATACAGTTTTTTTTTGACTAGAAGTGCCGTGTTACCCAGTTAATGGGTTGTGGAGGTCTGGTAGGCAACCGCTCCACGTAAAATACTTGTACCTACAGTTTGACAGGAGGCCGACCACAATGAAGGTGGGAAAAGGCTAGGCAGATGATGATTCAACCGTAGCTTTACCAAAAGAACCAATAACATGACACATCAAGCAGCGACGCGGCTCGAAATTTTAAGCATCCGCCCCCAAAGTGTAACTTAAAGGAAACGGACATTATTTCGATTTTGGGTGTGCTCTGGCATATCTGTAAAGTAATCGTATTCTCATTTGTCCATTAATTATAAACTAACTTTTTATCCATGTGTCCATTAATTATAAAATTCATACAACTTCTGTTCAACTAGCCTAGCCGCCAACCGCCCTCAACTTAGCCGCTCGGCACCACCCCCCCTCCACGTTGGGCCCTGTCTATGACTGTGGTGAACTAGTGACCACTTGACCAGTCATAGACTTGTTCATCATTCACAGTTGCCCCACCACCCAATCAGCATAAAGAGATCGCAGAACAATGTCTTTTGATAAAACTGAAATTTCAACTTTATTATTGTAATGCCATAAGGTGCAAAAGTACTCGCACTGAGTAGATGTTTATACAACTTTGCACTTTATGGCCTATACATAAGGTACAGTTCTCAATTGTGGGTGGGTGAATATAAACAGTAAAGTAGGGACTTATAAAAAACTTTTTATTGTTCATATAAATTATTATTAACAAGATGTTGATGTACATAACTAATGGAGTGAAATAGATCACTGCTAATGTTAAATGCATAATTTATAAGTTAAATTAACTACTTCTTCCAACTGTGTAACAAATAAACTCAAAATAAAAAATCTGATTCAAATGATGATAATATGGAATTAAATAGTCATGATCATTATTTATTTCTTTTCAGAGTAATCAACAACTCACACCATTCAAATATGAAATATACTTCTCTACCACAGATAACAAAAAAAAAAAAAAATAACGACAGGTGTGACATAAAAGTCAGTCATGTCACAATCATTTTACTCCAACTACCCACAAAACATTAGCAGTCACCTAATAACCTAACTACAAACTAATGGGCTTTCTTGGGCTTCGATAGCTTCTCATATTTGCTCTTGGAGGAGAACCAAAGGCCGAAGGGGATGGCGAGGGATGGCAGGGTCATGACTGCGAAAGCGGCCCAGTCCAGGATGTGTGAGGAGAACTTGCGGTCGTAGTCCTTGAAAGCGACGATAGCACCCTCACCGGGGGAGCTGCTGATTGACTGCTGGAACTGAAATGAGAGAGTGTTGATGTTACTTTTGTTTTATCAAAGGTATTTTGGGACAACATGTTTTGTATTGCGGCAGTTACAGAAGGAGTGATGGGACCATCTTGACTGTCTTCTCTTCTCAAATATTGTGCGCAAAGTGCTATAAATAGGGATATGCAGAAGGAGACTTGTTCCTGCCATGGGACATAATGCAAATAATCATCATCCTCTTGCCCTTATCCCAATTACATTGGGGTTGGTATAGCATGTTAAAATTTTAAAGTACAATGTTGTGATATCCACTGTGCAATATTATAAAAACCATTCCAAATTCTACTCTCTCTTGATACAGAAAAGGTTTTTTTTAAAATAAATTACTAGTCAATAGAGTAACAATCGATGTCCTGTGTAAGTATTAACACCTGTTAAGTTTAATAGTACCTATCTTCTATGCTTTTTAGCTGATTTCTATTTCAATAAACCTATAGAGAATTTGAATTTAGAATCTGAGTGGCTAAAAATTATTGAGATTTTTATAAATAAGGGTGTATATTATTATGAATTATAAGGGAAAATAACCCAGATTTCCCAAACAGTAATAATATTTACCAAGTTACATGGCTTAAAAGTTTTAAACAATAATGTTCTTAGAAATGCTCTTCTTATGCAATTATTTGATAAATAAATACATGATAGAAATAATTAGTTGGAATTGTAATTAAGATAGTATGGTATCCAGGATTGTGGAATTTAGTTCAAAAGAGTTAACATGCTTTGGAGTACAAAGCGCATTTGGAGAAGCACGGGTTGGTTTTAGTCAGTAAGAGTCTGACACTCTCTTTCGCACAGTCTAGATTAAGATAAGTCATTTGATGATTTCCGATGGTATGGTATCTGAGAGACACTAATATTACTCATTCTTTTGCTGGCTAGTCCAAGGGAATGTTAGAAAGAAAATAGAAATTGACTGTAATTGAGCAATAAAACCTATAGTCTAAATAAGCATTTAAATCATGTCAGACAGTATCAAAAGATGCATTAATTATATTCAGCTGCACATCAAACAATTCATTGCCGTTTGCTTTTTGAAAGATATGTTTATTGTACAAACAACACAAGCAAAATAAACTTATAATAGGTAGTCAAACATGAAGCATGATTCTTGTTAGAAATCCAACAATGTGTAGATTGCAGAAACATTCACACATCTACACAGAAAGGAAGTAGACTGATTCTAATTGTTTACTGCAGCACTGTGAAGTTATCTTAAACCATATGCCAATATCTTGACACCATTTCATAAAATAGACCATTTACAAAAGTGAAAGTAAATAAAGCATCTCACCTCAGAGGCGTCTTCACTGGCCTTGTAAGACACTTCAGCAGATGAGAAGTTGAAGTAGCCGTACTTGCTAGACCGGACTGTCACAACGTGGGACACGTTCGTCTGCGGAGGTATCCTGTCGATGTGAGCCGTCAACTGACCACCCACAACTTGGAACACTTCCGGGTGGAAACCATTGTCTACCAGCTTCACATCCACAGCGGGCGCAGTACCGACGTTGAACAGCGTGTATTTCACCAGAATATCCATATTTTCCACCAAGTATTTGTTCAGAACTTGTTTCGAGATAAGCAACTTCGCAATCGCTGGCTCATCTTCTGCGGTCACCGCAGTAGCGATGATGAGGATCAGGGATAGCAGCTTGGCACTCATTTTGTCTGAAAATGGAAAAAAGAGGCTGTAATTTTGGCACTCAAATAGGTTACAGATTGAAGGTATTCCAATTTGATAATTTTGAATGAAAACAGCTCGACCTTTGTTTACATTAGTTAGGTATAGACAGAAACTGTAATACTTGTAATTTATAAGGTGATATTACTTGAAACTTACCTTATTTTACGCTTATTATTAAACAACTAAAGGCAAATTTGGTTAGAGCTGCTAAGACGATCGGTGACAGTCGATTGTACGTGGCTGACGTTTCACTCCACGCAGTCAAAATACTTGCCAGAAATAAAATTCTAATTACAGTTATTGTTGTGTTCATTTTTTCAAATTCATTTGGAACGTAATATTTTATTTTAAAATTGTATTTTAGAGGCAAAGTATTTTAAATTGATTTAGCAGTAATCTCACTGATAAGATCAGTGACTAAAAGTAGCAAACGAACGGAAAGAAAATATGCTACGTGAACGCATTTTATACAACTGTCAAAAAATACGTGTTTGTTTTCTCTCTCAGGTTGAGGATTATTGAAAATGGATTTCTGCGGAAATTCGAAATAGATTACTAACATTGAATATTTATACATTAGTGTAGTGGTATTTTACAAACTAGTAGTAATTTAAACTATGACAGAGAAAGAAGATGCTGCCAATCAACCCGAAAAAGAACCATTAGATGACGAAGCCCTAGAAAAGTGAGTTTTGCATGGCCCCCCCTTATTTAGACGCCGAAAACCACATAAATGTTGTTTCAAAATACAGTGTTGTGACTTAATATATTGCGATTAAAATTGTGCCGAGCTATAGGTACCTACTTATTGTATCTTTTGTTCCCATCCAGACTTTTAATAAAAAGTAGTTTTAAATGATTATTTTAAGATATACACCTAGAATATATGCTGGGCGATTGTTTTCATAAAGTAGAAGCTGTCATGACATGAGAAAGCTCAATCAATTCAGCTGCTGAGCTCAATTGATACCAGGGTATCAATTTTTTAATTTGTGTAAATTTTATGAAATCATATCTTATTTTAGACTAGCAGTTGAAGAATTATTACGTGAAGCTGTTCAAGGAGCTGCTAGGGCTGAAATAGTCGGGCCCTCTGGTTGGATCAAAGCTCCACAAAACAAAACTAATAAGCGTTTTTTAGTGAACACATTGCGAAATGCTGTAACTTCCAATAAGTATCACTCAAGGCAACGCAGACATTCGCACAAGTCTCCTAACCGTGAGAAACATCCAGAACCATCAATTAAAAAAGATAGATCCAAAAGAAAACATTAAGATGGAGGAATATAATGTAGATAATGTTCTGAAAACTATCTTTGATGTCAATGAAACAAACTGGAAACCTTCTGAGAAGATTCCTCTAATATCCAAAGAAATAGAACAATTAAAAAATGACTTCAAATCATTTTTGAGCTCTACTGAATATGATATGTCAGCTATATTGGAAGAGAGTGCAGCGTTATGCAGTGAAACACAACACTTGGCTGCGGATATGGAACTTTGTAAGCTGGAAATAGAGCAGGAGACAATGGCAGATGTACTCAAATCTTTAGCCAATCGTGATCAACTACAAAAAGAGCTGCAATCTATAAATTTTGCTACCAATATAGTTGAAGATGTCTTGCTTTGTGGAGAGTATGTTAATGAGTTTGATGATGGCAGGGAAGCCATGAGCTATTCTAGGTCTGTGGAAGCTGTCTATGATCTAATGCAGCATGCGGACACTGCAGCTGAGGGATTCCAAAGCTTAGAATTGTATAACAACATTAAACAGACAGCCACAGCTATTTCAGATAAATTGCATATTGATATGTACAAGGAATGGAGCCTAATGATTAATTGGAGTATAAAGGCTAGTACTCGTAAAACTATAATCACTATAAATTTAAAATTTGAAGAGCCACTACTTGCGGTTGATGTCCTCTCTGCTCTTGACAGGAGTGGGAAGTTAGCTGATAAAGTCTCCGAGTTTTCTATGTTTCTACTAAAAGATTGTCTTTTGCCTATAATACATGGTGATGTGAGTGTGTATGCGGAAACTACGCAATTACTGACTATCACCAAAACGCACAGGCCAAATTTCAAGCCAAATTATGATACAGTCTTAACGAACTTGAGAATAGTCATCCATTTCTTGAGCAACACACTAAACGTGGACTTTAGGAGAGACACTACTATTATGAGAATGATTGGCAAAGAGACCTGTGAAACGTTCAGAGAAGAATTAATCAAAGATTGCCTGATTGATACCATACCAAACAACCTGAATGACTTACAAAGCTATGGAAAAATAACATCAGAAATTAACAACTTCCAAAAGTTCCTACAACAACACAAGTTTGCCACTGAAGACTTCTCAATATTGGATTACCTAAACAATCTTGATGTATTATTTGCAAATAAGTCAAGCACACATTTTTTGGAGACTGCAAGGGCTATTATGCTGAAGGATTTGAGTGTAACAATGTCTATTGGGGTGGAGCACATGCCAAACAACCCGCTAACATTGAAATCTGATCAAGAAGGTGCTGAGGCAATAGGTATTCTTGATAAAACTATTCCAAAGAGTATGTACTTCTTCCCGAGGTGCATGATATCGAAGACCGCTCAGGAGCTGCTGGACTTGGCGTATGGGATAATGGAGCAAGCGGTGCAGTGTGGGGATGTGGTCTGCAAGAAGATGTACAACACCACTCGGCTGATGTTCGAGCTGTATGACGCTGTGGTGCCGTATCATCATGAGAACTATCTGCAAACCATTCCACAGTATGTTGGTAAGTTATAAAAAAAATACATCCTAAAAAAAAATATTGTAGACCAAACTGTCGCACTGCATAGCAAATAGGCTCATTCCCATGGCCCCTTAGTTTAACATGAAGGTAACTTTTTAGCTTACCTTTTTTAGCCAATTTTAATGTCACTGAAACAATCTTAATTTATTGGATTATTGAAGTATTTCCATTAGTAAGAAGTATTCTGTTTGAGATTTATCCACATCCAACAAACCTTGTCATTATTGTAGTAACAAATCTGATGTGTTAGATCATATCAGTGTTGTTAAATAAAACAGCTTTTTACGCAAACACATAATATTAAACAAATAAACTATTGATTTAGTAATAATTATTTACATTGTTTTTTTGCATTTTATTTTTAAAATGAGGTTTAAATAAAAGAAATTTTGAACCTTTATTTAACTACACAAACCGTTTTTAGGGTTCCGTACCCAAAGGGTGAAAACGGGACCCTATTACTAAGACTTCGCTGTCTGTCTGTCTGTCTGTCACCAGGCTTTATCACAAGAACCGCGATAGCTAAACAGTTGAAATTTTCTCAGATGATGTATTTCTGTTGCCGCTATAACAACAAATAGTAAAAACAGAATAAAATACATATTTAATGGAAAAAACGGCAAAAAGTCAAGTTTGTTGTATGGGAGCCCCCATACAACAAACTTGATTTTTTTGCCGTTTTTATAGATAATGGTACGGAACCCTTCGTGCAAAGGTCCGACTCGCACTTGGCCGCTTGTTAATATAGTCATTTTGCTAAATAAATGACAAAAAAAGTCTGAATTTTGATGGTGCTTTGCTGGCGTAGCAAACATTTCGGCGTTAACTGTCCCTTCCCTCCTCAGCCAATGTCATATATTTCATCCTTAACTTTCCACTTCCAGCTCTGTTCCACAACAACTGCATGTACCTAGCGCACAACCTGCAGATCTTCGGCGACAAGTGGCTGGTCCTCATGGAAGGCCGGGAGCTGGACTATCCCATCAACTTCGTGGACCTGGTGCAGAAGATCCGCGACCTGGGCTACAAGCACCTCACTATACACATGCAGCAGCAGAGGAAGCAGATACTCGATAATATTCGATCTTCAGGTTAGTCGATTTTACTCATCATCTGCCTAGCCTTTTCCCAACTATATTGGGGTCGGCTTCTAGTCGAACCGGATTCAGCTGAATACCAGTATTTTACGTGGAGCGGCTGCCTACCAGACCTCCACAACCCATTAACTGGGTAACACGTTACTCCTTGGCAAGACTGGTGTCGGATTTTCTGGCTTCTGACAATCCGTAACGACTGCCAAAGATCTCCAAATGACAGCCGGGACCAACAGCTTAACGTGCTTTCCGAGGCACGGAGGAAACTCGGTATGTTAAGATGGTCACCCATCCACAGACCAACCTTGGCAAGCGTTGCTTAACCTTGAAGATCGACCTGTGCGGCTGTTATTATTTTATTATACAGGGTTATTTGTAAAACACCGGCAACCACTCAGGACTATGTTACTATTTTTGTATGAAATCCTGATGAACTAAAATGTTATGAATTTTCAAAAGTCATAGAACAAAAGTTGTTGGTTATTATGTTAGTAACATAGTCCTTTGCGGTTGCCGGTGTTTTACAAATAACCCTGTGTCTTCCGTTACTGAGTGACTGACAGACAGACAACGCACAGCCGAAACTATCGATTGTAGAAAGCTGTTTGGCTTGTAGCTGCCCTAAACTGCGTAGGGGAGCAATTAGAGCGGTTTTCCCGAAATTCCCATGGGAACGGGAAAAAACGGGATAAGTATATGCGCGTACGAAGTCGCGGACTAAAGATAGTTAATATTATAAAAGCGAAAGTAGGTTTGTTGGCTAATAATATATAGATGAATTTTGCTACAGCGATATATGGGACTTGTGATAAAGGCTGCTTAAAAGCGAGCGGAATTTTTCCCGGTGCTGCATAATTTTCTTAATTGAACTGTGTTATGCAATGGATTTGTTTCAAGTTGCACCTGATTTATGACGTAATGATTATTGCAAAAGATTGTTCTAGCTACAGCAAATGAGAAAACATGATTCTATGACATAATAACTTGTATGTGCCAGTTAACCTGGGTTTTCCAAATTCCTTGAATTATCAAGTAAATAAATGAATTAATAGGCACGTATAAGCCGGTGGTAAGCCGCCAAATGGTCGTCAAATAAACCATGTCAGAGGCCCTTTTTTTTTTTTTTTTTTTAGGGATGAGAAATCATCCAATGACTCCTCCCGCTCTGGGTGTAGCGGGAGGGAGTGTCAGACTTCTACTGACTAAAACCCATCCATGTTCCTTCATTGCCCTTTGTGTTCCGGAGCCACGGTGTCTCTTGCGAATAATCCCGCGACTCCGGATGTCAGAGGCCCTTGAGGTGGTTTAGAAACTGTGACACTATGGTGTGTGGGGTCGTCACGTCAGACCTTACTGTCCACATGATAATAAGAAAAAACAAGTAAATTGATCTAATTTTTTAATCTTCTTTTGATAAGGCAGTAGATAACATGAGAAGAGATTCTTATCACGTAAAGGGTTCTTCTGGAATAGGGAATATGCATAAAAAAAATATTTATTATCTAAACAGTTTATCTAAAAATATACAAAAATACATTACTAACAGTGGAAATAGAATCAAAATTGCTCGAAAAACAAGCGAGATATCATTAGTTTAAACAAATATGTCTGTCCCTCTCGCGAAAACGCTGTTTTCTATGGCAGCTGTAAAGACGTCACGTAATGTGACGTCAAATTCCATGTCGGACTTCTCGTTCTAATAGTAATCTTTGAAGCGTTATAACTTCATCGCTGATGAAGATATTTAAAAAATATTTTCTTGAGTGTTTACTGGAGCTTATAAGTAATTAATTTTGTAAATAAAAAAATCGCGTGCATATTCCCTATTGAATAGCTTAAACGCTTATACACGATTTCTAGGGAGCCCTGTCCCTGCGGCAGGGTGCCGATTATTACACTAGATACACTAGAAATCGCTCCCTGTCTCAGTCTGAACGCGTACGTGGATAGCGTTGCACGTGGTAGCGGCGTAAAGTGGGGGCAGAAGAGGCTGGTCCGCTCCGGGTGCCAAGCACCAAGGTGACAATGACACCTCACTTCTTCATTCAAAGAAGGTGCACAAAAATTCTACCTTGAGACATCAATACCAATCTACCCTACGCCGCTACTGCGGCAGGGCCCTGCCTCCCTGTTTCTTACTTACACTAGGCGATAGACAGAGCAGGAAGATCGAAGCCAACCGATCACCCGGCGGCAGGGTCCTTACTCCCTGTTTCTTATTACACTACACTGTCCCTGCAGATCGGGCCCGATAAATCGTGTGTGTAGTGTAATAAGTGTTTTAGGAATGCTGACTTAACAAGTTAACAAGATGGTCGCGGGATGGACTGTCTAGAGTCCAAAGTATTTGAGTATTGTCACTAACTTATGAAGGTTGTACCACAAATTCACAAAGTATAATGGAGAAAAAGAAAATTGGTATCTTCATGCTAAATTAAATACTCTTGTAACTCGAGATTTCACTTACTATTTATAAAATATCGTTACGCATCGCCGACATTGCCATACGGTTTATTACTATTGTTACTGATGTTAGAAGTTCTTCTAGAATCGTAGTAATAGTGAAATTAAATTATACTTAGAGTACCTACTACCTACCTACTTTCTCTTAATATTTTATACTAGCTGACCCGCGCAACTTCGTTTGCGTCACATTTTCCATTAATGCTCCGCTCCTATTTGTCTTAGCGTGATGATTACTGATGATATATAGCCTATAACCTTCCTCGATAAATGGGCTATCTAGTACTGAAAGAATTTGGACACACATTTAACAATTAAAGATTTCAAATCGGACCAGGCCCCTTTATTCACAACCATTCGATTCGATTCCGTGTCGGTAGGGAACCGAATTCGACAATCTCATTTCCGAGTCGAAGAACTGTCAAAACGCTATTCACAGATCCGAACGGATATGTTTTTTTCTATCCGATAGACCATTGTGTTTATGGGGAACGCTAAAAAATGGTAGTAAATAGATGATCGTGGTAGAAAATTTAAAGTAGTCAATAAAATTGGTTTATTTGAATATTTTGTTCCGTTTAAATATGGAATATACAGCTAGTTGCCTAATAGATAGCAAACGATACAAAATAATTTTATTATTAACAAAAATAAACTTTATTTCGAATAAACCTGCTTTGTAAACAGCAGTCTGTCAAACTGGCAAAGCGGAAAAAGTTTAAAACTTTAGAACTATTTTCATCAACTAGCTAATAGGTACCCCCAAATTACCTTGTATTTCTACCTTTAGCTTACTCACTGATCGTCAAAATTCTATAGTATGGACACACAAACTTCAAGTTTTGTATTCAAAAGAAAGGAAAAATAGTATAGATAGAAATAAATATTACAGATACAGTCATTAAATAATGGCAGGTAACTTATTTTATTATAAAACAATAAATTTTAGGGGTCCCCATACTTAGAACTTGAAACTCAAAATTTTTTTTTTCATCTCGTGTGGGGTATCTATGGATAGGTCTTCGAAAATGATATTGAGGTTTTTAACGTAAAAAACAATTTGATTTGACTTAGGTGTACATGAGATCTCACAAGTACATTTTGCTATGAAAGGTTTGTGTAGCAGGATTTATACTTTTGTAAAAAAAAAACTGTCTGACTTGACGGCAATCTTCTCTTCGGCCAATAAAAGAGAAAGTGGATTCAGTCGTGTTGTTCGCGGCGCCTAGTAGTGATGCCAGTATTAGTTATCAAGTCCTTTTACGGCAGATGACTGCGTTTCAAGGAAATAGGCCCTTATTTCTTCAATGAGGCTAAGGGCAATGTCGGGTGTTAACCTATAAACAGACTGAAACCGCGGGTCGGCAAAAGGATTCGTCATATCCTAGGCTCTATGAAGAGACAACGTCTCCTGCCTCTGTTGTTCTGCGGCACATCGACGGTCTCTGGCTCGCACAATCACATACTCCATCTACCAAAATACCAAATTACGAGTATGTTATCTAAAATCTTGAACGAATATCACATTTCCGTAAACACTTTGACTTTATGTAAATAAGTATAAATCGATGAAATTCGGTCAATACATTAATAAAAATTCATTTACTTACTTCAGGCAGTGTTTAAAGTTTACAGTATTTTTATATCACTGAAATAAGCTGGAAATATGGTTTATTTATTCGTTTTAATTTCTTTCGATATGACTCCCGATAGCAAACAGCTGTCGGAAAGATTCGAGTCTTCTTATCGAATTTGAACTGTCAAAATGTTTCGGTTTCGGATCTGTGAATTGCGTTTGGAGGACATCTTCGATAACTTAGACGTTCGATTCGATACGGAATCGAATCGAATGGTTGTGAATAAGGGTGCTGTAGTTCCTGAGATTACCCCCTACATACAAACTTAAAAACTTAAAAACAAATGTTACCTCTTTATAATATTAGTATAGATAAAAACTGCTAACAATTAATTGGAAGAAGTTCTTGAATGGTCTTGGGTGCCATGGATCGCAGCAGTCCTCTGGCTTATAACACAGACAGAACTAGGATATAAGAATTTGTTCAAAAGTTCATTTGCATGTTCAGATTGAATATTCTTGTTTTAAGTCTTGCATACAATGATCATTAGTATAGGTATGTACCTATATTTTTTTTATGGACATGCAGCTAAGAATTACGACCACCACATTTTCTTCCCTTCAAAGTTGATATAATTGCCCAGAAGTGAGACAAAAAACAGGCCATATAAGCTCTCAGAACTGAGCTATTCGAAATTCAAAAGTCATTTAAGTATTCAAATTAGGCTGAGAGCCAGCACTTTTTGAACGTCAAGTTTTACAAAAGACAGTCCCCCAAAACGCCCGCCCGTCACCACTTCCTAGTGTTTTAGCTGTGGATTGTTTCTAAAGAAGTATTTATTGCTGTCATCATTCATCTCATCCACGTTATTGTGTTCCAGATCTCAACTGCATCGTCGTGAAAGACGTGTTGAGCGACAACGCGGAGGCAGCCATAAGGCAGTGCTTGCGGCAGCTACATTTGTTGAAGAATGTCTGGATTGGAGTCTTCCCTAAGAATGTCTTCACAAGGTAATTTCTCATAATATTTTCAGGATGGGTTTGCTGGAATAATAGCAAGTCCCTCTCAGCAATTACATCCACGTTTTTCAATAAGATTAGTCAGACACCTTTCATTTTTGGTGGAAACCATTCCACTTTAGCCAGCAAAACCCATAATCCAACTTTGTTTCCAGATCTTGCAATAGTTTTTTAACCAACTGGGGATTATTCATTGGGTACCTATACTTCAATCGTGGGTTGGTCTCCCCTTCTATTAGAAATGTCTAACGGGGTCTTTGCGAGTTGACGGGCTCTGAAACGCTTACCAAAAGTCCAAGACCCACAGGGCACAGGGTCCCGAGATTGTAAAAAACAAAGTTACAAAATCGGTGAAGTCCCTGACTCCTTTGCTTGGCAGGTAAGCAACCTGTGTAACAGCCAGTGCTCTCTATACAAATACAAGATTTGGAAATACAATACAAATATGGGGTTTGCATAGTACAGACGTGCCATCACGCACATCAAGCTACAACGATTTGACAAACTTTTATAGATTTTCAACTATATCCCCACAGCACTAGGTTCAAGGTTGATTGAGAATTTTTTACAGTTGTGTTTGTGCGGTCCTAGCTACAGGTTTCATTTGTTGAAAATGAAAACTGTAGCCAATAATATGTCTTTCATGTCTAATTCGTACTCGCGAAGTGCTTTTGAAAGGCGCCACAACTGAGGAATTATAATTATTGTCGTTTGAGCTGGGCGCCACTTATTTTACCTAGCATAAACACTAGAAAGTGTTAATTCTCAGCTTGATTTTAAAACTTGACTCCTTTACAACCTGTGAACGTTATACTCTTATCTTTTGCTTAAAGATGTGTTTTTTTCCTTTCCACAGACTCATGGCAACCCTAGTCAATATGTTCTTGGACGAGCTGATCCACCGCGTGTGCACCGTGGAGGACATTTCCATGGAGATGGCAACACAGCTCACCGAGATGTATACCATTGTTGTGCAGAAAGCTCCTCAGCTTTTCCAGGTAATTTGATCTTTTTTTGTCAAGAACTATCAAACAAACGGATCAAATGGCCTGCAAATGGCGTTGATTGTTTCAGCATTCTTGTCAAAATTAAAAATGATTATTTTGAAAATGGTGGCATCACCTTGTCGTATTTAAGTAAGCACGTATATATTTTCATAATTTAGGTAATACAAAAGAAACCTTAAAGACATCGAAATAGGGTATATTTTAGGTAAGACAGGAGAGGACTCTTGGTACGTGTCGATTTTATGTTTAGACTGTATTCACATAGTCCTCTAGTTGCACTTTAAAATCTGTATGCAAAGTATTTTAACCTAAAACCTTATTTGTCTGTTCCAGGCCCCCGAAGACATAGAACAGCACGTGCAATCCTGGATAAAACTCCAAGAGCTGATCTTCATACTCGGCGGCTCTCTCAAGGACATAGAAAACCACTGGAAAGACGGCAGCGGCCCCCTAGCCATTCACTTCCGAAACGAAGAACTGCGCAGCCTGGTCAAAGCCCTATTCCAAAACACTCAGATGCGAGCCAACCTGCTATCCAAAATAAAATAAAATAGAAATAATTCTCCGTTCTCAGTGTTTGACGTCAGTATCTCTTATCATATTACGGTGTTTAATGTCTTTAAATGTGTCATTTAAATTTAATTTTTTAAACATTTGTGTAAGAATTGATGTTACCCACAAATACTTGAATAAGTTAAGTACACTGTAAAACATAAATTATCCAAATAAATGTTACAGGAGCATAGCAGAACATTATCTGTATTCAGTTGTTTCGAAGTCTTGGTTAACAAATATTTTTTTTACTTTGTTATGTTTGTTTTTTATTTTTGCGTTTCTATTTTCATTCTTTCCAATGACTTTGATAACAGTTGCAAGTTGGTTGCAAGGATTGGAAAAGAAACCGAGTTCACGGCTCTGGTCCTCGGTGGTGTGTTTATGGTAGGTAGTTGAAAAAATTAAAGTACAAAAAATGTAATAAATACAGACACTTAAAAGAAGACAATACGAGAAATTACATTTGTTGCGTTGATTCCTGGATCTCACATTAGGATCATGTAGCCACATTATGCAAGGGTCATAATTATGTTCAAACTGGAAACAGCAGGATTTTTTTCCCATTTGGACACCAATGGTGACAAAGTTGGCGGGACAAATAGGATTTTATGCATTTTCGGACCTCCCATGTGATTGCCAAAGTCACGCCCGTCGGTGGATGTAGTGGGATCCAGACTCGTCATCAAATGTTTACAAGAAAGATATTCGTGGAATAGATTATATTATTCAGTTGGCTTCTCAGAAGTTTTTCAGTTTTGAACGAGGCTGAATTGAGTTCAGTGGCTGCATCCGTGGGCAAACTCAAACTCAAACTCAAACATTTATTTCAATTAAACCATTTACAGGCACTTTTGAATTGTCAAGGTCGGTCGGTCCAAAAAGATGAAGCTATTTGCACGTTCCAAAGCGTAGATCTCTATGGAGAAGAACGTGCAAGAAACTCCACGGACACTCTTTTAAAAATAATAAATTGTTACAAAGTTTTCTTGACATCGTGTTGAAATTATACATACATGTGAGAACGATGTGACGAGCATGATAAAAACATCCGAACTAAAAAAGGAACAATTCAAAGAAATAATTAAAATAAATGAAAATAAACCATGGCAGCTGAGAAATGACCAGTCCCAACCGACGGCGCCATGACATGCGCCAGGCCCATTCATCTCAACCATTTTGAATGGAGCCACATAATTTAACGCATACGCCACCATCAGCTAGGCTTTTGAGTGAGCATGACACTCCCAACCGCCAGGGTACTTGAGTCTATACAATGCAAACACACACATATTTAAAAATGTTGGTACTATTGATTTATCAAATAAAGAACAATAAATCAGTGTGTGAGTTAAATTAAATATAAAAGTCATTAAAGACATCTATAGATATACTAAATATATTAATACAAACATTATCATTAAGTTTGACTTTGTTTACTACACCTTAGACTGTCCTATGGAGCAGGACCAGCATGTTTTCAAGCATTCTTATCTTGAATATAATCATCTAATTTGTAATATGCTTGTTTACATAGTGTGCTTTTAACATAATTTTTAAATTTTCTTTCATTTAATTCTAATATGTCACAAGGTATTTTGTTGTAACATTTAATACAGTACCCCATGAAAGATGTTCGTACTTTGGCTAATCTATAAAATGGCTGATCTAATTTATTTCTATTTCTAGTATTAAAATTATGTCTATCACTAATTTTGCTAAAGAGATGTCGATTTTTCCTTACATACATAATATTTTCATAAATGAATTGACATGGGACTGTCATAATATTAATCTTTTTAAAGACTTCCCTAAGAGAATCGCGTCGACGTAGATTATAAATGGCTCTGACAGCACTCTTTTGTAAAATAAATATGGATTCAATGTCAGCAGCCCGACCCCATAGCAAAATACCATACGACATAATGCTGTGAAAGTAACTAAAATAGACCAAACGCGCAGTTTCTACATCTGTTAACTGTCTTATCTTTCTAACAGCATAAGCGGCTGAGCTTAGCCGCGCCGCAAGAGATGTTATGTGAGGTCCCCATTGCAATTTCTCGTCTAAAGTGATTCCCAGGAAAACCGTCTGATCAATAAATTCCAGTTTTTGTCCATTCAATACGATGTCACATTCGTTACTTTTAACATTTGGTAAAGTAAATTTAATACATTTGGTTTTTTTTTCATTCAATACTAAGTTGTTTGCCGTAAACCAATCTTGAACTTGATGAATAGAGTTATTAACATCATCAAGATTTTGTGACCGTCGTTCTATCTTAAATATCAATGATGTGTCATCAGCAAATAACACCATCTTTGGCTCATTTTGAAGCAATTGGGGCAAATCGTTTATGTACACTAAAAAGAGGAATGGACCCAATATTGAACCTTGCGGAACGCCCATTGTCATTTCAGACCCCAGTGAGTTCACGCCGTTTACCTGTACTTTAACCTGTCTGTCTTTCAAGTACGATCTAATCAGATCGTACTTGAAAGACAGACTCGGGCGGTTTTGGCGGCTGCAGTGGATCGATCGTTTCAGCGCGGCGACCGCCAAACTTAATTCCATGGTTTCTTCTTCTATCAAAACACGTTCGCTTAAACAAATAAACAAAACACGTTTGCAATTGGCAGAGCTTAATCTCGACTATTCGTGGAATAGATTATAATTATTATTCATGAAGTTTTACAGTTTTGTACGTGGCTGAGTTCGGTGGCTGCATCCGTGGGCGGTGTTTTGGCGGCTGCAGCGGATCGATTGTTTCAGCGCGGCGACCGCCAAACGTAATTCCATGATTCCTTCATCTAGCAAAACACGTTTGCTTAAACAAATAAACAAAACAAGCTTGCAAATGGCAGAGCTTGGTTTCGACTCCATATCGGCGTGTTCTGTGTTCGGCATAGTGTAAGTTGTTGTTCTGTGTTCGGCATAGTGTAAGTTGTTGTTCTGTGTTCGGCATAGTGTAAGTTGTTGTTCGGTTGCTTCGGTCAGGGTCACCACTTAGGTAGACATGTGATGATAAAGTACGATAGATACACACGATTTACCTATCTGAATTACTATTAGGTAGTGAACAAATTGCCGTAGCTCTAAAGTCACGGCGGAATTATGTGACAGCTTCGATGCTGTTTAGTGTTTTGTGCATATACTTCATTTTAACAGAGCTGTATTGTGTGTAGGAGTGAGGCGTATTTATAGAAACAGTTAAAAAAAACAGGTATTTCAAAGTAACAACATGAAACAGGTATCTCAGAACCGAAATAACAGCTCCTACCTATTTCGCCTGTTCCTCAAACAACCAAAGTAGCCGTAACTTGACATACAAAACGAAACGACCAGGAACAGCTATGTGAAACAGTTTCAAAAGGAACATGCACCATTCTCTTCTGACTTATTATAATAGAAAGAGACAACATCTGTTCTTTGGAACACGCTCTTAGCTCCTCTGGTTCATTGTAATAGAAAGAGATAGAACCTGTTCCCTGCCTGTCACTGTTTCTGACATTTTCAGTAGCAGGTACTGTTTCTGAATCTTTGCAATCAATGAGTCTTTAGTTCCAGTGGAACGGGCTGTTTTTTTGGAACAGGTTTTTGGAACTGTTTTCTTCTTGGAACTGAAACAGGTGAAACGGTTTCTAATTTTATCTGTTCCAACCCACCCCTAATTGTGTGTCGCGCAGGCGCACTGGTAACTCAAGATAACCCCTACCGTTTAAAAATGACTGTTAAATATCTTCTAATCGTATATATCCCCAGTCTTATAAGTAGTACTCTATGATATATAAAAATGAATTGCTGTTCGTTAGTCTCGCTAAAACTCGAGAACGGCTGGGCCGATTTCGGTAATTCTTTTTTGTTTAGTTTGCCAGAATATAGAGAAGGTTTAAAAGCAAAAAAATGAAGGTAGCCAGTTGACGGGAGCGAAGCCGCGGGGCACAGCTAGTCTATTATATAAAAATCTCGAGTCACGGTGTTTGTTATCGAACTCCTCCGAAATTGCTTGACCGATTTTTATGATTTTTATTGTGTAAATTTGTTAGGTCTGAGAATAGGCGTAGGCTATTTTTAATATGACAAAATAACGTTTTCGCTATTAGTGAGTAATAATATAAAAACAGTTTACGGACTAAAAAAGTGAGGTGAGGTTTCATAATATATCTTTGGCACCTGTGACTTGATAGATTCCTGTAAATTGACCTTCCGCGCAAGGTATGTTGGTGTATGCGTAGGTACGGAGAACATAATAAGTGTCAAACATATTTTCTTACGAGAAAATAAGTAACGTCTTTCTAGGAGCTTTGAGAATATTGGACTATGGCTGCTACAATTCTTCAAAAGAAAGCTTACCTAACTCTTGGTTCAAAATTATGCTTGTTGCTTAAAAAGGAACGTCACAAGCACAACAGCAAAAAAAAAGAAACGTCAAAACAAAAGTCGATTGTTATTTTCTAGTATAACCTCTAAAATTACAAAGTATTTCGAATATTTTAGAAAATAATGTATTGAATGATAGCAAATATGAATGTAGTAAAAGCGCTGTTACGGAAAAGAAGTCCTACTGTATTTGCAAACCGCTACTATGCAACGACAAAGAAGAAAATTCCGGATCCAGATGAGGAAGAATCTCTACCAAGTAATTGCCCTATTTTATAACAAAATGTGTTAATTAATGAGACTGTGTGAGTGTGAGGCCCTATTAATATCGAAATTAGGCAAACTTACGTTTTTTTATCAATACTGAATAACCTCGAATCAATTAATCTCTAATAATTAAGAGTTATAATCTCGAAATAATTAACTCTCTTCTAACAGATCTCTCATCTTATAGAAATATAATTATTCTTGGAGATATAAACCTTGACATCAGCGGTCACTCAACCTCTAATCATATTTCCGACTACCTCAATCTGATAGCTTTTCATGGTCTTCTTCCTGCCCACACATACCCTACGCGTGAGTCGGCTTGTCTGGATCATGTCATGCTCAAGACAAACTCATTAGCAACTACAATAGTGATTGACTCTTCTGTGACGGACCATAACTCTGTCTTGCTTTGCCTGGCGCAAAGTAAGCCGGCCAATTCTGGAGTCAAAACTTTTTCAAAAGTCAATTATGACTCTCTAGACTCTGAAATGAACAATATGAATTTCCATCCAATTTATGAACATACTGACGCTAATGAAGCTACTTTTTGTTTTGTCAATACGATTATCAGTATCTTGCGCTCTCATACAACTATAATCAGACTCCCAAATCACAAACGTCTACTTAAACCATGGATGAGTGTGGGCATGCTTCGCTGTTTGCGTAATAGAGATGCAATGCACAAAAAACTTAAGGTGTCCCCAGATAATGCCATATAAAAGATACAGGAACTTCTGCACTAAAATCATTAAAAAACTTAGGAGGGACTACGATAGGGCGGAGTTAAGCAAAGCTGGCAATGACAATAAAAAGGTTTGGCAAATTATAAAAAGAGTTACCAACACCGCAACCCCAAAGAATTTAACCGCTGACTTACTTAATTCTTCTTCTCCACAAGAGTCAGTTAACTCTATTAATGAGTTCTTTGTTGACATTGGCAAAAATCTTGCAAATGTTTTTACCCACCAACACTTTATCGGAGGCCCACCACGTGATACTGATACCATAGCTGCGCCGCTACAATCTTTTCTACTGGTCGACACAGATGAGGTTGAGGTTGAAGCGCTGCTCATGTCACTGAAATCTGATGCTGCCATTGGATGGGATGGTATATCTACGAGGTTTCTTAAACGCTATAAGACCGTGCTTGTCCCTCCACTAACATACCTGCTAAACCTTTGCCTCAGTACCGGTGTATTCCCCGTCTGCTTGAAAAAAGCCATAGTACATCCTATTCACAAGGCAGGGGATAGAAACTGTGTTAACAATTATCGACCTATTGCTGTTCTACCTTCAATATCTAAAATCTTAGAACGCATCATAAACATGAGAATTATCAGATACCTTGAGGAAAAACAGCTTTTATCTCCCAACCAATTTGGCTTCCGACGCAACAAGTCGACGAGTGATGCTGTTTTGGAGCTGACGACTCACATTGTCAAGCAAATTGATGCAAAAAAGAAGGTAGTTTCAGTTTTCCTAGACCTGAAAAAAGCCTTTGACACAGTTTCTATTCCCAACCTAGTGTTAAAACTGGAAGAACTGGGAATACGAGGCCTCCCTCTAAAAATACTTGCAGATTACCTCAACGACAGGACTCAGTGCGTAAAAATTAATAATTACCTGAGCGGGGAGCTCCCTGTCACTTTTGGCGTTCCTCAGGGAAGTGTAGTTGGTCCCACACTCTTTTTGGTCTATGTTAACCAGCTGTGTAGTCTTCTTCTCCAAAATGGAAAAATCACGGCTTTTGCTGACGACACTGCGCTCACCTTTACTGGCGATACTTGGCAAGAAGCATTTAACGCGGCTCAAAGAGGACTAGATCACGTGTTAAAATGGCTTAATGATAACCATCTGACCCTTAACACGGACAAAACAAAAATTATCTGCTTTACCTTACGCAAATCTACACAGCCTTCGTATTCATATTCCTTAATCGCTCACTCAATAAACTGTCCAAAAAACGGCACCTGCTTGTGCCCCACACTTACACGTACCCCCACAATCAGATACCTCGGGGTGACACTTGATGACAATCTGAGCTTCACATCCCACATAGATCTACTAACAGCAAGGATAAGGAAACTAATATTCGTATTTAAGACTCTTCGTCACGTAGCAGAAGCACAGATTGTCAAACGGGTTTACCTCGCCCTCTGTCAATCATTGTTGTCTTATTGTATTTCGGCTTGGGGTGGTGCGCCTAAGACCATATTGCTAAAATTGGAAAGAGCACAGAGAGCCGTGTTGAAGGTGAGTACTTTTCGTCCGATCCTCTCTCCAACGGAGGAACTATATAAGTGCTGCGGGGTACTCTCTGTCAGACAACTCTTTATTCTTAGTACAGTCATATTTCAACACAAACATACCCCGTACACTGAAATCACCAAAAGACGTAAGGATCTGATTTGCCAGAACTACAAATGTAAGTATTCATTTACGAAAAGATTTATTTGCTTCCAAGGTCCTCTATTATACAATAAATTAAACAGGCTCCTGAAATTCTACTCTCTTCCAGCCTCGTCCCTTAAAAAGTCTTTGACAGAATTTCTGCTTACCCAGAATTATAGCGATACAGAACGTCTACTTTTTTCCGAAAATAAACGTCCATAGTACTGTCACATACACATACTCGTATCATACACTATCGTCAATACATACATAATTATTAAGTAAATAATCACACTTATGAAGTAACTTCTAAGAATGTAAGAATCGAATGAATAGATTGTAATTTCTATAATAGGATAAGGTATTTTGAAAACTGTTATTTGAACTTTGAATTAACAAACACCTCGTTTGCAATTAATTATCATGTAAAATATTATGTTATGGGCTTGTACCACTACCCTTAATACAAGTTATTTAATAACTTAGTAGGGGTACTGGTTGCAACACCTACCTGTTATTGTTATTATAAATTGTAAACTAATAATTTATGATTTTGGATTTCTGATTTTATTATTTTATGATGTTGTGATTTTATAATTTTATAATAACATTGTAATTAAATTGGGTTAATAAATTAAAATTAAATTAAATTAAATTATAAAGTTAGGGCTTTTAATAGTGCATTTGAAATGTATAATTTGCGTGTTGGCTTCGGTCCCTGGTATGCCTATCAAAAGACCAGGACCCCAGGGTCTCGAGCTTGTGAAAGTTAGGGATATAAGAATAAATTCTAACACTGGTAATTCCTAATTTTGTACCCTTAAAACATACAGAGTGATAGTGACACAAACTGAAGTAAAACTCAAAACTGTGGATAATTTATATCTGAGAGGAGACAACTTAAAAAGCCACTAATCTGTTTTCTTATTCTAGTTTTTCAGTACCCTACAAGCAAGAGCTCCGACCGCAACATGTACTCATGGGGTCTTGCAGAGACCGGAGCACTAGGCATTCACATACCTCGCGGCAAAAAGGGCAGGAAACAGTACAGGAATAACTTCTCTCTTTGCTGGTACCCTATGAGGTCTAGCTTTGCGGAAAAATTTGACGTAAGTGTTCAAAGTTGTTAGTAAGGGGTTTGAGTTGGATCCATTAGGGACAGCCATAATGCGAGGCACACTTATTTAATAACAAAATATTTTAACTTTTTTCGATATCATCCTTTAGCTAACAATACTGCTCAAGTCATTTAGAATAAATTTACAGTAAGCGGAAAAGTGATTAGTTTATTGTAACAAACGAGTCAGCTATTTGAATTTTGGTTGATCGCCAAGTGGAATACGGTCAGTTCAATCCGCAAGAAACATAAAAATAAAACTTGCAAAAATACTTGAGCGGTATTGTTAGCTAAGTAACAATATGCCTTTCAGTTTGTGTATAAATAAGCCAATTGTGTTTTTATTTTCTTTAGAATGCATCATTTAACTCCATCCTACAATTTATATTCTTTCTCATTATTCCAGGTTGAACATGTGGCTGCAGGGTATGGCTTCACTGTAGCTTCCATTAAGACCGATGAGCAACATAAAGTGTTTGGCACAGGCATCAACACAGACTCTCAGATCGGCTACCATGCACCTCGCATCGGTCACCCACTGGAGTTGTTGCTCAGCCCAGCTCCTATATTCCTGCCATACAAATCTTTAGAAACTAAGGTAATTACAACTTAGTAAATGCTAGGTTATGTTTACTAACTTTTGCCCACGACTTCGTACAAGCATAATATGCCTCTTTCCATTACTGTAGGATTTTCAGGATACTATGTTACTTCTTGATAATTTAGCTTTCTATTGGTGAAATAATTGATAAAATCGGTTCAGTAGTTTCGGAGCCCATTTGGTATAAGCAAACAAAAAATTCGTGGCGGGCTGGGGCGGAGGGGCTAAGAAGCACAAAAGTGGCCAATGGGAATTTAGTACCATGGCGTCGTTCAGTGATAAACAACGTGCGTTCTGTGTACGCGAGTACTACCGCAACAACGATTCTTCACTCATTACAACATACGGCGTAAAAATGAAGCTCCATCGATTCAATTGATTAGAAGATGGGTACAGAAGTTCGACGACACAGGTTCAACAACGAATCAACCATGATCCGGCCGACCTAGAACATCAAGAGATCCCGAAAACTTCGAGCGTGTAAGAGCGTCTATTCGTGTAAATCCTGGACTCTACTCGGAAGCGGTGTAACGCCTTAAGCATGCCCAGAACATCTTTGATTCGTATTCTTCACAAAGATTTAAATTTTCCGTATAAACTCAAATGGTACAGGAATTAAAGCCTCAAGATCGCGCTCACAGGCTCCAATTTGCAAACGAAATGTTAGAGAGGTTCACTAGCTTCACCAACATTTTATTCTCAGACGAGGTACGCCTCCATCTAAATGGGCATGTTTATAGGCAAATTATCCTAAATTGAAGCATCAAAGACCTCTGCATTCACCCAAGTTTACATTATGGGCAGCTATGTCAGCAAGAGGCATTAATGGTCCATACTTTATTAAAGATCGCCGAGGAAATGCTGTAACAGTGAATGCAGAGCGGTACATTGCCTTGCTACGAAACTGTTTTTCACAAGCGCTACAGGTTTTTTTTTTTTACTTTATGTGGATTTTCTCTTGACTCTAGTCTTGGTCAGAGATGACAGAGACAAAGTCTACGATGGAAAGAGCTTACCCAGAAGTAGCCTGTTCACTCTAACTTTTAAAAGATTACGGTTGTAAGCATTCGGAAATACAGACGCAGGCAAAGAGTTCCACTCTTTTGCTGTGCGCATTATAAAAGACGTTTGGAAGCGCGATGTCTGATGGTAGAAAGGGGCTGGTGGGTTGGGGTCGTGGAGTTCCTGGTCACACTCTCCGAAGTACAACCTGTAGAAGACCGACAAGCAGGCAACTTTGCGGCGATGAGACAAGCTGTGTAGCTTGGCATCCACCAGTTCAAGTATTACGTAAGCAGAATTTAGAGTCATTTTTAACCCCCTCCCTCCCCTTGTCAGCGATAGTAATCAAAGCTCCAAGTTTTCCTGTGTTGTAATGACTGCTAAAGATGTACAAATGGCTGACGGGACCAATGGCTTAACGTGTTTTTGAAGGGCACACAGGAGTATCGGTATGTTATGGACATGCGGACACATGCGGATCAGAATAATTATGGATTTTGTATGGTCTGAATTAAAGATTATTATTTATTTATTATGACCCACGCAACTTCGTCTGCGTCACATTTTCCATTAATGCTCGCCTCTTTTTAGTCTTAGCGTGATGATATGTAGCCTATATCCTTCTTCGATACATGGGCTATCAAAAACTGAAAAAAAAAATCAAATCGGACCAGTAGTTCTTGAGATTACCCCCTACATACAAACTTACAAACAAATGTTACCTCTTTATAATATTAGTATAGATTTAGCCACAAGCTGCTCACAAACTTTTACTAACAATAATCATATACACAATGCCATTTTAGTTGCCTTATAAAGGCGGCCCTCTTTATGTAGCCGACATAAAGTACCTCTAGGTGCGACTGTTTTTTAACAAAATTCATTAATCTATACTTACTAATATTATAAAGCAGAAGAGTTTGTTTGTTTGGTTGAACGCGCTAATTTCAGGAACTACTGGTCCGATTTGAAATATTCTTTCAGTGTTAGATAGCCCATTTATCGAGGAAGGCTATAGGCTATATAATTATATATATCATCACGCTAAGACCAATAGGAGCGGAGCAGTAATGAAACATGTTACGCAGACGACGTTGCACGGATCAGCTAGTAGGTACAATAAAAATAAATAATGCATAAGAATTATGAAACATCCTGTTAATAATGTTTACGTTTCAAAACAATGACACCTTTCCATTCCGCGCCGTCCTTGGAAAGTTGGAACACAAGGCTCGGAGTGCGCTCGCTCCTAAATGTTCCAAACTACGTCATGCGTCATGACAAATGAATAATATGACGGGTAGAAACTATCGAAGGCATTAAGTCTGCCAGAGAGTCAGCATTGGGAGGGGCCCGAAAGGGCCGACGCCCGCCGGAGTCGCGGGACTATTCGAAAGAGATACCGTGGCTCCGGAACACAAAGGGCACTGAAGGAACATGGATGGGTTTTAGTCAGTAGAAGTCTGACACTCCCTCTCGCTCCGCCCAGAGCGGGAGGAGTCATTGGATGATTCCCATCCCTAAAAAAAAAAAGGCATTAAGTCTGCCTCTGTACATGACTGTGTGTACGTAAAGTATGAAAAAAAATCTTTTTTAATGAATGTGTTGTAGTCATTGGATAGATGAAGTGGGCTGTCGTTGTTAGATGACTAAAATAGCGCCGTGTATTTAACAGATCACTGGCATAGATGCAGGGCGCGCCCACACAGCAATACTAACAGACAATGAAGGCGTGTTCACACTAGGCAACAATGCATACGGCCAGTGCGGACGCAAGATAAATCCCAATGAGGAGTACAAAGGAAGTATGGTGTCACACAATATCAAGCGCTTGGGCAAGGAGAAGATTGTTAGCGTGTGCTGTGGACAGGACCATACGTAAGTATGTTGTTTCCCTAATGCTGTTATTATCACTAGCTGACCCGTGCAACGTCGTCTGCGTAACATTTTTTATTACTGCTCCGCTCCTATTGGTCTTAACGTAATTATATAATAGCCTATAGGCTTCCTCAATAAATGGGCTATCTAACACTGAAAGAATTTTTCAAATCGGACCAGTAGTTCCTGTTCCTGCGCGTTCAACCAAACAAACTCTTCTGCTTTATAATATTAGTATAGATTTTCCTAGTTATGTTTTGAGTTTGTGACGTAAGCCTAGAGTAGGTACAGACAGCCAATAAACCAGAAGTGTGTTATGGGTCAGAGATGTCTGCTGTGAGAGTCTTAGAAAACATGCGTGACTACTTGAAAGGCTCTTACGAGAGATTTCCCAGAGAAGGCAACACACAAGGAAGAGTGGAAGGCTGACCTTTGTCCAACTTTTGAACAGTGGAACGATAGGTCCCAAAAAAAAGAGATGCAAAACGCAAAGTAGGTACCTACATCAAATTGAATGTAAGGCAGACCCTAATTTTGAAACCCTACTCCGCTGTACGCTTCTGATTAATTTCGTTGCGGGATCCAAGACAGTTGAATCGTTTCTCTGGGACTCGTCGGGCTTCATTAGCTCGGCGTTTTTCTGGTGGTCGCCACTGTTGATTCTAGCTTTCAAAAGTTGCAGGGTTGGGAAAGTGTGGCCGGCTTGTCCCAAAAAAAATACCCTAATTTTGACCTCTCATGATTGATTAATAATCACATTTCAGTCTATTCGTAACCGAGGGCGGCAAGGTGTTCGCCTGCGGATGGGGCGCGGACGGTCAGACTGGGCTCGGCAAATACGAGAACCAAGCGATACCCGCCGCTGTGCAGGGAGATATCACTACAGAGAAAATCGTGAAAGTCGCGTCTACTGGTGACTGTGTGCTGGCGTTAAATGGTAAGTTTGTATGACAGTCAAAAACGGCCGCCCGTCACCACTTCCTACTGTTATAGTTAGATAATGACACACACATGGGCGCCGACAGGGCTATTTTGAGAGGGGGGGCAATTTCAAAACTCCTCGAATAGGAAAGGTTTTTTACTTCTCTGACCGAACGCGAGGGAGCTCGGAGTACCTCGCCTCAGATCTGCTAGGTTTCTTTTACTACATTCCGCTTGTCAATTTTTTCGTATATTTTTTTGATAGCCAGGGGGTGCAAATACACTCTCTTGTACCCCCCTCCCGGCGCCTTTGTACATACACATAATGGAGACGTTTCGGCGACTGCTAGGTACTAGGAGTTCCAATAACCATTCAAAACACATTCACTATTTACACAATCGATGAAAAGCAACTGATGTCTTTATAATACACCACATACATATTATTATTGACCACCAGCGAAGTTACTACCATTTAAACTAAGGGACCTTGAAGGATCAAGTACAGTCAAAACCGCAATCTAAATATAGCATTATATATATTGACTCTTATCTCCACAGCGTAAAGAACATATTATTATTACTAATGAGATAGAAAAGCCCTCAATGCGCTTTACAGTGGCAAAAAAAAATAATTCGTAGGTATTGCTGACCTAGAACCTACCGACGGTGACGCGGCGATTCCGTTTTGTTTTCAAGATTGTAATGCAAATTATTATAAAAAGGCTGATGGTACCTATTTTGTGCCAGCAGGTGCTAAAACTCTAAATGAAATTGTATAATTTCATCATAAAAAATCGCAAACACGAGAGACTGATAAGTTTCTCATTAAATTACCAATCCCACAGAACAAGGCGAGCTATTCGGCTGGGGCAACTCGGAGTACGGTCAGGTCCCAATGCTGTCTGGCACAGAACAAGTCAACATGTCGTATTCTCTGCGTGAGCTCACCCGCGGCTTGGGCAAGATCACCGACATCGCTGCCGGTGGATCGTTCTGTTTGATTGTAAATGGTATGTTGCATGTAAAATACCAAGTCTAGTCTAATCTAGTGCCGCATATGTCATGCTCGTGTCAGACGTATAGTTAGGCATCGAGTCTGAGCCGGTTCACTGAGAGCCCAGTGTCATAGGCATGAAAAAAAATCATTTTGTCGGTTAGTGTGAACAGTAAGTTGCATATAGATGGAAAGGTAATTATTTGCACAAAACTGTTCTGTCTGACAGTGGCTGACAATGTTTAAAAACTGGCCAAGTGCGAGTCGAACTCGTTTGCATGGGGTTCCGAACCAATTTCATTTTTTTTTTACCTGATATTGTAACACTACAGACTTCTTAGAGGTTTTCCTGTAATTTTTCTATTACCAGAATTTATTTCAAAATTATAGGCACAGTAGTTTCGGAGATAAGGGGGGGAATGGTAATTTTTGGTCTAATTTCTTGAATAACTACGTAACTATTTATTTGAAAAATTATTAAAAAAATATAATTAAAACCGTCACAGTAAGTCTTTTCATTGGATATTATGTCACACAAAAAAGTTTTTTTTTTTTTAAATTTTTTAGTTTGTCCCCAAAAGTGACCCCCTTATTCAAAATTTATTTATTTTTGCAGGTGTTACGTAGTAAGTTGATTTCATCTACATTTAATTAAGGTGATCAACTACTTTGGTTTCGTACTTTTTATCGAAATCAAACAAAAAATAATACAGAAAATAGGTTTTGTTAATATATTCTACTAATCCGAAATTTCAGTGCTTCTGAACATCCAGTTCCATTCATTTTTAAAAATACAGGCAAATGAAGTCGCGGCCAACGAAAATATTAAAACAGGACATAAAAAAGTAAGAAATCATTCAAAAATAAAAAAAAGAATAGTTTCAATTACCGGGGTTCGAACTAAGACCAAATCACTAAGACCATAAAACTATAAAACTATAGATACGTTGTCCGCACTCTAAAATGACAACATGAAATGAAGCCAATTGGCCACATCGCGCTTAGTTACGCACCAACCTGTCGCACGACACTACGTTTGTATTGATGTCAATTTGACTATTACTTATCCTGTGACGTAACTGAAGATGTATATTTATCTCCCTCTTGCAACAGGCATCCCGCCGTACGGTGACATATTTTCTTTCCCTTTCTTCATGCGTATTAGTAGCTATCTAGTATTTTCGCCGTTTTTACGCGCCGCGATGTTGGTTTATGAGACGTGTCTATATATAATACGTCATTGCCTATGTCTATGAGTTGAGTTGACATAAAATTAAAATAGCCGATCTTATAAAATGTTACGGTTATTGACTGCTTAGCTCCTCCAAGATATAGCGTGATGATAACAATTTCTAAGAATGTTTAAAAAAAGGCTAGAATTTATGCTAAACTGAACTATTGACTAATAATTGAAAATTGCACAAAACTTGTCGAAAAACGTTGATACGCAAATTTAAAATCTTTGAATGTCCATAACTTTTTTTCCCGGCCACCGATTGTAATGAAACAAAGCCTATATGTTGCTTAGAAATAAGCTGAATCTAATTTTGAAAACCGCAACCAAATCCGTTCAGTATTTTCGGAGATCATCGCGTACAGACAAAAAACGTAAAAATGCTCTTTTTGTGTTCTATAGCTTTTTTTTTGAAAATCTCTACTCGATTTTTGGTATTTTTCTTTAATGAAATTCATGGCTTCTACTGTTTTATTATATGTATAGATGTATCACATCCGTGTTTGGGTCACAAAGTCCATAATGTAAAGCAAATTTCAACAGAATAGGTCCAGTAGATCTGGAGAAAACTGGCTGTGTCAGACAGACACACACCCAAATGATCCTACAAGGGTTCCATTTTTCACGAATGTTCGGAACCCTAAAAATACTGATACCTGCTGAAAAAGGCAAAAAAGTAAAGATTGATTATTTTAGCTTCTCTTGTTTTTCACAGATGAAGGAGACGCTTTCGTCTGGGGCTATGGCTTGCTGGGACTCGGGCCGAAAGTGGAACACTCAAAAAGGCCAACACAGATTCCCAGTCCTTTGTTCGGACGCAACGAGTTCAACACAGAGGCTCGAGTAGAAAAAGTAGCCTGTGGCATAGGACATTTAGCAGCTATAACCAATGATGGACATTTGTACATGTGGGGAAGAAACAGACAAGGCTGCCTCGGCCTAGGTACTAGTAAAGACCAACACTTTCCATTAAAAGTGGCCATAGGTGGATATGTACTAAAAGTGTTATGCAGTGTCGACCATTCTGTGGCTGTCTGCAAACCATTCACATAATTTATTAATATTTTTAAGACAGTTAGTTAATAAATATATTATTATTAGTTATCCTATGTTGTTTTATTTGAAGTGATTACAGTAGTGCTTACAAATTTCTAGCAAAAGATGTACAAACTAGGATTTAAGTTTCAACTAGCTATACTTGATTTATAGCTAAAGTCCAGTTGCGGAGCAGGAAGAATTTTGTAAAATGACCTTTTTACCTACTGACAGTGGTCACAAACATTTTTGTACTAAGTGCGGTTTACATGAAATATTTGAAAGAGAAAGTACCAACCCAACTTAGAAAAAAAAAAAAAAACATTTTTATCATATAAATGATGTATTTAGATTTTATATTATTAGCTATAAAAATCGAGTAACGATTACTAATACGGCAAAAATAAAAAATAACAAAATTCAAAAATCAGAATCCGATTCCTCTGCATCGGAGTTACTGCTTTCCAAAAACGTCTCGCCTATCACATTTATTACAAAAGAATCAACAGTTTTATCTACATTATCATCTATTCCTTCTTTTTTTACGTGACATACACTTGCAAACAAAAAGAAACCTTACACTCTCAGGCAAATGTTTACAATCCCTGAGGACGGCGGCCATTGCATCTGTGCGAGCGAGACTCATTCTATTTACGCGGGAGTGACAGAGACAGGTAATAACAGGTCAACGGACGAAATTCTTCCTGCTTCACGACCGGACTTTAACATGACTGTATAAACTAAAATTATGGTTCCTTTCATCACATTTATGCACAGATTTGTTACTAAAATATGCTTATATGTGGTGGAGGGGTGTATTATTTTAGCCTATAATATAATTAGTAAATTATGGTACAATCTATACTGAATGAGTAATATCATTCTACATACAATTATGATACCTATTACCAGTAACAGATAGGTGACCATTTCTGCTGACAATTTACATACTTTATGTGACATATCATACAATACTAGGAATACAATATTAGTACAAACAGTCCATATTTACTTTCCAATAAACATTAAATACATTAGCACCTTACAAACTAAAACGAAACATGATACACAACAGATCACATTCAAAAGGCTATAATATTAACCTTCATTCTCTTCCAATGTCCATTCCAAGTTAAGTTCTTATTGAAAGGGAGAGTCCCCAAAAGTATTGGAGGACTCTCCCGATCAATACCACGTTGACTATTGTTTACATTCATCGTGAAATGGCTCCAAGGTACGGAAGTCTCGCCATGCAGGAGGCAGTAGTGATGTGTGGTGAAGGTAGCACCCGCACCTCTTGCATGTGTCGCTAAAGAGATTCACGTAGCTGTGCAGCCATGTCATGAATGAACGCACAGCCAGTTCCGGTAACGTTGGAGAATAGAAGTGTAACATAGCAGCGTGAGCATTTTCAGTCACTTTTCTAAACACATGATGACGGGACTCCGTCCAAAGGTCGAGTGATTCACCATAGCCTTTAACCATCACCCATTCCATGAGGAGCCCTTTGAAGGCCACTACAGCTTTTAATACATGGCTTAAATTGATCTGCACAACTGCATTGCTTGCGAATGGTCTTGATATAGTTATCTTCATATCACTGTATGACCTGTCGATGTTGTTGATAACATTGTCGACTTGCAGAGGCGCGACGTTGTGGTTACTCTGCAGCTTCCCGCGTCTTTTAGTGCCTCCAGAGTTTATGTATGATCGTTTCAGCGAGTTCTGGCTGAGTAGCGTGTGCGCGAAGGAGCTGTACTCGTGAATCTTATCAGTCCATTTGTAGCTGTTCACTAGTTGAGTGTATAACGCTTGCCGGTCCTGTGTAGTTTCCTGGCTAAGGAAACTCGTTGTGCCTAAGTTAAAAGGTGCCGTGGGTATTGGGAGGCCATTAACAGTTTGTTCCAAGTCTCTCAAGTTAATATTCACGTTGTTTAACAGTTCTTGAAGCTCTAGAAGAAACTTATCTTTGCCGTCTTCACCGTGGTCGGCGCGGAGTCCATTAGATAGTGTTTCGAAAACATGACTGACGCTGGATCGCAGTACTCGAAGTGAGCCTAAAGCAGAGTTTAATTGGTCCACGTTTATCGTAGTGTTATTCATCTTGAGGAACGTTCACTTCTTTTCACAATCAATACTAAAAAGTCAAAATCACAAAGCGAAGCAAAATCCGTGTTTTGATGACTGACAGCGCAAGATGCTCTAGGTATTGTCAATGTCAATTTGACATTTTGACAATATCGTGATAGTGCTACCATGACAGAGAAATATTAATTAAATTGTGAACGTGTTGAAAGTTTTCACGATCTTTAGATTAGCGCACTACGTAAGTGAAAGATTTAAATTTATATCTTAATTATTTTACGGTTATGCAGCCATAACTTGTTTGTTACAAAACGTCAAAATATTAACGTTGCTTCACAGGCATAGCGACATCTTTGGCTCATTGGCTGGGTGTTGCTTGAAACACTTATTTTTTTTTTTTAGTTTGTAACTTTCAAACTAGAGAGCACCGCCATACATCAACCAGGAACCGAGTTCAAGCTGAAGAAGTTCCTTCCTTGTTTCGACTACAAAAAAGGAGGAGGGTTCTATGTTTGACTCTATGTATTTTTTTATAATTTGATTTTCATTTTTTTTTAAATTTTATTTGATCTGAATGTCAGCTTGGTGCTGTTGAGCCATCTATGGTGTTGTCCTCTACTTGATTCGTTGCATGCATTGCGAGTAAAACGGTAATTATTCTGTCTTCTCTAAAGACATATTGCTTTTTATATCGTAAGTAGGGTTGTATGTACCTACCTATTTATTGTAATAATTTGGAAAAAGAAGTAATTTAGAGTTGGGCTATCTTAAAGTTGGCACAAATGAGTAGACTTGCGCTAACTTTACCCAAATAAAAAAATACAGTTGGTTTTTTTCTTTTGTAAACTAATGTAGGTATACGTATCAGTGGAAAATAATAGGGGTTAAAGTATGAAATTGCCGTTTTATTGTAATAGGTAGGTACTTCGAATTGACATAGAACCTTCATGGTTTGAGATTTTTGAGTGAAACTTTTTCACATGGTATCTATGAAGTTCTTCTTTTAAAAAATGTGCAACAATCGATTATCGATTTTCAGTTGTTTTTTTTTATTCAGCTTAGACAAGAAAGATGGATACTTCGAAAATTCGAGTGATTTTTGAATATGAGGTCCGACGCGGAACTAACACGACAGAAACAGCTCGCAATATCAATGTTGCGTTTGTAGAGGGGACTGCTAATGAACGCACCGTGCGATTTTGGATTAAACGCTTTCGTGATGGAAACTTTGATTTGAAGAACAAACGACGTGGAAGACCGCCCACAAAGGTGAATAACAATGAATTGAAAGAGATGGTGGAAGCCGATCCGTGCCAAACTACCCAGGAATTAGCGGCATGGTTTAACGTTACCTTACCAACAATATTCACTTATTTGCGTCAAATAAATAAAATAAAAAATATGAAAAATGTGAAACGCGAGTTGAAACTTGTGTTGCCTTGTTGAATCGATACAAAAATGAAGGAATATTGGATCGAATTGTGACATGAGATGATAAGTTGATTCTTTACGATAACCGTAAGCGAAAAATGCAATGGCTGACCCCAGGTCAAATTCCGCAACAGTGTCCTAAAGTAAAGCTTATACGGCAGATGTCTACTGTGAATGAACTCCGAACAATGATAGCAAAACTAGCAGGGAAACAGCCTCGGCTCATGAATCGATCTTCACCATTATTGCTCCATGATAACGCGAGACCTCATACAGCACGAGAAACCGTATTAAATTAACTCTACAGGAACTGCAATTAGAAACCATTCGTCACCCTCCGTATTTGCCAGACCTTGCTTCAACGGACTACCATTATTCGTGATTTTGACAAATGTCTACGTGATAAAAAGTTTTCTTCTCAGGATGAACACAACAAAATGCTATCACACAGTTTGATTCCAGATCACCAGAGTTCTATCGCAAAGGCATAAATGACCTTCCTATTAGATGGCAGCAATGTATAGATAATAATGGTAATTATTTTGACTACTAAAAATGATAAATAAAAATAAAGAAAACAATTTCAATTTTTCAGTACAAATCGGCAATTTCATCTTTTAACCCTAATACCTATCTCTACATTTTGATGGTCCATTTACCGATGCGTTCCTCCATTACTGTGCCACTCAACTTCGTATTTTGTATGCAAATGTGAGCATTTTCTCGGCAGCCATCTTCTCGAATTAACGCTAAGCTTCTTGGTAGGTATTCAAAATGGCTATATTTAATAAAAAGATAAGTAATACCTGTTGTGATAGGTAAGTAGGTAAGTTTTACTTATTTTACTTTATGTGTACTGTGCGAGTCCCAAATAAAAACTTTCGGTGTGTGGGTAGAGTGTTTACATTTTTATTAATCTCACATTCGGGGCTATGCCTGCGTTGGTGATTACGAGTGAAGGGTGTGTGTTCAGACAGACAGAGTAGGTAGGTAAGGTTATAGGTATATTTAAATAATTCATTTACGAATATAGACAGTTAAGAGAAATACCAGGCCAGAAAGCGGTGGCGGGGAAATTAGGTTCTACGAGTGACCACCAGGTGGCACTATAGCTAAATTCCTATACTAAATTCTAACGCGCTGGCAATCGAACGCGTTCGAACGTGAGTCGAAAAAACTCACACTAAGGCCTGTGGACGCGCACCATCTGGATCGTGGCGGCACAGGAGAAAAGTGTCTGGGAGTATATGGTGTGGACTTTGCGTAGCAGTGGATCATCAAGGCTATTAAAAAGACTACCTTTCCAGTAATTTAGGAAGATATTATAGTTGGTAAAAAAAAATGCGCACTTATTCTGATTTCATCCTGATTATTCCTTGAATTTATAAAAGTATAATATAAGCTAATTACACTTTATGTGGCAACACTGATTCATTCAAATTTCCGAAGTACCACGGAGGGAGGTTGTATTTCAGCAAACGCATTTAAAATTCTAGGCTAACTGGCTCACAATAACGACAAATACGTATTGTAAAGTTACGAGGTTTGTCAGCCGGTTTCATAAACGTTTGCTGTCGCCCAAAAGTTTAAATTCACTTTTGATTTGATTTACAACTTTTTCGACAGGGTCCCGAATTATATTCAACATTTGATGGCTTGTACCTCTTCTTGTAGGGTTAATAATACCAGATAGGATTCTATTTGATTAAGACCAGGAGTAATAATTCTAGTACCTACTTTTTAGGCAACCAGTGGCATAGCTTGTTTCAAAGGGGCCCTGTATCAAACATTTTTGGGGGGCCCGTTTTTAGAGGTATTGTTTTTTTAACAATAGCTTAAGGACTATGTTGCCAGGCCACGAAGGAGACGGCGGGACTAAATGTATAGCTTTGCGTCCACACGTCGGAGTCTTTGTACACTGGGGGCCCCGTATCTCTGATACGGCGGTAGTTACGCCTCTGCAACCGACAGAACCCTATCACTAAGCCTCCGTCCGTCCATCCGCGCCTCTATCCTTCTGTCTGTAAGCGGGCTGTATCACAAGAACCACAATAGGTAGACAGACTGACTGACAGAGGTGCTGGCGCATGCGTCATGTTCGTGAACGGGAGCCGTCAGTTGGGACTGGTCATTTCTCAGCTGCCATGGTTGATTTTAATTATTACTTTGAATTGTTCCTCTTTTATTCCGGACGCTTAGCCTGCTCGTCTTTTATAACGTTCTCACATGTATGTATAATTTCAACTCGAGGTAAATAAATCTTTGTAAAAATTTATTATTTTTAAAAGAGTGTCCGTGGAGTTTCTTGCACGTTCTTCTCCATAGAGATCTACGCTTTGGAACGTGCAAATAGCTTCAACTTTTTTGGACCGACCGACCTTGACAATTCAATAGTGCCTATAAATGGTTTTAATTGAAATAAATGCTTGAGTTTTGAGTTTTTTGAGTTGTTCACAGTGTTTGTTTGTCTATTACCGCTACGACAACAGATAATAAACATTAAAGGGGGCTCCGATACAAGATACGTGTTTTATTTCAGATTATGGTACGGAACGCTTCGTGTGAGATTCTGATATGAACTTGGTTTTTTTTACAAATAATTAAAAAAAAAAATCTTCTTTTTTTCCTACTCTTTTTTTGTTCTTTAGCCACTGAGCTGATGGCAAATATTCTGGCAGAATTCTCGGTTCGCTTTCAAATTCAAATCTCAATATAATATCTACGACCAATATCAAATACTTAGAGGCGTTTTATGTCCATTTTCTGAGGTTTTTATCGGTCACTTACTGACTGCAAAACGAAGTCTCCTTATATATTATTTAAAACCGGCCAAGTACGAGTCAGACTCGCACATGAAGGGTTCCGTACCATAAATCTCAATTTTTATTATTTGTTGTTATAGCGGCAATATAAATACACAATCTGTGAAAACAACTGTCAATCTATTACGGTTCTTGAGATACAGTCCACTGATAGACAAACGGACGGACAGCGGAGGCTTAGTAATTGGGTTCCGTTGGTTACCCTTTGGGTACGGAACCCTAAAAACGAAAATTGCACTCAGAAAGCTAGGTTTGCTTATCTTGTACCTATAACGAACGAAGTCCTTTACAGAAGATCACTTTCATAATAGTTATTGTATCCAACCTAGGTGAGGTTATGTCCGCAGCTTAGCTGGCAATCTTGGCAATAGAGTTGGCCGTTTATTTACCTATTCATGGAGTTAATTTCCTCCGCAGTTAACTTTAATGCATAAACCAGCTGATAATATCCTTATCGTGAGTTGGTATAAGGATATATAAAACGTGTAGTATAAACGTAAAGCCTGAAAATGGGTCATTGTACCATTATGTAATACTTTTAATATTGGATCAACACTGAAATTGGGTAAAAAAGCTGATCAGTACAAATTATAGAGGGCGCTAGATGCCCTGCGTATGCAATATAATTATGGTTTCAGGGTGCTGTTGAGGTTGCCCCGATTCTGCAACGCGTCTGGCATATTTGCTGTGGCGCGAACCTATGATATCTATGCCATTCTGAGGAAAAAGACCGCACCTAATAAGCGAAGTGAGGGCTAGAAACAACAACATTTTGAAAACTCTAGCCGAAAAACACGATGCACATTGCTCGCAGAACAGATTGTCGATGGGGTCGAAAATTTCTGGAGTGGCGACCGCGTACCGGAAGACACAACGTTGGACGGCCTCGGACGCACGGGACCGATCGACCAGTCGTCCAGCAGTGGGCATTTTTCGGCTGATATGATGGTGATGATGATGATGGTAAGCGATGAGGTGGCCGAAGATGGAGAACGCTTGCCTAGAAGTAACCTATTCACTCTTGACTTAAAGACTCCTTGGTTTTATCTATCAGGAAACACAGACTCTGGCATCTTTAGCTCTTTTTAGCCGACTTCCCAAAAAGGAGGAGGTTCTCAATTCGGTTGTATATTTTTTTATATTTGTTACCTCATAACTCCGACAATTATGAACCGATTTAAAAAAATTGTTTTATCTGAAAGGATATACTTGCAGATTGGTCCCATTTAAATTATATCAAAATCGGTTACGAAGTTTGGATTTTAAATCGAAATAGTTGGAATTCGTCTACTTGGATGATGGTTTTGTGTCATCCAAGTAATCGACATTGCGTAGTTTGCTTTTCTGCGATTTTGCAGTGGTGTTGTTAGGTGTGGGGTACCAATAAAAAGTGAAAAATAAAAACGTCGGTGTTTTTGTTAGTTTCTTCGTAATTTGACACCGACTTCCGAAATTAAAGTTATTTTTTACTTTGTAGTGTTTTTTTTGGAAGTCGGTTGTATTTTTTGTAAAAAGTGTTTTTATAGATGCAAATTTGTAGTTATTCACTTGTGATTTCACTGATTAGACATAAAGTTACCCATCGTTCCAACTGACGGCTAAATTTCGCTTAGTATTTATAATATATTCTTAGTAGTCTAATAAATTTTACCTGAAGAAAAAGTATGATAGTTTAACAAAAACAAAGGTGTTGAATCGCAATTTTTATTTCCAGATAAGAGAGGTCTGTCGATTAAAAGATCGACCATAATGCAAATTAGTTTATTTTTATTTTATTTGTTTTTGTGATGCGTTTGCTCTTGACTCTACTCTTGGCCAGAGATTGTTTTAAAGGAAATGTGTGTAACTCTAGTTGTAGTTTGTCTTGTTTTGGTATCAACTTGGTATATCAACTTTTCATTTAGAATACTTAAATGTTACAAACGTTTTCTAGTATTACTTTTCAAATTGATATAGAATTGATATTGAAATAGAACGGTACACCTGTGTAGATGAAGGTAGGTAGTCCATACCGACGCTGTCCGATGCAAATAAAGCATCGAATGAAAGTGAAAAATATTATATTTTCCGCTCCACTTTCCACGATCGTTCGTATGAAGGTATGCTTTATTTGTCCGATGAATATCAGTTTGCTTTTTACCTACCATGTTGAACCAATATACCTATATAAAACTTTTCCGTTACTGTGTGGCTGAAAAATAACGCACAGCCAAGACTACTGGAAAGACTTTCTGCAAATCTTCTCTTAGTGCTCCCTACACTCCCCAAGGAACCTACATGCCAAATTTTAGCTTTCTACAACCTGTAGTATTGGTTGTGCGTTGTTGTTGAGTTACTTAGTCGGTCAATCACTCAGTCAGTCACCAGTGACGGAAGAATTTTATAATATTGATTAATATATTAGTAATTTCAGCTGAATCCAGTTTGACTGGAAGCTATAAGCGATCCCAATATAGTTGAGAAAAGGCAGTCTCACGCAAGCTTATCGTTGCAGAAGGTTTAATCGCTCACCACCGTAGCTTCGACTTGCTGGCCGGCCAGCCTTAGCCGCGTTAAGGTCACCTGCTCCTCAGCTCGCGGGCCGCCTCGCCCCTCCGCGCCTACGCGGGCTTAAATTACACTCTCGGGGTAGGGCAGACCAGACTACGTGGAGTCGGTTTTGCAGTGATTCGTTTCAGTCACTAACTTTTGTTGCAGAATAAACCTAATGAGTTTCGATTAAATAAACATTATATCAAATAACGTTATACGAAATAACTTTTAGAGTACATGTAACATGTAAAGAAATTATATCAACAGTTGGTATGTCTCATATTTATTATATCTTGTGAACGTTATTGAAATGAAAATGTAACAAATAACTTTAAATGATATGACACGCATCCTGATAACTGAAATCTGTGGTGGTACGAATTAATTGTAAATTAAGATTTGAACATCACAAATAAATACTTCACAGATTAACACTGCGAGACCAGCGGGTCTAAAAGGCCACTTTAGCAGAAGCAGATAGCTATACGTCAGTGTCAAGTTTTCCCAATCAATCTTGAACCTAATGCTTTAGCGAAAAATATGAAAATGAAATTTGACAGATTGTATAATGATATTAATTATGATGATTAATATTATGATTCTAATAAAGTGGCTTTTTTAGACCCGCAGAGGGTTGACTTCATCTTTTGCCAAATAAGTCTGACAAGAATCGTTTTCGCATGACAACTGTTTCTTATTTTTCTTTTCGAGGCGATGGCTAACTACTTAGATTGTTTGGGCCACTTGTTTATCTATTATTTGGGCCAAGTTAATACCAGCATCGACGGTAAATGCCATGACAGCTATGTTTTTCTTACTCACTCTTCCAGCTCTCTGTTCTAAGGATAAAAATGATACAATATCTTATGGATAATTTAAAAACCAAATTAATGATTTATCTAGAACCATTCCGAACGCCACAGCGACGAATTCCATTTTGATTCCTCATCCATAAATGAATCATTTTTAACCAGAGTCCAGACGAACTTATTGTTATTCAGCTACTCATAAAAAAATATCCCTTATTTAATGTAGGTCAATATTACCAGAGTGGCACGTTACAAGTACGTGACAGACAGACGGACAGGCTCTGACATGGGGTTACAATGGGGCTGCAACATACCCTTGCCCAGTTGGAATGCCCAAAAACATACAAAAAATAAATGCCATGACAACGCATTTTAAAGTGCTTTCGAATTTGATTTTGCATTTGTGTTTTGACTGGCAAGATATTAAAAAAAAACCGGTTTTTGCCCGCGACTTTATACGCAATCACCCCGTTTTTTTCTCGTTACCGCAAGAATGACGACACGGTTGGCGCAGTGGTTGAGCGATTGACTGCTGCGCAGCATGTCGCGGGTTCGATTCCCGCACGGAACAAATTTGTACGACCTACATGTATTTGTTCTGAGTCTGGGTGTTTTTCTATCTATAATATGTATGTATTTAAAAAAAAAAAATGTATACAGCGTGTATCTGACATCGACGCACAAACGAGTTCCATGGGTCCAGGGCATGATTCTGGACACCATAGACTTAGAATTTTTCGTCGGCTTTTTTCTCATTTTTTCATTTTTTTCAAGAGTACCACAAATAGGTATCAGCTCAGCTGAGCTGATATCTATTTGTGGTTTTATTCAGATTGCTCTTTTTAGTGAAAGTAGTTAATTAATTATTTTTTTTATTAAAAATCTCATTGGGTTAGGTCAGAATAACGATTATGAGCAGTCTAAAGTAAAAAAACTCTTGAAAAAAAATGAAAAAATGAGAAAAAAGCCGACGAAAAATTCTAAGTCTATGGTGTCCAGAATCATGCCCTGGACCCATAGAAATCGTTTGTGCGTCGATGAAAGATACACGCGGTATAAGTAGTTTATCAGCCATCTCGTTACCATAACACAAGCATTAGGTTGCTTAGCTTGGGACTATATGGCGTTGTGTGAAATGTCCAAGGATATTATATTATATTATATATATTATATTATATTAATTATGGGAAATCTTTTGTGCTCCCCTACTGGGTTAAGGTAATCTACATGCCAAATTTCAGGTTTCTACGACCGGTAGTTTGAGCTGTGCGTTGTCTATCAGTAACTGAACCGGATTACATTAAGATTTTACAAGTATTGATTTTTTGTATTTTAATCCTGTCCTAATCCTATTTTATTATAATGGGAAAGTTTGAGAGAATAGTTGGAAGAATAAATATTTGTTAAGCTTTCACGCAAAAAATACTGAACTAGTTTTGGTGAAACATCAAAGTAGTATAGTTTATGAATCATGATAACGAATACGATATAGGCAGCGTTAAAAAAGGGAGAAGTACTAATTCCACGAGAGCAAATCCACGAGTCAGTTGCACCGTTGACGCTGGTAAACTATGCCAAATGCTGCGGGAGCGAGCTCATAACTAATATAATATAATATATAATATCCTTGGACATTTCACACAAGGCCATATAGTCCCAAGCTAAGCAACTTAATGCTTGTGTTATGGTAACGAGATGGCTGATAAACTACTTATATACATATTTTTTTTTGTAAATACATACATATTATAGATAGAAAACACCCAGACTCGGAACAAATACATGTAGGCCGTACAAATATTTGTTCCGTGCGGGAATCGAACCCGCGACATGCTGCGCAGCAGTCAATCGCTCAACCACTGCGCCAACCGTGTCGTCAAACCTATCACCAAAATACAGAGAAAATCCGGTAAAGTAGCTCATTTTATAGACCTGCATTACTTAACACGATCTCTCCTTATGGGAGTGCGATATAAGGTAATAACCATCTCGGTTAATAGGTAGTTAGTGATCACAAGCTGCCGTTCTTCAGGTTTAATCCCTGAGCCGTCTTTTACGACAGCCATAGTGAACGGTGCAGTCGTTTGTGAACATAATTATTGTTACGGCTATTTTTCTAAATAGCTGATTGGAGTGGATTGTTACTGTAGATTATCGGTAAATGTAATAAAACTTCGAAATAATGCCAAAATGCTCATCAATTCACATCTATCAAGGCTTTTAAAAACCACACTTAACGTTAAATGCATATGTCAAAAACATTATGGAAATTTCCCGGCATAGGCCGGAAAATTGCAAACGTCGTGGAATTGTAAAAGATGGCGTCAAATCGTAAAATGTTTTTTCTTAATAAGCCACGGACGAAAAGATATTTTGATAATATATCGAGAAATCATAATCTAACACAGATTAATTTCAATCTAACGGAGTCTGCAAATATCCGGTGACACATACACTCGATATCTTTACACTGCTTCTGGGATAGTTGGGTAAAAATGCATTAACTTGGAAATACGTCAAAAGTTTAAAGAGAATGAAATCAATGTTTGCGTAGCGGACCGGTAAGTTAGAATAATGTAGTGGCGTAGCACTGTTGTCTACGCCGTAGTAGGGCTGTCGGCTACGTCGTAGCAGCAGCGTAGCAGTTTTTGTATTTTTCTTTTTTTGTTGTTACGTACTTGTACAGCCTTGTTTATTTTAATAGTAAGCTAATAGATAAAAATGTTGTAGCTAAAAAAAAAACAACGGTTTGTTTATATTTTGAATCTATCTACTAAAATAATGTTATATTTAAAACGCGAGAATATCACAAGACCAACTTGAAAACAAAAGTTGACATAATATTCTCAAAAATTTAATCTAGTGTTATTGCATTTTACATGTTGAAGACGCAATTTTTCACTTTAGAAGATGCCACCAGCTTCAGCGCGCATCATGAGAATCCATCTGGATCGTTTACCTGCGTTTTATATGAGGCACACACGAAGCCCCGCCGACGTATATGGAAATGTGGAGGATTTGTGCTGCAGTGTGCCCGCCAGGCATAATGTGTTCCAGGCTTTAGTCGCGCGGTCATAGTTTTTGAGCGTATTTTTTTAATGTCGTTGTTTGAAAATAGAATTTGCTTATCGTGTTTTTGAAATTGGAACTTAGTGTTTTGTATTCAGCCATAGTTAAGTGAAATTGCACTATGTAGTCTAAAATAAAAAGGCCACCTTAGCAGAATCAGAAAGCAAATCACGCTATCCGTCACTGTCAAATTTTCCCAATCAACCTTGAACCTAATGCGTTAGCAATAAAGATGAAAATGAATTTTGATAGATTGTTGTGTGATTCATATTGTGATTCTCCTGAAGTGGCCTTTTTAGTCCCCCTGTTTTTTTAAATTTGTTCGAAAGAGTCACCACGACCCTGGGGGGCTTCTCTCTAAGCCCGACGTCCATAGTATCGGGCTTAATTGCGGGCCTATTCTACTTCGTAATATCTAACCAAAATAATTCATGACAACACGATTCGACAGTTACTGTCAAATCGTGTCATCATTCATTTTTAGTTCCGGTTCGGGACTAATCGTAAGTCCGCATGTGATTCGAAGTAGAATACGCCCGCAACTAAGCCCGAAATTACGGACTTCGGGCTTAGAGAGTAGCCCCCCTGGAACGCAAAGGGCATTAGGAGGAATACGGATGAGTTTTAGTTCGTAAGAGTATGATAATCACTTCTGCTCCGCCCAGAGCATAAAGAATCCTTTGATAATTTTCCATTCTTAAAAAAAGAAAGAAAAATTAGAAAAGGTTCCAGAAAAATTGGGAAAACGGAGTGTTTTTTTTAACGTTTGGCAGCACGATGATGGTGACGGGCCAGTAAGTTACAAATAATTATCACTCTACTGATAAATCAAGTAAATAGAATAACTTCTAACATCTTCGGTAACCTTCATGATGAACAGAAAATGCATAGGTATTATTAGAGATGAATTGGTTTCGTATTTGCGTATTTAATGTTTTTCTGAGTCATAAAAATGAACTCCATCTAAAATTATCTCAGTTTGCGACTAGATTTAACATTACATATTCATGTAATTTGAATATTACGTTTTTTTAGCATACAACAAGATGTCGTTAAGCTAATATAATGCCTAAAACTTAAGCAAAGTCTGTACATATTTACTTTTACGAAATGATAAGCTCAATTTGGGAGGGAATAACAATATTCAGCTTCATTGAATAAGCACGTACCGAAGAAATCTTTTACCCGCTTAGAATGTCAGATCGTAAATTAATCAGATTACTTGTTATAAAAAAGGAATTTACCAATTTGATAGACCTCTCACACGTTTCCAATACCTAATCTATAGGTAGTTTACCTCTAAACGCGCGATATGGCTCGATTGAGATATATTTTTATGCGGCATCAATGCGAGTCTGATCGCTATAAAGTCTCTATGGGCACAAATCGCACAGACCCCGGCTCAAGCTTAAATTTTATCATAGCGGGCAGGCGGCCATTTACCCCGTTCTCGTTTTGAATTTACTTTAATAATTGTTTATTTTTATGAGCCGTGGCCATTTTTTTTCTTTTGTTCATTACTGAAATATTATTTTCTTTTATAAAAATACACTGAACAGCGATGCTCCATCTTCACTAGCAAAGACACTATCTCTTTGTGGCCAGTCAAGATAGAAACTAGTCTATTTTTCCTTGACCTAATATTTTCTTCGTGCAAAACATTTATCAAGGTTCATTGACTCAGTCGAGGTGTCATTGTGGAACAAACAACTAGGTTCGTGGAGGTTTATTTCTAGAAGTCTGAAAATATCAATGTTTCGTTTCAGTATTATCACGGTTTTAACAAATTAATAAAATACTTTCATGATTTCATTACTTTCATTAAATTAAGCAATGAATCAGTGGTTGGAGGCAAAATAAAAAAAGTACGTATAGAACGTAATTTCTCTAAAAGCCACTTACCTAAATTTTTTGATTTTCATCTTAACTTTTTTTGGCACACAAAGCATGCAGAGTGAGCACAGATATTTTACAAAAAGCCTGAAAAGTTTACTTTCAAAATATTAATCTCGCTAAAGGCGTGGCTGAGTGTCGATTTTTATCAATTTTCATCGGCGATCTTAGCCATATTTATGGGCGAGGCAGGGTTGAAAAACGGGCATTCTCAGAGAAGAATATTAAGTAGCCATGTCGAACGTAACGTGCTCTACAAATATAGATTTTGGGACTTTCAAAAGGTTTTGTTTAAATAGATAATATTCGGAACGCTTAAATTGTGAACTATCAGATCGTGATATAACGAGTTTTAAGCTTTGAGGATTATTCTAGAATGGCTGATTTTGACCAGCATTTAAATCTATTGACGGTATATCAAGCGGGTCTCAGTATCTGTATGAGTTTGCATCCACCAAAAGCATCGATTTTTCTTTATTGCTTCTACAGTATTTTTAAATCGCAAACTCCAATTTGTGAGAATCCTTAAAAGGGATAAGCTACACAAAATAGTTTTATTATTAAAACAGTTTTAATAACAAAAGGTGACGCAGTTTCTCAAGTTGACCTAGGGAATAAAGGAGACATGCGAGGTAACCTCAAACGGGTGAAGGTAACTTTGGACGATATCAAGTAGTACATGTTTAGAAAGTGCTATGTTTTCGGTATTTAATCTTCAAAAGTATTTCAAAACAAACAACTATGTTATTGCTTGTGTACTTATAGCAGATAATATTGTATACCTTGCCCCGTTATTAATTTTAGCCAATAGTAGGAGCTCGTGGCTAAATAACAACAGCCGCACGGGTCGATCTTCAAGGTTAAGCAACGCTTGCCAAAGTTGGTCTGTGGATGGGTGACCATCTTAACATATCGAGTTTCCTCAATGCCTCGGAAAACACGTTAAGCTGTTGGTACCGGCTGTCATTTGTACATCTTTGGCAGTCGTTACGGATTGTCAGAAGCCAGTAAATCTGACTCCAGTCTTGTCAAGAAATACCGTGTTACCCAGTTAATGGGTTGTAGAGGTCTGGTAGGTAGCCGCTCCACGTAAAATACTGGTATTTAGCTGAATCCGGTTTAAACTGGAAGCCGACCCCAATGTAGTTGGGAAAAAGCTAGGCAGATGATGAATCTTCAAAAGTATTTCAAAACAAACAAGTAAGTTATAGGTTGTACTTAAGGCAGATAATATTGTGTACAGTTTATTAAAATCAGAATTCGTTTCTTTATGCAGGACTAGCCGATGCCCGCGTGAAATTAGTATTTAACGCAACAGACAGATGTGTTGCTGGGGAGTTTATTGGCCACTTCTTCTTCCCAGCTAAAACACTAGGAAGTGCTGACGGGCGGGCGTTTTTGGGGGACTGTCTGCTTGTAAACGTTGACGGAATGTTAATATATAATCCGTGGTGCTTGGCAACTGGGCCTAACCCAGTTGTATATGTCCCTTGGTGCCTATTGGCCTAGCTCTAATCTGTCTCCTGCTTGATATGGAGGGAAGTGGAAATTATATTTATTTTTCCTACTCCTCCGCTGTACTCTTCTGATTAATTTCGTTGCGGGATCCAAGACAGTTGAATCGTTTCTCCGGGACTCGTCGGGTTTCATTAAATCGGCGTTTTTCTGGTGGTCGCCACTGTTGATTCTGGCTTTCAGGAGTTGCAGTGGTTGGGAATGTGTGGCGGGCTTGTCCCATAAAGGAAACGTTGACGGTCAAAAAGTGCTGGCACTTAGCCTAATTTGAATAAATGACTTTCGATTTTGATTTGCCCGCGTTATTAACTTTGGCCTATGTGTTATTCCGATGTATAGCCTTAATTCTGGAAATATTTATCAAAAATAGTACGGTAGCTTTATAAAGAAACAAACATTCATCCATCCTCACGAACTTTCGTGTTTATAATAGTAGTAGGAAGTGGAATTGGACAGGTTATATAGAATAAAAAGTATTGTAATTTACTGTAAGTGCCTACACCAAAATTGTCGCTGCATGTATTTTCTTGCATTAATTTTAAAGAGCTGTCTGTCTTTTCTTCACGCCTTAACAACTGAACCGATTTGGATGAAATTTTGTACAAAGATAGTTAGACATTCGAGAGATTTTCGTTTTTTTCTTTTGTTTTTTTGCCGTGAGATCTCCAGGAGAAAAACTATCCTATGTCTTTACATAGGATAGTTTTTATCCTGGAAATATTACAGGAACGGGAACTTATCGGGTAAAACGGGAGCCTAGGCACGGAGGACAGCTAGTTTCATAAATACCAGCCATCTAACTTTGATTTTTTTGTGAAATAGAAATCAAAGTTAGATCACACGTTTACAAGCGGAAAACGGCTGACATAAAGATGCTACTGGCCTTTCTTATTTATCGCTATACATACCCATTTTACAGCTAACCGGATTGCTTCAATAGCTCAATAGTTACAATGCCCCTTCGCATCTCGATGGATAGCCAGCCCTCCCCCTAATCTAAATCTGCAGGAAAAATAAACAGGATTGTGACAAAGAACTGCCGTTGTCGCGATTTTATGCTTTGTTTACCTTTTTGATTTTCCTCATTTGTTATTACAGTTACGGTGCTTTCACGCTTAGTTAGCAACAGTTTAGTAAATTTAAGCATTTTGGAGATTTAAGGATGTTTATGTCTTTGTTAGACATAAACATCCTTAAATCTCCAAAATGCTCTTTGACAAAAAGAAATAGAACGAGTCTGGAAAATTCCTATTTTTTTTGTCGGAAAATTATTGAAGCGACCGTACTCTACTTTGGTATCTACACCAAAAAGGTACATATACATTGGCAGTACAGCCACCTTCTCACCTCCTTTCTCAAGCGTTACCTTATCTCCATACGCTTCCATACATCAAAGTTGAATGAGATTTAACGAATTGTTAATGAATAGTCTATCTTGCGGCGCGCTCCTCTTAATATTTTATTGGCTCGTAGGGATGTGCCCTAAACGCTCCAAGGGCGCATAAAGATTGCCGAGTCGCCGGAGCGCCGCCCGCCCGGGCTGCAGCGACCTTGGGCCCTTGCCCTACTTAACGCCCTTCATTTTTATCGCCCCTATGATTTTCAGGGTGTGCCGTACGTCCCTACAAAGTTTACATGGCGCTTACTATTGAGTGATTATTTTATTCTCGAGATGATAATAGAGGCTTTTTCATGGGGTAGGGCTCAGGTCGGCGGGGTGCCGCGCGCACCTGTCCTGGCGGCTGCGCAGCGGGGCGCGGGGCGTGCGGGCGTGCGGGCGAGGGGGCGCGGAGCGGGGTCCCGGGGGCGGGCGCGCCCAGTCCCGCGCCGGGCGCCGCTCGGGCCGGCCGCACGTTGTTTCAGGCCGCATGAGCGCGCCGGCGTGCTAGCGCAGCGTGCGCGGGTGTGGTATGCCCGCGCGTCGCCGCTATGGCCCCTATGTTGGTGGCCTTGGCGCTGCTGGCTTTGCTGCCCGGTGAGTGTCCGCCTCGCGAGCGACGCAACAGGCGTCCGCCGCGCCCCCGCGTTTGTTTACCCCTGTGGGGATCGATTGGCGTGATGGTGAGAGCTGAGGTGTTGTGTGTGATAGATACCATGAGCGGAGCCGGGATCACGGCTGACGGAGGTAACGCGGCTCGGAAGCCGCCCGGAAAATCAGGTTCAAAATTTAGCCAGGTAAAATAGGTCTCCACAAGAAAATTTCGAATTGGGAAGACATTCGGAACTCATTCGCAGACGGTTGGTTTGTTTTATGTTTATAAGTTGGTCGGCACGTGTTGTGCTAAGTTTCCTCTCCGCGGCTCGGGTCGGTATACGAGGTAATAAAACGCAAAAATTCAGGTTTTACGAGTGAATCTGTACGTAGTTACAGTGATGGTAATGATTTGGTTACCGCGGCTCGCAGCCGAGGTGCCAACTTTATGGTTCTCGTCTGTGAATTTGAGGTCTTTCCTTTTTAAGACTCTCTCCAAGAATTCGGTCGGGGAAATGGTTTTTTATTGGAGTAGGTAACCGTGTTTTATGTTCTGGAATTGTTCTGTTTGACGAAAAGCGTATTTTCTTTGTACATTGAGTTATTTGCAAGTCAAGGACTTGTGACTCAGTGAGAATGTAGGCAGTTTCAGGTATTGCGTAGCAAGTTTAAAAAATCTCCCTTTAAAACTGCTCACATGAAAACCCAAAGTAAAAAATCACATCTCGCGTCTAAAGTTAATTAAGTCCTAAAAAGCAGGAGTCGCCCCAGAGGCAGGTATCGCGATGAATAAATTCATGAGCACTTGGGAAGTCTCCCGGGACTACAGCCCCTGTTGACTTGCCAACAGGTTACAATCTCGCGTCTCTTTCACCCCAGTTAACATCTTGGTACATTATCGTGTAAGAGCGTTACGCAGCATCCTAAATTAGGGGCTGACGAAGCTAAGTTTTCACAGGGATTTCAGACTGTATTAGTCAGCAGATTTGGCAACAAAAAGGACTATTTAGCTAAAAGTTTAGCAGAACATGGTCCTATAAGAGTTGCAAGTTGCCCAAACCACAAAGAAGGCAGTTTTTGGCTGTTAAGAAGAATAAGTTTAGAAGCTTATCTATCAGGGTTAAATCCAGAATCTAGACTCCAAAGTAACTGCCCATATCGAAAAGAAAGTATGGTTTATAAGACAAAGAGACTATGGATGAACTAGTTACGGGCTTAAAGTTGAACACGTGGGCTTGGGTAAGGAAAAAGGTCAGTTGTTGGCTCGGGAAGGTACTAGGGACTGCACCTCCCTTTTAACTTGTCAATGGGGCCTTGGGGTATATTTGTTTCTAACTGTACCCGATGCTATATCTGAGTAGCGCCGTTTTGGCACATCACGGACTGATTAGGAAAGCCAAGATAAATTAGTATCTCCAAAACCACTTACAGTCCATCTATAGCGTCTTGTTCTTCAAGAGAATTCTTAAAAACGTCGAAAAAAATATCTCAAATAATTATGTTAACTTCTGTGTTCGATCCGAAAGATAGCCGCTTTTACAGGTAAATCAATTCAACACTGAAGCAGAAAATGCGAAGAATGATTTTGATCAAGCTTGTGAAAGAGTAAATACGAACTGATATTAGAGATACAAGTAGGTTACAGATAATCAGGTTTTTGGCTGTTAAGAAGAATAAGTTTAGAAGCTTATCTATCAGGGTTAAATCCAGAATCTAGACTCCAAAGTAACTGCCCATATCGAAAAGAAAGTATGGTTTATAAGACAAAGAGACTATGGATGAACTAGTTACGGGCTTAAAGTTGAACACGTGGGCTTGGGTAAGGAAAAAGGTCAGTTGTTGGCTCGGGAAGGTACTAGGGACTGCACCTCCCTTTTAACTTGTCAATGGGGCCTTGGGGTATATTTGTTTCTAACTGTACCCGATGCTATATCTGTGTAGCGCCGTTTTGGCACATCACGGACTGATTAGGAAAGCCAAGATAAATTAGTATCTCCAAAACCACTTACAGTCCATCTATAGCGTCTTGTTCTTCAAGAGAATTCTTAAAAACGTCGAAAAAAATATCTCAAATAATTATGTTAACTTCTGTGTTCGATCCGAAAGATAGCCGCTTTTACAGGTAAATCAATTCAACACTGAAGCAGAAAATGCGAAGAATGATTTTGATCAAGCTTGTGAAAGAGTAAATGCGAACTGATATTAGAGATACAAGTAGGTTACAGATAGTCAGGTAGAAAACAGAAATCGATAGAATAACTACGCATACCTTTCAAAGGTATGAAATATTTCAATCTAGTTCAAGCAATCCATACAACGGTAGAAAAGCTCCAATGCGCTATAACTTATTCTTGTTTATTCACAGCCTAGATTCCCACAATATACCCGTAATGAAGATCAAATTCTATGAAAGCGAAAGAATGGCGCTCGTTCATTTTTCTCGATAAAATATGCACACAACGTAGACCCGTGAAACACCCGCCCGACGGACTGCTCGAAAGGGTATATTACGCTATCTCTCTCAAAGATCCACCATATATTATACTACTGGCAACATTTCTACCTGTATTACCTTTTTGGTGTAATCTTCTTTCATTTTCATTTGAAAACAGAACACCGATCGAACTGTTCGTTCACGCTTGATTACGCGAAAAAGTTGATGGAAGATCTAAATTCAAAAGAATTTGATGAAAGCTCAGAGATAAATCTGAAGCAATAATTAGTGATTCTTTGTTTTGCCAGGAAGGGAAGCTGGGGACGGGGACCTGCTTATTACAGTTGAGGAAAAAGATGGGACATCGGAAATAAAGCAATAGATACAAACATAGATAGATAATGGCCTGCTTTAGAGTCAGGTTAAACGGCATGAAATTAGGGTTTTTTGTTCGGAAGATTTGGTCTCCCTCGAGACCATCAGGTTGGCAGGATAATGTGATTTGGGTAAAGGTTAATGTTACAGCGTTTCTGAGGACTATAATTGGCAAAGCGCCTAACATGGCAGCCCTGCGAAGAAATTAATGACTAAATATCGGATTTTCTGTTGGTGCGTTATGAGAATTCTACATAATTCTCTTGTAAGTATGTAAATTAGCCAAACTAAAATAACTGAGCTTGCTCGGTTCTATAGATTTTCAATAGTTCAATGGGTAAGATTTGATACCGTCAGACTATTGTTCTCTGGCCCTTGAATTGGTAGTCAATGCCCTTGCCGCTGGTCTATTGATTTGCATGTATGACTCTCCCTTTCAACTGATTTCAATGAGAATTTAGTTATATTATTGAAATGAAATCAATATTATCGCAATTCTCTGACAGACGATTGACTCACAAGCAAATATCTTTGCCTTTACTCAGCTACTTTTACTAGCCATAGACCAAGTAAGAGTCGATTAACGAGCTCAGATAAAACAAACGGACCATAGACCAAAATTACATGTTTTCTGTGTTTTCTGCTTACTCGACAAAGGACTCAAAGCGAATTAGTTTGTTCAGATCGGATAGAGTAGAGACCTAGTTTGTGTGTGGGGCACCTTTCAATTAAACAAATAGAAAACTCATTTCGGTAAACGATTATTGCCGCTTAAAACCGGCTACAGACTGCCTAATTGCTTATGGTCGGCTTTAAGTAGTTCTGAAACTTTTTCTCAACGAAATCTGTTTCTTAGTCTATGAACGAAATTAAGGTCTCAAGTTTTAATTTGTTTTGTCTTATCTTTGAATCGACATGGCTATTCTCGCAATCTCAGGGAGATTATAATTAAAATGGTACTCAGTTAAATCCGGTTTGACTGGAAGCCGACCCCAATATAGTTGGGAAAAGGCTAGGCAGATGATGTAAAGTTGGGGCGGAGATTTTTACGAATATTTTTTACGAAGTGGGAAAGATATATGTACGAAGTTATTATACTTTTTTTTAAAATTGGCAAAGATGTCAGTGTGGGCACAATCAATTTACAACAAAAACGTACAAATACGGATGCATGCAAAAACTAAATTGGCAATGAAGTCGATAGTAAAAGCCACAGGCAGATTTTTGGCTTGGTCACTGAGTGCAACATGTGGAAATATATCAGTTGACGCCATTACAATCACGGCTGTGTTCCCGAACGTTTTGCTAAAGTGACGCCATTTATTCCGATAGTATTTCAGACGCGGCCAAGAAACGACCACTTTGTTCATTTTCCTTTGGGTATAAATAGGGGGTTTTAGCATTGCACTGATGATTTTGTATGCTCTTAATTTACGCGAATCATTAGTTGCCTTTTGAAAAGTAGTCATTCTATTCATACACGAATTAAACAAATACCTACCTTATTTGGAAAGCCTTAAGAATACCTTCACGCCAAAAGTTCATATCGTAATAACCTTCGTTCTGAAATCGTTTGTTCACATAAACAACCTTGTTTCATTCAAAAATGTACAAGGAAAACCCATCCTTATTTTTCAATTTCAAATAGCACGTTTAATGCAAACATCATTTTAAAAACGCAACTTCCATAACCAAGAAAACCTCTTATTGAAAGCTGAAGGCTGAAATGTCTCAAACGTGTCGATATTGCTTAGGTACTTTACACAAGAACAAATAGAAAATATAAAACAAATAGAAAATATTTACAGCGAGAGCTAGTGCTGTACCACTGCAAGTGACGATCCATCATTTTTGAGCCATTACGGTCGAAGGGAGGAGAAAAAATGGAATGAGAGAAATAAAGTTTAGAGCAGGAAATAGTCCGAGTTGTTTCGTTAGGAAACGAGTGGCAATTAGATTTATAGTTTAGTAGGTTATTGCGCTTTATTAGATGTTATTTCAATGTTATTAGAGTGTATTTTTTATGATTTATTGGCTCTTGTTTAACCATAATCTCACTAGATACTTGGTAGAAAATGATGATGTATTTGCCGATAGAATACGCTTGCCAAGAAGTAAGCTATTCGCTCTTGACGTAAAGAACCCCATTTTTTGTTGTTCTCTCTCATCCCGGTATGATCATCATCATCAGCATTTGGGCCCATTGCTGTCCACTGCTGAAAGTAAGCCTCACGTAAATAGCCCCAAGTGATTGGTTTAGTGAAGGCTTATCAGTATATTCTCACTTGTACGGCTTCTTAGGCTTGTAGAAACAATAGCCATTTAAATCAGTTCTCATGTCATTGATAGAATAACCGGATACATTTTATGAAAAAAACGGTAAATTATTTGAAAACATGAACTTTCTACAACAATTGTATCTACAGAAGCTTTAACTCCGCTGACTCCGTCAGAAGCAAGATTTACTGTGTAGTGCTGTAGCCTATCCATCATTTTCATGCCATTACCATCGCGGTTGAGATCGTGGGCTCAGTGGCTCGACGCTGTTTCCAGCATTTCAGCGCTGCGCAGCATTTCGCTGACGTGACGTCATTTATCCAGATAATGTTGTATCGCGGTTAGTCGGTTAGAAGAGTTGGGCGCGAAGTGTGTCGCAATTTATGGTAGCCTGGTATGTTCTTTGTTGTGGGCTGATTTTTAAGGGTAATAATGGATGTTTTGGCAAGTGTTTTCATTCAGAAAAAAGTAATTATATTGATGTGTATCATCAATTTAGTATTTTTTTAATAACTTATGTATTTTGTTTCGTAAGTAATGTGGAGCCCCATGTTACTAGAGCTGAGGCATTACTTAATATAAGTAGAAATCAAACAATGATTGGTTTCAATCATTTATTATTAGAGGACCTTGCTCAGATGAAAACTAAAAAAACACCGATTTTTACAAAGCTTCTCAGATATTGACAGCTACATGATGCCGTAAAGAAGGTTTATCACAGTACCTTGTGCATAAAAACCGATCAAATTCAAGTGGTAATATCATCTCGGCGACAATCAATGTCAAATACTTGTCAAAATGTAGGAAAATTTGACAGTCTGTGACTGCGATGAAAATGTAGTCGTTTCTTAAAAGTACGAGAATAGCCTCTTATATTGTTTTTCTTTTCCTTGCCGTCAAGTCTATCTCTGAATTTCTACCAAGAAATACTCTTGAGGGCAAGTAACTTATAATGTAGAGTTTATATTTGGAACCGCCAAAAGTACCTACTTGGAAACAGAACGTCAATTTGATAGAATGGAAAATCTATGGCACACATACATTCTAAATATCAAAAATAGAAATAATGACATAAAGCTGTATTGAAACAACTTCTATCGTGATCCTTTACGTTTTCTAGTAATGAAAAACGGTTCATAATTTATTTTTCGAGAATCTACGATGGGATATTAGGTAAAATCCAAGTAGGTATTTTATTGGACGTTAATCTGAGGGCTAATTCTACTTTCTATATTACTGTCTTTATGTAATTGGCACTCAGGTTAATTAAGTTTTCTATCTTATATTTATACAGCACGTTATTTTCCAAATAATGAAATACACAACATATAAAAATACAACTCTTCTTTGTTGCTATTGAAATGCCTTAAATTCAATTCATATTAAACAATTAAAAAATAGTCCATGAGGCACTTACAGTCTTTAGTCAAACTACATTTGTCTGCTCCACAAAAACCACAAAATTAACAACATTCACAATAAAATAACATTTTGTATACGACAGTTGATTTATTCTCCGTGTTTTTGTGTTCTCTTTGTGGCTCACAGTTAATTGGTATTGACACAGATTTATGTTTTCTGTTTTGTTAAGCATTTTCGCGAGTGTTGCCCGATTGTGCGGCGCGAGTTCGACAGTTTGTGAAAAGAATGAGTGATTCTCTCTTCGTGTTGTTTTTTTTTCATGATTTATAAGCAAAACGGATTATTTGATTTGGGAACGAAAAATACTGTTGTGATTTAGAAAATGATTCTTACTTGTATGTGTGATTCAGATGTTTTATGCGATGTGTTTACAAATGAGTTTTAGTCCTTTGAAAATATAAAGGTTGGATGTTTCGTATTCTTAGTCTTTAGTAAATAAGATGTTGGTTCTCTGATGAAGCTCCGTGCTAAAACGAGACTTGAACTTTACCTGAAGAGCAAATATTGACCCTTTCCTTTGAAACACTTTGACACCTTAAAAACTCCGCCGTTCAAAAAACCTTTTGATGTGACGCAAAAAGAGCGGAGTTACTTAATTATCCTAACAAATAATTAACATATTTATTATTTAAATTTACCCAGTCGTGGGCTTGGGCTTGCTATTATAGCAATTCGGCCGGGGAATCACATTTTTGCAATATGGCAACTCTGTGGGTAGAGCGGTTGGCAGAATATATTGCGACGTCAGTATACATTTAATGTGTCCGCCATTAGGATGGCTGTATATTTTGAGCCGGGTAAATGATTTTAATTATCATTATTCTTTTCTTTCTTTTTGTGTTAATTTGGATGTTGAGAGGGGAACGGTGTTTTGTTGCTTTATCACTTATTTGTGTAGATGTAGGTACTTTGTGGAATATGGGTCTGATAGATCGCCATGTTGGACGGCTGATTCTTTTTACGTTTGCTTACATTCAATCCTAATAATATAAAAATCTTCCGTTACTGGTGGACTGACAGACAACGCACAGCCGAAACTACCTACTGGATGTCTAAAAAGGCTACTTTAGCAGAATCATAATATTAACCACTCAAAAATCTGACAAATTTCATTTCCATCTTTATCGCTAACGCATTAGGTTCAAGGTTGATTGGAAAATTTGACAGTGACAGGTAGCTTGATGGGCTTTCTGATTATGCTAATGTGGCCTTTTCAGACCCCCTGACCTGCGCAACTTCATCTGCGGCACATTTTTCAGTAATGCTCCGCTCCTATTGGTCGTAGTGTGATGTTATATAGCCTATAGCTGTATAGTGCAACCGCACATTACCCAATTCACCAGTTTCTGCTGCATATGCATTTCAGGGGTCTACCCTGGTCGCTGAAAATTGGTTGTAGGTTCTTTGGGGAGTGCAGGGAAGCACTAAGAGAGAATTTCTGGAAATTTCGAAAACGGGGAAAATAGAGGTCGCGGGCAAAATCTAGTCATGTACAAAAGCTTTTCGATCAATTCTCGAAGCAATTGTGTTTGTTCCATTCTGTTTCGCCTCTCGATAAGTAGGTAGCTCAATAGGCTAGTTTTCATCATCCACAAATTGCAAAACTATTTCGTCCGTTAGTTAGAGTATTGAAAAATAATGGACACGTACTTTTTATTTTTGTTAATTAACATTGACAAAGATAAAACGCATCAAAATTCGGGAGCGGGGGCTCGTGACGTCACGACCAGCTAAAACTTATGCCAGGGCGTGACGTATTGAGAAATTTAAAAGCGTCGTAACTTCGTCAGTTTTGGTTCCCGTAAAAAAAGGAAAAATACGGGTCAAATATTTTTTGATAATCTAACTGACGGACTAATTAGATTCGGACACAAGCCTATTTCAACTCAAAGAAATAATTACCGACTGGTAAACCCTTTCTTTATGTCAAGCTGTTCACCTATTTCATACTTAGCCAACTAATGAACAATGTTCCAAATCCTAGTTTAGTAACTGGCAAAGTTTGGAACCGATCAAATTAATGTGAGGGTTATAATCTATTATACAAGTATGTGCCCGAGGTATCGGTTTATTGAAACCTGCTGAATTACGAACTACGAACTACGTAAACGACCCCCTCGCGGTTCAGTGTTATAGAATTGAATAGAATAAATTTCTTTCAGACCGGAGTCCATAGGGTTAGTAACAATTTTTACTTAAATTATTTTGTTAGTAGGTAACAGACATATAAAAATATACAATTAAATTTCGGTGTGGAGCCGTTATGGCTGTAGGGGTTGCGCGATGGATATGTTTTTTACTAGTGATATGCATACGTTAGACATTATCTCACTTGATGGTAAGCGATGATGCGGTCTAAGACAGAGCACGCTTGCCTAGAAGTAACCTATTCACTCTTGAATTAAAGACTCCCAGGTTGTAGCTATCAGGAAACAGACTCTGGTAGGGAATTCCACTACTTGACTGTACGCAGTACGCACTATGAATGTGTTCTCAAAACTTTTTGTGTGTACCATTATGTTAGGCTTAATATTGGTCATTGTTTACTTGTGTAAGTGTAGTCCATAGTTTATATTTCTGCGTATTTGTCGCTTCATCCTGATTGCAGCTAAAATTATTGATGATGAAAAATTAATTATTGGTGGAAGCAAATAATTTTACAACTATTGACGGCACTGTTTCCCATTGTTTGACAAAGAAAGAGCTTTCTATTAATTCATGGGCAGATGCTGTTCTTCTGCCACTATCCATCGTGCGCCATCATGCGCAAAGAAGCTGCTTCTCTGCTGGCCCGTATGCGGGGAACAACAACGGCATTCTGAACGCATTAGCTGTGCGTTCCGATTGTCCCTTCCAAAATGGTCATGACTTATGTTGGTATGGCGAGACATAGCAAATAAGCGTGTTCTGTATAAAATTTCTATGGGTCTATGCCACCCGAAATAAAGTTTTAAAATAATAATATATAAATCCCGTGCCTCTAATACGAGTATCGACTTAGGCTGCGTTCCCACCTGAGATGTGCGAGGATGCGAAGCGAGGCATAAATATGTTAGCAACAGAATCCCTTCACATACCTAGCCTCGCTCAGCGCAAGCGATTCTATTGATTCTTAACAAACACATCCCGTTTTCGCATGCTCACTCATCTCTGGTGGAAACGCACAATTAGCGTTGTGTATTTTAAATTGATTTTTACGCATTTACAAATGCTTTTATAGAACTTGAATTTTAAACTATCTAACATAGAGTTCGTTGTTTCAAAATAGGATAATTGTCTCTGATTCTAAGTTCAAACTTAGTTAGTAACCGCAGCTTCCTTTTGATGTGATGTAGAGAGAAATTTCCTTAGAGGTATGTAGTTCTGTATTATCACGTTCTGTTCTGAAACCGGTATTGTTCCGTGCTACTGCAATAGGATAGCTATTGGCATTACGGCTTTGATGCTGGCTTTGAACGTTATGTTATCAGGAGCTATACCGCGTGTATCTGACATCGACGCACAAACGATTTCCATGGGTCCAGGGCATGATTCTGGACACCCCAGTGTTGGAATTTTTCGTCGGTTTTTTTCTCATTTTTTTCAAGAGTACCACAAAGTATCAGCTCAGCTGAGCTGATATCTATTTGTGGCTTTATTCAGATTGTTCTTTTTAGTGAAAGTAGTTAATTAATTATTTTTTATTAAAAATCTCATTGGGTTAGGTCAGAATAACGATTATGAGCAGTCTAAAGTAAAAAAATCCTTAAAAAAAATAAAAAAATGAGAAAAAAGCCGACGAAAAATTCTAAGTCTAGGGTGTCCAGAATCATGCCCCGGACCCATGGAAGTCGTTTGTGCGTCGATGTCAGATACACGCGGTATGTTTATGTTTATGAACTTAGTGTTATCAGCTGGTTCTTTGTGTTTATACATAGAATTTAGAATTTATTACATATATTATTCTTTGAATCGTCTCGGTCGGTCCAAAAAGAGGAAGCTATTTGCACGTTCTAAAGCGTAGATCTCTATGGAGAAGAAAGTGCAAGAAACTCCACGGACACTCTTTTGAGACAACGGCCTATTCAACTGCGATCACATCTCGGTGCAAACCCACATCAATTTTGAGAAAATATTCATTATCAACTATAAACATTTCAGCCATAATTATTGCTATAATCTATGTTTAAGAATGTACGGAAAATTAGAGGTGATTTGACAGTTTGGGACTGCGATGCAAACGAATCGAAAACGACCGTGCTTTAAAAATGAGCTCACTGTTGTAACAATCTACCGTAAAGTTTAATCAACATGGATTAATTCATTGCTACCTTTGCACCCCAAAAATAAATTCCTAAACAACTTAAACAAAATCGATTGGCAAGCCAACTCAACCGGACTCAAACCCGAAAAGTTAAATCAGCAAATACGAAAATCGGCTTATGGCGGCTCAAAAATTTAAATACAAACAAACAAATAACATTTCGGCAATCTGAATGAACTCAAAGAGTGGCCATTGGGGACCGCAGTGAAATCGCGGCCCGTTGAATTGTGTACAACGACGGGGCTGGAGCCAGCTTGCCAAGTAATCGCGACCTAAGGGGATGTTCGTCACTGCGACCGTGCGAATGTTTAAACAAATATTTAAAGTGTGAACCAAAAGCTAGCTGTGTCGTGTTTGTAGTTTTGGTGAATCTGGGATTTATTTTGGCTATGAAGTGGGGAGGGGTGTGAGATGGATGGCTGTATGATGAAAACGCTATCCTATTATTTATAGTGCTTCTTCTTCTTCGTGTCGCTGGCACGAGAGGTTTTTTATTTGATTTGGGTGGCCCAAAACACTGTCTCTTCTACAGCATCGTTAGTGGCTTTTTGGGGCACAGAGGGCAAGATAGGAGATTATGTTTACTTAAATACGTAAGTACATAATCTATAGATATCAAACATTTGAGACAATCATTCTTAAGAAAACTCAAACAATTTATGCTAAATAAAAGCTACTACTCGGTAAACGAATATCTAAGTGATAGACTCATAAAATCATAACTTAAGTAATTACGTACCGCAAACTACCCAAGTCTCTGTGTTTTACATAATTTAAAAAAAAAGCTTCCTTTCTCCTACTTATCTTGCTGTGCCCGACAGGGTGGGTCCACATGAATCAATTTTGGTTTTTTATCACCTAAGAATACATGTGGAATGCAATAAAGATATTGAGTATTGAGTATCATCGTCATCGATTCAGCCGAAGCTGCACTGAAATGAGTACTGCTGGACGTGGCTTTTCGTGGTGTTCATTCATACATTTTAAGTTTGGCATTGCTATACAAATTACTAGTTTATTAATAAGGGGCTCATACTGAAGAGTTTCAAAGATGTCAAATATTCTAAATAAATAAAAAATTATATCTCTGGTGACTTTTGCACAAGCACCTAGCCTACACAGCCATCAGGTGCCAATCGCGTGCCTATCAAAAGTAAAAACAAGTGCGAGTCGGACTCGCGCACCGAGGGTTCCGTACAAACCTGTAGGTCTGTATTATATTACAAGCAAAAGTTGCGATTTACGATTTATGACGTATTAAAAAAGAACTACTTACTAGATCTCGTTCAAACCAATTTTCGCTGGTACCATGTAGACTACATGGTATTAAACATCATATTTTTTTTTTAGTTTTATCAGTCTCTTATTTTAAAAGTTACAGGGGCGGACACATTTTACCACTTTAGAAGTGTCTCTCTCGCAAACTATTCATTTTAGAAAAAAAAATATATTAGTAATCTCGATATCATTTTCAAAGACCTATCCATAGATACCTATGGGTTTGATGAAAAAAAAGTTTTTGAATTTTAGTTCTAAGCATGGGGTCCCCCAAAATTTATTGTTTTTGTTTATATTTTTGTGTGAAAATCTTAATGCGGTTCACAGAATACATCTATTTACCAAGTTTCAACAGTATAGTTCTTATAGTTTCGGAGAAAAGTGGCTGTGACATACATTAGGACAGACAGACAGACATCTATAATCTATATATCATCTACAATCTAGAAGGGTTCCGTTTTTGCCATTTGGCTACGGAACCCTAAAAAGATACAGAAATTGTAAACACATCATAAAATATACTTGCCTCCCTATTTATCGAGATTATTGCACCTCTAGTTCTGTAGACTGATAGTAATTTCCTTTGAGTTCATTTTCCGAGAATTGCTCGTTTGAAAGCTCAGTTAAGTTAATATCCGCTTTATTGCAGTTTCCTTTTCAATAATAAATACTGTTGTGTTACTCCATTAAGCTTATGATTCGATCAAATATCGTGGTAATGTTCTCCAGTTTGAGGTTAAGTGGCAACATACTTGTTAAGACATTTGAGTCAAATACATATGACAAGAATAAAAAGAAGTACCCATGGTCTGGTTTTTTTTTTATCTTGGAGACTAAATTGAAAAGTAAAAATGGCAAACTGACGTAGATTATTTAAGTCTGCAGTATTTAAGTCTTTTTGACATTTGCTCTTGTCAATTTAGTCTTCGGGATTAAAAAACAGACCATAGGTAGATCTTTTGGGCTCATCGAAAGATCAAAATGATTGACATGTAGCGGATTTCAATTATTTAGCACTTTTGTATTTTACCTAATATCATGTGGTCAATCAACATTTTTTGGACTTTTCGAATCGTAATCGCTCGTGGCTAAAAAATAAAAGCCTGCCGAGCTGATCTTCAAGGTTAAGCAACGCTGGTCGATGGGTGGCCGTCCGAGGCTCCTCCGTGTTTCGGAAGCACGTTAAGCCGTTGGTCCTGGCTGTCATTTGTAGATTATCGTAGTCTTTACGGATCATCAGAAGCCAGAGAATCTAACACCAGATTTTACACACAACTACCCAGTTAATAGGTTGAGGACGTCTGGTAGGCAGTCGCTCCACGTAAATTACTGGTTTTCAGCTGAATCCAGTTTGGCTGGAAGCTGAACTCAATATAGTAGGGAATAGGTAAGGCAGATGATGACAATCGTTATCGCTGATGGAATCACACTTTTTCTACAGCCTGTTTTCAGATTTAATAGATTCATTCGCTCCATGTGCCGTCGTATCAGTACCGATAAACCGCGTGTAGCAAAAAGATTGCAGAAATATTCGATAGTTTTCATTCTCGTTCCGATCATTTTCGAAACATTAAAAATTAATTAAAGCCTAAAAAGTTTCGTTTATTAATCCGCCTCGCTTTCACAAAACGAGTTTATAGAATAACGTGAAAATTTTATGATGTTTCTATGTAAAACGATGAAAGCATCACAAATAAAAACACCCGAATAAATTATGAACAGCGAAGCGTAGGAATCAATTAATGAATATAAACCAGAGGAAAGTTCCGGAATTATTTTCCGCTTCATTCTCTTTTACGATGTTTACGCAAACAAGTTTTAACTGTGTTTTGATTTAAAACTAGATTAGGTATATACTTACAACACTATCACTACAGTTTATAGCGCCATAAAATTAAAAGATTGCAGAAATCGAAATCAAACCCATTTAAAAAACTCCCCGTTCCCTTTTCAAACCTCTAAACTAGCATAGACACGCCAATTAGTCGATTTAGTTTTTAAAATTCCCGTTCAACGATACAAGTTTTCGGCAACGAATCAGAGGCCTTTGGCAGCGTCCGGTTTCGTGGTGTGAGAGGGTGTGAGAATTTCAATTAGCGCGGATTCACTTTTCACCGAGATTCGCGCCAGAATACGGGCTTTGCCACATTTCGCAATTAAGCTTGGTTTACAATACGACAAGTATGTCCTGCTGGTATGGAATGGCCAGGCAGTTTTCACATAAATAGGTCACGCGTGGTGTTTAAATAAGTTTATGTAGCTATGGAATCGTTCCCAAAAAATTTAAAACGCTGTTTTCAATTTAGCGTCGATCTCTTATTCATATTAAAAATTAAGTCCTTATGCAAACCATGTTTCGAGCCACAAAAATATTCCGTACTCCTTTAAGACGTTGCCTGCTCAAGTGGCGAATTATTCATGAGTTGTATTCTTCTAGCACGAGTGAAGCGCCCGCATAAGGTTCAGAGCTAATAATAATGTCAGTTTGCAGCCATTACCCACAAAAGTTTCCTCTCATGTGGAAATGCTTAGTCGACTGCCGAATCGTAAGCTTTGGGTGGTTGTAATTACGGCCGCTCTGTTCGACAATTGTTTCGTGGAACATTCCAGTGACCGTGGTCTTGTTTCAAATGTCGGTTGTTGTTTAAATTTTAATTGATATTTACGGTAAATTAAGACGCTTGTTTAAGTAATGTGCTTTGAATTAATTTGTGGGGAACGTTTTAATTTAGCGCTTTGTTCGAGTGGCTTAGTTGCGGACGTGACGTTTCTGCTTTATTAATTGATGTTTCGTTTGGCTGTATTTTGGTGAATTTGATAAAGGAACTTAATTTCGTTTATTTGTTTCGTATGTATCAATATTGGAATAAAAATTCGAAAGTAAGAATATTGTGTCTACTTAAGTTTGAATTGGAATACAACGTATTCTTGCTACGGCAAAACTTAAACCCCCAGTACTATTCAGTGCTGAGTTACAGTAACATTCACACTCCAAAATCTCGTTAAAACCACACTACAAAAACAAATCTACAATGCAACCGAGAATATGTGCCGTAATACAAGGCTGTCCTTGCGATGCGGCGGGTGTAGACAGGCTTCAGGGCAAGAAGGGCGCTTCTCAGCAGCGGCCATTGTTATTATAAGTAGGTACTACACACCAGTAGGTGAGACTGGCATGCGATTGATTAAGCTACGTATATTAGCGTATAAATATATATTATGTTCGGTAATATCAGTGACAGAGCTTTAATTTTGTCTCAAATAAAAAATGACACTTTTTTCTCACTGTGTGGACCATATTGAGAGAGGTGTGCATTAGAAATAGCCAACCAAACATAAAAATCGTATATATTTGATATTTAAAAGCTCAACTTACTTTAAAAACGATCATGCCAAAATGTAGGGAAACTAGAGTTGTCTTTGACAGTTCGCGATTGCGATGTGAATACATCAAACATCCCTTTTGCTTACATTTACCAAAGACATGGCTATAGCCAGGCCATAAAACTATAAAAAATATAATACTGATAAAGAAATTATAGGTATCAGTGGTGACGTAAAACAAAAGACGATTCTGTTTTTGAAAACCTCTTCTTTTTTATACGTTGTGAAGTGATTTAATTGGCATTTGTTTTTGTGACAACCAATCAAAAGGCCGAGTTCAGCGATTCGTTCTGGCTTTCAGAAAGCAAACATAAATACGTGTTGTTCTATAATGTGAATATGAATCCTTCCTATTACCATAGTCAATATAATATACGCGAGTGTATTTTTTGTTTGGTCTGCTTTCACGCTTCAAAGCTCAATCGATCGTTGTATGATACACGGGTGGTTTATGACAAAGAGATGGAAAGGTTCTTTCTACCCTGAAAAATATCAAATAGAAACCCAGCCGGGAAGTTTCCCATGATCGAATACGTCGAAGACATAAAGCATTTTAAATGTAGGTATTGTAAGTACAAGGGAAAACATCGTGCATTTGTTTATCTATCCTTAAAAAATACTTCTTTCTAGCTTTGGCCCAGGGCTTTTTAACTTAACTTATACCAAGGGAATCGTTAATTTATCCGGGGTAAAATGTAGCCAAACGCACTCAAAAATAATGTAGCTTTATACAAAAGATTTTAAATCAGATCAAAAATACTATCAGATAAATATACAAACAATTTGGTTTCGTTTATAAAATAATTATTAAGAAAAGTCAAATACTAAACAAATATTTATTCTTCATAAAAAATTCTCCTTAACAATACAGTCTCATCTGAGTAATTCCAAACGCCTATTTTCAATTCCTAAATTTTTCATTAACGACTCTAAAATTATTCAAACACAAACAAATGCATACACCAACATCTTGTCTTCAGTTAAACAACTAACAGCACTTAGCTTCAGCTTGGAGTTTTGTTCAGCGCTCAGTCTCCGTAGTCGAGACAAATTCCTTGCTTATCTGTGGATCGTGCAGCTTGTGTAGCTACGAGTAATTGTGTTCCTACCACTTGACGGACGGCTGTAGTTCCGTACAAGCTTTCTGAGACTAGAAATCTGCTGTAGTATTTTGGCAAAACAGTTGAAAATTACTGCTTAGATACGGTAGTTCCAAATTGTTAGAAATTACTGTTGCCCATAGACAACAGCAACGCCAAAGGTTGAATGCACGTCGATTTTTACAAATCTTGATTCTATAGAGACAATCATTACTAACTTTTGCCAGCAGTTTTGTGAAGTCGAAAAGTGATCTTAAGGGATCTTCCTCCGGGGCTTAAAAGTATCCTATGTCCTATTGCCTATGTGCCAAGTTTCGTCTCAATCAAATCCTTTCAGCTGTGAAGAGGTATAGTTACTTAAATATTTATAATATTTGTTTTGATTTTTGTACTATTGATAGGCATGTGTTTGACCACTATCTCACCTGATGGTAAGGGGTCCATATTGGCTCACCTAAAGTTCTTTACCCGAAATTGTTCTTCCTAATTATTTGTTATCCGAATGATCACTCTTCCTAAAATTTTTCATCCTAAAGTTTTCATTCCCACTATTTTTAGTGCTACCGGCGATGTTCATAACACTCATGTTTCCGAAAATTATAATTAATAATATAATTAACGTAAATATATTTAAACTCCTACTGTTTTTTATCATAACGCTTTTATCCCTAAACATAATTACCATAATATAGAAAAATTTCGCGACCAATTTCGAGATAGAGTAGTTGGTCACAGTTCTAACCTAACCTTACCTATGGATATCTTTGCAGGTACACACCGCTATAAATAAATAAAAAGAAATCAAAACAAAAAAGATATGACTTTGAATAATAGTGTAAAAGATGTGTATAGTGTAATTATGTTGAGAAAATATAGGAAAACAAATAAAAGTATAATAGACGTTTATTGCTACTGACATTAGGAAGTTGAATGCTTCAGAATTATGATAATTAGAGACAGAATAGTTAGGAATTGTGATTGTTAGAATGAAAAATGTTAGGAAGAACATTTTCGGATTTCCAATTATCGGAGTTGAAAATTTAGGTGAACTTTGGCACACCCGATGGTAAGGGATGATGTGGTCGAAGATGGAGCAAGCTTGCCTATAGGTAACCTATTCACTATTGACTTAAAGACTTGCCATGCTGTTGGTTGTTTGTTCTATGGTGTATATGTCAAATTCGTTCTCAAAAAGTATATTTGTCTCATCATATTTTATATTCCCATTGAATCCTGAAGCCCTAGTATTATCATAAATGAAAATCATGTCATCAGCTTGGATTTTCATGTTTAGGAAGCTTTTACAAAACTCCACATTCTGGTACAAGGTTCTCTGGCCGTTGTTAATAATAACTGCCTCCAAATATAGAAGTTTGATCAAGCAGATGAAGCGACCCACGCTTGGCTGCCACGTTCGCTCGAAAAAATTGCCAAATATATACCCTGAGCGATATTCGGTGGACAATGTTGAGATACAATAGATGTGAGCTTGTCATTTTGTGGATTGAAGACTAAATTTTTGTAAATTGAGAATCATGATAGAAAGTAGCAGTATGACCTTATCTACATATATTTTTTAGATACTATTTTCAGCGACTTAACAGACGCGCAACGGAAACTAAACTTAATACACTTGAACGTCTCATTAATATGATGTCGGGCCAATTTCTGGCTACACATAGTCCGTTATTGATAATTTATAATTATTATAGAAAAGTGACACCTGCCTTATTTCTGTCTGTCAATATTACACTTTGACTTGCATGTGGTTTTACATTTACTTTTTCTTAATTGGATGACATTTTTTGTTTGAGTTGTTTCAATTATTTCTTTCATTTGTCTTTTTTATACATTACTAGCTGACCCGTGCAATGTCATCTGCGTAACATTTTTCATTACTGCTCCGCTCCTATTGGTCTTAGCGTGATGATATATAGCCTATAGCCTTCCTCGATAAATGGGCTATCTAACACTGAAAGAATATTTCAAATCGCACCAGTAGTTCCTGAGATTAGCGCGATCAACCAACCAAACAAACAAACAAACAAACAAACAAACAAACTCCTCTCCTTTATAATATTAATAGTATATATAGTATAGATCTATCACTGGACACGAAACTATATTTATGTATCGTTTATTAAACTTCAGCATATTATATTTTTACCTGTATATTTACGAGTTACAACTTACAGAACTGGCTGACGTCCGTACACTTCAACGTAAAGTGGAGTTGAAAACCAACGTCAGGCAGCACCTAGTTGTCTGGCATTTTGCTGAACTGGACCTATTTGGCGCAGCCGCGGGGCACACAATGTTATTGTTTTTAAAACTTAGTTACATATGTACCTAGGTACATTGTGTGAATCCGTGTGTGCCAAATAAATTAGTTATCTTTCTTTCTTTCTTTCGATATGAAAGAAAAGGGTAACATGTGATAGGGGCAGGAAATGGAAGGATGACTAGTCTACGACCCTGCCATGCACGCTGGCAAAGCATATAGCTCCAGTCATAATGTTTTTTTTCTCTGCCATCTTGGACAATCATCATCATAATATGTCACCCACTTAACATAATATCGTACCTAATGAATGATAAACTTGAACCTTCCTCATGAATTACTCCATCCATAGGTGAAAACTGTATGAAATTACGTTTGGTAGTTTTTGAGTTTATCGCGAACAGAAAGACAGACTTGGCGGAGAGACTGTTTTATAATGTGTTGTGATAGCCTATGTGTTGGTCCGATGTATATGCTATATTACTGTGGAGTTTCATGAAAATTCATTCTATGGTTTTTGCGTGTAAGAGTAACAAAAATCCATTAAAAATCATACGTAGGTGCCTAAAAGTAGAATAGGACGGGATGCCGAGAAGAAATTATTGGCTTGCCAATAGGCAACAAACTTAGATAGATAAACTTTAGCTTATGGAGCATAAGTTACCCAACCGGTGTAAAAAATATAATATAAACGTCCTAAATCATAAGTTATGGCTGGAAGTGTGATAAACCGTTGCGCAAAATCTTATTAGGATCGCGATCGCTCGCGTATTGCCGATGTATTAGATCTTTATGATAATGGGCTCGTTTCGCTGGAAGTTAAATAGAATATTGCTTAGCATAAATCACGGCAATCTATTACGAACAGATACACACAACTTTTATTCGTATTTCCACGTTAAGTAATTTCGATTTTTTTACGAGAATAAGTTACCTACGTACGTGTAGTTAGGTGTTTAAGAAACAAACTAAAGTAAAAAGCCTTGCAGGTAGGGTTAGATAGAGAATTTACTAAATTTTCAAGTAAACCATTGGAAAGAAAAATAAATCTATACTAATATTATAAAGCAGAAGAGTTTGTTTGTTTGTTTGTTTGTTTGTTTGGTTGAACGCGCTAATCTCAGGAACTCCTGGTCCGAATTGAAAAATTCTTTCAGTGTTAGATAGCCCATTTATCGAGGAAGGTTACAGGCTATATATCATCACGCTAAGACAAATAGGAGCCGAGCAGTAATGGAAAATGTGACGCAGACGAAGTTGCGCGTGTCAGCTAGTAAAATATATTCGAAGAATACGGTTGAACATTTAAAGCATTTTCTTCAATTTGGAACTGTTTACTTAACATTTTCAGTTTCCTCCCTAACGTATTTTTTCCGATCATATTCCCATAGTAACAGAAAGCTAAGAGGCTAGATTCCCTCATCCACAAATTGCAAAACTATTTAGTCCGTCAGTTAGAGTATTGAAAAATAATCGACACGTTTTTTTTTGTTTTTGTAAATCAATAAATATTGACAAATATAAAACGCATCAAAACTCTAGAGTGGGGGCTCGAGACGTCACGACTCACTAAAAATTATGCGAAGGTGTGACGTATTGAGAATTTTTAAAGCGTCGTAACTTCGTCAATTTTGGTTCCCGTAACAAAAGAAAAAACACGGGTCAAATATTTTTGATAATCTAACTGACGGACTAATTAGATTTTTTCAGGACACAAGCCTATTCTCGTACTTAAATACCATTCAAGTTAAAGTCACAATATCAACTCGGCGCCAATTAGAATTTTAAATATTTTTCAACTGCAACTAGTCCACATTTAAGCAATTCCCAAGAAACTGTTAAGACTGTAGACAGACACTAATTCCCGCGCTGTTTGCATAGCTCGAGACACTCGCAATAAATGTCAGATACACTGACACAGAACATTGGTGTGCTTACATAATCATATTATTATGGTAATGGAAATGTGCGAGTTTCACTACAAGCCCAATACCTGCTTACGCACAATTGTTTTACTTGAAATGTTTCTTTATCTTTTCCCACTAGGATTTCATTACTTTTCTGTTGGTCCCGGCTGTCATTTGGAGATCTTTGGGAGTCATCGTTACGGATAGTCAAAAGCCAGAAAATCTGACACCAGTCTTGCCAAGAAGTACCGTGTTACCCAGTTAATGGGTATTCAGCTGAATCCGGTTTGACTGGAAGCGGACCCTAATATAGGTGGGAAAAGGCTAGCCAGATGATGATTTCTTTATTTTTTGGCTAAAGAGTATCAAGTGCAAAGAATAAGGTTAAGCAACTTTTGATGGGCTCGATCCGTGTGTGGTTGACCATCTTAACATACCGAGATTCCTCTGTGGCTCTGAAAGCACGTTAAGCTTTTGGCCTCCGCTGTCATTTTGAGATCTTTGACATTCGTAAAATGTAACTATAGTGTGTCAAGACTGTACTTAAAGACTGCACTACTATGGATCCATACTCATCATTTCCCTAGCTTTTTCCCAAGTATATTGGGGTCGGCTTCCAGTCAAACCTGATTCAGCTGAATACCAGTGTTTTACGTGGAGCGGATGCCTACCACACCTCCTCAACCCATTACCTGGGTAACACGATACTTCTTGGTAAGACTGGAGTCAGATTTACTAGCTTCTGACAATCCGTAACGACTGTCAAAGATCTACAAATAACAGCCGGGACCAACGGCTTAGCGTGCTTTCCGAGGCACGGAGGAAACTCGGTAAGTATGTTAAGATGGTCACCCATCCGCAGACCAACCTTGGCAAGCGTTGCTTAACCTTAAATATCGACCCGTGCGGCTGTTATTATTTGGCCACGAGCTCCTCATACACATACTAGGATGTATATTATACTCATTGTAGGTATTGGTATTACATTTATCCATCTACTTCTCTAGTGAACTCTCCACTAGCTCTAAAAGTATTACTTTACCAATATCACTATAAGAAAGTAAAATATACAAGGCAAAGCAGAAAGCTTGTACCTATGAATATTTCAGAGGTTCTCTGTACTTTTGAAAAGGCCGTATTAAAGCCACTACCAATTTATTTACTTTTGTATAGAAAAAAGGTATCTCGCTGCAATTTCGTTACAATCGTCTTATGGCCCTTATCTTGTGTGTATGAAATGGTATTTTGATATTTTGTATGAACTTGTGTTAGTACCGTTTGGTACGGTTTTGACCTTCAGTTGTAAATTACTTATAGCAATAACGTAAGTGGTTTTGCTCGTTTTTTTCTCACTTTTTTAAGGCTTTGTCAGAGTTTTCGTTGTTTATTGGAACTAGTGTGTGTGTGTGTGAGGAGCTCGTAGCTAAATAATAACAACCGCATGGGTCGATCTTTAAGGTTAAGCAACGCTTGCCAAGGTTGGTCTGTGGATGGGTGACCAACTTAACATATCGAGTTTCCTCCATGCCTCGGAAAGCACGTTAAGTCGTTGGTCCCGGCTGTCATTTGTAGATCTTTGGCAGTCGTTACGAATTGTCAGAAGCCAGTAAATCTGACTCCAATTTAACCAAGAAGTACCGTGTTACCCAGGTAATGGGTTGTGGAGGTCTGGTAGGCAGCCGCTCCACGTAAAACACTAGTATTCAGCTGAATCCGGTTTGACTGGAAGCCGACCCCAGTATAGTTAGGAAAAGGCTAGGCAGATGATGATTCGAACCAGTGTGTCTTGCGTTTTGTAGGCTACAAATTATGCTATCATCGTCCAGAAAGCAGCCAAAAGACGTCCTTTCCTGGACACAGGCCTCTCCAAGTGTCACCACACACAATAACCGGTCCTGTGTATTATGCTACGTAGCATGTTATTATGGTGTTGTTACACCCCCGTGCCTCGGAAAGCACGTTAAGCCGTTGTTCCTGCGCTAGATCTCTGTGCGGTCGTATCAGGTAGCCGTTCCATTGGAATATGAGAGTGATGACTTCTATCAAGAAGGACTGTACCTGTGTTTGCGCACACACTTGTGCACTATAGGTAATATACCTATTTGACAGCCGATCTATTTTGTAACTCTCAACAGCTCTCACCATGAAATTTTACACGTAGCGAGCCGACTTTCCACCTTTTGCTAGAGATTGACGGTTCACTTCATTTAAGCTTTAACGGTGAACGGTTTTAAAACCTGAAGTGGTTTCTTTTGTGATTTTCCCTTGTCTTGGCCTATGTGATAAAAAATAAAAATAAAACGCATAAAAATAAGTGGTAGCCGACTGGCTCAGTACTAAGCAATAAGCATGGTTCATAACTATAATACGCTAGCTCATACTCTTTTGCTTCACAGCTGTTCTATGTCTTATTAACCGACTATTTTTTTGTTGGTTACCTCATAACTCCGTCATTTATGAACCTATTTCAAAAATATTCTTTAATAATAACAAAAAAAAAGAAACTAGAACTACTTTTATTTCGAAAGTCGATGTCAAAAACGAAAAAAAAGATCGAAAACCATTTTTTTTGTCGAATAAAATTATTTAATTAAATGTTGTGACACATTTATTGGGCCACCTAACCAAGAATGGTTTGAACAACACAGTCACAGTCTACGAGATTAAAATCGCACAGTTCATTAGCCACACTCACAGACTCACAGATCACGTCTGATTATATCAAAGGAAAGGCATTAATACCCGATAAGGCCTGTTGTCTCTAATTAGGCCTCCCCTTTCAATGGACGGTGGCGTATAAAGACGAACGAATCGGCGCTTTCTATAGAAGAAGTTTTATGAAAGAAGGTTTTCATGTCAGCCTGTATTTACTCTGGCAGTGTTATTTTGCGAACGTCTTTTTGAAATTCGAATTGTGGTGAGGGTAAATCCTAAAGGATTTATTTAAAAAAAAAACAAGTGATTTCCTTTACAATTTGTCACTGTTCGAAGTTCAAAAAACTTCATAGAAACCCTGGAGATTTTAGGTCAATTCAACAAATAATTTTATATAACTATTATTATAAAAACGAATGTTCGGATGGATAGGTTTACTCAATCAGGTCAGAACGGTTGAACGGATATGGATAAAATTTTGTACAGGAATAGATATAATCTGTACTTTTTATCCCGGGATTATGCTCCCTTGCGAAAAATTCCGTATTGATTAGATAATTACTTTAATCAAAGTCCTGGGTTCCAATAATTACAATTCCTGTTATTTCCGTCCAATTACATGCTAGCTAATTGTAACGATAGTGGTTTCATAGCAATTAGTGCATAGGGTGTAAATTGACCTCAAGCTTATGCCACCCGACGCTTAGGGTAATTAAGGATGTAGCTTCGTGGTCAGATGACTTTTTTTTCTATTTTTATCGACTCCATTTAAAGGAGAAGGTTCTATGTTCGATTATTACTTGTAGATTAAAAAAAAATTAAAACAACCAAACACACAGATTTTGTAGCGTTTTTATTTGGATGTCGGTTGTGTATTATGTAAAGAATATTTTATTTAAATTGGATTTGTGTCTGAAATTTCTCAGTTGCAGTCTGGTTACTGGTTATAGACTCGCCCCCTATTACTTGGAGCCTAAGTGTAACTAGCGAAATCTGCAAAACTCCTCGGTGAATACACAATATCGTAATTATATTCCAGGTAAATCAATTAAACCTTATTATTTCCATGTCAATAGCCTTGAATGAACAATAATAATCATTTAGATTAAGATTTTTATAATTCAAAATAAAAAAAGATACCTCGGCCAATTATATAAAAAAATCAAAAGATCCAAATGGAACAATATCAAAGACAAATCACTTCGATTCCAAGAAAAAAGGCCATAAAAGGAAAATTGAGGCTTAACCTGTGAACAATTATATCCAGACGCGATCAATCAGAGATAATGGTGATCGCAACAAAAAACATATATCATTTATTTATTAGCATTCTCCTTACATCTCGTACGAGATAATATATATTCTCGTGTTTGTAGTGATAAATCTCTGTTTTATTTCTATTGGAAAACAGAAATGTTTTATGTGAGATAAACAAGCCTTGGTTGGTGACGAGTTCTTTTGTGAAGCTGTGAGTACGTATGGTAATGGAGTCTTCACTTTATGATTAGAATACAATAAAAGGGTAATTCTGCGTTCGCACCAATCTTTCGTCACAGTTTTGAAAAATCTTTACGAATTGGCGCGAAAAATGGTGAATAAGGAACTAATAAAAATGTTACATAATATGATGTTACTTACACACGAGCGTGTACAAAAATAGTTTAAATGCTATTATTGATCACATAAAGAAATAACATTGATCAATATTTATCACTTTCATGTTACAATGGTAACAGGAAGGGTCGATGTGGTCACTTGGGACCTCTAACGGCTAAAATTATAACAATATTGAAATATAATGAAGGACACAGTAGTAATATAAACAAATTAGTCAATTTCTATAGTTATTTCGTTGAAATATAGAAGAGAAATGTACGAAATTAAGCATTTTCATAGTTTCACTAAAGTAGATGTTGAACTATAAAGAAACAGTATTTTCACTTAAGGACAAACTACTTTCGTCTTAAAGTTAAAACGAAATTTGGATATACGCCAAGAGACTAAAGACGGCAACATTTTATTAATTTTAAAACAACTATAAAAATGTTTTAAAACGTAAACTTTCAGCAAATTGTCTATGGTTAATGTCGTATAGACTTTTATTGTCCCCCCCTACTGTGACTTGCTATGCACATATAAACTCAGGACATAATGTAAAAGTTTATGAAACGTTTTCCGCCATTGCTTTTAGTACATTATCAACCAGAAAACAGATTTGAAAACAACTTTTTGAATGGCGTCAGATATTAAAAGTAGACATTGTGAAACTTTTTGGCAGCCGTTACATTTCAATTGATATTTTTGGATGCATCTTTTTTCAATTTGTGATCGATTCTTGCACTTTTTCGCAAAGCAACAGTCTTATCTGAAGGACTTAGAGTTAGTTAAGTTTTGATCAGCTTAGTATTCAATATTAAACTTCGCCATAATAATTCCCTTGGGTATCGTAGAACGTTTTTTTGCGTAGTCATTGAATAAATGCTATGATTTTGAGATGAAATACAATTACAGTTTGTTCCTGTAAACAACTAACTGTGATGACGTAGGCGACTTGAACTGTCGATCCAAAGCTTCGGCCTATGAGCCATTATGATAGAATTTCACATTGAAAACATACGTGAATTGATCTCAAAGTAAACTTAAATTCACAGATATATTTAATATTCATTTTTTATGTTGATAGTACATTTATTTTTAGTCTAATGATTACTTTATTTTAATTATATTAAATCGAATTAAATTGTAATTTATAATTTGAATTTTTATATTTATTGTTGTATGTTTTAATTTAATTTAATTTTAATATTAATCTTTCTCAATTCATTATGAAGCTCAAACAAACACCGTCTCTTCAAAAACTTAATTAAAGGAACAAATGTAAAATACAACTCCTCGAATCCTATTAGAGGCGAGACCTCTTTCTCTTAATACCACTTCAGTTACAAACTCAATATAAACCTAGCTATGTTCTATGTTCGCAGATTATTATGATTAGTTCACTTAATGTGGCCTCATTGGCAAACTGTGAACTAGCAGCGGTTGGCGCGAGATTGAAGTAATAAGTGCGGTTCAATGATATGTGTTAGGCTTAATATTATGTTTGAGAAAGTACTCGTAGGTGGGACGCAGACGAAGATTGAATGCGTCTTCATCAGGTTATTGAGATGATTTTGAAGTTATTGGGTAGTTATTAGTTTTTGGGTTGGGAGGTAGTTGTTTTATAGTATTATAGTGTGCTAGCTAACAAGTGATTTTTTTTTGTGCCATTTATTAATTACTTTGCATACTACTTATTATATAAGTTTAAGTTCTTAAAAAACACTACAAAATAAAAAATAACTTTAATTTCGGAACTCGGTGTTTTTGTTAATTTGTTCGTTTTTTGACACCGACTTCCGAAATTAAAGTTATTTTTTACTTTGTAGTGTTTTTTTTTGGAAGTCGGTTGTATTTTTTTTGTAAAAAGTTTTTTATTTTTTACTTTTTAGTGGTACTTACCCCACACCTAACAACACCACTGCAAAATCGCAGAAAAGCAAAATACAAACGCACTAGTTGCCCATACGATTTTCGAAAGTTCCCCTCGAATTCTCTGGGATGCCATCATCAGATCCTGGTTTCCTTATCATGGTACCATTTGGGAAGTATTCCCTTTCCAACAAAAAAATCATTTTTAAAATCGGTTGGCAAGCGACGGAGTTATGCCCGAACAAACATAAAAAAAAAAAAAAATACAAACATCCGAATTGAGAACCTCCTCCTTTTTGGAAAGTCGGTTAAAAACATAACAGACAGGTGTGTTGCTGGGGAGTTTGTTGGCCACTTCTTCTCCACAGCTAAAACACTAGGAAGTGGTGACGGGCGTTTTGGGGGACCCTCTTTTGTAAAACTTGACGTTCAAAAAGTGCTGGCCCTCAGCCTAATTTGAATTAATAACTTTTGAATTTTGAATGCTTGTTCATCAAGTTAATGAGATCATTTGGTTTTTGAAGTGATTGCGTAGATTGTTGTTTTTTTTGGCGGTTGTAAGTTTACTCAAGATACACCTCTGTTGAGTTTTTTTTTCTAAATAAATGACCTTTACCAGAATACTGACTATGTGCTTCCATCATAGTATTTTTCGTCACCGTACTATTGAATATGAACTTGTTTTAAATGATTGTAGTAAATATATTTAGAACAAAGTTCTAGCTACGTCCGACACAGGCTTAAGTAAAACACTATTTAAGTACCAATTCCAAACGTAATTTCGGAATCAAACAAATTTCTGCTGAGGCGCCCACCCCGCTCACGCTCCATGAAGATATATGATGCACATTCATGGCACTAACAATATATTTTCTAGTGAGTGGACAGTTATCAGCCTATCCAGGGAGTTAGTACAGGCTCAGGCTGAATGGTGTTGTACCAGATATTATTTCTCTTGATTTCACATCATGACATTCCTTCCACAGAACACACTATGTGTTGGTTGAAAACCGTATTGATATAATTGCATATTACTGAATTCATTGGAAAATAGCGAATTATACATGTAGAAAATAAAGAAATTCGGAGCATCTCTATTTCAACGGATTTTCAGAAAAAATATTTACCTATATCCCTTCAAAATGTTAGACTTCTAAACAACTTGCGACTACCAGACCTACGGTCTAACTTCAGGTCTTTAATGTAAAAAAATATGTTATTCTTTAAAAATATCATCGTGAAAACATAGGTGGTATTTTTTTATACAAAACGGGGAAACTCTTGGCCCAAATCTCACCTGATGGAAACTGATGATTAGGCTGAAGATGGAAGCGAGCTTTACCCGGAATCCTCTAACACAGAGAAACTGGCTATCATACCTCTAACTGTCAGAGCACAACAATGCTGTTAACATTGTTGTTATGGCGACAGACTTAAACAAGATGGTGGTAGCTTGCCAGGCGGACTTAGAACAAGTCCTACCACCAACCAAACCGAGCAAAAAATTTGCCCCCGCTGGGAATCGAACCCGTGACCTCTGGGTCTGAATCAGGTGGTATTACCACTAGACCACGGAGGCGGTTAGTGTCACCTGTTTAGCACCACCCGGGAACCACGTGTTTTTATTCGCTGAAGGGTATTATCCTACGGACGCGGGTGACTCGGCCCCCAAAAGCCTTTTGTATGACATTTTTATTCATAGCATCAATTAGAATGACAGCTTTCTTCAAGCTAGATGAGAAATCCATACACGTAATTCGTCCGAACAAGTTTTGAAAGTCCTTTCATTACCCGAGATTAATATCTAAGTACACACTACACACATCGTGTTTTGACTTACTTTTCATTAGCAAAGTATGTTGGGCTGGCTCCCCGGGGAGCATAAAGCATGATTGCAATGCATAACTTATAATAGCCTGCCTTTGAGCACTGCTGTTCCCCTTAGCTGAGTTTTTTTTGCAAGTTTTGCGCTGTGCATATCTTTATCCTGTGCCTGGCACAGGGTTGCCTTTACTTTAAATAGTTTTCGCTGCTATAATAGGGTAGATATAAGAGCTAAATATATTTCGTCGGGAAGATTACCAAGAAATTTTGAACACTTTTGTCATGTAAACAAAAAAATACAACCAAAGAACTTCCAAATAAAAAGAAAACTCTACCAAGTAAAAAATAACTTTAATTTCGGAAGTCGGTGTTTCTGTTAGTTTCTTCGTATTTTGACACCGACTTCTAAAATTAAAGTTATTGGTTTTGTTCTTTTTAGGAAGTCGGTTGTATTTTTTGTTAAAAGTTTTTGTTTTTTTCATTTTTGTATTTTTCACATACCTAACAACACCACTGCAAAATCGCAGAAAAGTAAAATACGCAATTTCGATTACTTGGATGACAAAAAACCATCATCCAAAGTAAGCGAATTCCACCTATTTCGATTTAAAATCCAAAGTTCGTAACCGATTTTCATAAAATTTAAATGGGACCAATCTGCAAGTATATTCTTTCAGATAAAACTAGAATTTTTCAAATCGGTTCATAATTGACGGAGTTATGATGACGTAGCAGTGCATTGACGTGTGTCGTCACGCCTTTTAACCTAGACATGACGTCAGAAGTTCCCACTTCTGAATAGCGTCTAATCTGATGCAATTTACGTTTGTCCGCGACTTCGTACGCGCATATCCCGTTCCCGTGGGAATTTCGGGAAATCCTCTCTTAGTACTCCCCTGCACTCCCCAAGGAACCAATATGCCAAATAATTTCAGTTTTCTATGACCAGTCGTTTCGGCTGTGCGTTGTCTGTCGGTAACGAAAGAATTTTATAAATTAGGATATTTGATAAAAATGCATAACTACGAGTTTTTTTGGAATTAGAAGAATTTGAATCATATTTTTCTCAAACATACCTATTAGATTTTTGTAGTCTGCAATTTGAACATTGTATCCATGACATGCCAGTCATGTTAATATAGCCATGGCTTGGTGATTTATAAGAAAGAAAATTTAGTTACTTTATGAGGAAGAACTGACAAACACTTTACTTACTTTGGCAAAAGAAATCTAAGCATTCCACGATATAAATATTCTAAGAACCCTAAATCGACGAACCTTTTGTTCACGATTTGACAAAACCGTTTTAAGTAGTATATTCTTTCACGAAAAAAATGGCAACAGTTGCCATGTCGTTCTTTTGTTTATTTTCAAGGCTTTTCATACCTTTTATGAATATCGGAAAGAAAAAATACATCATTGTTTCGTCGAAATTGTGTCGAGGTTCGGAGCGGTTTCGATGATTTCTCGGCGAAAGTGTTCTTTTCCCTTCACTGAGTTGCTCGGTACAATGATGAGCGAGATTTCTTCCCTTTTTGCCGTATATTTTTTGTCATGCTGCGGAAGGGTGGATTCGCTGTAGATTGTTTTTTGTTCGTTTCTAGTTCCTTTTTGTAGGTTGATTGAGATTTTGATGCAATAAAAAGGGGTTAGATTTTTTTATTGTATGGTTGTGTCGTTATTTTTTGTAAATCAGCTTTGAAACTTACGTTGACCGGAAAATAATAACGTCTCAGTTAGTGGATAGCCTAAAAAGAGCTGAAATATGATTTTTTTTCTGCAAAAAATGTTTTCCTCGACTGTTTTACCTCAAACGTTTTCCCTCCAAAAGGTCCCCAATTTGCCAGACGTGTACCTTTCATGTATAAAAAAAGCCAAGTGCGAGTCAGACTCGCGGACGAAGGGTTCCGTACCATCCTACTAATATTATAATTATATATAAAAACGGCAAAAGAACAAGTTTGTTGTATGGGAGCCCCCTAAAATATTTATTTTATTCTGCTTTTTAGTATTTGTTGTTATAGCGGCAACAGAAATACATCATCTGTGAAAATTTCAACTTCCTAGCTACCGCGGCTCTTGAGATATAGCCTGCTGACAGACAGACAGACAGACAGTAAAGTCTTAGTCCAGTCCAGTTTTTACCCTTTGGGTACGGAACCCTAAAACCAATGAAAGTTCAAAAGAAAAAAAAAACGGAAAGTTTTTACATATACTCAAATCTCAAATTGTTTATTGCAATCCATAATGTACATCCATAATATACTGACAATACCTTACCGTTAACATGCCTGAATAACTCTATTTAAAGCCTCACATTCTCACATACTCCATATTTCGTTTATAAACAATAACAATGACAAAATTTCATAACAAATTAGCTCACGACACAGGTAAACGTGTTGGCTCACTGAAAGGCCAGCTTCTAAATTAATTAAAGTGGAGAATTAGAGACCCGTTCATAAACGTACGGGAGAGGGGAGAAATTAGGTTAATATGTCGTTTAGCTATTTTATATTAAGAGGCGAACTATGCTTTTGAATTTATAGCTTTTATGGGCAATAAAGGGCGATACAATGCTGTAATCAAAGGCTTAAATAAGACCTCATAAAAGTAAATCAAGTAGGAGGTACAAACAGTACGTACGCGTTGTATATAGAGTGACTTTTGAATATGAATCATTTTCGCAGATTGATACTTTTTTTTTTTTGCTATTAGGTATACGTTTGACCACTATTTCACCATGGTGCCAATAACAATTATTACATTCGCATCGAATTCGCATTTCAAACTGTCAAAAAAGCCTTAATTTTCATACATTAAAGAAAACTAAGGCTTTTTTGATAGTTTGCGATTGACATACGAATGCGAGAGTTGTTAAGTAGAATTGGCCCTCCGATGGTAAGCAATGATGTGGTTGAAGTCGCTTGCTAGAAGTAACCTATTCACTCTTGACTTAAATATTCCCAGATTGTAGCTATCAGAAGAAACAGTTTCTGACTGTGTACGCACAATGAATGTGTTCCCAAAACCTTTTGGGCGTGATTTCTAATGAATTAAAAGTCTAACCTATATCGTTAATTGACAGTTTATGGAAATATTAAAAATAATGGCGTCGGTTTCGTTGATGAATAGTGACCGCATCTCAAAGACCGACCAATATTTAGATTCAGAAAACGCGATACGGTCAGACCCTCGAGCATTTTTGCATGCAGATTTGGACCTCTTCCAAAAATAGGTAACGTAAAGGAGCTCGACATAAAAATGTTAAATGAAGATAATGTGTTTTATGTAACGTATTGTTCTAGAAAAGATATTGAATATTTTGAAATGGACGCTGTATCGCGATCGCGTATTCAACGTCGACTATAAACCCTTACCCTTTCAAGCAATTTTATGACTCACTGGGGCTGATATCCTTGCTGTATGTAGTTTATATGGAACTATAGATTCTTTTGCTTTTGTAAGATTAGAAAACACCAGCAGAAGAGGATAAAGACGCTATTTTGATTTGTTCTATCCCCCATGACAATTGTAGCCGATGGTTACTAGCTCAACACAATATGACAAATATTAAAACGAGTTCGAAATTGAGAAATGAGCAAATAAAGAGTTGAAACATTATTTAACTGCGTCTTGTCTGCTCTCTAGGTTTTGAGAAATGTAATAAAAATCCAGTCAAATGCCCCATTCTTGCGAAATCTTTGTAAAGTGCGTGCACCACCGTCGTCATCATCTCAATCATTGATTTTATATCACCGGGTGAAATGGTGGTTATGCTGTGTATAATTATGTCAAGGGTACCAATATCGTTAAATTGGCTATTTCATGATGTGGGCGAGGATTGTTTTTGGTGGACATTTCAACCCTTTAATAAATGGCCGGCCATCATAAAAAACAACGGGTTGCACTCCGGGAGTGCCGGCAGAAGTGAAAACTTGAACATTAAGGTTGTGCATTTTTGAATCATCCGTCTTACGAATTTTCGATCAGGTCACGTGTCCTGACGCGTCATCCGTGTTACGAATGTTCGAACAGGTCACGTGTCCTGACGCGAGTTTAACATTTTATACCTATCCCAAGAAAGGTGCTCAACGCCGCTTAAGAAGTTTTCACTTCAAAAATCCGTTGCTGATGTGATGACTGACAGACAAAGCACAGCCGAAACTACTGCTCCTAGAAAGCTGAAATTTGGCAGGTTCCTTGGGCAGTGTACGGGAGCACTAAGAGAATTTCCCAAAATTCTGACAGGAACGGGAATAAACGGGATATGGGCGTACGAAGTCGCGGGGAAAAGCTAATATTACATCTTTTAATTCGTAAAAATACACCAGCTGTCCAAACTAATAACCACTAGCCAGTACAAACCAAGTGAACTTGACACGAAGGGTCCGCTCAAAGGTAAGCAGTTTCGTTTGACTGGTCTAACTTTAAAACTGCCCTGATTAGTGTGAGGGACTTGTGGCGTAGCCTGTTATTTGGTCATAGGGGTGCGTACGGTTATTGTGAAAGAGAAGGTATGTGTGTGTAGCTTTGTAAAGATGCCAAAAGAACTTAAGTTTTTAACTTGTAGTTATGAGAGTAGATATTTCGACTTTACATCAACGAACGTTATCAAGGATTGTTACCGATTTAAATATGACAGCAAATGCACCCTTGCTTTGACTCCCTAAACGCTATCCAGTGACCATCTTGTTAGTACAAGCGTAAATTATTCCAACATCCACTTCTGGTATCAAGATTATAATAACAAATTAAAACAAAAGGAGAACGACAAAGTGAATTGTTAATCTTGAATTTAGCTTGGCATTCACTGTAAAGAGTGGGTGAATGAATGGTTCCCTTGGGACCGAATGAGTGAACCACTAAGTTTAATATTCCGTCGGCGGTTCTAGGTTTTTGTTTCACTCTTTCTTTTGTTTCAATTGAGCCGGTTCTGGGTGGAACATTTCGTGAGTTTTCATCAAACCTTCGTTTTGGTGAATTGTTGCTTCGCCAGACTATAGGTCGTTTAGTTTCGACAATAGTTTTGATTTTCCAAACAGCTGAAGTTGGTTTGGATTTTGATTGAGTTAAAGAACAGTTCGACACACTGTGCAAAATGTATTTTCTTTCGATCAGCTTTTGATTTAGAATTTTTAGATAACGAACCGAATAGAATACGAGTTTGAGTATTGACATGGTTAAAAAATGTTCACATTTGATCGTAGTAAGTCCTACTTAAAAATCATACATTACAACCTAGTACTATTTATTAGAAATGAATTTATTTCAGATTCAAGATCAATACAATTTTGACCAAAATTAAACATTCTCAATATTTTCGAAGCATAACACGAAACCAAAAAGAGCTCAAGATAATCAACTAATCATTCAATAACAGCCTATTTCCTTCCTACCAAGTTCTAACATCCCTAATTCTGCGATGTAATTAAATTCATACACGTGACGTCACAGTGGTTAATCCCACAGATAATAAATTCCCGTCCACAGAGTACCTCCGGCAATCTATTCCTCGCTAAGTAATTCGGTTCTCTCTGTTTTTCTTAATTAATCTGTCCGCGTCTTCAACGTGTCGTGCGTCGTGTGCTGACTGAAGTGTTTGTGTTATTATTAGATTGGTTTTGGTTTATTAGGTAAAGTTCTTTTAGTTACTATTTTTGCATCAAAAATACTTCATAATTAAGATAAATTTCTTGACTTAACTTCCCCATACTTATGCTCATACACATAGGTCACTAAAATTATAAAACAACTTTTACGGATTAAAAATATTCTCTATAAAATGACAAAAATCAATAGTTTTTCCTATGAAGATGCCTTATTGGACAATATTTTTAATTAGAGCAACGTGTAGGGCGAATTTCATCAATGAAATTGAACGCGATCAGCATATCAACCATATTTACGCGCTGTCAGTGTCATTTATTTATTTATTTAACACTTTCAGCACAAAAAGAGTACAGAGGCGGACTTAATGCCATAGGCATTCTCTACCAGTCAACCTTTGGGTGATGCAGAGAATAGTGGTAGGTGCAATATGGAGAATTATTAAATGCGATTGATAATGATTATTATTCAAATACAAAGTATAAAAACAAAGTATAAAATCAATTGCGTCAGGTGGAACCAATGCTAACCGGTTAAAATGAATAATATACACATACTAACTATACCTAATAATAAATACTCACATTAACAAGATAAATATAACATGTAACATTAGCGCTGTGATGATACTACTGCCAACGTCATTATATTCTATTCTATGGAATATTGACACTGACAGCAGTTAAGACGTTAAGTACGTCTAAACTGCGTTCAAGAGTTGTCAGTGTCACCAATCAAACTGTTCACCAATCAAACTGAATGCGATCAGTTTCATTGGTGAAATCCGCTCTAAGATCATTCTGTAAAGTCTAGACTTGGTAAGGCTTCCACGCCTTGATTAAACCTTCATAAAATAAATAAATCTGTGTAATAGACATGTATTTTTCTGCTTAAGGCGAGGTTGCAGTACTGTGTGTTTTGACGAACACCAGCGACTGCCCGCCGAGGGAAATAATGCCTAAATTTTGATTGTTTTTTCATCTTGGCGAAAACTGATAAAGAAATTATACAATATGGTTTCAACATTTACTTCAAAATAAAAAGCTCTATCTATTGATATAACTTTTATATATATTCGTGATGAAATCTCTTAGCAGTACTTATACGTTTAAAATTGTAATTTAGTGGCATGTTTGATTAAAAAAAGTATCGAGCCAATCATTCTAAATCGCGTTTCTATCTTTACGATTTACTTGAGGGTATGTTCAATTTTTATGTAATGATTTTTATTTATTAAAAAACTCATAAATAATAAGATTTTCAGACGTTCAAAAGTCTTAAAAAGTACTGCAACCCCGCCTTAACTAAATAGGTCCTAAAAAAGAGCAAACCCGTAACTATTACGGGTACTTAATACCCCATCCTTATATCGCCTACACAAAGAACAATTTTACGCCCACTAAGGCCGTATCTAGAAAAAATACGTCCGTTTTAAAGATGGAGTGCCGCCTCGTCGCTCGTCGGTCTTGTAGGAAAATTTCAAACCTGTTTGATTTATTGTACGCGATGGTTTAGTGTCAAAGACATAATAATTAATGTGAAATTCTTGAGTGTATGAATTTTATTCACATTTTATTCTTCTATTTGTTGTTTTTTTACAGTAGAATATTCTTTATTGTGCGCCAGAATAGTTGCATGAAATTTTAAGAGCCAAAATGGCGGTGTTATTGTTATCAATGTGCATCTAAAAGGGCCTTTCAGTAATGAATAGTTCAAACATCTCGAACAATGTACATACTGAGTAGGAATCAAGACGAGCTTATTGCCTTAGTATTGCTAAACCAATCGAATCTCTGATATTAGTTCGGAAAGCAAACACATTGCACCGCTTACGTCCTAGTTCCCTCAATTCCCCTCGGGGATCTAAGACAACTTACAATATATGCTCATCTCTCGACCTATGTACACGATTCCCGCTTTGAAGTTGACAACATTAATAGAATATGAAATATGCGTATTCCTACCTCTCTATTTACCTATCTATATTGAGTGTTTCATGTAAATTCTACCAAGCTCAATCTACCAAGGGCTGACAGTCGGTTGAGATGGGTTTTCTAAGGGACGGCCCTATTAAGTATTTCTCGCGAAATTGTGGTATATTTGAAAATATTTAAAAAATGGAATATTATTATCTATGGATTTGCGTCGACGCCATCTTGTTTTCGGTTTGAATAAATGATTTCGTTTTAGAAGTAATACTGAAAAAGGTTTTTGGTTGAGCCATTAGATGTTGTTAATATTTTATAGATTTTGCATGTATTATGCAGACTTGGCTTGGAAATTAAGTTTTTCTCCGCTTATACATGATCATATTTTAGGTTATCGTTAAGTCCTCTAAAATTTTTCTTCAATTTAGTTTGTCTTGTACTTGACATTTTCCAAATACGTACCTCTACTAACAACAGTCACAAACCGTCCTATAAAGAACATAGCACACATAAATTGTCGCACTTTACTGAGCCGACACTTAAGACCTTCTTTGACCCATTTACTTAAGTTCACTCTTGTAACTTGCGTGGGATGGAACACATATTCATTACATTATTGGGATTGAGTTTAGCACATCAGCTCATAAATGTTTAGTACAGTACATGGCCTTTCTAATAGACCGGGTACGTTATTGAATTACCATTATCATCGTTCTTGTTGTACGAATTTGTATTAAGGGAAACTATCTATCATAAGTCTGGGTAAAACTAGGTTGTAGTTGGTTGAGAGACAAACTTCTCTAAAAACAACTTTATTTGACTTGTGTATAACTACAAGTTTTATCTGAAATACTTCGCAAAAGGAGGCCGCGCGTTGACCATAGAGTAAAACCCCTGACATTATTGACGTTCCATGGATTTTCAAAATGAAGAGTTCGAAAATCAAACGTGCTTTTCAAGTCCATTAAGCCAGACTCTGTAGCCTATCCTTATTTAAGCTATTAGAGTTATAGATTCCATTCAAGTGAGATTCCATTTTTGAAAATTCAGAACGGAATCAAAATTTAATTGCGGCGTTTCAAACTGAAATGCTGCCACATACAATCATACATGTTTGTTGTTGAAATAATCTTATAATTGCGTATTTGCTTGTTTGGAGTGCAGGATTACCATAATTGTGTGGTGTATAATAGAAAATACATTGATGTATGAGTAAAAGTAAGATTTGGCCAAACAATGGGTTTGGTAACTTATTAAAGTAACTTTTATATTATTTACAAAGAGTGGATTATTAATTGCCAAGTGACTATTCACTTGCGAATAAATGTAGCAGTTTAACTTCCACAAAAGCTGTCAGACCATATTTATTTTTCCGAAAGAATGATCTGTCGATTTAATAAAATTTGTACAAAATAAAATATTAAACATTCAAATCAAGTTTTTAAATAAGAATGCATAGCTGCCATGAATGCTACTTGATATCTACAATAATACATTATTTTCCACTCAATTCATCGTAATAGATATTCTGCTCAATATAGACTGCTCCCTTACTTTAATTGAGGTTCCCAATAAACGAAAATAATACATTCTCAAAGACAAGCCTATCCATAGACAATGTGACAACAGATACAAACTTTTCTATCAATCAGAGACAATCAACCGACTTCTTCCTCTCCTTATGTTCTGCAAAACAGACAAAACAAAACTTTACTCTTTACAATATTAGAAGATACACAATGGGAAAGTAACAGTCGCAGACTAGGGATTGCCTAAATTCGGCTACCTTGCCAACTACGGCCCATAACACAGCAATTGCGACTTCTATACTTACTTCTTACAAAGATCCGACTTCTTGTTTCAATATTGGCCGTTTGGGATCCGTTTTTTTCCGTCCGCGATTGTTACAAGTCCCCCGTACGTTTTGTTGGCCATTTGTCTTGCTACCAACGGTTTAAGAGCAGTATCGAGCAATTTAAAGTTGGAATTTTGTTGTTTTTATTGTTTTTGTTAGTCGGTTTCATAACGGAGTGAGGTTATGTTTGTTTACAGTTTGTGGTAAGGTGTGCAATATCATGGGGATGTTGTTTTTTGTGGTATTAGAGGCTTGAGTTCTAAACAGGCGTGTTGGAATATCTTCAGTTTTAGTGCGTTTTAGTTTTTCTATTTGTCAATTCTTAGCACGTTAAATTATAACTATGTGTTTCTCTTCAGCATTATGGAGGGATTGGAGAGTCCATTATGACGTGAGGACTTTCTAATCTCTGAAAATGCTGATACAGTTATTGCAATAAGTTAAAGTAGGTGACTAAGGTGTTAAGTACCTCAAACGTTGTCAGTATTCCACAGAGATCTTATGTTATTGTTCTAATCAAATTCTAGCACAAAATCTTACTCGATCCAAAAGAATTTTACACCAACTGGTCCCCTATACCTAAAACGAGACCCACCAACGACACGATACAATCTTTACCAGTAGTTTTTGTCCCAAAACATTTTGTGTCCGAATAACACCGTCCACCATACTTACCGCAAGGACCACTAGGCGCTCGTAAAATATATTTTATGATAAGTTCCAAACCTGCCCACAGTATCCACCTGTACACAAGAACCCGCCATAACTCTCCATCGGTCTTGAAGAATCGAGAACGGGACATTATTTTTTATTACAAGCTGAGCTAGATAGGCCACAGGCTATAGTATAGAGAAGTGTTGTATATAGTGGGATAGGTACTTTAGCCCGGGATCCGGGATATTGTTGAACACTTCAGCGGGATCCTCTCGGTCGTTAGCCGGGACTGGGGGCAGATAATAGTGATGGCGCTGTCCCGGAGTGCCGCCTCTGTTGCGGGATTTTTGTGTTAGCATGTAATTAGGTTCTTTAGAGACTATAATGTTAAGATGCATTATGTTCAATAAAGTGGAAGAGGTTTTCATTATGAGAAAAAGAGTTTATGGCGCATAAACAGTAGATGTAGACTCGAAATTGCATCCTTGTGAAGTAAATTCTTTATTTTCGGGAGTTTTTCCTGGTTTTCGTCAATTTAAATTCAATTTTGTTGCACGTTATCCAGGATATTGTCAGTTTAAATGAGAAGCAATGATTATAAACTTGAATTGATCTTAAAACCTTTTGAATGACTGAAAAGACAATATCACTTTGTTTTTCTAGTACACATTGCTTCAAAATAGTATTTTTTCAGCTCAATAAAACTTTATACAGCTCTCTGGCTTTGTTGATGATGTATTTCGTGATAAAATATATGGCTGAAGCTTTTTTGCAATGTAAAATGGGATATTCTATTTAATGTAGCATTAAAGAAATATATGGACGATAAACCGATTTGTTTGTTGATATTTTTGTCATAAAAATAAGTTATCATACTTTAGATTGCTGGAGTTTATGCCAAAGAGATGTGGGTGTTTATTTTCTATACACTTGCGTGCATCAAAACGGATCCACCCCGTGGTTTATGACCTGATGACTGCTCGGTTCAAAAATGTCTGCTAGAAAAAAAATTAAGGTTTTTATTGATTCTACGGCCTAAAACAAAGTCATTTTGAAGTGATTTTCTTCATTGATTTTTGTAATGCCTTGTGTACATAAAAACGAACAGGAAAATCAAAAAAGCTTCATTAATTTGGTTTTGCCACACCTTGCTCTTATTGCATCTTCAATCCTGGTTTTCACTGATCTTATCAATGCTTTAACGAGTTTTGTGGAATACCTTCCCTCTACCATTACTTCCTGGAGACCTTTCTGGAGAATTTTTGCATCCTGAGTTTCAGCCCTTACGCCTATGTTTATTTATTTATTTATTTTTCGGAAGACTTACAGACTAATATTATTATAGTGACCAAATAATATCTAAATTGCTAATAACAAGTCTCCACAGATAAATACAAACTAGATAATTCCTTCATAGACCAAGTTACATCTTATATTTTCTATTTAACTTAGAAATTCCCTCAAAGTTGATTGGTTTCGTAAAATTTTAAGTAAGTTTGTTATACAGCAATTGGTTCAAATGTATTCAGGTACCTATTGTTCAAAAAATGGTTTTGCCAATATCTTTCTTAGCGTGCTTGCATTGGTGCAGAATAGGTCAATGCCTTGTTCACAAGTAATTTCATTAAAGCTGCGACTGGCTCTCTGAAAATATGCATTACGCCTGTAATTACTGTTTACGCGAGGCACATGCAGAAGTGGTCGCTGACGTAGCCCCATCTGATTAGTGCGTATCTTTAATTTTGAAACAAGTTCGGGGCAGTCAATTGAACCATTTGCGATATTCAGTAAGTAGCAAATATCATTAATTTGACGTCTTTGATCCAGCGGCAGAAAATGGTACCTTCTACAACGGTGATTGTAGTCAACAGATATTTGTTTCGCCCTGCAATCCAAGTACTTAAGAAATTTTCTCTGAATGCCCTCAATACGAGACTTGTAGATCCCATACTGAGGGTTCCAGACCTGCGATGCATACTCAAGGTGGCTGCGTACGAATGAACAATATAAGACTTTGATGGGTTTTAGTGATCTGAAACATGCAGAGGTTCTCATTATGAAGCCAAGTGCTCTCGATGCCTTATTCACTATACTATCAATATGCTGATCGAATAGTAGCTTGCTGTCTTGTATAACCCCAAGATCCCTAATACTATTGACTTTGCCTATATCAATATTTTGCAGTGTGTAGTTGGAATCAATTACAGACTTCTGTCGTGTATAAGTCATGTGAAAACACTTCGAAACATTCAATTCAAGCCTGTTACGTCTACAGTATTCTTCAAATCTATTCAGATCAGCTTGTAACAGGTGAATATCAGATATGGTTCTGATGGTTTTATGAACCTTCATATCATCAGCATAAAGTAAAATATAGCAATTTTTAAAGCAATTCTTCACGTCAGCAATAAATAGAGTAAACAACAGGGACCCTAAAATGGAACCCTGTGGCACTCCTGAAGGGACAGAATACCATACAGATGTGTACCCCTGCAGCACCACAGCCTGCGTTCTGTTATCAATATAAGAGGAGAACCAGCGATACAAATCTCCATGTATTCCGGCCTTTAATAACTTCTCCATGAGCAGTCTATGGTCAATACGGTCAAAACATTTACTGTAATCAGTATAAATAACGTCAACTTGTGCACGCTGTTCCATACCCTCGGATATAAATTCATGGGACAAAATTAAGTTCGATGTAGTGGAACGCTTCCTGAGAAAGCCGTGCTGCTCATCACCAAAGTTGCACTTCATAGCATTATATACATCAGTAAACACTATACGTTCTAGGATTTTGGAGAACAGACATATCTTAGATATTGGTCGGTAATTCGAGATATCCGACTTATTACCTTTTTTATAAACTGGAGTAATGAATGCCGATTTCCAAATTTTCGGAACTAAACCTTCTGAGAGTGACCGCCTGAATAAAATACACAGTGGCACAACTAGGCTGTCGGCACAGTTTACAATGAAAGCTTGAGAACTTCAAAACTTGAGAATGAGATACACAAATTGAGCCGATGCATGACGCATTATGTTCAACGCTAATGGTGCCTGATGTAGTGGGCATGGGCACAGGATCGGGTTCTGAGAAAGTGGAATGGAAATAGGATGCGAACAAATTGCTGATCTCCTCACCTGTACTCGCGGTTATATCACCGTGATGCATTACCTTAGGAAAAGTACCAGAGTTTTTTTTGCTCTTTACATACGACCAAAATGATTTTGGGTTCTCAATGATTGACGATAATTGAGATTCTGATGATTATGATGATTTAGATGTTGATGATAATTGAGATTCGGGGATAACATTGATCAATTTTTTTGCACATAGTTTACTTTCTGCAAGTATATTCTTGTGTGTTTTCAAACAACTGCAGTTGTTTTGTTAAGAGGATATGTATTGAAGTGTGAACAGTTTGAAATCGATGCAAATCGGTATTACGTAGTGAATATATGCCAATGTGTGAATTGAATCGGAGCAGAGCTGGAGGAAACTTCGGCATTGTTCGCGCTCACGAGTTATCTACAGCATTAATATTTGCATATACGAGTAGTTGTAGTTTAAGATGATGATTCGAACTTTGACGGCAGACGTATGCAATGCTGATTTGTTCAATTCAATTGTGCTCGCGACAGCATTTGTCTGTTTCTGTGTTTGGTTTCTAAGTAGAATGGCAATTATTTGATTGATTGAGTTTACGTGGAAAAGGCTTGATTAGCAAAATAAATTCTGACAATACATTACAGAATAGAACCAGGGAGCCTATTCGGCAGTGCGATTCTGTAAACATAGCGAAGTGAAAACTTAGCGAAGTGAACGACAAGTGAGCTGTCAACAACAACTGTTATTTTTTTTTGTTTTGTGTCATGTAATAATTACTTTGCATTCAACTCATTGTATAAATTCTAGTTCCTAAAACGTAACAGACAGATTGTTGCTGGGGAGTTTGTTGGCCACTTTTTCTCCACAGCTAAAACACTAGGAAGTGGTGACGGCCGGGCGTTTTGGGGGACTGTCTTTTTTGACGTTCAAAAAGTGCTGGCTCTCAGCCTAATTTGAATAAATGACTTTTGAATTTGAAAAATTTGAATTTGAAAACCATATAAATAATATGGAATGACAGCTCACTTGTCGTTCACTCCACCTATAATGTACACGGTGAGATGTCGACAGAATTGACTGGCTGTGAACATGTCGAAGTGAAAATTAAGGCGAAGGTAACGACAATTGAGCTGTCAAACCATATAAATAAGATTGAATGCCAGCTCACTTGTCGTTCACTCCACCTAAGTGATCACGGTGAGATGTCGACAGAATAGACCGGCTGTAGATTTTCACCATGACAACTTAGGTGGAGTGATCATGAATTGAGTTGTCATTTCGTCTAGTTTGTATGGATTGACAGCTCACTTCATTTTCAATTCACCTAAGATAACACGGTGAGTTGTTTGTAGAATCGCACTATATATGAACATAAACAAAGCAAGAGTATTTTAGGATCGTAGCTGGTGGTCTCTAATTTCTGCCTACCCCATGAGAAGGCTTGAGTTTATTTATGTATGTTTGAGAGTCAAACGGTCCTGAAACTCAAATTATACATAGAAATATACAGTCATATATTTTTTGACGTTCGCCGAATAAAATTACAAGGTAAAATATTCATTGAAGCATTTTATTCGTAACACAATGGGGTTGTAAAATAAAGAAATGTAATAATGTCCTTCACATCGTCATAATGTCAGGTTTATATCACCGCTTGCTCTGCCACGTGCATTTTATGATTGTGACGTGGGGGTATAAAATAGGGTTGGCAGGTGTCACAGTCCAAACTCGTTGCAGAATATTTTTTGGATATGATTTTCAAAATGAGTTAGGTACATCAAACATCAACTTAAATAACAGTTATTCTGTAGTACCTTAGTAACAGTAATTTTTTCGTTTAATATTCGTAAATATTACTTTTAAAAGTTGATAAACCCGAAAATATTCTATAATCATTTTAGCATACACATCTTATTAGAGAACATATCTGATCATCATTTAGCACCAGGTCTTAATTCCAGTTCTCTACGGAGATTTTTTTACTGGTTATACGCAATTAGAAGCTTTTACGAATAATTTTGCTTATTTTCAAGAACCCGTGTGCCAGCCTTACCTCTAGGTATAAAACGTCTGTAGAGTCACGATGAAACAATTCTGAAACAAAATATTTTTTACTTTACCGCGGACTGTACGGGATTTCCTTATTGTTTATGGTTCAAAGTTGTTGTTTGTCTCTGGCTCGTTCCAAGGAGTAGATAGGGTGGAATTCAATTTATTTGATGTTGCCGAAGAAAAATTGCTTGGTTTATGGCTCTTGTGTGTTGAATCACATTTTGGTGGTTGATACAGAAACAATTTCATATAGTTATGACAGATTCAAAAGTAGAGAGAGGGGGGAAAGTGTTACATGAGTGTGGCTGATTTTTTTGTAAAGTTATTTGGGTTTGAATAAAAACAGTTTTTGTTCAAGAAAACTAGATATGATGGCCAATTCTACTAATTTTTAAACAGCGTTCGCATTCGCATGTCAATTGTAAAACTGTCAATAAAGCCTTCATTTTCATACATTTTTAACAGATTGTGATTGAGATGCAAATGCGATTCGAATGTGAAAATTAGTAGGATTGGCACACTGATCGTCAATTATGTAGATAACGAATCTATACTAATATTATAAAGCTGAAGAGTAAGTTTTGGTTGAACGCGCTAATCTCAGGAATTACGATTCGAATAGAAAAAGTCCATTAGTGTGGACTAGCCCATTAATCGAGGAAAGCAATAGGCTGTGTAACATCACGCTACGACCAATAGGAGCAGAGCATTAATAAATAATGTAACGCAGACACAGTTGAGCGGGTCAATTATACCTTGATAACTGGCTAGTTACCCTAATCTCTGTTGATGACTTAACCGTAGTATTTAGAAACTGTTACATTTTAGATGAATCAGTATTCTTTGCAATATTACATAAAAAGCCTTAAATAATAAAGAAAAAATATTATGTTACATTAGACTATTTTCGTAATGATTTGATATTTGAATATTTAAAAAATACATAGGTATATATATAATATTGGAGAGCGGGGGGGTATTAGAGAGCGGGAATCAGTAGAATTTTTGTTTCCGAATTGGGGAATCTAACTTGGATTTTCGGACAATTTTGATAAATTGGTGTTGTGTTATCTTCTCTTACCTGCGATAGCAGGTTGGTAGCCGCCGCGGTCTCGAATTCGCTTCTCCGTGAACACTCTCATAGAACTCCAAATGTTTGAATTTAATGCGGGCCGCCACGCCGCACGCGACGCTTGACGCGCCGCCTCTCCGTAAATGAGCACTAATCTATGCTAATATATAACATTTTATATATTATAATATTATAAAGCAGAAGAGTTTGTTTGTTTGGTTGAACGCGCTAATCTCAGGAACTACTGGTCCGATTTGGTTCCATTTAACGAGGAAGGCTTTAGGCTATTAAATATATCATCACGCTGAGATAAATAGGAGCGGAGCATTAATGGAAAATGTGACGCAGACGAAGTTGCGCGGGTCAGCTAGTATGTTCATAATCCTACTTCATAAAATCCTCTCTCTCGAAGAAGTAGGCCTCATCTTTCTTAATAATAAGAAGTCTATAACAATGTGTAATAATACGTTAACCTAGTCGTATATCGAACTATTCCCGCAATTGAGCAGCCAAATAGCCGATAAATTATTGTCTCATCCTTTCACTCCTAAAATGAGTATTCTCTTCGTAATAATAACAGAGAATATAATGCTTTGATATAAAAAAGATTTTCTCAGCGTTATGTAGCAAAAGGTTTCAATTAATCCCGTACTCTATAATCCCGGTCCCGGAATTTTCCCGATATTGGTGAGATTTTTTTGCTGGTATCTGATCCTATTCCGGAATTTTATGGGCTCCAAACTGGTATGGAAGGGTACATATTTTTTATTAAAATAAATATTTTAGGAGATTTTATCTTTTTGGAACCCTTCACACATCGATGTTTGCCTGTGATGTTAGGATAGACCACAAACCCATATATTTGAAATATAATCGCGCGTTTTTTCCTTGAAGGGGTTGGTGGAAACAAAATAAGGAAAATAATACAGTTCCCTTTAGATTTATTTTATCTAAAGCTATTTGCAATAAAATAAATATGTATTTTTAGTAAAAATAGCCCTCCAAAGTAAATATTGAAAAGAAAGTAGGAAGACTTTTAGAAAATTCAGTTGACATTACCTACGTGCGATTTTCGCACATAGATATTATTTCTAACACGTTTTAACTCATTGATTGGCATAGATATTGATGCTATTCCACCAATTCGCACTAAGCGTTTCCAAACGTCTTTTATAATGCGCACAACAAAGGAGTGGAACTCTCTGCCTGTGTATGTGTGTGTTCCGAACGCTTACAACCCTAATCACTTCAAAGTTAGAGTGAACAGGCTCCTTCTGGGTAAGCTCGCTCCCTCGTAGACTTCGTCTCTGTCATCTCTGACCAAGGCTAGAGTCAAGAGCAAACACATCACAAAAAAAAAAACTTTGTGATAGACGATGATTGATTTTTTCGTGCATGCAACTTGAGCATTATTCCTTTTATAAATCTATCATCGCCATCTCATAAACAGCTTTCTCAATAGCGGTATTAAAATAACTATCCCTCATCTCGAGGTACAATGGAGGCTGAATAAAATGGCCGCCCATGGTGGCCGTGAGCGATTGCCTTATAAACTGTCACCGGCTGATATATTTTATAATCCCGTCATGTTTTATTTACGGCATACATCACTCGGCAGTGTGACCTCTTCATAAAACGCAAATTTATTGATGCTGAAAGTTCAGAGAAAATAATCGTGTTTCAAAATAATTTGGAGGGTGAAAAGTTGGTCTGAAAAACGTAAAAAGGATAAAGAAATATTTCACCATCCAAGTTAAAGACGGTCCATAAGACGAAGATGACCAAATTACCATAATTTTTGATTATTATGGTTCTATGGTTTCAAAAAGAGTTTTTTTTTTTTAATTTAAGCGATGTTTTAATAATAATTAAAGCCGACATTAATTCATAATAATAAATTTCGTTACTAAAATATTCTTTGTCACTAGAGACTACGCTAACTTTAAAATCCTGTAATCCCGGGATATTGGAAATTGGATGCCCTAGCGACCGGCTACTCGACAGTATAACAAAGTTACAGTATTTGTGGCATCTTCTTCGATAAACTTTAACATAATTGTCTGTCAATTAATTATTTTCGTTACCTATAAGTAGATTTTTTTTTATAAAACAAGACATGATTTTGTTTTCAGTCATTAGCTCGCATAATAAATGTAATTTTACAGGTTCATTAACTATTTTTACGGCTAATAAACTAGAGCTTAAACAGACAAGCTTAGTGAGTGATTAACAAGATTTTTAAGGCTAACTTGCGGCTTACTTCTTATTTAAATTCTGGGCTCTTCAGTCTGGGTTGTGTTCTTCCATTATCTATATATCTTACCATAGTGTAAATAAGAAGCGCAAACAATAAATACTTAGATGGTTGACTCTCTGTACGTGTTGGTACTTACTGTAAGTGCAGAGAGTTATTCAAATAAAATAAATAATCGTAATATATAAAACTCTTCCGTTAGTGAATGACTGACAGACAACGCACAGCGAATACTACCGGTCGTAGTAAGCTTAAATTTGGCATGTAGATTCCTTGGGGACTGTAGAGAATTGAAATTCCTACGGGAACGAGAACAACGATAAATGTGCGTACGAAGTCGCGGGCAAAAGTTACTAAATAAATAAATAGCTGAAACAGTTTTATTAATACATTTTCATTTGGCCTTCTAACCATTCCTCTTCAAAAAAGCTTCATCTCTCATACCAGAGAAGGCACGCGATCCCTCCCTCACTGGAATCATGATCCATGATCACGGTTTAAAGATGTCATAGTAGCTCCTTTCTTCACGATGATGTTTCGTTCTAGTATAATCATCTGCCTAGCCTTTTCCCAACTACATTGGGTTATTACCTGGGTAAAACGGTACTACTTCGCAAGACTGGAGTCAGATTTACTGGTTTCTGACAATCCGACACGACTGCCAAAGATCTACAAATGACAGCCGGGACCAACGGCTTAACGTGCTTGCTGCCGAAGCACGGAGGAAACTCGATATGTTAAGATGGTCACCCATCCACAGACCAAACTTGGCAAGCGTTGCTTAGGCGCGAGCTCTTCGATGTCATTCTTGTATATCAGTAATGATTTCGGTGTGCAGTTGCCAATCAATCTAGTCGCAATTTATTTCGTGCATGCAAAATAATAGGCACAGCTGACAACTGATTGACTATATTAGTGTGCGTATAATGCCGGCTGCTCTGGCCAAACAAACATGATAGCTACACAAAGCGTATGGTAGTTTTGTAGATCATTAACAAACTGTTATGCTGAATTTAACACGACATAAACTAGATAGATGTATAACATTTTTTTTTAAACCTGCTCATGTGAATGTTGGAAATCATCCCAAGAAAACACTTCTGGGATTATAATTTGGAATAACCTGTGTGCTATTCCAGACCATAATCTATGTATGTCCGTGCCAAATTTCATCAAGATACGTTCAGCTGTGAAAACTTTCGCATTTATAAGTAAGATGGATTTAGAGTTGTTCACTTGGTTAAAGAAATTTTTATCCATAGTAGGCGCCCTTTTTATGGGAAATCATTGACTCCTCCAGCGGGGGCAGAGCGCTGCCAGAGGGGAGTGTCAGACTCTTACTGACTAAAACCCACCCGTATCCTTCCAAATGCCCTTGCGTTCCAGGGCTGCGGTAACTCTTTCGAACGAATTCAGTTAAAAGCACAAGTCCGATCCTGCATGGTGTATTGCAGCCACTTTTGGGATGGCTCAGCTAAGTACCAGCTTGCCGCGCTTGACTCGGTGGAACGCAGAGCTAAGAGGCTCATCGGTGACGAAAAACTGGTGGATGCCAAGCTTCACAGCTTGGCTCATCGCCGCAAGGTTGGCTGCTTTTCGGTCTTCTACAGATTGTACTTCGTTGAGTGTGCCCAAGAACTTCACGACCTCATTCCACCGGACCCCTTCCACCATCGGACATCCAGACGCACTGTTTCCGAACGCTTACAACCCTTATCTCTTCAAAGTTAGAGTAAACAGGCTCCTTCTGGGTAAGCTCGCTCCGTCGTAGACTTTGTCTCTGTCATTTGTGACCAAGACTATGGTCAAGAGCAAACCCATCCCAATAAAGAAAAAACCCTGGCAGAACACCCTTTTTTTTTTTTCTTTTTTAGGGATGGGAAATCATCCAATGACTCCTCCCGCTCTGGGTGTAGCGGGAGGGAGTGTCAGACTTCTACTGACTAAATCCCATCCATATTCCTTCATTGCCCTTTGTGTTCCGGAGCCACGGTGTCTCTTGCGAATAATCCCGCGACTCCGGCAGGCCCTTTCGGGCCCCTCTGTGTGCTGTCTCTCTTTGAGGCGCGCGTGGAACACGAACGCGCTGTCGACACGGCCTGTCGTCACTAGACGGACGGACGGCGAGCCACCCATAGCTCGCCGTCCACAGGCCCGCACCTACGGTCACCAACGGTTTTGGTGGACAGATTGTTTGGCAGAGTTAAAATTGCATCCAAGGATAGGAATTCTTAAAAATAAATGTCTGCCTCGCCACAGACATTTAAAATAATATTATATACTAATAACTAAATTCTAGTATAACTAGCTTCTTCTTATTTACCCGCTGGAGTGTCAGAAATTATCCCACGGGAAGATACTCCCGGAATAAACAGCACGAGCACGAGCCCAGATTTGTGTACCTTAAAATCTACATTTTAAGGTACACAAATCTGGGCTCGTGCTCGTGACCGTGCGTCGTGTCTTCTTTTATAGAAAAACAAATTCAAATTTACTTTAAGTTCAGTCCCTGTGAACGGAAACTAAAGCTTTCCAACACAAATATGGAAAGGAATTTAGGCAAGTTCAACTTTTCATTGCGAAGTTTACATATGAATTTGATTCGGGCTCTGAACATCCTTTGCTGAACGAAGCGTGGAAGTACTTCAGATTTACAGTACGTTGGTACCCACTCCCTTTATTCGATTCGATTCGAGTTTAAATAGTCGGAGCAAATTTGTTTGAAAGTTTAAGAATATTAAGGTTTGATGATTTGATTGGAAAAAAGTTATGGAAACGAAGTTTTCATTAAAAAGCCTTTCTGACTAGCTGTAGATTTCGCTTACTTACTTATTTTGCTATCATCATAATGCATAGGTACGTTTTGTGATGATTTTATTCTTTACATAAAGCTTATGATCTCAACTTTTTATTAGGGAGTATTTTCTATACTAATCCATTAAACACTGGCGTTAATCTAATGCATCTACCTACCTAGGCATAGACACGGGGTTTTCCATTACCTTTCTTCTCCTACTTTAGGTCGTCTGTCCATTTGCGCGGAGCGAGGCAGCGTAACGGAGAAACGGAAATCTCCGCATCACGTGAGTCACTGACATTTTGTCTGATATGATTGGTTAATACCTCCCAGTTTCCCCGCTTGCTTCGCTACGCAAAAATGGACAGGCACCCTAAAGCACGACTGTTTTCAAAATCGCTAATACACTTTCTCCTCACAGTATCGATCCATCAAATAAAAACCTCACTTCAAAATTATCAATAACTCAAATTAATAAACTCCAGCTACATAAAGGGTATCTCGAGCAGACAGTATTGTCTCAAGCATAAAATATAATCTTTGAACAACTATTTTCAATTTAAAAACATTGTAAGCCACCCCCACCCAAGGGGAGAAGGGGGTGATAGAATCGATCGCGTCACAATAGCTCTTACTGTGGGGATGTTAAGGGGACGATGAAACCCATTGGACTCACGTAGCTGGCAAGTGGTGAGATATTGTGGGCCAATTTGCTTTACAAGTGATAAGAATGATAGCGAATTTGAATATAGAATAATGTGCTCGAAAGTTTATTGTTGAATGGTTTTCATAGTGTGAATGGGACTTTTTTATTGGGTGACTTAGGAAGACGACGTGGTAAGAGATAGATGTTTTTACGATTATCTATATGCTATTGTTGAAAGAGGTAAACAGTAAGAGCGGATTTCACCGAAAAAACTGATCGCGATCAAGCTGCGTTCAAAAGTTGTCAGTGTCAATATACCATTGAAAATAATGACACTGATAGCTTGTAAACTTGGTTCAAATGTTGATCGCGTTCAGTTTCAGATTGATGAAATCCGCCCTAAGAGGCATATTGCTCGAGGCATATTCATGTTCGTGTTCCACGCGCCTCCTCAAAGAGAGTCAGCATTGGGAGGGGCCCGAAAGGGCCGACGCCTGCCGGAGTCGCGGGACTATTCGAAAGAGATACCGTGGCTCCGGAACACAAAGGGCAATGAAGGAACATGGTTGGGTTTTAGTCAGTAGAAGTCTGACACTCCTTCTCGCTCCGCCCAGAGCGGGAGAAGTCATTTGATGATTTCTCATCCCTAAAAATAAAAGAGGCATATTCATAACCACATACTATATAATATATCTCACTAGCTGATGCCTGAGGCTTCACCCACCTTACAAATTATAGTTTCCTTCCTCGAGAACATTCATCTGTGAAAACAACATGAATATCGGTGCAGTAGTTTTTGAGTTTATCGCGAATAGACAGACAAATTAGTTTTTTTTAATGAGCATAGAATATTAGAAGTAAAAATATTGTTATGCACATCTTTCACTGTAGTTTTCTCGTTGTTAATGAATCTAAATTCTACTGGCTAAATTGATGACAGCATAAGTCGCTATAGTTACAGAACGTCGACTGTACTGTTCATTTTGAAGAAAATATCTAAATTTATTATTGACTAATACTTAAAATGTTAAAAGCAACTGTCTGATCTGTCAATGATGAAAAATAACCGGCCTAATGCGAGTCGAATCCACATAATTATGGAGGTTTCCGTACCATAAACCTTAATATTTAATAACAGAAATACACAATCTGTAAAAATGTCAACTGTCTACAGACCTATTACGAATCTTGAGATATAGTCCGCTGTCAGACTGACGGACGGACCGACATCGGAGGATTAGTTATAGGGTTCCGCTGATTACTCTTTGGGTACGAAACCCTAAAAATGTAAGAAAAAAACTACTACTCAAAGTTATGTTGTACCTGGTAGTACAAGTAAAGCAGTATAAATCAAGTCTGCTTTAAGAGTTCTACAGAACTTTAGAAGTCAGTACACTTGACAGTGCACAGTGCACAGTACAGTCAAGTACGAACAAGTTATGCGCCCGAAAATAAAAGAAATAAGACGTTTTCTTACGTACCTCGACTTTACTTACAACAGGTTGGAAATACGCCGGACGCTTAGCACTGGAATTTTTCTCAGGTTAAGTTCTCACAGTTAAATTTAGTACTTATTTCATGTTTTCAGGGTAAAAATATTTTTCGAAATGTTTTTGAAAATATACGCAGTGTTTTTGTAAATATTGTCGGGAATACTTTTGCTAGGGATGAGATATCTTATACCTCTAGATCATATCTTTCTTTTATTTAAAAATCTAAATATTTTCCAGCTATGGTCGTAATTTTTTTCTTCCGAAAGAAGAGTACCATTTTTTTTACAAAATGCTTGATGAAATTAGAAACGCATGGTTAGAAATATTTTGGGAAAACTGTTTCCTTCTGTGTAAAATAAATAAAGATTCAAACGACAACAAAGACTAGAATGAAGCCTTTTTTTATTGACGCAAACCCATTCCTATCATAATAATATGATATAATTTTATTTTATGCTATCAAAGAAAATTTATTAGGTTTAAAATTACTTGTGCAACCAACATTAACTTATCTAAAGCCTTTAAAACTGCCAAGTAAATGGCCTTTACCGTCATTTTTTAATCATAAACACGAATAACTGCACTAAACCAAACTGCCACTAAAAGCTAAAGGAAATTATAAAGCTGAACCTTATCAAGCCCCATAATTATGCACGTAAGTGTAAAATACGCGCGCGTTAGCAAAAAGGAAACTGCAAGGACTTGTTTATGCGACATGACACAGCAATCCGATGCAGTGCGGTGCAAAATAAATAGACCCAGCGGAGATATGCGCTGTTAAATAAATCCAAGGTACAGAAATGCAGTGACTGCTAGGCTAACCTGTGTAAATAATTCATTCGAGCAAGGCATGCATCTTGCATGACGTGCTTTTGTTTGTATAAGCCTGGTTCCGATGTCTCGGCTTATTTATAAGATGTTGGTAGTGAATAATTGTGGGCGAGACAGCTGGAGTGGGAATACTTGTGATAAGATTTGAATAGTGGGTTGGTTGTAGTGATTGTAGTGATTTAGTTGATATACGATGTTTGGTGGCTTTTCGTTTGTGTTTATTTAAAACCAGCTGACCCGCGCAACTTCGTCTGCGTCACATTTTCCATTATTGCTCCGCTCCTATTTGTCTTAGCGTGATAGGTTTTTCAAATCGGACCAGTAGTTCCTGAGATTAGAGCGTTCAAACAAATAAACTCTTCAGTTTTATAATTATGTAGTATAGATGAGAAAAATATTATAACAGTCAGTGTTAGATTTTTTGCTGTGAGTAAAGATATGATAAAACAGAAAAATAAATTTATGTCGCTGCTGCATAAAGATCTTGGAATTTTCATATTCAAAATGAATTTTCTTGCGCTTTCGTTCTGCATCGTACTTTATAATAAAATGCAGAACACAGGGACGCAACAACAGTTTCTTCGCTTAATTAAAATTGTGAACCAGGAAAAAGGGCAAAAAGGGTTTCCTGTCAAGTTTAAGCCAATTCCTTTTACCTGGACGTCGGAACTTTAATAAATTAGGGCTGAACCGTGTGAAATCGCAAGTAACCGTGATTGGCAACCCTTGGGAGTAATCACGACTTCGTTGTTAAAGACTTCATTGAATTATTTTTTAAGTTCATAAATGTGCTTGTTTTTTTATTTTAGGTGAGTTTTTCTGCAAAAAGGATCTATTTATTTTCTTGGTTTCGGGTTCTGAGCGTGCTTATTAGTACGAACCAATAGTTAATTTTCGTAGCTATTGCTATAGCTGCGACACGGTTGGCGCAGTGGTTGAGCGATTGACTGCTGCGCAGCATGTCGCGGGTTCGTTTCCCGCACGGAACAAATATTTGTACGGCCTACATGTATTTGTTCCGAGTCTGGGTGTTTTCTGTCTATAATATGTATGTATTTAGAAAAAAAAAAATGTATATAAGTAGTTTATCAGCCATCTCGTTACCATAACACAAGCATTAAGTTGCTTAGCTTGGGACTATACGGCGTTGTGTGAAATGTCCAAGGATATTATTATTATTATTTTATTTATCTTGAAAGTGCTAAAAATAAAACTCAACGCAATCTTCAAGAAATTAGATTCAGTCATACTTCAATGTTAAAATTTAAACCTCAACACAACTTAAACACACGGCTTCCGAACAGAACCCAAATCCATTTCAAAAAGCCGGTTGTCCGTAGCAATTCCCCTGTCCGAGTAACTAGCAAGTGTGATGCCCATCAACGCTTGCTCCAACGCCTTCACGAGATCACCTGCCACGATACGACCAAAGGAGCCACAGATCACGGAATTAAAGTGACGGCAGTCATGAGACGTCAAGACTTTCATGCCAGTGCAAGTGCGCTGAAGTGTTTGTACGAGTTTTGAAACATACATGATCGTGGTAACAAAAATGTACAGTCATGTCAATTTGTATAGAATAAAATAGGTTTTCATTATACGTGCTTATCCAGTTTCAATATTGGATTTGTTAAAAAAATATATGTTTATTAAACACGGGGTTTTTATCAACATATGCCAATCCCATCAAGATACTTGCGTATAAGAACTCTCGAAAAGTCCAAAAGCATTAAGGCAATGGTGGTCAAACTGCAGCCCTCGGATCGTTCTTAATTCATCGGCCAAGCCTTTTCCCAACTATATTCGGGTCGGCTTCCAGTCAAACCGGATTTAGCTGAAAACCAGTATTTTACGTGGAGCAGCTGCCTGCCAGACCTCCACAACCCATTAACTGGGTAACACGGTTCTCCTTGGCAAGACTGGTGTCAGATTTTCTGGCTTCTAACTATCCGTAACGACTGCCAAAGATCTCCAAATGACAGCCGGGACCAACAGCTTAACGTGCTTTCCGAGGCGCGGAGGAGACTCGGTATGTTAAGATGGTCATCCATCCACAGACTCGGCAAGCGTTGCTTAACCTTGAAGATCGACCTGTGCGCCTGTAAATATTTATCCACGAGCTCCTCCTCCGGACCGCTCTTTATTATTGTTTTGATGTACAAAATCTAACGGTTAATTGCGTTTTCATAGCGCATAAAAATTTATATGCTAATTAATTGGTGGTATCAACTAAACAATCCAAGAATATGCGGTCTGCAGCGATACCTCACATCCTCTAATGTAGAGTTTGATGAGCAAATTGAGACGACCGCAACACTAAGGTTCTGGTCATACGTTGCGGTCTAACAGCCATAGTCACAAAAAAATACAACCGACTTCCAAAAAAAAAACACTACAAAGTAAAAAATAACTTTTATTTTCGGAAGTCGGTGTTTTTGTTAGTTTCTTCGTATTTTGACACCGACTTCCGAAATTAAAGTTATTAAGTTCGTAACCGATTTTGATATGATTTAAATGGGACCAATCTGCAAGTATATTCTTTCAGATAAAACAAGAATTTTTCAAATCGGTTCATAATTGTCGGAGTTATGAGGTAACAAACATAAAAAAAAACATACAACCGAATTGATAACGTCCTCCTTTTTGGGAAGTCGGTTAAAAACTAGCATTTACCCGCGACTTCGTTCGTGCATATCGTATTACTTCCTGTTCCCATCGGAATTTCAGTAAATCCAACACTCCTACACTCCCCAAGGAACTTACATGCCTAATTTCAGTAAATCCAACACTCCTACACTCCCCAAGGAACTTACATGCCTAATTTCAGTAAATCCAACACTCCTACACTCCCCAAGGAACTTACATGCCTAATTTCAGTAAATCCAACACTCCTACACTCCCCAAGGAACTTACATGCCTAATTTCAGTAAATCCAACACTCCTACACTCCCCAAGGAACTTACATGCCTAATTTCAGCTTTCTAAGACTAGCAGTTTCGGCTGTGCGTTGTCTGTTTGTCACTCAGTCAGTAACGGAAGAAATTCACAGGCCGTCGTGGTAAGTGGTGGCATTGACGGACGCGCTTTGTTTGTACGGAACGTTACGTCGACAGTGGTTTTAGAAGCAGCCATGACGGAGGTATTTCGGTGGTCTTTGAAACGACCAAAGAGTCGTATCTAAAGACAAGACCTCCGGTACATTTCTCCGGAAAAATCCCCCCTCATCCGAAACGCGGTCTTTTGTTGACTCCGCTCTTATAAAGGGCTCAACAAATATGTATGTATGTATACGAGGGTATGGGGGAAGTGATTCTGTATGCTTGCCTGGCAATTGGGTTGAGACGATGCATAATTTTATTGTGTGTATGTATTTTGAGGGTATTTGCTGAAGGGTGAAATGGCATTGGTATGGGTTGGTTGTCAGAGGTTGTAGTTAGCCAAATAATAATGAAGTTTTGTCTTCAAATTTTAATATTTGATAATTTAAATAGAGTCACCGTTTAAGGCAAGACAATATGGCATTTTTTGTGATCGAAAATCAGGGAAAAGCACATCACGGCACCCGTCACTGACAAATTTTACCAATCAACCTTGAACCTAATGCGTTAGCGATAAAGATGAAAATGAATTTTGACAGACTGTTGTTAGGTTAAAATTATAATTTTAATATGATTCTGCTAAAGTGGCCTTTTTAGACCCGCTGTACCTTTTCATTTTCGATTTACTTTGACAAAGTTCCATCCAATTCTGGTTGCGCGCGGATTATACCAACAATTAATGATAATAGGTTTCCTGATTATTTCTAAGTAAATCGTCAACTATAAGCCTGTTAGCGTTTAAAATATCTCTCTTAATTATACCTACAAACAGCTATGCAAAGCGGAATCTAAAGGAAGGTAAGGTCGAGCTGGGTTGCTCTAATTACTCTCGATCGAATTAGAAAGGGATACGACCTGCATAATAACCCACACTATATGTATCTAAACGTAGGTTTTGTTATATCGAATTATAAGTTAATTTCGCATGAAGTCGTCTTCAGGGTATGTAATTAGATTTACTGACTTAGTTCTAAATAAGTAATGTGTTTAGGCACTTATTGTTAATTAGTTTCATGAAGGGCCGTGTGAAGGGACTGCTAAAAATATGAAGATCATCATTGATATGAATGTTAGTTGTAAGGTTATGCGAATGAAATGGAAGTCTACTGTTCAAAAAAGGAACAACACTTCGCCTTGACTTAGAATGTCACAAGGTATTCATAAATGTTGTTCTGTCACTTACGAGTATTCTGGTTATTGGTATTGGTTATTGGCCCTTTGCTGAAAACCTTCAACCTAGTCATGATTTAACCTAAAAGTCTCTTAATGGTACCACACGATACAGGCTTCCATAAACTTCTCGAATCTCAAATCTCATCTGTGAGAAATATCGGTGTTATAGATTTTTTTTTATTCAGAGTTAAAGTCTGTACAGACCAAAATCAGTATCGTGTGGACCCATTTTAAGAGAACCAGGATGCAGGTTGGCTGAAAGCAACAAAAACCTGCTTAGTCGGAGAACCATAGATGACTCCGCCCTGGATTACAAATCTGGAGGTGTTTCACAGACGATGGGACACCTTATCCTGCGTGTCCTGTGGCCTTATAATTAAATTAATTGACGATTGGGTTGACTTTATTAAGATTTCCATCAGAATACTAAGAACACCGCTTATTTATTCTATTTACTTCTCAATCCAATTTTAACCTTTCTACCGCCTGAATGGACGTAAATGAGGTTCAACTTAAAAAAAGGTTCGATATCTATAGATACTTTAACAATAGCAGAAACTTGGCCTTTTTACTGTCTAGAATATCGGCCAAGTTAGTCAATCTTTATTATTTAGCATTGTCGTCTCTGCCTTCGTTCGATCGGAAGTTTATTTGAGAAGTCGTATTCTTGTTGAAAGTTTGGTTATTTTAAGCGATCTATGCGCAGTATTCTTCGAAAGGCTGTTTTTGTAACAAAAATTTAAAACTGTTTCTTATTTCTTTTGAATTGATACCGGAATACTTATGTTAATGTCGTGTTATCTTTGCATTTTTGTTTGGTGAAATGGAGGATAACTTTTTTACTTATTCTAAAGACGTGATTGAAAATGGACATTGGAATATTGTAATACCCAATCCAGATAGCGAAATATTCATAGCCTAAATGATTGTTTTTCCCAATAGAGACAAAGCTATAAAACCCTCAAAACAAGCAATAAACGCGAAAACATTATCACAAGGACACACAACCAGCCGCGCTAAAGTGAGGTTAAGTACGAATATTGCTTTCGTCGCCAGGAAACTTCACGAAACATAAATAAATACTTTCCCAACTTACATCGAGGACAAGTGTCGCCGATTTCCTTGAAGAAAAACACTACACGATAAATCTTGGCCACTTCAACTCGCAAATTCGTCGCACGAAAATATTTTCCCGCCCGCCGCCATCTTGGACGTTATTGGTCATAAAGTGTCCCGTGTCTATGGTAGTACGTCTGAGGTAAACGGGCAAAGGTCTTTCATGTTACGACCTATGTTATTTTTTATTACTTTGTGAGTTGGATATTGTTGTTAATAGTGTTTTGTTTTTGGTTTACTACGGATAGATTTGACGTGAATAAAGGTTGCGATGTTGTATTGAAGCGGGGTGAAAGGTTATTTATTTCTTATGTTCCGAAGTATTTTTAGGCTTAATATTTTTCATGTATAGAAACTCCTATATAAGTAAAATGATACGTTTTACTACATATATAATTCGTTAGGTACAATTGATTTTAATCAATTCCGACATCAGAAATGATGTCTTAATTTTTGTTTATATCTTAAATCGAATCTTATAACCCACAAAATACGAACCAATATCTTATAACAGTAACATAAACCCCATTCCCTTGTATTTAAGTATTGTTCAAAAACTCTGAGATCCGCCGCCATTGGGGGCTTGTTCGGGATTGTCCTAATTGCTTTGTTGATCTTACTCGTATTTTATTTGTGCTAGCTGTTTATAATTCGCCGATAAGCTGTGGATCAGAAGGAGATTGACTTACTTTGGTGTTTCCTTAAGTTTTTTATTGCCATGGTGATGGTTTTGGGCCAATGTTCACCATAACAGGCTTGAAGGTTTAAGCTGTGATGCCTGTAACAATCGATAACACTTTTTCGTTTGGTGTGGAATTAGATTTACACTGGAATAGAAATGGTTATTGTAGAACAGTTCTAAGGATGGGCAATCATCAAATGACTTCTCCCGCTCTGCGCGGAGCAAAAGTGAGTGTCTCTTACTGACTAAAACCCATCCGTGTTCCTTTCCTTTTCCTGGGCCGCGGTCTCTTTCGAACCAATTCTGCAGATGTAGTAAGAAAAAGAAATGAAAAATTCGGGATTCGCACAATACACATAAAAGTAAAATAAGTAAAACTAACTCTTATAAAAATAAGTTGACACAGTTAAGCTACATCCTGAAATAATTAATCTGCGCGAGGCCTGTAATTTCTCGTGAGGGAGACAGGGACCTTTTTGTCCCTGTCTCCCTCACGAGAAATTACACTAAATCTTAAAAATAAACGGGTGTATCAATGGACGGTCTTATCTTTCTCAATCGTTTGTTTCGTACTTGCTGCGTCTTTATCAACTAAACCCATAGATAAGGATACAGCATTATGACAAGCTATCGTATTCCCAAAGGATCACCGGTTATTAGGAAATTGTTTAATATACACACCCCATCATCATCCCACCAGGTGGACCTGGTGAGGGTTGCGGGTAGGCAATGCATGCGGGTCGTACAGGACCGGTTGTTGTGGTGACACTTGGGGATGCCTCTGGGTAAAGCAAAAAGAAAAAAAGAAAGAAAAATGTTTAAAGGGAGTGTCAGACTCCTACTGACTAAAACCAATCCGTGTTGCACCAAATTCCCTTTGCGTTCCTGGCCGCGGTGACTCTTTCGAACAAATTCCGCAACCCCAGCAGGCACTGGCCCTAGCAGGCCCCGTTTTCTATCCTGACAACTCTTTGAGGCGCGCGTGGAACACAGCGCGCTGTCAACCCGGGCCTGGTTCTGATCAGACGGCGAATCACCCAATGCTTGCCGTCCGCAAGCCCGCACCTACGGTGGACAGGAATCGCCTGCTACTCCCGACGCCCGGAGCGTCCTTTTCTGTTGCGGCGGCCGGGGCGTGAGCTTTCCCTCTCCCTCACATGTTCGGCCTCTTCCTTGGCTAGCATTACTGCTTCGCAGAAGGAGGTGACCGCTTCCCATGCCTCCTCGCTCCAGACCATCGATTGAACCAGGGCCGGATGCGTGAGGTTGCCGCTACCGATCGCCTCAACGAGGACACGGCATTGCTCCACCCAAACAGGGCAGACCTCCACCGTAATATGCTCCACCGTGTCCTCCGGACGATCCTCGCAGTGTTGACACGCGGGCGTATCTGAGTACCTGCGTCAAGCGGAAGGTGAAATCACCCGACTCCTTAAAGAAAGAACTTATTGCCTGGATTGTGGGGTGCCCAGCGCTGGGTTGCGGTAGTCGCTGTAATATGCTCCACCGTGTCCTCCGGACGATCCTCGCAGTGTTGACACGCGGGCGTATCTGAGTACCTGCGTCAAGCGGAAGGTGAAATCACCTCCTTAAAGAAGGAACTTATTGCCTGGATTGTGGGGTGCCCAGCGCTGGGTTGCGGTAGTCGCTGTTTCCATACCACCATTAGATCCTGCTGGAGCTCCATCCACCGTGCTGGGATTTGCTCCGGCGTTGTGCCTCCACGCGCCATTCGTAATACAGCGCGGGGGTCTCGCCTCCAGATCCCATGGCAGCAGTCCAGCAAGGAGGCTCGCCATCTCGCCCGAGACCGAGCGGTATCCCCGGGCCAATAATGATGATGGTCATATTTTTCGAATTTTGGAAGAACGTGGCATCAATATTTCCAGGCAAAATCAACAGTCACAAATATACCCTTAGCTTATTTGGTAAGCCTTTATTCAAGTGCTATTTACGTATCGATACTCTGACGAGTGTGCCAATATATTATTATACACAGTTGTGGTCGTTTTCCTTTCCATATGTTTGTTTGTATATTACCGTAATACTGCTTCACCTCTCTCTTATACAATTTCTTTCACTCTACCTGAATATATATATTTTTGCATGCTGAATGGTATAATATGGCTGAGCTCTGATATATCAACAACTTTAAATTGTGTATTACCCATACTTGCAAAACAAAATTCTAGTTCCATTCTAGTGCAATTTTTAGTAGATTTTTGTCAGTTTTTACGGGCTGTCAGAAGCCATAAAACCTGACATCAGTCTATAAGGTGTATCGTGCTATCCGGTTCATGGATGAAGTCAGAAAAGCAGACTCCTCCAGTCCTCCATGTAAAATTTTGGTATTCAACGACAAAGTTAGGAAAAGGCTAGACAGATCAAGTTCGTGATGAAAATCTATCTTTAATTCTTAGTTTTTCTTAACTTCTTTTTCGCTTAACACAATAATCATCTTTTCCACCAGAATTCGCCTCACATTTCTCAATGTACCGATGCATTTTTCAACCTTTCCATTCGCACTTTATTACCCTGAAATGCTGAAGAAAATAGCAAGGAAACTAACACGTCTTATAATAAATTCTAAGCGCGTAATACCGAGAGAATTGCGGTAGGTGGCGCCACCTCACACGTGTGGGGTGGATACCTCTATTATATTATTACTCACTTTATTAAAAGACATATTTTGTCTGTTTGTGAAATGAATAAGAAGAGGGTTTTTTGTAATGTCTGGTTCTAGAACTGAGGTAGACATTGTTGAATATTAATGTTTACTGCTGTGGGTTGTGTTTTCAGTAAATAATAGCTGGTGTTTTTTAAATTTTTTTGGTTAGTGTTAGTGTTTACTTAAAATAACGGCAACTGACTGGAAGAAACTGAACCAGCTTGGTGAAGTATATAAGGATTTTACAAAATAAAGTTTCATTTCGTGATAAAAAATATGAGCATGCCAGGTAAAATATATTACGACTAGCTTTACATCTCCGCCTCCGCTCCGCTCCTATTGGTCTTAGCGTGATGATATATTGAAAAAAAAATTCAAATCGAACCAGTAGTTCCTGAGATTAGCGCGTTCAACCAACCAAACAAACAAACTCTTCTGCTTTATAATATTAGTATAGATGTGTGTTCTCCCTGGTGTCAAACTATCTTAATTTTGTTAAAAGTGTTCGTTTTTATTCGATTGCCTCCGAAGCCCTTTTATGTTTTAGCCACGGTATCATGCCAAACAGACATGAAAACTTCATGACATTCATTGTGCGTACAGATAAGGAGTGGAATCCCCTGCAAGAGTGTGTTTCTTGATAGCTACAACTAAGTAGTCGTTATGTCCAGAGTGAATAGGCTACTTCTAGGCAAGCATGTTCCATTTTTGACCGCATCATCGCTAACCATCAGGTGAGATAGTGGAAAAACGTGTGTCTATCAATAGTAAAAAAAAAACATACCCAAAACTCATCATGACGAATCCTACGCTCTCAACACACCGTTATTCTATTTTACGTACAAATAAACCTATTTTACCCCTGGATTTGTGAACCCCTTTTCATTCTAAGGCCCCAAAGTCATTAATCACGTACTTATTTAAAGACTTAATTGTAAAATTTGTCGGACCTGTACCGTGTTTGACGCGAGACTCGGTCGCAGGCTCTCAAGGATATTGCGAAATAATTAATGTCACAAAATGATGTATGGGCCTTACTCGAACGGCTTTAGAAAATGAATTTTTGGAAGGATCAAATGCTTGAGTGTTTTAGGTTGTCATGTTTTGATGTACATGTATTATTTAGAGTTTTAATGTATACTAGTTTTTACCTGCGACTTCTTGCGCACATTTCCCGTTCCTGTATGAATTTCAGCTCCCCAATACTCCCCGAGGAACCTAAATAAGAACCTAATCGTTTCCAAACGTCTTTTATAATGCGGACAGCAAAGGAGTAGAACTCTCTGCCTGCGTCTGTGTTTCCGAACGCTTACAACCCTAATCTCTTCAAAGTTAGAGTAAACAGGCTCCTGCTGGGTAAGCTCGCTCCATCGTAGACTTTGTCTCCGTTATTTCTGACCAGGACTAAGGTCAAGAGCAAACCCATCTTAAATAATATGAAATAAAAAAATGCCAATTTCTGTTTTCTACTACCAGTAGTTTCGACAGTGCTTTGTTTGTCGGTAATTCGACTGGCATACAAAGCCCAGCCGAAACTACTGGCTTTCATCCGTTAATTATTGTCTGAGTGACTGACAGACAACGCACAGCCGAAACTACTAGTCGTAGAAAGCTGAAGAACAATGCCCACTTCCCATACATTTAAAAACCTGATAATTAAAGTACATGTATAGTTATAAGGTATAGTAGAAAGACTACCTTTAAGTTTAGAAAATAATGTCCAACTGTCATTTTTACGATTTAAACGCCACGAATTCCAAAAAATACGTTGCAGTTTATGCAAAGTATACGTCGACTTTTTGGTATAAGCGGCATTGTCAAGAGATTTACAACGGTATGGTAAGCAAAGGTCGTCAGATGAGGAAGATATCGAGGTCCAGGGGCGGTAAACAGGGTCATAAAAAGAAGAAACACACACAAAATGGCACAGTACACATACACAACCAGACGCAAGTGCAACACCGAAGGACTGCACCGATGTCAATTTCAGAACTGTCAAATGTCAAAAAAAGTTGAGATGCGTTCGAAACATTTTAATACGTTAATCCTTGAGGTAGAATAAACATAAAGAAAAACTAAAAAATATTTTTTTCCTGCCTTTCTTTTAACATTGTGATAAGCGTATCTAATATACAATTCAATAAGCTGAATTTTAAGATTTATTTCATTTCTATACATAGTCAGGTCAAAAATGGGCATTCTTCTTTAGCATGTAGCTTCTTCACTTATAATTGAGGTGGTGAAACTTGGACTAGTAGACATTGATTCGCTACAAATAGTGAACATTAGTAGGAATAACTGACTTTTTTATCTATTTTTTCTCTTTTAATAGGCATTGAGTTAGGAAAGTCACATATTCTATAAGTTACATTCATTCATCAATAAAACGTAGCTATACATTTTCTTAGATTTTCACTACTTTTTTTATTTTATTTGAGATGGGTTTGCTCTTGACTCTAGTGTTGGTCAGAGATGACAAAGACAAAGTCTACGATGGTGCGAGAGCTTACCCAGAAGGAGCCCGAAGGAGCCTGTTCACTCTAACTTTGAAGAGGTTAGGGTTGTAAGCGTTCGAAAACACATACGCAGGCAGAGAGTTCCACTCTTGCACTCACCACTAACAAAAAGAAGGTTTTCAAGTTGTGAATTATTGTCGTTTCGCGAAAGAAAAATCAAAGAAATATAATACTATTTGCTATTGGTCGTTAGACCATGAAATTCGGTGGCGAAACACGAATATGCAAAGAGGCAAATAAAGAAAACTGTTTACGCAGACGTAAGAGAGATAGATTCGAAATTGAATTCAAATGTTGGATACTTATGCCAATAACCATTGATATTGAATCTCTTGGCACATTATTGAAGTATGTTCTGAATGGTTAACTTTCAATAGAATTTTATTTCCTTTCATATTAATTTCATAGACGATTTCTTATGATGAGATCCGAAGTGGTTTATTCAGTGATAATAATTATGGAGAGTATAATAAAAATATGAATTTCGTTCTCATTTGAACGTACATTTTTATTATATCCTTTGTGCTAACCTATGATTTAGATGCATGCAATACAACTTAGTTTTTAAACGATATGTGCTGTAATTGTTTTTTGTGTGTATTTAGTTGGTTTGCCTTAATAATAAATAAATAAATAAATAAATATCCTTGGAGTCAAGATTTAATTTGTTGCTTGTAGTGTTTTATTAGATGAAGAAGAGTGCCTGAAGCAATGTGGTCATTTTCTTTGCTCGAAATGCAGTACACTTTATTATTTTATTTACTTCTGTGATTTCCACTGTATTTAACTGAAGTATTTTCTTACGTAACGACAATTGCATATCTCGTTCTCTTCCTAATTGATTTGGCGTCGACGCAACATAGCTTTCTTTTTTATATCTTTTATGAAACTAACAATGTTTGTTAGTTTATATTAAAGGTCTCATCTTGCGAGCTGAATTAGGTTTTTACAAAAATCGGGCACCAAACTCCTTTGTCTAGTTTTCGATATCTTTCTCATGTTACTCCACTTAATTACTGTTACCGTTGCGTTTATATTATTTTACAATAGAATATATAATAAACATAGAATAAAAACATATTTTCTATTTGATTCTATTCTTAGAATTTAACAGTAAATATTTTATTGTTCATCCAAATCGAATTGTTAAATTTAAATGAAAACGTCATTCGAGCCAGGTGTCAAGTTAATTCACACGAGTAGTACCTTTATTTTTGTTTAAGTTTAGATAGCAGTTTGTTACCCAATCACACCAGAACGCATGAACGGATCTGGGTGAAATGTAGCACAGAGATAGATTATAATATCACAAAGATTTAGGTTTGACCATCCTCGTCCACTTGAAAACTTACCCTAATATAATATCGTAATATCGTTGGACATTTCACACAACGCCATAGTCCCAAGCTAAGCAACCTAATGCTTGTGTTATGGTAACGAGATGGCTGATAAACTACTTATATACATTTTTTTTTTTTTGTAAATACATACATATTATAGATAGAAAAACACCCAGACTCGGAACAACTACATGCAGGTCGTACAAATATTTGTTCCGTGCGGGAATCGAACCCGCGACATGCTGCGCAGCAGTCAATCGCTCAACCACTGCGCCAAACATGTCGTCAAAACCCTACCCTGTGTACTCATCATATCTATCAGCAATTTATTATATCACACAGAAAAAAATACTCGACCAAAGACGAATTTCCCCACCGCCCTGTCCATTTTTCCTTCATAATTTTCTCCAATGTTCTTCGTAACATCATTCGCCTCAATAGTCTATGAAAAATGGCGGAGAGCCACCCATCCTTTACGATTATAATCTATGTCATAGATAGTTATCGTGGAGACGGATTGCACCACATTAATCTTTGTTAGCGATGAAAGAGAGTGGGTATAAAAGAATCGCCACAAAGAAGCCATTGACGCGGTAAACTATGTTTTTTTTTGTTTCATTTAATAGTAATAATTTTTATAAAGAAAGAAAGATGAAAGAAACGTTTAATACCAAAAACATCACATAGATTTTTACATTGGCCTCAAAATAGGCAAGGGTATATCGAGGGTTTACCATCAAAATTTAATTAATAAACATGGTCGGTAGTAATTAAAATTTGTGATTATATAATAATTTAAAAGGCAAACTATTTTTTTTGGCTTAAACATAAAATATAAAAATCAAACTAAAACAATCAAAATAAATTAATAACATCAAAATAATCAAAATAGAAACTACATATCAAATTATACAATTAATAATAAAAAATAAAAACTTAAATGAAACGCTATTTGTGAGTGTAGTGAGATGAGTGTGTATATGAGAGAAAGCGATGAGTGTGTAAGTCAATGCGTGTGTGTGTGTGGCAGTGTCAAGTTTTTCATTTTACCACTTTAACTACCATTTCAGCTTCGACGTATGATATGTTTAGCAGCCAGGAAGTAAATCTGTCTTTAATTTGTTTCCTAGTGAGACTTATTTTACATGTCGGTTATGATTCAGTATTTTTCTTTTGTAAATCGTCGAAGCCAAAGAGTCGTGGTTATATAAGCATAACATTAGGTCGTTTGCTCGAACTCGAGCAGGAATTTTACTTTGCGTATTTCATCACTACTGCTGTCAAAACGTTGAAGAAAAACATAATGTCTGTTAACAAAAATTCAAAGACATGCGTCATACACCTCGATAGGTGTATGACGCACGTCGCTGCACTGGATGTTCTGTGGTAGACAGTGGCGGGTGCAGAGGGAAGAGCTCCGCGTCCCAGCAAAGGATAAACAAAAAAATTCGGGATTCGCACAATACACTAAAAAAAGTAACTGTTATAAAAAATAAGTCGACACAGTTAAGCTACACTTTGAAATAATTGATCTATGCGAGGCCAAACTGCATGCAATGTGCGTGCTATAAATACTGAAAAACTTTAGTCGTGGTCGTGAATACCACTCGCATAACATATGTTAGGAATCAGTTACAAAATAGTAAGTTATAGATTTAATTGTATAAACATTATAAACAATTTTAGAAAAATGTATCACGTAATTAATTATTTTTTGAATTTTTGTTTTCATCCTTTCAACACTGACTTGCTCGCCACCCCGTTGCGCCCTTCCACCAAGCAGTGGATGGGGACGCGTGGGCGCAATGGGCAAGCGGGTCCGGTCAGTCTTGCTGCGGAGGCCGAGTGGGCCGAGTTGAGTGGATGATAAGAGTCGTAGCTACACGGGTGTATATATTGGTAATTTAGGTATAAGTACTGTTTAGAATAAATTCAGCTTTGTACACTGTTAAAATACGGGTAATGAAACTGACAAATAAAGATATCAGTGTTGTGATTATTCTTTATTTTTAATAACAGTAAATGCCTGAGGATCAATACGGAGTACCCTTTCACATAGAACTAGGCGTTATCGTTTCTGTCTACCCTTGAGGGCAAATCGCTTGAATTTATCTACATAAAATCATTTAGCCAACTCCCAGCACACATTCTCCTACAACACAAAGAACTCAACCATCTCTCTATTTTTATTAAAAAGCGTGTTTAGCGGGCCGTGCAGAAAAGAGGCATGTTCTAACATGTTCTAACGTGTTCCAGCGAGCACGCTGACGCGGACGAGTCTGTCACGTCGCGTTTGTCACTTGTCACGGTGCGGGGAACATGTCGATGGAGCGGTTTGAGACTCAAAAGATTAATTGGAGCGTGGCTTTTATTTTTTGTATGGCTTTCAGTGTTTTATTCTGGAGAGTCAATAAATAAAATGCAATACTGTAAGAGTTATGCATATTAAATGAGATGAAATAAATGCAATAAGTTATAAACACAGAAGTCGATTAATTGGCGATGGCATACGATTTATCCCTTAAATCAACTTTCAAAATAATAAAACTGTAAGAAGAAAACATTTTAACTCTTCCTTATTTTTATCTTTTGGACGTGACTTTGCTTTGCGCTCATTAAAATAATACAAACTCTTATCTTTCAGAATCTCCGAGGAGAAAAAGAAACAGTTTTTCAGCTTCACAATTGAACTGAGTTCGTTAAATGCACATTATTTTATGTCCGATGCATGTGATGACATGCATCGGACAACCTTGGGATTGGAACCAGAACCCGGTTGGTTGAAGCTGCGATGCTTCAATAAACTTGAGCAGCGTTAAAACTAGTCACGAGTATCCCTTATATTTTATAACTAGTATATAGTCCCATCTGAAAATAATAGGCAATCTCGTGACCTAAGTTTTACCACTATCGAGCACAAATAATTTGCATTTTAATACTTAATTTACATAAATCATTAGCTTCTTCGTAAAATATGTACATTTTGCTTTGTATAAAATAGAAATATTTTGAAGTAACTTTCCTTTGTCAACATTTTATGTACTTGTAAAAAGTTTTGTATCATCCACGAGCGAAGGTGACTTTGGGCATTATGTACAAACTGAAACAGTTTTTCAGAAGTAAGTTTCATACGTAGAGGACGTTTCTTAAATTTACAATTTTTTTTTATGAACTGCTCCTACGAAAGCAAACATGTAATCATTAAAATTATTTTCGACGGTCAACCAGTCTAAGGAGTTACTATTTTTATAACAATAGAAACGTGAAGATATTTTGTTAAATAAATTTTACTTCTGTACATTAGAATTTCAATGTAGTGTAGGTACGTCCATTTACTAAAAACTACACTGAAGCACCGTAGCTTCGTAACTCCGTAGCGGTGTAGCGCGTAGCATCGTAACGTCTACGTCGTAGTGCTACGAATGCGCGACATTAAGAGGAAATGCGGGCGAAGAGACTTTGTATGTAAAAAGTCATAATCGGAGGTTTGGCTCTCGCCTAATTTCTCCCCCAATATTGTACTGATTTGCAAGATATTTCATAAACTGAATAAGAAAGATATAAACTGTATCCCTATGTTATTTTTTGATGATATATTAAACGTATAAGCACTAGAGCCCTCAAAAGATTCTCAAATTTGTCCGATAAATCGGTGTTGTCAGAGCCGTAATGTGCAAATTTTTATTCAGTTTGTGAAAGACCTTTTAAATCGGTCTCATATTGAAGGAGGAAATGGTCCAACATTTGATGAGTTATTATAGTGAGACTATGTGCTGCTGCGTAATTACTAAGAAAGAGACAATAATGAAATAGTTTTATGTATACTGAGTGCACTCATTTTAAATAACTGAATTTACTTTCGAACTGATGTGTTTTTAGTGATGTTTCGGATGCTTTTTTGACTTAAAACGAAACTTGAAAACCATAAAACGGAATTCTCCCCATAACATTGCTACTCTATTTTCTCCCCAAAAACGTTTACTCCACAAAATCCAATACTGACACTAAAATTGCTACGGCGTAGCGTCTACGTACTACGGCGTAGCAATCCGCTACGGCCTACGCGCTACGTGGGCAGGTATACATCACAGAGCACAGAGATGCTGCGGTGGCCACTTAAAAAGAAAGAAAGAATAAATATTCAGTCTGCTCAGACAAAACGCACATTAAAATTAACAACACAGGTACACATAAACAATTACAATGAGGAATAGAAATAAAGTATACAGCAGAAGTGGCCATGGGCCCCAAACTAGGCATAGCATTGAATCAACATATTGGCGGTTTTTGGTGGCAGCACAATGTTATCTGCTACTTAAATATGTCAATAAATGTGTGAAAAATATTGAGTCAAAAACAAAACTTAACTAAATTTTAAATAAAAGAAGAATAACATTACAATTGAAATTAAAATAATAAAATAAAGAGTCAAAATCATTATGTGGTCACAGTTAAAATTAAATTTAAATTTCAAAATCAAAACAATAATAATAAATAAAATTTAGAATTTGTATCAAACTTGAAACTACAATTCAGATTAACAGCAGGTAGTAAATAATAATAAAAAAAGGCTTAAGTAACATACACTTCTCTAGACGGCGTGTCAGTAAGTACTATCGTGTCACAAATATTCTAACTGTGAGAGCTTTGTCATGCGAGTTTGTTCCAGTGGCTTATACCATAGGACCAGGTGGATTTTTCGTAAATTCAACGCCCTGTTGCACTCAACGGTACCTTACCATTAGTAAACGTGAGGGCCGATTTAACTAATTTTTAAACAGCGTTTGCATTCACATGTCAATCGCGAACTGTCAAAAAGCCTTAATTTTCATACATTTTTGACAGATTGCGATTGAGATGCGAATGCGATGCGAATTTGAAAATTAGTAGAATTGAAAAGAAAACAGAGTGCCTGTTTATTAAATTGGATTAGTATACCAAGAGATTATTAATATTTTTTTTTTTATAGAATTGGCCCTCTGTTTATTAAATTGGATTAGTATACCAAGAGATTATTAATATTTTTTTTTTTTTAAATAAGCCCTCTGTTTATTAAATTGGATTAGTATACCAAGAGATTATTAATAAAAAAAAAAAATCTTGGAATTTGACATAATATACTTTTTATCCTTGGGAGTATGTTCCATTGGGATCATTTTTGATATTCACATGGGTGGAGCTAGTATTAGTATACCTACAGTATAATATGGTATGACTTTAGTGATTAGTTATGATAGAATGATACCACTTGTGTTGCTTCTATGCTCTACGTCAGGTATAATCGCTACATTTTTCAAGCGCGGTCAGGGTTGTCAACGTCGCCTTTTAACGTTGATTAGTTTTTGTGAATGTTGCGGAAACGGACAGCCCTGCGTTGTTTCACTATTTCGTTGATTGCGTTCGTAGTAAGCGATTTCTGTGTTCTCTGGGATTTAGCTCGCATTGTTCCCTTTTGGATTGTTTGAAGTTTTTTCGCTTTGAGGATTTATAATTGTGTTTGTTAGTTCTGGTTTGTATGTTTTGACTGTGCTTTGAAAGTTGCGTTAAAGGGTTGTATTTTATGTATGTTTTGGAATTCATGGAAGTTTTTTAATTATTCTTCATTTGTTTACGTGTACAAACGTTTGTGTTGCTTTTACCTATCGTTCTTGAAGACTAGAAGAACTTTATTTTACACATTTAATAAAAATAAAGGTAACGTCCTCTGTCAAAGAATCATGAGGAAGAAAGGGACTCAAAATACTTGTGCATGTCTAAACTCAAACACTTACATAAATATCCTTTCTTTCACCTTAGATAAAGATAGATAAAGATTTGACCATCGATAAGATTAATAAAATAAATATGTTAGTAACTTTTGTTCAGCTTAATTTTTGAATCATGTTAATGAAGCCAATTTGTCTTTATTCAAACTTGTCTCCATAAAACAACACAGAGTTTCACTAAGCACAGCCGCGCATCAGCTCTATAGTAAAAATAATTAATTAAAACCATCCGCCACTCCCCCCACATCAGCTGGAGGGGGGATGTTAGCTACACAGATGTTCTATTTAATCTAAATGAATTCTTGTCGTTCAATCATTGTTCAAACCTCGTAGCTGCTACGGCGTAGCAGTCAGTGCTACGAAGTATCTGTCTATGCTACGGCGTTGTATTTGGTAGTAAGACGTAGTTTGCGGTTGCAATGCGCGAAAAGATTGGTTTATTTGCATTCACATTATTCATTATGGAGCTTAAAAATACGAGTTGAACCTTGTTTTTTTCGGAATTAAAGTATTTATTGAGTAATAATGTTATTAAACTGTCTATCAGTAAAATATTTTTTGTAAATCGACTCTCTACAAACAAAAAAAAATACTTCCCTATAATATTAGTTATTAAATTCCATAATATGAAAATTCCAACGTAATAAGTCAAACAGTATATAAAATGGATCCATTTAGTTCTAAAAGCAAAGCAAATACTAACATCGAGTAAAACACATATTAAACGTTGATTGGTACGCTGCCAAATTTACTGGAATAATCCGCACGAGTTTGTTGAACAACTAACGATATCAAACTCATACACATGGCTAACGACATTAAAACCTGAACTGAACACGAACAGCGACTTCTACTAATTAAATTTTATTTCTACCACTAAACTTAGTTTCTACCAAACGCGATTTGGTGGAAACGATTGCTGTACATTGCAGGTTTTGTTCTCTTACTTTCAGTGTCAACTGCGTTCGAGCAGTGTTGGATCGCGAATAAATGGTCCTAGATGACTTGTTAATAGTAGGATGGTTGTAGGGGTTACCGTATGGAGGATTACTTCAAGTCACATTCCGTGGAGTTTGAGCTGTTTCCTCGAGCAAGGCTTTGTTGTTATGTGCCATGATCCTTTATACTGTGCGAGTGGAAGTAGTTTCGGAAATTAGCTGTGAATTTTGAACGGTGCTGCAGAGTTGAGTTTTAGAAGTAGGGTGTTATTTTTGCTTAGTAGGCAAGTTGCTTATTTTCGTTGTGTATTTGTTTTAGTTAAATGTGGCAAAATTGCGAGTCAAGGAGAGTAAAGTATGAAGTATACGATCGATTTAGGTAACTTATTTATATTAAACAAGTCGCTGTTCCTGAATCGTTTCAATATTATCATTGAACGCCTTTGAACCCTTTTAATATTTGGATGTTTTTTTTAGCTATTTTAGGCTCACATTTGGAGAAGCTCATTCTGTAAACAGGCTCATTCTGGGTAAGCTCGCTCCATCGTAGAATTTGTCTCTGTCATCTCTGACCAAGACGAAAGTCAAGAGCAAACCCATCTCAAATAACAAAAAAAAAACGAAACTTGTGGCTAAAAATAACAGCCGCACAGGTCGATCTTCAAGGTTAAGCAACGCTTGTCGAGGTTGTTCTGTTGATGGGTGACCATCTTAACTCCGTGCCTCAACCTCCGTGCCTCAAAAAGCATGTTAAGCGGTTGGTCCTGGCTGTCATATTTGGCCGTCGTTACGGACAGTCAGTAGCCAGAAAATCTGACACCAGTCTTGCCAAGGAGAACCGTGCTAGCCAGTTAATGGGTTCTGGAAGTCTGATAGGCAGCCGCTCCACGTAAATACTGGTATTCAAGTAAATCCGGTTTGATTGGGAGCCAACCCCAATATAGTTGGAAAAAGGCTAAGCAGATAATGATGAGACTCAGATTTGTGATGATTTATTAAATTGTTTTAATGTGAAAGTAACAATTATTTTAGGACGGGGGAATGTTAATGAATCAAGTCTTGTAGATTAGAGCCATTACTGAGCCGTTGCTGAATTTCCATTCTATGGATTGGGTATGGTTTATATACTGATAAAACATTGTTGTTTTATGTACGTGTTCAGTTAATAAATAAACACATTCGTGCTAATAAATTAACCATTTGGGAGGAAAATTTTGTGACTCACAAAAACTTTTTAAATGTAGGAAAGACTAAAACTTATAATTTCACAATAAATCATAGATTTGAAACATTTTCCAGAGTTGTCCTGTTCAAAAATTCTGGCTGTAATTAGCCTTAATTAATTTCTTCCAAAGTTATTGGTAAATCCTTGGCACTTGGTCGTTTTCATTCTTCGTAATGGACGAATTCCTGGCTCCATCGGTAATTAGATTAATTACTTTCTTTTATACCTTAACGTTAAGAAGATATTCTGTATCTTGGCTCACTGAACCGAGCTATTTAGGTCATTCTTTTGATAAGCTCAGTCATAATAATACTTTAAAATGTAAAGACTAAAGTATCTCTTTTTAGAAAACTTTAGTTATGAAATCAGAACGTACCTCATCATCATCTGCTTAGCCTTTTCCCAACTATATTGGGGTCGGCTTCCAGTCAAACCGGATTCAGCTGAATACCAGTATTTTACATGGAGCGGCTTCCTACCAGACCTCAACAACCCAACTGGGTAACACGGTAATCTTTGGCAAGACTGGTGTCAGATTTTCTGGCTTCTGACTATCCGTAACGACTGCCAAAGATCTTCAAATGACATCCGGGACCAACAGCTTAGCAAAACAGGACGTACCTATCCCTTTCATTATTTTTAACGTTACTTGCATTTGATGTGTTTCTTTTTGATGCCCGATATCTAAAAGTTATTCCTGTAAAATAATATCGTAAAAAGTTTTGTGTTAATTTGTTATTTGGGGTCGGTCAAATAGGCGGTTGCTCCACGTAAACTACTTGTATTTGATTAAATCCGGTTTGACTGGAAGCCGAATCAAATATAGGTAGTTGGGAAAAAGCTAGGCAGGTAATTAATAAAAAGTTCTATTTTCAATGTTTGACTCTTGGCTAGGTTAAGATAATAAGTCATGGATTTGATTGCAACAGTCTAAAAATAGTCCTACATTATATCACATTCAGAACTAGACGAAAACATGGATTGAATGAGGTATGATAAATAACAATATCTACAACAAAACCCAACAGAAATCCTCCTTCAAAATCCGACAGACGAGACGTAAAGACGTCCGATCGATGTAGTCTGACAGACATGCCCTTCGCTTTACTGAGCTTTGTATCAGGACCGTTCGCCGGGCAGTAACTAGGGCAAAAATTGAGGTGGCTTGCCCGAGCGGTCACCATGACAACGCCCCCCTTGGCTGTTGCTTCAGCCGACAGATTTTACTCTAAGTTGAGAATAGGTATCTATAGAAGTATAATACTAGGAGACTTGGTTTGATGGCAGGATGTGGGGAGTGTTTTGTGAATGACGTGGTGCGTGGCTGAAGTTGATTCGAATGATCGTACCCTTAAATTGTAATAGAGTTATTTGACTTCTACGTTTACAATATTGCATGTATGTGATCTTACTGCTGATGATAATTTCTACTGGACAACCTTTAATAATAAACTAAATCAACTTAACTGAGAAGCCACGAAAAGAAAAAAGAAGCCATTGTTGAACGAACTTACAATAATTGTTATAATGCAGCCGTTAATGCTAAATTTCAACGTTAATTGGAAATTATGAACCACGTCAGAAAATACATTAATCAATGACAAATTAGTTTCTTTTTTAACTGACTTCCCAAAAAGGAGGAGGTTATCAATTCGGTTGGATGTTTTTTTTTTATGTTTGTTACCTCATAACTCCGACAATTATGAACCGATTTGAAAAATTTTTGTTTTATCTGAAAAGATATACTTGCAGATTGGTCCCAATTAAATCATATCAAAATCGGTTACGAACTTTGGATTTTAAATCGAAATCGCTGAAATTTGACTATATTTAGATGATTCTTTGATAATCGAAATTGCGTATGTTGCTTTTCTGTGATTTTGTAGTGGTGTTTTTAGGTGTGGGCACCACTAAAAACTGAAAAATAAAAAACTTTTTACAAAAAAAACAACCGACTTCTAAACAAAAAAACACTACAAAGTAAAAAATAACTTTGAATTCGGGAGTCGGTGTCAAAATACGAAGAAACTAACAAAAACAGCGACTGCCGAATTTAAAGCTATTTTTTACTTTGTAGTGTTTTTTTGTTTAGAAGTCGGCTGTATTTTTTTGTTACTATTGGAATATATGTGTGTAACCACTATCTCACCTGAGTGTCAATTTTACTAATTTCCACATTCACATCGCATTCGCATCTTAATCCCAAACTGTCAAAAGTATATGAACATGAAGGCTTTTTTTAACTGTTTGCGATTGACATGCGAATGTGAAAGTTGTTTAAAAATGAGTAGAATTTGATTGAATGCGATGATGTGGTCGAAAATAAAGTACACTTGCCTAGAAGTAACCAATTCACACTTGACTTTTACCAGTTTTCCAATATTATCTCAATATGACAGATACTAGAAACAAACTACGAATATTTCGTCTAAAAGGTTTCTACGTAGAACTTTATCTATCCCAGATACTACTAAATAATCAACAACAGTTTGCTTTTTGCCCGTAGCTCCGACATATCACGACAAAACAACAATAATTAAACTAAACAATTCACATCGAAACAGCCGGTAAGCAAGATCCTACGTTGTTAATTTATGTCGTCATCCCAATATTTATTGGCTACCCCAATTTACGACTTCATTATATTGGCCATCGATCCGTACGTCCTAAGTTAACAAGTGACCCCACCAGTGTTCCTGTTGGCAACATACACATTATATATCACCGGAATAGGTCAGACTCCGTAAGATTGTAATCAATCTTGATAACATTATAATTTCCCGGTATATTGTGAAAAAATCTTTTTGTATTAGAAATATCCCATCCAAAATCAATCGTTTTCAACACATTTGTGTCTTATTTAGAAAAAAAACACATGTTCACGCGATATTTTACAATCTTACAGTGTTTGCCATTTTTCGGTGACATATACAAGGAGTAAGGAGAACCTTTAAGTTCTAAGTTTGAGCTACGATAACTGGCAAATGCTTGCACTGTCTGGACAGGTCCACTCAAATCTGTGTGGTACTTTCCTCAAAATACCACTTCAGACTTTAACCTTCATGGTTCTCATATGATTTGACCAGTACGATTGTATGGACTTTAAAAGAGACTTTGACCTCTGAGTTTGTTTCGGCGTTTCTTCTCAGAGCAGTCAGCTAGGAAACGCCGGCCTCATCTAGTTTAAAATGACCAAAAAATATTGACGTTTAAAAGTGTTATTTACAACCTTCTTACAAAATAAATATCATTTATCATTTAATCGACCTGTAGAATTCGTAGCCATTAATATAATAATTTCAAATACAAAAAAAGAAAACCAACATATTGATCTCAAAATCAAATCTCGCCTGTTTGAGAAACGTAAAGAACCTTAATTTTTTTGTTTCGTTACAATTGGTTCGTCATGAAATTGTGTTTGAAAATAAAACTATCAATTTGAAATAGATTTCTGTGAGAAATATTTTTAGATTTTAATGCTTATTGTTTAGTCAATCATTATACCGCGTAAAGCAGTGCTAAGGCAATTTGAAAGTCGTGGATTGCATTGAACGAACTGCCTTAAGTCTATTTGCCTGGCCATCGATTTGTGAGGGAAAGCGAAGCGAAGATATGCGCATTTTTTAACATTGAGTGGCGGTGAGAAGAATTTATGCAACGGAATCTATTCGGATATTCGCTCGCTGGGATTTTTACCAAGCTGGTAGTTTTTCGATAACCTGACTTAGAAAACTTTTGACATTCTCATTTTTTTTGGCTTAGTAGTAGTAAATACATTTACATGAAAAATAGCATTAATTAATTTTAAACCTTTATTTTTTGCAGTTTATTCTTACTTGATAAAGAGGAGCTCGTGGCTAATTAATAACAGCCGCACAAGTCGATCATGTGAACATCTTAACATACCGAGCTTCCTCCGTGCCTCGGAAAGCACGTTAAGCCTTTGGTCCCGGCTGTCATTTGGAGATCTTTGGCAGTCGTTACGGATAGTCAGAAGCCAGAAAATCTGACACCAGTCTTGCCAAGGAGAACCGTGTTACCCATTTAATGGGTTGTGGAGGTCTGGTAGCAGCCGCTCCACGTAAAATACTGGTTTTCAGCTAAATTCTGTTTGACTGGAAGCCGACCCCAATATAGTTGGGAAAAGTCTAGGCAGATTTATTCTTACTTAAAATAAAAAAACAGTTTTCATGAAACTGTCATATCGAGAGATTTTATTTTCCATACTTACTTTACTTTTACAATCGTTGCCGTATATAAAAACTATTTATTGTGAAGGTAGTGCAAATCCAATCCAAAATAATTAGCAAGATGAATCATGGAAACATTTTACAAAACTCATTATTTAGGTACCTTGTCAGCATATCTACCCACGATCTTGCTAGTCTAACAAACATTGTGTGAACACAAAAGTATTAACAAATACCCGAAATCCCACACCTTCAACAGTTATTTTTACTAAAGCTCACATTAAAGACGGGCCATTAAAAATAACCGCCCGGTGCGGCCCGGTGCGGCCCGGCGGTGCGTGTGACTTGTACCGGCCCGGCCGCGGCCCGTGGTTGTAGGCCATTCATGGCCTCGACACCCCCTCCTCCTACCTCTTATCTAGAACCAATAATATAGCCATGTGTGTCGAGTTATATAGGACAGTTTATATTCATATCTCCGTTGAAAGTATTGAGTAGATGTTGCAAACACATCATATTTTGTTAACGACTAGGCACTACTGTAAATAAATGAACCCTTTTCGATCCTCTAGTCACGAAACAAAACCAAAGTAACAGCAAACCATTCTACATTTGTCTCGTGTCCGTTTATATTCCCCTGAGCTCAGTACAACGAAAATCGGGATCCCGGGATGTCCGGCGAACATTCAAACGTCTGGTGACACGTTTCCCTTCCCCTCTTCCCTCTTGGGGTAGAGCGGGGCCCCCTTCGGTTTCAAGCTGACGCCTACGGAGTCCAACAGTGTGTTGTAATTATCGAGATAGCCGCTCGATATGTAGTATGTAGAATTATCGCGTGTGTCACGGAGGCTGGGTATATCGTTTAGAGAATAGGCTCTAGGTGTATTTGGCTATTTAGTTAATCGGTAATGATTTTAGCATCAATTTGATAATAATGCTCTCTAAAAAGATTATGCTTAAATTACTTTTTTGTTTACGGATGCAAATGTTTCAGACAATTAATTGAATGCTGATTTGTATGAATATTTGTTTATTCAATGAGATAGTATTGTAACCACAATGCATTTGCATTCGCAAATCTATGCTATAACATAGATATTTGCCAATGCAAAATTCACTTTTGCATGAAAATATCTAAACGTATTTCTAAAAATTCATGTCATTGTAATCTGATATCAAATCTATTGGTCTTTTCAACTTATCCGCTACATACCTACTCAATCTCTTAGTTAAGATTCCTCAAGAACACAACTAGGTATTGTTCTAAAAAGAATAACCCACCTAACAACTCGTATTTCCGATCTACCAACAAATACTCCACAGCTACCAATACCAATACCAGCGCTACACGAGAAACAATACCAACTAATCTAAAAACTATTTACCGTGGGGGGTACGGGCGGGCCCAGGCGGGTACAGGTGCACTCCACTAGTAACTTGTCTCCAACTTATTTGACAACTGGAATACAGGGGCGGACTTGTAGAAATGGGTCGTGTTTATTGTCGCTTATAAATAAAAGGTGTTACAGGAAATAAAGGCGTGCAACGGGTGCAATTTAAGTGAACATTTATTGAACTTCTTGAGGTATTTATTCTTCAGAAATTGGAAAAGTTATTATTTAGGCACTTTGCATAAATCATTTTCCATCTATGTGAAACATTTTTCATCTTCATTTAATGGCTGTTTTATGTTGTAAGACTTAAAATAAGGTGGTAAATGTTAGATATTATTAACCAGCCACATTAAACATTTTACGAGTTCTGGCTTCGTAAGCTTTAGAATTAATTAACTAAAACCTTACTGACAAATCGGTATAATTAGTACTAATTAAAAGGGAACCAAAATTAATTTAGACGTGTTCAAACTGGCTTGAACTTTTCTCACGTTTTTGTACAATTTGGGGCCCACTTATACCGAAAGCCGTCCCTGTGCGCAGCCCTTGCTTCAGTTAACACTGTTAACAGTTTAGAAAGCGCTGGCGGACGTTTTAATTAACCCTTTCTAGTCCATGTTAGCTGGGTCGAATGTACCCCACTATTGCGTGTTGTGTTGTTGATTTAGTGGAGCCCAATATTGAAGCGTTCGGGGGTTAGGCGAATATTTGAGCAGGTTTTAAGATTGGCTGCCTGTTTGATCGGGGGAGGGAAATTAGTGAATCTATTTTGTGTTGAAGCGATCAATATTGGACTCGATTGGTAGTTTTCGGGATTTGAAGCGCGTTTGAGATAAATGAAATGCGTCCAATATTTATTTTAATTTTTTGGTAAATTTAAGCACATTTTACGGTGATACTTATCTACACGAGTTCGAGAAGGTAGTAATAGTCACAAATACACCTATAAGACATTTTTCTTACAAAAAAGCTTGGATTCAAACGTAAAATATTATCCTTTTATGAGTTCAAACAAAACCTATCTACCGTTCATCCCATTTTCTCATTAAAATGGCAACAGTCCATGACGAAAAATAAAATTCAACGATAAACCGGTTTAATCCGTAAATTCGACGCCTGCCACCATAGATTAGCAATGTCTGCGACGTTCAGTATTCCCGATATTTCCCCTTTGCTGCCATCCATTTTTATCATTATGTATTCTTTCACCGGAAAGTGAATAAATTATTGGCGTTTTTGTTCTCTAAGACGTGCAGTCGGTTTTGAGAATTATGGATTGTTTTCTTTTAGTTGACACGACATTTATTTTATTTTTATTGGCACCTCCCTTTCCTCTCTAAACAAGTTTTTCGTTAAAATGTATACTAATATGATGACAAGTTGGTTTGCGTGAACGCTCTAATCTCAGGAGCTACTGGTTATATAACATCACGCTACAACGTAAGGGAGCGGACCATCAACGGAAAATGTGACGTAGACGAAGTTGCGCGGGTCAGATGGTTAAATTACTCATAAATTGGCTAACATTTTTGGTGATGGTCGCGGAATTTGTGCGAAAGAGTTGCCGAGGCACTGGAACGCAAAGGGCCCTAGGAGGAAAACGGATGGGCTTTAGTCTGTTAAAGTCTGACACTCCCTTCTGCTCCGCCCAGAGCGGGAGGAGTCGTTTGATGATTTCCCATCATAAAAAAAAGGTGGTAGGTGGCGTTCTATAACTTCTGCTTACTCCTATGGGAAATAGGCGTAAGATTATGTATGTTTGTGTATTTTTATAAGTACAGTTAGATGTTGCGTATCAACAAATGCAGAAATAGCTTGATTAAGAAATTCATATTACAGTCCAAATAAATAAAGAACAGCAAAAAGAGACGATGATATGGCATACAATAAAAAACATTCTCTATCACTATTTTTATACGAACAAGCATGCGCCTATAACATTTTATACGCATATGCATTACTTAATATAACTTCGTCCCATACACAATATTATATACAAAAATGCGTTAGGAACCCAAATGCCTCAAGTTTCTGAACTAGTTATAGTAAACAAAGATATAAATCGTATGGTTTTACGTGTTTTTCTACACATTACATACGTTTATGTGTTTTGCGTTCGCAGTAACGTAGAAGGGTATGTGATCTCTTTCGGTTGAGTGACGTTCAATGTGTTTTTGGTGTGATGAGCGAATAGAAAGCTGCATACGAGATTTTTTGCACTGAAAACGAAATCTTTAAAAAACTTATTTTTTTTTTTTTTTTTTTTTTCGGACATTCTCATATGTAATTTATGAAAATAGCATGATACTACAGGGCCATCATACTCCAAAATAGCATTATACTACAGGACCATCATACTACTAAATAGCATTATACTACAGGACCATCATACTACAAAATAGCATGATACTACAGGACCATCATACTACAAAATAGCATGATACTACAGGGCCATCATACTCCAAAATAGCATTATACTACAGGACCATCATACTACAAAATAGCATTATACTACAGGACCATCATACTCCAAAATAGCATTATACTACAGCACTATCATACTACAAAATTATCTACGTACAGAATATTTCTTTTCTGTGGCTTAGAAGTTTACAAATAAACTAGCTTTTGCCCGCGACTTTGTACGCACATATCCCGTTACTTCCCGTTCTCGTATGAATTTCAGAAAATCCTTTCTTAGTGCTTCTCTACGGAGTGTAGGAAAGCTACATGCCAAATTCCAGCTTTCTACGACCAGTAGTTTCGGCTGTGCGTTGTCTGTCAGTCACTCCGTAACGGAAGAATTGTATATTTTAGAATTCAAAAAGTTAATATGATTGCCAGGCATTTGTTTCAAGTTTGGATTTCACAATTTCTACCAAAAACTTTACACACAATACAAAACCAACGTCGATAAAGCGAAAATAGCGCTTAAATTTATCCATACCAGCATTAATATCAGCGCTGCAAGCGGTGCAGCGCCACAGTGGGTGTAGATTAGCGGTCTGATGCTTCTTTATTGCGCCTAATGTAAGCAATAGCGGGTAAGCTGCAACTTATTGTACTTTCAAGATCCCGCTTTTTCGTGAAATGTTGCAACAAAAATGTTCTAAGCTACTTGAGTTTTAACGTTTAAAAGGATATGAAATCTCCATTCAAGATGCGAGCTCCCTTTTTATGAGATGAGAATGTAAACAATCTTTTATGTTTTCATTTTCTTGAAACATGGCGATGAACAATAAATAAGCTTTCAAACGGCCATGGTACAAGTCCCATAAAAATACGTCGTAAAGTTTGTTTCACCAAAAATTCAAACGGTTTTCTAAATACGTCGAAAATTCGCTGCGAGCGACATGTAAAAAAAGTAAAAACCCATTTACACAGTATTTTACCATAGAATCGCTACCATTCGCTTTTCTACGTAGAAACACGATAAATTTTTGAGTTTCAAACACCATAAATATATATATACGACGTAAGATTTCACCAAAAAACATTCTCGTCTTCTTTACATTGGTAAAGAAGACGAGAATGTTTTTTGGTGAAAGCTTGCTTCTTTACAAACTCCTATTTTCAATTCTGTTTTTGAATGTTTGATCTTCACTATACTTATTCGTAGAAAAACGTTAGGCAATGCAGGCAGGTCGGCGGTAAGCCTGGATCCCAGTTGACGTGACGTGACTCACCTAAGCCACGTCAGATCGACTTACAGCGTAGCCTGGTTTGTTTGTCATATATGTGACAAAAACAATAACAACTTTAAAAATATGATTTCATGTGACAGACGGACAGACAGCCAGCCAGACAGAGACACGAGTGATCCTATGAGGTCCCATTTTTCTACACGGACGTTCCAAACCCTAAAAAATCTACAAAGACTACCATTACACATATTTTTAGTTGGTAAGCTCAGATTGACAAACATTCGCAGTGGTACGTAGGAACAACATCGATTACGGCAGACAATGCGAGTGACAGCCGCGGGCAGGTCGGGAGTAGGCCGGGAGCCCGGCTGACGTGGCGTGACTTATTGAAGCCATGTCAGATTGGCTTAAAGCGAGCAAGCCTGGCTTTTAAGTGCGTTGTTGGCTTTAAGGCTTAGAGGTCACTGCACTGTGGGTGTGTAAATGTTATTTATGCATTTTGTGCCATTGTTGTATTGGTGAAAACTGAGTCCATTAGTCTTTTAAAATATGAATTTCTAATGGCGATTTCGAGTGTTGCTATCGATCGGTACGGGAAAAAATATCTTAGATGTCTATCATATATCATCAAAACTATGACTAAACGAGTGGTTATGTATCTATTATAGCAGTGAAAGAATTCTCATAAATGGATCAGTACTTTTATGAACAAACAAACTATAAGTTTAGATAAAACTACAGTACCTATATTTTTGTGACAGCCTTTAAAGAAATTGTTTACAGTAAAATAACGAGACGCTTGCCCTTATCAAATGATTGGATCCGACTTAAATTGTGTCTTTATGATTATGTAGGTGTAAATACGTCAGCAAACCCACTTGATATTAAAACAACCAAAAGTACTTCACTAGCTCCTTACCTAAACAGCTTCATCAGCCAAAACCTTGACTTTCTTTAAGACCTGTCTAGACCACAGATCGTTCGATTCATTCAACTGCGCGTCAATTTTTCAATCCAAATGTGCTTGAAAAGAATGTAAGGAGCTCATTTTAGCTCAACAAACCTCGTACGAGTAGCTAAAGTACCCGCGAGTGGTCGGAGAGTGGATAAAAGACAACTGAGGAACCAAGGAGGGAGGGTGTATGGCCTTCGTGGGCAAGGTGCCAGGTACTTACCGTATCAGGATTAAGAGGCTGTATTACTCTTTGATTCGGTATGAATAGCCCGCTTTGGCGGCCGAAAAGTTCAGACTGTGCCTTTGTTGGGTGATGATTGAGATTAGCTTCAAAGTCTCAGAACATTTCTCTTTTGGGCTGTAGTATGCTCAGTTAAATTTGTCATGAGAGTTATAATACGTTAATTAATTTACTTATTTTGGAGTTCTCTAAGATATAATTCTCAGTAGTTTAGGCCATAGGCGGAGTGTTGTTGTTTTGGTCTGTAGGGTTCCGTACCAGTAAGGTAACCAACGGAACCCTATTACTAAGCCTCCGCTGTTTTTTTTAATTTGTGATGGGTTTTCTCTTGACTATATTCTAGGTCAGAGATGACAGAGACAAAGTCTACGATGGAGCGAGCTTACCCAGAAGTAGCCTGTTCACTCTAACTTTGAAAAGATTAGGGTTGTAAGCGTTCGGAAATACAGACGCAGGCAGAGAGTTCCACTCCTTTGCTGTGCGCATTATGAAAGACATATGGAAACGCTTAGTGTGAATTGGTGGAATAGGAACAAATATTCTTCTTATCTCAACTTATTCACTATAGCTCAACTCAACAACATTGTACAAGTACACTACTTCATATTCTACCAAAAACAAACTAGAACAACAATCACAAAACAGCTTACTAGGGTACACCGTATACGCGACCTTACAAAGAGAAAATCATGAACTATGCGAGTATTATCTACCGTACATCACACAGTTACATTCCAAAGCTTTATCACAACTATTCACAACATACGCCCCATTCTCACGACACTACAGACATCTTATTACTGTCTTCAAAATTTCAAGTAATACGGAGGGTCGGGTACAAATAAATTGCGCAGACAGATCCTTTGTTCCTGGAAGGATTAGATTACGATGACTGCCAACTGGGTTTCTAGTTACATCCCCGTTGTTAACTAGCTGTGTAACGTGATTATTTGGAGAATAATGAGTTTTGGCGCGAAATGGACTTTTGACAGGTGGCCATCTTGTTTTTAGGAAGAAATTTGGTTGATGAGGTTTGATATGTGGATAGTGATAAATTTGACTGTTTAACAAAAATACAAGCAGAAAAAAAATATTGTTCATATTATGGCTAGTATTTTTAATCCCCAAAGCCAGTTTTTGTTGTTATTGTCACAATCTCACTTAATGAAAAACGATGATATTCGCGAGAAAAAGTGCAACAAAATGTTTTTTGTTATTTTTTTTTAATTTTAACGTTATCAACTGTTACAGTATTTTTTCTAAATTCAAATTCAATGTGCCTGACTTCAGTAAATGAACTGGCAGAGAATTGAGAGAAATATTATTAACCAAAAAAATAGCCTTGGTAATAAAATACAACGTCGGTGACAAAAAGGTTCACATTTCCATTTTCACAGGCATATCAACATTACCGCTTTTACATTCATATTTATGAAATTATTAAAAAAATTCGCATCGTACCTGACATTTATATTGGCCCAAGTGTACTTTACACCACTTTGTCAGTCGCCAGCGCCAACAAAACTTGGCAATTGAATAATAAAACGCGTAATACAATATACGGCGGAGCGTAAAAAGTGAATTTGCCGTTGCGTGCACAAAAATATATATTAGGATCGGATCGATGGTGTATAGCGACTTTCCATTTTCGCTTCCGATAAAGTTTTTTCTATGATGTTTGTCTCTTCTCTAAAATGTATCTAAGTATTTCATCCTTGTCTTAGTCTTGCATACATATCTTGTCGTACGATAGACAACTTTCTTTTTAACCTTAATTATTAACTTTCGTTCCCTCCATCGCTTTTTTTTATATGACTTTACATACTAATTTATCAAAACTACCAACTTACTTCTTAAAATACTCATGATAGTCTTACATCGACAATCAAATACAGCAGACAAATTTAATAATAATAGATATTCAATTCTATTTTAACTCTCCATTCGCAAATCTGTCCTCACGTTGAGTCGTGCCTTAGATGCATGAAAAAATCAAATTAAACTCGCAACTAAAACATCACCCATATCTGATAATTACAAAAACTATAACCGTCCTCTTATCCCCCACAAAATCGCTCATAACCTCAAAAAGGTGCTCTCACCAATATGGCTGTCACTTGAGCTATAATTCAGCAACTATTCATTCGATACTCGGAGGTAGACCGCGGCAACTTTACGAGGGTGGATGGAGGCGTTAATCCCTGAATGGATTAGGTGCCCTCACTGTAAGATGGTGGCCCGAATGTTTAGTGTGTGGTGTGCTCGAGGATAAGCTTTGACGTAGTCCTGGAAGTGACGGATGAAGCAGTACATTATTCTAGGGTCATGTTTGATAGTCTTAAAGCAGCCCCAATTTTGAAGATGGGTGAAAATTTACAGGACGCTTTGCTAGTTTTACATTTACCCTTTAAAGCACGGCTTGTACAAATTGGCAGGTAACTTGAAGAATCAGTTCAAGATCGATGTCTCATAAGTTTTTATCTGAATATTAACATTTAAGATTAGTGTTCCAACACAAGGTTATGTATTACCCATTATTAAAAGTAAAACACTTATGAACAAGAGATTTAACGTGCAAAACTGTCGATGGCTGTCGATGAATGAGCAGAGTCTATAGACAAACCTATACCTTAAACTTACATAATTGTGCTGAAGCCAAAGCCTCAGCTTTTTCTTAAATTTTGAAAAATATTGCCACGATCCAGGTCTGCGTGTCCAGACTAGCTATAACTTGAGCTGAAACTTCTTCCTTGCCGGTCTCACGACGAGTCCCTAACCGCACGTCGGGTGCCACGTATATAGAGATTTTAGCTGCTTACTACTTACGTACAGTTTTAAGCCTAAAGTGAGGATTTTAGTTTTTGTTACCGCTTTTTTTCGGTAACTTTTTAGTGATGTAAGAAGTCTATTGTGCGGTTTATCATTGAATCTATTAGGGTTTGTTTACGTTTTTCATTCGAGTGGTGTGTAAACTAATAAATAAAAAGGAGATCTTTTAGAGAGGCTTTCGTTTCATAAGCAACTATACTTTTATATCTTACTTATAAAATTAAATTATCTTTTTAAAATGATTTCTTGGAAGTCGGTTTTATTCTTTGTAAAACTTTTTTTTTTTACAAGAATGAAGCTGCGTTTTACACGAATTGAATGTAGCTGTGTTTAAGTATCACTATTCTTGGGAACTACATTAATTATGAAGTTAGTATGATACTCAAAATCCTAACTTACACTTACTACAACTCTTGTATCTAACAAGCTGTTAGTGATGTAATCACCGAGGAAGGCGGGATGTATATCGTAGTTAGTTTGTATTGTAACACATATTACACAATAATTTAGAGGATTTACTTAGCATTGAAGATGTATGATATCGCGTATCATTTTCTTACTTTTGAATGTGGTAATGAAGGATGTAATTTAGAAACTATTGTTAGGTAAATGTGTTGGTGATGGTTTAACTATTTTGTTGTATTTCTTAGAACAGCTATAACTAATCGGTACGGTTATTTTGATTTTACTTTTTTATCAGACGAACACAACCTGTTAATTGAGATTGGAAGTCACCACCGTGACAGTATTTGGCCTGGAGGTGCTTACTATTAATTTTGGGTTATAAACAATTCACCTTGTGGCTAAAAAACAACAGCCGCACGGGTCGATCTTCAAGGTTAAGCAACGCTTGCCAAGGTTGGTCTGTGGATGGGTGACCATCTTAACATATCGAGTTTCCTCCGTGCCTCGGAAAGCACGTTAAGCCGTTGGTCCCGGCTGTCATTTGTAGATCTTTGGCAGTTGTTATGGATTGTCAGTATCCAGTAAATCTGACTGCAGTCTTGCCAAGAAATTCCGTGTTACCCAGTTAATGGGTTGTGAAGGTCTGGTAGGCAGCACGTAAAATACTGGTATTCAGATGAATTCGGTTTGACTGGAAGCCGACCCCAATACGGTTGGGGTTGGCCCAATTTATTGATTCACGAAATTTGTGTAGATAAACTCTTCAATACAATAAGCCTTGCATCATTTTATACTGCACCTCTTACGTTGTTAAATGATTTCATACTAAGCCAATAAACCAACTTCATTATGTCACCAATTATCACTTTTCGAATATTATAATTTCCACTATTCAACGCAAAGCATTTGATTAAACAGTATTCATTATACCAATCACTCAATTGACTGACTACAGTGTGTTAATTATTTTGATCGACTTCATTTTGAATAGGTGTTGTATATAAATGTTAATATTTGAACAAATTTTCGAGGTTTCCAATTCAGACGTGTATTACTTAACCATAAAGATACTATGGTTTAGATTTTAACGTAGAGCAGTTAATTTCGATGCCTTTAGAAGGCTAATGGGTTTTCTTCTGATCTTACACCAAACTACTTTCAAATTGTAAATGAATTGTAAAACCTTAGTATACCTACTTTACCATAAACAAAGAGACACGTAAAAGGATTCCTATTGACGTGAGCATTTCCAATACTAAAGAAAACGTATGTGAGAACGAACAAGATATATACTGGTCAAAAAACTATTAGACCATACTGAAATTCTCCCGAGACCTGAGGAGAAGATACCAAAGAAAATAAATTACCTGATTTTGCGCGCAACCGAGCACTTACATCCATCCTTTTCTAACTCACTAATCCGGGCGTACGAGAGCGTTATACTTGTCACACTCTGGCTTTCATACATCACGTATAAGAGCATTGTAAGCCCCTAAAATGAGTGTTTATTGCTGATCCTTCGTGCCGGACTCTTGTAAGCTTCTCCCGCGTTCCTAAAATGTACTTTATACCCTTGACGTTAAGGTCACTTTCTGGCTTTTAAAGGTTCAGGTGCGTAGACAGGCTTATCCAGTCGTTATTCTTGTGGCAGATGTACGTAGTTCTCGGCCGCTGAACTATAGGGATTTGTCCAATTTGTTGTGAAAAATTATGGTCTGTTTTGCTCTTAATTCTTTTCGTCTCGTAAGTTATTGGGTGCCTTTGTTTCTAAGATATGTTACCTCTTTTCATTTGCTGTGAAAGCTTTAGATGAATGTCTTGTAAAGTCAACAGTTTTATAAATTTGTTTCTCTCTTTCTTCCTTACAGTTGGATTTATTATAATGAGCTGTATCTATGGTATCGCTTTGCAGTTTCTTTTTATGTCCTGACTTTGTTCAGATCAATATGGAGATATAGGATTATTTCTTCTAATAAATAAAAGTTCATCGTATCCTATTGTATACAATTGTATTACAGGAAGCGGCAGTGACGTACATTGATGGGGAATAAGAAGTTTTCCCGGGTCTGTGATTGAACTACTGTAAGAAGTGTCGAAGAATTCTTGATACATATTTATGACTAGGAATATACATGTCCTGAATATTTGTGCGAAATATTTCTCCATAAACATGTTTGTATTCCAGTAACAAGAAGAAACAGCCGTATTATTGGACTTGGGTTTCAATGTTTACTTTCCAGGTTCGTGAAGCGATTGAAAACCAGTTCTAAAACGAAGAACTTAAGGTTAAAATTACGGTTACAACACACCTCAGCTCTCACCGACCGATTTTACTCTTTAACGTTTAATATTATAAAATGGAAGTCTTTTAACATTTATTTGATGTTTTTGATCGTATTTCTGTAAACATTTCAGCTTGAAAATACTTTAAGTCAGTCATAATTTATGTTCATTTACAAAAATATCCGATCCTTAGCTAATTCGTTTCTGCATTCATTAAAACTTATTCATTAAAACGTCTTTGATGTTTCTCTCTTAATTGATTCCTTTGACTTTGAAATCACGCTCTCTTTTTCTGCTTTGCTTACTATAAGAACCTTCCTTCTCCTTTTCTTTGGCTTCAACACCGTATTCAACCTCTATAACAAGATCAACGTTCTGCTCTTTATCTTCGGAAGCGCTATTTTCCACAAAATAAACTATTTTGTGATTTTTTCCTTACCTAGAATCACGTCACACAATTTTATTTATTATTTAACATTATCTGATGTGCCTACAGTGTTGGACCAAAGTCCCTACAAGAAACTTAACCATCCTTCTTCCATATTGTTCTTCTTACTAAATCCATCTCACTCATCTTGTCCAGTTTTATGACCTAGAATCACGACACACCTCTTTCATTCTTTTACTAATGTTGTATTATGTTCCACCTATAGCATATGAACAAGGTCCCCACGAGAAATATTGACTCATCTTATTCCTTTTCATATCTAGAATCACGCCACAATCTTAACTGTTCTGTTCTTTCACTTTAACTACTTTGATGCCATCTTCAACTTACAGTATCGGAGCAAGATCCCTTGGAGTTATATTCCCATCCTTCTTTCATTATTAATTTATTTATCACACACATCCTTTTCTTTATCCTTACCTACAATCATGCCATAATTCTAATCCTTTCGTTCTTCAATCCCCTTTTTTCCTTATCTAGAATCTGAATAACTGATTCGTTCTTTAACTAATGTAATTCCATTTTTCACCTACAGTATCGGAGCAAGGTCCCCACGAGAAGCGTCTCCTGAACGCTCTGCTCGCCAACTACAACACGCTGGAGCGACCGGTCGCTAACGAGAGCGAACCGCTCGAAGTCAGGTTCGGCCTGACTCTGCAGCAGATCATTGATGTGGTGAGTCTGTTTGTGATTGGAACGCTTCTGTTGTGTTGAGGATATGTGTAAAGATAAGTAGATGATTAAGTTATTGAATTTATATTGGTATGGTTTAAAATGGTCATAAGAGTTGTGACTAACTGACAAATTATAGTCAGGCGCCATAGTCGTTTGGTTTGAGAATCATGAAGGTATTAGTTTCTACGATCCATAGTAACTTGATTAGTATATTGAAAAAAGTTACCAGATAATCATGAAATGAAAAGACAGGTATACCAGGTCCAGTCAGGGTAAAGTCGTTTATAAACCATTTAGAGTTACCAGAGTTACCGAAGGCTCCCGTCATATTGAATTCTGGCGAATGAGTTGCGCTAACAATACAAAAAATCTCTTAATTAGGGTTAACGAATCTTCATTTCTCATAAGAACTTGATACAGTTGACTTATATGAGACCTAAATTTATTTTCGTCTTATGACGATACATGGAGATAGACGTATGATAAGTAAAATTACAAAAACAATGTTTTTGAAAAATATTAAACAAAGCAAAAGTGTCGGTAGTTACATCTAAAACAAGTTAATACAGCTGACCAATTTGACACAAATCATAAGTACTGATTATTAAATTTTAATTAAAAAATATGTTTACCACTGTAGAACTAAAATTATGTTTACAAACGCGACAACAAACACCAAGCGTCGCTATTTTTTCCACAAAGAACAGACTATGAGAGGAGGACAGTTTTATCTCTATTCTACAAAAATGAATGGGTAGTTCCATTCATAATTTTAATATAAGGACCGGGGCGATTCGCTTGAATCGCCCCGGTCCTTATATTAAAATTCGCTATAATAATTCTTGTATAAAACCGCTATTTCGCTGTAAAGTGGCACTTTTATACGGGGATTAAAGTGTCGAAGGGATTTCCATAGCGCGCTTGACGGTTGGTGACAGCTTTCGGTAACCGTGTCACAAATTGAAGGCTTTGAATGACCATTTTTGGATAATATTCGCAGCTCTTTTCTGGGGAGAATTATTTTTTTATCGGAAGAGAAAGAGCTTAAATGGAAAGATGGTTAAATGTGAAAAATAAGTAATGGACTCTCGGGAATAGATATAATTAGGCAGCAACGTGGGGTATCATGTTTAATTATCCCTTTTCTGGTGGTTATGACGCAATTTTCCGATTAACGTCATTATCTGTAGATTTTTGGGCGTATTGGGCGTACTTCTAATACAAGAATAGCCTAAAGCCAGGGCTATGTTTACCTGGTAGGAACATGTGCCTTTATTTAACAAGTGTTTGTATAGGTATCCTCTAAACTGTTTAGGTAACTCAAACGATTACATAGATAAAGTTAGTAAATTTATATTTAAGTTAGATGTTAAGAATCCTCAGCACAACAGAGGCTTATTAATTTATGTGACCTTATAAATACCTGAACTCTTAATCTCAGAACCCACCTAATTTTAATTAATTATTAGTACAATCACCTAATGAAAATATTGATATTTTTTTAACTGTTATATTATTTAAGTCCTAAATTCACATAGCAGCTGTCTAGCTTTTGTATCTCTCAAGAGAAGCGTTAATTTTAATGTCATCAGTAGCATTGAATTGATTTAAAAATTTTCATAAGCTGACTGTACTTTCGAGATGGTTTGTAAAACTATAATATTTACTTTGCCATCTGTTATAAAAATCGTTTTATTATGTTTCTTATTCGAAACATTCCGTCAAAGTGTTGATTACTAAAATATTCCAGCGAATAACAGACCAGGTGGCCATATTGCTTTTGCGAACACAATTTTAAGTAACCCGACGTTATTTGTGTAGATCCAAAGTTTTGGGAAGCATAATATTATAATACATTTGCAAATTTTAGATAAATAATAATATTTCCCATTGTTTCCATTCGCTGAATTACAAGCAGATGGAATATCATACTGAATTTGTAACGAGCGAGACTTTAGTTGCTAAGGGTTGTTTCGGATTCACCCCTCGTTTTGGAAGCCATTCAAGTTAATCTGTTGTCAAAATTTATATGACGAGGAATAACAGCATATTTCTGAGACTTGATAAGGTTTTGAGGAGACAACGTTGTCGAAAGTACTTTTTTCAGAAATATTTTTTATTACTATATTTTTTTCTTTGTTTCACTCAAGTCTCCCGAAGGCAAACAAAAACACCGACTTGTATTTTTTAATTTATTTTTATTTTATTTACATAAAAATCAAGTCGGTATTTTTGATAGTTTCTTCGTATTTTGACACCGACTTCCGAAATTAAAGTTATTTTTTACTTTGTAGTGTTTTTTTTATTTGGAAGTCGGTTGTATATTTTTTTTAAATTGCAAACTGGGAGACTTGAGTGAAACTAAGAAAAAAAAAAAAATAGAAAATATTTCAGAAAAAAGTACTTCCGACAACGTTGTCTCCTTAAAACCTTATCAAGTCTACGACTTACTCTTGACTTAAAGACTCCCAGGTTGTAGCTATCAGGAAACACAGACTCGCGCAGGGAATTCCACTCCTTACAACATAGTTGGAAATAGGCTAGGAAGATTGATTTTCTGTTTGAAAACAAGTAAATATATTATCATGTCGCACTAAACTTTACTTGGGGCTTGCTTCGGCTTCGCCTTTATATCATTTCTTTCGCCTTCGTATCATTAAAGTAGCCTCTTTTACAAATCTCCGTCCTCTAGAGCGTTGCTCTCTTTAATTACGGATTAATTTCAACGTGACCTTTTCAAGTGGCGCTTATAAGGTTAAGGAGTAGAATATCTGGCGGCGAAAACCTAATCATACCTAAGTTCATTCAACTCATGACGTCACAAGAAATAATGCCCGATAACCCTTATTAGGTAATCTTGTAATCGGATACTAGTTTGCGGTCAATTTCTGAAGCTCATTCTCTATAACGGCTGGCGGGGATACATCGTAATGTGCGGGGAAACGATTACATTTTACGCTAAGCCGATAACTTTAACAGTCTTCCGAATTTGGGAGCACTTTGTGCTAAGGAAACACCGTTCTAAAACGTTGGCTCATTATAGGTACACTGTAATGAAGGTCCGTTTTAGGTTATGGGCCCATATTTAGGTCTTGTTTGGTATTCCTGTAGGCTAGATACTAAATAGGTATTTAAGTGTGGGAGGGCACCTCGTTTACTAATCGGGTAACTGGATAATTTTACAAAAAGGTATTTATAGCATCTTCTTCTTCTTATTCGTATCACTCTTGTCAGAGTGGTCGTGGTTATCACGTCCCGGCAGGTTGGGCAGCAGACAGTACTCGCCGCACGACGTCCCGCCACCGCTGCCTGTTGGCCGACAATCGCGTACACTCATGCACGGGAGCGCCCACTGCAGCCTTCATCTGATCTGTCCACCTCATGGGGGATCTTCCCCGTGGTCTTGTGCCTTCCACTTTCCCCTGAACTACAAGACGTTCTATGGAGGTGTTACTACGCCGACTAACATGCCCAAAGAATTTTAGGATCCGACTTCGCACTTGAGTAGATAGGCGTTCTTTTATGAGAAGTTCATCAAGGATGGAGGCATTTGTTCGGAATTCGGTCCAAGATACCCCGAGCATCTTCCTCCAACACCACATCTCCAGAGCGTCTATCTTGTGAGTTTCGGTTTGTCGTAGGGTCCATGTTTCGGCGGCGTATAGGAAAATGGGGAACACCAACGATTTTACGAGCCTAACCTTTGTGGCTTTCGTTATGTTCCTATTCCTCCATATTTTCTTGAGCTTGTCCATTGCACTTCGCATCCCATTTATAGCATAGAAAATATTATATTCTATCAAAACTGAGAATAAAGAGTTATGAAGCCCGTTATCGTTTTATCCTGAATAAAATTGGCGGAAATCGTTTTCAAAATTAAGAGTAGCGTTTGAGGGCCAAGTCTACTCATTTTTAAACAACTTTCGCATTCACATGTCAATCTCAAACTGTAAAAAAAAAACCGGCCAAGTGCGAGTCGGACTCGCGCACTGAGGGTTCCGTTTAGAAGTTAAGGGGGACACACACACACATTTTTCCACTTTGGAAGTGTCTGTCGCGCAAACTATTCAGTTTAGGAAAAAATGATCTTAGAAACCTCAATATCATTTTTAAACACCTATCCATAGATACTCCACAAGTATGGGTACGATGAAAAAAAATTTTTGAGATTCAGTTCTAAGTATGGGGACCCCCAAAATTTATTGTGTTTTTTTTCTATTTTTATGTGAAAATCTTTATGCGGTTCACAAAATACATCTAATTACCAAATTTCAACAGCGTAGTTCTAATAGTTTCTGAGAAAAATGGCTGTGACATACGGACGGACAGACAGACAGACAGACATGACGAATCTATAAGGGTTCCGTTTTTGCCATTTGGCTACGGAACCCTAAAAAGCCTTAATTTTCATATAATTTTGATAGTTTGCGATTATGATGCTAATGTGTAAATTAGTAGAATTGACACACAGATCTAATATCAAGAGGTACTAAATGCGTAATTTATTGTAGGTAATAAAATAATAATAAAAAATAAAATTTATTTATTTACCCAAAATAATTATGTACAGAAAATGTACATAGGTAGCAGGTACTTATTGTAGGCATTACAGTGTTTTGCAGATTTTTTGTATTTAACTATAGTAACCCTTTTTTATTTTTTTAGGGATGGGATATCATACAATGACTCCTCCCGCTCTGGGTGTAGCGGGAGGGAGTGTCAGACTTCTACTGACTAAAACCCATCCATGTTCCTTCATTGCCCTTTGTGTTCCGGAGCCACGGTGTCTCTTGCGAATAATCCCGCGACTCCGGCAGGCGTCGGCCCTTTCGGGCCCCTCTGAACTATAGTAACCCTGCCTCTTAAACTAAGCTAACCTGTATCTTAAGAGACAGTGTTTAGCTATTAAATTAATTTGCTATTAATTATACTAGTGGACAGTGTCAATCTACCGTTTGTACTTGTCAGCAGTAATAGTAGTTGTGTGTAAGAGTACCTTAAATGAGAAATGTAGGAGTAGAGGTTCCTGAGTTCTATAGACTGATCAGTACCTTGTACTAAAAACTCTTACATTTGAAGTTTTTCTTTCAAAGTTTCGGTTCAATTACAGTAATGTTTGGATACTGAAACGTGGAACCTTCTCTATCAGATATCAGTTTCCTACATCTGTTAGTGTAGCTATTTGTATTTTCGTATTTGCAGTTGCGCTCGCAAAACTTTGATCCAGCGTTTTTTGTTCAAGCTCAAAACATCAAAGCTGCCAATTTCGCTATGCACTTTTTAACATTCGAATGGGTTTTTTAGCTAAAGAGAATACGTAAAGAAAAACACGTGGAATTTAGCGCGTGTTCTGTTTTCAACGTTTTGTATAGCCAAAGGAATGCTGAATATTAAATAGGAAAACGAAAGAGATGAATCAGTAATGATTTTCTATGGCCGATTTTATTTTAGAATTAAATATTCAAATATGTATTTAAAAATGAAATGTAAGGTTTAAATATGAAATTCGTAAAAAGGGTTTAAATATGTATTTGTGTATAAGTGTATGAACGTACATTAGTAATGTAGTATGGTTGACACCAGATAAATGTGCATTAACGGTCATTGATCCACATTCATTAATTGACTTTCTTATCAAAAATAGAAATAAAGTCATAAAGCCGTCCTCGAATTGACTTCTATCGTGATCTTTTTCGTTCTATAGTAGTGAAAACGATTCTTAATTTACTGTTCCGGTATCTACGAAATAATATTAGGGAAGGTCAATGAACTTTATTCCAAGTCTACTATAGGGTTGTAATTTCCGATTTCGACATTCCATACGATTTTTTATCAACTTTAACCGAAAGAAAAGTTTTAAGTTTATGTGCCTACACAGTGATTTCGGCTCTACGTTGTCCAGTAGCATTAACACATATAGTAATAGTATGTCAACAGTTCCATTCCATTTATAGTTCGGACGCCAATCTTTTGAACCGACTGCCCAGAACGAGGGTTATATTTTATACATTTTGGCCATGTTTTATGCTTAATTCAAGAACATTTTCACCTAATGACTTCATTACAAATAAACCACTCCTTTATATACATAAGTTTATATGTCTTTATGATATTTGTCAGGACAAAGATTATGACTTAACCTAAGTTTTAGTACACGTCGTTAGAAGCCTATAAAGGGTTGTTGTGTATAAGCTTCTTAGAACGACCCGGTTGATTAAGCTGCCTGCTACGAACGACCCAGTTGATTAACTCCTCCTACTTAATGGCAAACAAAGTTATTACCGACTAGGTATACTGATAATGATCCTTTGTTTTATTGCGGAACCCTATAAATGTAGGCTGAGTGTCTGTAAATCTTGTTGCCTACTTTATTTTCCTTTTATTTTCCTAGTATGAGGTAGTAGTGTTTTGGTTGTCTGAGAAGTTGTGGGTTCAATAAACTTATCTAGAAACTGTGTAGATATTTTACATTTTGTCTAATAATAAAATATTTTTGGTGGTCGGGACGGAATATTCTGACTAAAGATGTTCGATACAATAATTATTAATTTACTTAAAATGAATATATTTTTAATTTGGCACCTACTTGTTCTGAAATTGTAGTTTTTGTTGAAATCTGAAAATGTATTAATTATGTCTCTTAATTATCGCTCTTTCTATAATTCTAGTTGATATTGTGAATTTAATAATTAATTAAAAGCATAATATTAAAATAAAATTAAATATTAAAAGCAAAGCATAGAGCACTTAAAAACAATGTTCTGTGCCACACACCTGTGTAATTGTTACTTATGATTACAAATAAATACTCTGAATCTGAATCTAAGCACCTGAATACCAGTATTTTACAAGAAACGACCGCCTATATAACATCAACAATCCAGTAACTGAAAATAGCTTAAAGTCTATTTTCCAGCAGACATTGAGCTTTTTTGATACTCTATAATCATATTTACAACAACAGAAAATCAGATTAATTTGTATTTCGTTCATTTATTTATTTTAACACGCCGTCGATGATTTTGAATTCAATTAATTATTGCAAATTAAACGCATACGTAAAAACATATATAAACATGTGATTATCCGGGAGGCTGGCATCGCATGGCACGGTCGGTAATATAATTAATTACGGATAGTTTTAATAAGTTCCGAGTATCACTAATTGCTTTGCTTAGTAATTATTTTGATTACGTAGCAATGCGATTAGTATGGTTACTCGTGCATGAGAGGAGGTATATCTTAAATTAGTAATCATGTTTGTTATGATTTAATTAACTCTACTACTTTTTATTTATCTTGTTATTGATATAGCTAAAAACTTAAATCGAGAGTGCTTTATATACCTGGCAACAGTGTAATATACTATTTGAACAAAAGAAGACCTTTGGGGTCATCTTCATTATGTTCAAGAAGGAAATTCCACTCCTTAACTGTATCGTAAAATTCCTTGCCAGAGTCTGTTTCCTGCTAGCAACCTGAGAGTCTTTAAGGTGGAAGCGCCAGGGTAGCCCGCGAAATTCCAATATTTTTATGTTTTCTGCAATTTGCCGGTCAGTATGAAGCTGTATATTGAACAAAATACGATTCGCGGCCGTAAAGCATATTTATCTGAAGAATTATACCCATTTTAATTATCAATATAACTCTCTAAGTTCACACAACTCGATTGAGTGAGTTCTATGAACTTAGAGGGTTATAATTATATTATATTATATTATATTATATTATAAAAACATAAAAAAATATTTGACTTTCGCGGGCTACCCTGGAGCTTCCACCTTAAGTCAACAGTGAAAAGGCTACTTTTATGTAAGTATGCTCCATCGTTGACTACCTCAACGCTTTCCATCAGGTGAGATTGTGGTCAGACGCGAGGCCATCAATAAAAAAATGTGTAAAGACAAAAATACACATGTAAAACACAAAAGATAAACAACTAAAGATTCTTAAAATACTTGTTTTTTGTGCGAACATTTCAATTAGAATTCAACAAGTGAAATCTATAAAAATCTCGTCACGTAACTTCAACAGTTGAATTCGTGTTGTATGCTAAATGTCGGTTGAAAACACGCGGTTTAATGATAAAATCAATGGTAGCCGCAGAAATTGAAATGTCTGTCTGAGTGTCCCGTGACTGGATGATGTGGAAAAAAGAAAGAAAAAGCATTACTGTCACAAAGTGACATGCAACATTAACTTAAACTAAAAATCCTTAACGAAAGTATTCATATTACCGAGAGCCTAGCACAACTATTTTGACGTATAGTTACAGTATGTTTAACGTTGGTTTAATTGTAAGCGACATACACAACTTATATAATAATACAAAAATATGAATTTAGTATACAATTTAAATAAATGTTGTGGTATTGCCCTTTGCTCTTCCTACATTCAACTGCTGTCTCCTTCTTTTCGAATCGATGGTCAGCAAAGACGGCACCTTTTTGTAGTTTGGGAAGGAAGAAATTATAGGCCAAATTCTTGAAGTTATGGAGAGATATTTCCATTCAAGATTTTATTGATTGGATTGCGTTTTTCGTACAGTGTATACAAAATTTTGTTGAAATTAACTGGTCAAAGTGATGCACACATATAAAGTGCTCGTAAGATCACCATCTGCTTAGCTTTTCCCAACTATATTAGGGTTGGCTTCTAGTCAAACCGAATTCAGCTTAATACCAGATTTATCTAAGATCAAAGAAAAAATAAGAGAAAACAAAAAGAAAACAGGAAAGAACGTGGATGGGAGTATTATTGAAAAATAGGTATTGTGGTGGTTAAAAAAGGACATACAAATCCATATGTCTAAGAAATAAAAACACGTAGAATGAGCAAAGCTTATTTGGAACCAAGAACTAAAAATAAACTTTAATGTGTTTTAGAATATCAACTATAGAATACATATATCATAACCGGAAATACCAGGAGATTATAAACATGAAGAGCGTACTACCAACTACCACAAGAGCTAAAATTTCTCTCTGGGCACGATTTACGAAGCAAGCAGGAGCATGCTAAGAGATTGCATCTGATTATGAATGTACGTTTGGTTGGAGCGATGCTGAGTTTGAACGCAGATCAACGAACGTTAAGATATTTATTAATTTAGATGTACTTGAAGAATAACGTGACAATGATGAACGTTCATTGGAGGATGAAAAGACTATTGGACTATAAATTGATTTGATCTCCATCCCACCAGATGGTTAGCGATGGCACAAATGGTGAACGTACAAGTAATCTATTCACTTTAAACTTAAAGATTTCCAGGTTATTACTGTAGGTAAATTAGCAATGTACGTTTACGACTTATAGAATTTTGTAACATGTAATAAAGAAAAAAAAGATGAACCAGTTCATCTGGATTTTCACACTTGAGAGACAGTCCCAACAATTCCACAGTTTCTGGGGGCCGAGTCAACCGCGTCCGTAGGAGAATACCCTTCAGCGAATCCCTACACGTGGTCCCCGGGTGGTGCTAAACAGGTGACACTAACCGCCTCCGTGGTCTAGTGGTTATACCACCTGATTCAGACCCAGAGGTCCCGGGTTCGATTCCCAGCGGGGGCAAATTTTTTGGTCGGTTTGGTTGGTGGTAGGACTTGTTCTAAGTCCGCCTGGCAAGCTACCACCATCATGTTTAAGTCTGTCGCCATAACAACAATGTTAACAGCATTGTTGTGTTCCGGCAGTTAGAGATATGATAGCCAGTGCCTCTGTGTAAGAGGATTCCGGGTGAAACTCGCTTCCATCTTCGGGCTAATCATCACTTTCCATCAGGTGAGATTTGGGCCAAGAGTTTCCCCGTTTTGTATATAAAAAAAAAAAAAAACATATCAAACTTCACCCATCACAATTCCACAAACCCGTCCATCCAATTTCAAACAAAAAAGCGCAGAAATCGAGCGCTGCAGCGATGCAGGACAAAAGCGTAAAGCGCCTACGGCAAAGCAAGTTCGTAGCGAAGCGATCTTTACAAGCCCTTGTCGCCTTTAGTGCTGTATTGAATAATTCTGTAGGTCCGTATTGAAGCGTCGAGTCGTGGTGTTATGAATGAGAGCTTGTTGAAGAATTTCAGTTTCAGTTCTTGCGTCCTGCTTATATAATTAAATGGCTGTTGATTGAGAAAGGAAATGAGATTCTTGCTTTTATATTTTTGACTGCGTAATGGACTTAGGAAATTGGATTAAAGCTAGAAAGCTCAAGAATTTGAGTAAAACGTAGAACGGGTAAAATTTTTTGAGATTAAATGGTATCGGAATCTTTTCACTAAAACGTGTTGATTTATTTTTATGAATATTAAGGTGTTCAATTATTGGACTTTTCTATCTGCAATCATAACATTTAATCGTCCATCTCTAACATTTGGTCGTTTAAAGTGAAATATTCACAGACATCTATCATACACTCGACACTAGTATCTGGACCGTTTAGAGCAAAGTGGCAAGCGTCGAGGGACAGTCGAGTTACTGGATCATAAAATACAGCTGCCCCATCGTCTCTCAATATTTTATGTTTTAAAATGTTAAGATGTTTCAAGTTATGAATGTTTTAGAATAATATTTGTACAGTGTAGCTGCTTCGTTCTTTAAAAATAAATCAGAAAACACCATTTTAAGATTTAGTTTAATAAACTTTTAATGCAATTTAACTTCCGTGATTGTGTTAATTTCACGCAGTGTTCTAAAACTACTTGCTCGAAGTTTAGTGAAAGCTGTATCACCGAAATCAGCTTTAATATCTTCTCTAAGCTACAATACATTAGTTTTCCCTTCTTCAGTATTAACGTAACATCCAATTACTCAACCCGAAACTTCCTTATCTACAGAATTAGCAATATCTCTAAAAATATTGTTATTACATATTACAGTATATTCATAAAAAGCAGCTATCCACCTAATCAATCATTCGTCCGTCCCTCCGGTACATAAATCTTTGTGTCATAAACTTTTATCAGATGCTATCTTTACTTTATTGGCCTCTGTGGATCGCTGTTTATATCCTTCCTGAAACTTAGGTATAAACATGTCATAGAATTTGGGTCCTGGGACTTATGTTAGACCGTTTAGGATTCTGTTGCTGTTAAATTTATTTGTGTGTAAGTTGTAGTGTTGCATGGGTTGCTGGGTTGTGTCCCTTTTCATAAATAATAAATAATAATAAATAATAAATAAATAATTTTTATTTGTACCTTTACAATTGAGCATCCAGAAAAAATTACAAATAAAATGTTGTACATTAAGACACAATCAAAAGCTCATGGATTGCCATACTGAGTTATGTTTCGATATTAATCACAAAAAAATCTCATGTAAGTTTATTAGAGAATGCGAACGCATCAGCGTCCTCAAATCAAAACAGACCATAGGAAGACAATAAATTGATTTTGCCCCAATTTTGGGTTTTACGGTTCTTGAGAAGAAACCTAAGTGTAGGTTTATATGTCTTTAGAATCTAAAACTGGTTACGTAACTATTGGTACAATTTGGATTTACTGAAATTATAAATCGCAGCTGCAGCATTACTTCTCGTGACCAGCTAGGGTTATCCTAATATACATTTCAAAGACGCCAAGCAAGCAAATTTTGATCTCTTCTTAGACTGCTGCAACAAAATACAGAATCACAACATAAAACCCCAAAATGAAATCTGTCTCCGTCAAATATTTCAACTTAGTCACAATAAAATCTGTCATATTTTACAAATGGCCGTATAAAACAACCGTCGAGTGGAATCGTAAAACGCATTACTCATCACCCAACTGCTCTCTGTTATTCACTGGAATATTTAATTGTTTCTTCTTAACGACTGGCCCCAGCAAAAATGGATTATCCAACACTTAAATCGAGGGCAAGAGATTAAAACGACTTTGTGGTTCATCTGTGTTTTTAGATTGATATTTAGCTGACTTCAAAGAATACTTTACAATGTTGCTTTTATCTTTGTAATTCAATTCGTTGGCTTTGTTGAAAAAGTCTAGCCCTGAAATAATTATGTCATCAGGGTTCGCGAAATTGTTAAATTTTAAAATGTACGTGAAGTCAGCTAAATTCAAATTAAGAGGTAAAAGCTTAGTCCCCTACACGGTACTGTTGTTCACCATATTTTTTCGTTCCTTTTTTGCGTCGGCGTGCGTACCTTTTACAAAATAAGGATGAGAAAAATCAAATCCTGACCACAAACGTCTGGCTCAATTTGGTAAGTGGTAGGAGCCGGGTATGGCGCCTTCGCCCCCCGCCCCCCGCAATCCAACACTACCGGGTAACGAGCGATAACTACCGTACTTTTCCACATTCAATCAGCACTATTTTACCGCACTTTTTTAATTCACCATTTAATGCACTTCGAAGGAAAGGTTACAGGAGGCGGGCGCGGACGAAGGGCGCCGCCTTCGCGGCAGATCTGTCGCATGGAGTCAGTGTTACATTGTTGTAAACTACGCATATAATATCTATTTAGATTGTGTGTCCGGCGGCGCGCGAAAATAGCTTTAACAAACGCATGATAAGAGACATTTTCGCGTGCCGCCCAGCCCCTCAGTATTGTGTCCGGCGGAGTGGAACAGGTTGTTTAGATCATCATACTGACTGCGCCCTTTCTGTTTTTGTTGACATCGTCTAACCCAATAGGACGAGAAGAATCAACTACTTATAACCAATATATGGCTGTCGTTGGTAAGTGTGAATAAAAGACAAACCTAAAATTAACACTAAAATTTCTAATCATTATTTTCGTTTCTACTCTTATTTTTATTTATTTCTTTTTTTGTATATTATACCTTCGTTCTGTCTATCTGTTTGGGTTATTCTTCTAATCTATGACTGTTATGAAAATTGCATAGCATTGTGGAATATGCGGCAGTCTTTCTTTGTACTTACCTGTTTATGATATTTGTATGGGAGTTGCTTGACATGTCCAGTTCCTCGTCATCCACCCCGGCTCGTGCTGTAGCTAGCCAGTAGTCCCCTCATGCATCCCTTCATACAAACTGTCATAACCTAGCTACTTAGTATTTTCAACCCTACGTAGACAATATAGTCGGTGTTGTACACTTGTACACATCCTTTGAAGGTGAGTATCGCGACAGAGACGTACAGACATTTGTGTATATCAGCGACACTGCCGTGTAAGCCGCAATGCATTTAACAATATGTACTTAATGGTTGACGTTAAGTGTGACGTAATAATTTATACTAACATAAAAATATACATGTTTCTCAATTGAAAAATAACTTAAACGATGCGATAAAGTGGGTCTCGTTAGGTCAATTGGAAGTGACATATTGGTGAACATTTATGTATATTGATATGCACAAATATTGTTATTGAGATGAAATGTGTTTTATGTACACTGTAAATTGATTATGCACATCCTGGGTACCCGCTGTTGATTATGTTTTGTTTTCGCTACAAGAAATTGTAGTATTTTTCATACTATGCATGGCCATGGAATGTTTATTATGGGAAATTATATCCTCGTTCAAATTGAAGTGTGGTTACCATGCTCGAATCTAGTTTGCCTGCGGAGTTAAAACTCATTGGGACGACGTTTTCGAACCTATCTAAAATATATATTTCTAAAACGTATTTTAAATCTTTTCTTCTTCTTTGAAATGTTTTGTCTTGGTACCTGTATGCGACATAAAATGCGAAATTTTAAAATATTGTGTACATAACCGACATTAAATGTACACACTTTTAAAATAAATTGTTATAGACCCGTTTGTTTTTATTTTTGTTTTGATGAAGAATAGACATTATGCTTCAGTTCCCAATTACGACGAATATTTTTTTGTTTCTATTATTTTAATAGTTTTTAATTAAAAATTTTAAACAATGACGCTTAATTTACATACTTTTGATGTTGGTTGTATTGTCTTGGTATATAACAGAGGTTGTTATGTTTATTTATGTATAATTTCTTATAGAAAAAATGTATATTATTTTTTACTTTTCCAGCAATAAAGGTATGTAGTTGAGCTATTAAAACCATAATTATTTTAGCATTTACCAATACGGCAGCTTAGTTACAAAAACAGTAGTGTCCCCAAATCCCTGGTCTTGATTTGATTGAGAGATAGGCCTGAAAGCCTATATATTCTTGCAAGGAAATTAGAAATGTCGAGCTTTTTAGGTACAAAATGTGCTGTATATAATGGAATTATGTATTTTAATATATTATTGCATGTTTCCCATTGCACGTTTGCTTTTTAGAGGTGATGTATATGATGTATACTTCTCTTTTTAAGTATCTTGTATAGTATATACATTTATAATATTGTAGGTATATTGTGATTGTGTTGTGTCGTGTTTATATGTATCCTTAACTGCAGAAATACATGAGTGCGAATTGTACAATCAGCTAAAGTGTTGTTGAAAGATATAAACGTAAGTTTTGTTTCTTTCATCACATTTTGGGAAAGATTCAAAAGATTTTTCAGACACTTTGCAAAATACTTTTATCTATAATTATGTATAACTTCTTCAAATATATTTTCTACACCTAATCATAGTTCATTGTACATTCCTCTGTACACTTCAAAACAAACTTTAAGAACTTTGAAGTAAAGTTTAGATTTCAAATTTCTTGAATTTAACGACCAATTTACTAAGTTACCATGTTCTTTTGCCAATTTCAAAGTTAGTGTTCTCTCTTGAAAGTTTGTGCAGAAAATAAATTCATTAAAATGGTCTCCAGTACTAACTAAGTAGTGTTATTTGAAATTTACAGATTTTCATTTATTATTTTAACTGATTTAAAAAAAAAAACATATTTCATTTGGTTCTTTTAAGTGTAGGTATAATTATGATCACAAGGGTAGATATCCTGAAATTTTATGCGCGTATTCACGCATATAAAGTATTTATTCCTAGTAAATGAAATAATTTCCATTATTTCATTACGCGCCTCAGGCCTGGACAGCGTATCGAATTCCATTCCACTTTTAAAAAACCAATTCGTTTTACGTCTTTATAAGTTTCCATTAAATTAATGAACTTAGGAAGAAGCCGAGTGCTCTACAGTACTTAGTACGATAATCTCCAGCCACTTCTGAACGATTGGAATTCCAACATACGTCTTTCAAGTAGTTAACTTACTCTCAAGTTACGAGTTACACCATATGCCTATAAACAATAAAGCCGTTAAACTATCTAATTGATACACAAACCCTTCAGAAGAGAACATTACTTGTATATCTGTCTCACTCCCACACCGGCGGAAAATGTCCCAAATCGGCTAAGCCCTTATCCACTACGTTTATATCTTGCCAAATATCTCAATAATCTGAAGTAATCTTTATGTCAATTATATGCTAAAAGATGGTGCATTTACTCAGCAACATTTAGTTGCATATTTCACGAAAAACAGTAAAGTAGTTTTGGAGTTATGACCCTATTTCTAAGTGCCTCGGCCTGGCGGGAATCTAATATGTAACTGTACAAATACGTGGATATAGCGGGTACCTATGTATATTGCCAAGTTGTGGCTCTAACTTTTGTAATATTGAAGGAGAGGGTGAAGTTTGAAGGGCTCGCTTTGTTTTGTCGGGACCTGAGTAGCTGTTATTGTTGGTGAGATGATAATAATATCATAACCAGTGTGGAAGTGATCACAGATGACAATATTGGAAATCGTGTACTACAAGGCTTTGAGCTGTGAATATTTTCACGGCTTTGATTTTGGAAAAGATATGCTTGGTTTAATATAAAAGGCGAGTGTATTCAGATGTTTTCCGATATTGTCAAATTTTTATAAGACATAATATGTACACTTCTCCCATTTTTGATTCGATACTTTGGCGGTCGATTTCAACAAGTTTTTTTTACTGGCATAATTTATGTGATGTGTTTATTTTGGAAAATCATTAACAATATTAGGTAAAAATAAGGATAGGCTACAAACTTAACTAAGATATAACTCAGCCTTAAAAAACTGCAAAAAGGCATCTATGTAACTTTACAAATTAGTTTGGATTCCACGTGAGACGAATAAAAACAGGCATCCTACATTTTCGGAAATGATTCCACTAAATAAGTTTCTGTAAATACGGTGACTTATTTGCTGAATGAAACGGATAACAGATGTCCGGGATAAGCTGTATTTGAGAAATAGGATAGGAGGTAGGTTATAAAAGCCAATATAGTACCCTGAAGTACGATACAGGAGAACACATAAAATATGAACGTAGCAACAAGTTGGAACAGCTTCTCAGAGGAGTAAGGTACCTCCTGTTCCATATATGTGTAAAGTAGGAAGTTCCTACGTGTTCTCAATTTAAATATAGGTTGACTTTTCATTCATTGGCAATCTTTCAGGGGGTGAATGAACTTATTTATTATAACCTTACATTTTATTGAGTTTTACGAATTAACCTACCCATAGTAAAATTTGGTTTAAAAAAAAAATACAACCGGCTTCCAAATAAAAAAAAAACACTACAAAGTTAAAAATAACTTGATTTCGGAAGTCGGTGTCAAAATACGAAGAAACTAACAAAAACACCGACTTCCGAAATTAAAGTAATTTTTGTTGAGGTTGCATTTTTTTGTAAAAAGTTTTTTATTTTTCACTTTTTAGTGGTACCCCACACCTAACAACACCACTACAAAATCGCAGAAAAGCAAAATACGCAGTTTCGATTACTTGGATGACAAAAAACCATAATTTTAAAGTAAACGAATTCCAGCAATTTCAATTTAAAATCCAAACTTCGTTACCAATTTTGATGCCTTTCAGATAAAACAAGATTTTTTCAAATCGGTTCATAATTGATGGAGTTATGAGGTAACAAACATAAAAAAATGCAACTGAATTGAGAGCCTCCTCCTTTTTGGGAAGTCGGTTAAAAAGTAAATTTCACCCTCTAAAAGATTTCCGATGAATATATTCACAGCTAATATGAGCAAACGTGGATAGCTTAAGTGTCTGAATGTATAGATACAATGCGTTTCAAATAAGAATAGGATCGACTTAGCGCCATATTGTTACGTCATAGCTGTCAATTAGCTCATTTACTAACGTTTTTATTTAAATTTGATTTAAGACTTATTTAAACAAATTAAAATAAACCGTTATTGACTTGCATATCAGCTAAGTTTTCTTTGCAAACCGTACTTTTCAAGAGACATTTGATAGATAGAGGTCATTGGCGTTCCTATTATCCAGCCAGTCTGTCATCAATTATTGCATCCCGGTTTGGGGTGGTACTGCTAAGACTAAACTGCTTGGGTTGGAGCGCGCCCAGAGGGCTGTGCTCAAAGTGATGCTCTGCAGGCCATATAAATTTCCCACAAGTGAATTGTATGCGGAATGCAGGGTACTTACAGTGCGGCAGCTCTTTGTGCTCAATGCCACCCTCAGGAAGCATAGTCAGGTTCCCCCACTAGAACCAAACAGTCGAAAAGCCAAATCTGCTTGCCCATCTATCTCTCACAAAACAGCTCTCGCTGGCCGCCAGCTTTATGTAATAAGCTCACTAATTTACAGAAGAGTCAACAAACATCTCCAAATAATAAATTTAAATAAACATGAACTCAAAACCAAATTAAAAAACTGGCTGTATAATCTGGACTATTCCCGTACAGAAGACCTTATCTCTAAAATAATTTAGGTACGAAATCCTCTCATACACTGTTCCGCACCACATCACACCTCACCATACCACACCACACCACACCACATCACATCACACCACACCACATCTCATCACACCACATCACATCACATCACATCACATCACATCACACTACATTACACTACACTACACTACACCACACCACACCCCATCCTACTCACACAGTCATCCCCCTTCTACACACAAACTCATAGATTTTATTCATAATTTATAGGTCATTATATTCATAGATCATTATAGGTTTATAACACACACACACACTCGCACGTATAATTAAAGGTTTCTTTTGTACACGAAGTTTCAGTAGAACACTGACTCCTAAGTCACAGGGTTCCCCTAGTTTAGGAGGCAGGGTTTTTCACTACTTGTGCAGCCTTTTCCCAGTATCCAATGTACCTATTTTGAAATGTATTGGTATTGTATCCAAAGGTATTTTGTGGCAATAAACTTATTTTATTTTTTATTATTTATTTTTATTATTATATTATATTCCATCATTTGAATCGCATTGTACTTATTAAAATTACAAGACTCTTCTTTATGTAATAAGTATTTTATACATTTATACCAATACCAAAATTTTAATGACATCACCCAGAACGATTAAAGTTCTAAGTGAAGCTGCCCATTTTAAAACGTCCTTTTTTTCCTTCCAAGGTGATTCGCTATTGGCAGTTTGGCACACAGTGTAGCACAATACAAAATTATGTCAAAGGAAATCTTTACGTTGAGATCGGCCGTTAAAACGACACCCACCATTGTTCCGTACACTGGCGAGCAGAATGACTGGAATATTTTTGATATGTGTTTTTATGGCATTGTGAAATTCCATTCTTTGAGTCGAAGCTCTGTTATAAAGTTATATTTGGCGTTTCGAATTGTTGTAGTTTTCTGTTTTGTTACTGGGGACGAGAGTTATTGAAACTTTTAATAGGTACTATGTTGTATTGCTCAGTAAACCCTAAAACAATTTACTGCTCTTCTGACTACACGACACTAATATTGAAATACAGAATTAGGTTTAGTTTTCAATGTCAACAAAATCTCTACTTGAAATTACATTTGTGATAGTACTAAATTTTCTCTCATAATAACGCTAACAGTACTTAAGAATGCTATTTTAATACAATTTATCATTCACAATTCACAGCACCGCACTTCGTAACTGCTATGTTGAGATTTAAAAGTTGTTCTTGAACTTCTGAAGGTGTCTAACATCTTTTTATTACAGTAAAAACTTTACTAACTTTACTTCGAATTCTTTATTGTTGCATTACTCTTTGAAAACCAGAAAACGTTTAATTTTATTACCCACCAAACTTCTTTAGACATACACATCGAAAATGCTTCCTTTTATCACATTCCTTTTCGAAATTAGAACACGTCCGAATTTTCTTGCATTCATTTTTGAAATCAGAAATGCTCCAATATTTTTGCTCGCACCTGTGTTCGTGATGACGGTGATATTTCTGATTGTGTTGATGCTGTACAGGAATGGAATGACTACAACCTGAGGTGGAACGACAGCGAATATGGAGGGGTCAAGGACCTCAGGATCACGCCCAACAAGCTGTGGAAACCGGACGTGCTCATGTACAATAGGTGAGAGTACTAGAAACGGGTATGATACCTACCTACCTTAGTTTAATTTAATTTTGAAGCTTTCAATTTCAGAACGAGTAAATGGCTTTTTTTTTGCTGTGGATATAAAAACCGTACCTAGATACTGGTCTTTTGAGTTAATTTTAAATTCAACTGAAATAAGGTTGAGAGTTTTTATAGAGATAGCAATTTCGTAATTTTGTATATATTTTGGCAACAAAGCAGCGTTAATTATTATAAAGGAAAGAGGCAAATAAAGAGTTTATTTTTATTATCCCGACGAACGAAACAATGGGATAATTATATTCTGCTTCCAAAAAGAATCGCTGAAATGATGGTGTAATATTGTAGAAATAATTATCTCAGTAGGTAATGTTTCTTTTTTGGGTTGTTACTTTGATACTAGGGAAAGAAACTGAGAAATGGCCAGAAATATTTTGAACAAAAATTAACGTTAAAAACCGTACTAAAACATGAGCACGTTTCCGCCATTTTTCAATTCTAATTACTTTATAGGTTGACGAAAATTATTTTAAAGTAACTGTAGGTAATTACTGGGCTTAAATCTCACTAGAAAGTCCAACTTACTGAAATATGCGGAAAATAATTATAAATTTCCCTAATGTTCGTCCCGACGTTTGAGGGGAAGAAATATTTTACCAGTCTATTTTACATTTCAAAACCAGAAGATTTTCATTACAGCTGAACACTGGCGAACCCTTTAAGCTTAGTATTTCTAAATTTTAACCAAACCGTTCACTTTAAATTAAGCCATCAGCGATAAATGTGCCCACGACATCGACTCTGCAACATGCAATTTGCGGAGCCAGAACACAGTAATATAATCATACAATTTATTCTCAATTCAAATGCAGTCGCGTCGTTCAAACGTCGTTAACGTTAAACAAATTTTCTCGGCAAACAGACGTCCGCGCAGAGTGGCGCCATCTGGCGGCGCGCCAAACATGTTATTCATTACACCGTTAGGAGCAAATTATATAAAACTAGTGTCACATGATTTAATGTTAAGTGTGTTCATGTTTATCGGCACTTACCTGGCCGGAAGCCAGACGTTTATAGACATATATCATAGGCCGATAACTTTTACGAACATCCATGGATAAACAGTTATGGCTCCAACACTACTAGTTTAACGATGCCATAGAATATAAGATGTTATGGAGCTGATAGTAGATTTATTGTTTGCTACTTTTTTCTTAAGTTGCTAAGTATCTCTTTTATTTATTGTGCAAATGCCCCCATGGAATGGTTATTTCAGAGAGGTACACGACCTCCGCTATGAATGACGTTCCCTTTTGTTTGTAACTTTCTATAATTCGATTTTCTTTTCGATGTTCTTTCATGATTTAATGGGGCCTTAAACACAGAGAAGCGTCTATAAATATCACTTAATGATACAAGGAAAATCTGCGACATTAACCAAAATTACATTAACGGTAATGCATTACGGCCACGTTATAATTTATCTGTTGCTTTTACACGAACATTAACCTTCCGAAATCCCCAAGATTTTTAAGCGAGATTTGAACAGGCATCTGAATTAAAATAAAGGTCGGGTAAATTGCAGAGTTGCAGACTCGGCTCGTGTAATGAGGGCATAACCGCTCCATCGGTGTTAGCGACTGGCCGGTGCTCAACATTTCCAGAATTTTAAGTTTCAACAGTAAAACAGATTTAAATGGTGAAAACTGAGTTGGAAACTAAGCTTGGAAGTTCGCCAGTCAACTATCTTTTTTGTAACTAAAAGTTTTATCAGTGATTTGTTGATGCGATTACGGTGAAACGGGTTGCAATCTGCTAATAGAATGTTTTAAATGTACGGAATTTATGGGTGTTTTTATGGTATACTTGGCTTATTTATGGGATGTAGTTACTTAAACAAGTAAAAAGAAATACACAATAGACAGGGTGATATAAAATCCCTAAAGTATACGTATAAAAACAACAGCGCGAATTGGGAACGATAATCAAATTCAACGCTAATTGATGAACAAAAAATATTCTTTTCTTTCCTTCAAAGCGGAAAATGAACACGATATTTGTGATGTGCACAAAATACACCAAAAATATGATTTCCTCATTCTCCATGCTCGTTTTCTGCCGACTTAGGTAGATATGGGCGTATGATATTCGTAACGCGGGTGATTCACAATTTCACTTGGAGGCAACATAATTAATATAAGGCCTTGGGAAGATCGAGTGAATGTACACGTCGGGAAAGTAACTGTTTTAGGAAAATATGGGTGTGTACGATATCGTACATTAAATGTATGTGTTCAGAGTTTGCGATGTGTAAGTTGTGAGTTGTTTTTGAACGCCAATATTTTTAGGAGTACATAGGTAACTAATTATGTACTCCAAAACATATTGACTCCTAAAAATATTGGGTTTGGAGTCAATGCTCTAAAAACAGCGTAATAGCTAAATATATGCGCAAAATTCATGGAGGTATCCCTATGGATGTTGCGGAATTTGATCGAAAGAGTCACCGCGGCCCTGGACAGCAAAGGTTATTAAGGAGGAACACGGGTGGAATTTAGTCAGTAAGAGTCTGATACTCACTTTCGCCCAGGAATTTCTTGATGATTTCCCATCATAAAAAAGGGATATTGGGTCGCAGAAGTTACCTTCTTTTTTTACATTTTAGAGCACTTTGGAGTCACCTAACTTTAACACATAAATTATGTGTTTCGAAAAGATTGTAAGCACTTCTTTGATTTTGTAGACAGTAGATGTCTATCCAAGACAAAGCAATAAAAGTGTTAATGAAAAAGAGACTCGAATTCGCGAGAAATTCTTGTATTATGTAAATCGCACACATTAATACAATTCGCTCCTAACAAAAGAATTTGTCTTGCAAGTAAGTGTTTGCTTATTCCACGTTTTATTCCCTATTAACATACTCTCAGATACTTCAGCTTAAGTACAGCGGGGATATTTGGCACACTGAACAGTATAACGCTTTGCTGGCCAGGAAATTGTATACATATATAGTAAGATTAAAATACATTTTAAATGACGTTCATTTAAAATTTTAATTGAAACTGTGTAGGTCGTGTATTGTATATAGCTGAGAGTTTATTTTTATTAAGTTTTATGAATGGAGTAAAATTTTGCTGTAAAAAAATGCGTATAATTTTCGGAATTTTAACATATTCCTGCCTTTGCCTCATGTTACTTGGGGTCATCCATTCTATCCTGTTAGCCGTCACGCCGCGGTCTTTCCGGACTTTATGAAAAACAAATCCTACTAATAATATTATAAATGCGAAAGTTTGTGAGTATGTATGGATGTTTGTTACTCTTTCACGCAAATACTACTGAACCGATTGCGATGAAATTTGGTATGTAGGTAGCTGAAGACCCAGAATAACACATAGGCTACTTTATATCCCGGAGTTCTCGAGGGATCGGGATTTACACGGGAATAACGAGAATTTATACGCGGAAGAAGTCGCGGGCGGGATGACGAGGTTCACAGAATTCTTCAGTTTTTCAGAATTTTTTCTCGCAGAGGCAGCATAAACTTCCTTTGCAATTTTTTATTTGTTTTTATTTGTTTCCGTGAGCCTACTATGAGTAATACTACCAGGATGCAGTTTTAGATACAAACTCAGCAACTCCATGTCTCAACACTTTAGCCCATGTCTGCATCGCAAACCAAAGCAGACTAAGTTAGTCGAATCACATTAGATTACTAACTTAGTAAATCGATTTCGCACACCTTGGGAGAGTCTTACGTAATGCTGCACCTAATGTCGATGTTCTAGGTAACCTAATCGATAGTGGGTTGGTTTAGTTATCGGCTATGTACTGGTTTAATACTTGATGAATGGAGGGGCTTGTTGCATCTTTATTCTCAGTCCTAGGGACTCGGCGATAGCTACAGTGGAAAGTCTAAAATTCGGTAGCTCATGAAGTCATGACAGTCATATATTTTTGAGGTTTTGAAAATCTTTGACTTGAAAGAATAACACCTTTTCTAGGTCCTCTAGTTCTTTTTAGATTTAAAAGTATCTTTCTTTCCCTCGTCTATCAAAACATACAAACTGATAAGGGATCTCTTCATCAATTAAAGCGTAAACAAAACCAGAGAAAAGTAATCATACATCCAAGCATTAATTAAAAACACCCATCACTCACATTGCACTTCGCAAATCAACGTTCACCGGTTCAATATTTCAGCCAACACTTTAAAACAAAACAACAAAATTCACCCATTTACGATATTGGCTATACGTCGCCAACATTGGCGCCTGTTGGCGTTGGGCCAGTGGCCCAGCATTGGATTATGAAAGCTTTTAAATCACTTACGGGCTGTGATGGTGGGACCTTGTTTACCGTCTTCGTGAGTGGCTAAAGGTAACCGGACGTGTGTCACACCGAAGCGTAACGTAAAAAAATATTGAAAATATCGCATTTTTTTTTCAATAAAATTTTGTTCTGATATGTAAAGTAAATCATCGAGAGTCTTGAGAAGAACACTGGGTATTTTAAAGAGCATTTGTTCACAAATAAGGAAACTTTTACAGGGGAAAAAAAAAATTTTTTTTCGACAAACCCAGCATGACACATGTTCAATTTTTTACGTATAAAATTGTTATTTAGGCAGAAAATAAAATGTGGATAACTCAATTCGAACTCACAATTGAAAGCTAAACGACGTACTTATAGAAGAACAAATGCCACGATACCCAGCCTAATCGCAAAGCAAACGTACCAAAAACACCCAATAAAAACATGACAACAGAAAACTGTCCATTCGTCCATTCGCAGTAATCGCATGTTTTATTCAATCCGCTGAATTACACTACTGTTTGACACAGGGTCCTGTTAATACGGATTTGCTGGCGGCCCGCCAACTAACGGAGTGGTTACACACAACACGTCCGTGGCCCATGAATACTACATGCAGGCATGACAGCACTTTTGTCGTAGTCTGTGCCCACGGACGCTTGGGCTATTCACTATCTGAGAATTTTATCTTGTTTGTTTTTGGGTGTTCTGGGTGGCATTTTTAAGAATGGGAAGTCAAAAAGTAACAAATTAGAATCCCTGGTTCCCTGTAAATATTTTCGGTATTTTTAATGGAGTAATTTCACACGCAAATTTGTTGGGGTAGGGTTGTTAAAAGGTGCTTAATTCAAGTTCTAAACGTTTATTCAGAATTTATAGGCGTGGAAATCTAAACACTGAACTCAGTTCCAACCTTTTAACACTACAGCAGACATTAAATTACTTCAAAACATAAACCACTCTAACTTAATTCCGAAAATAAATCCCAAAAGCGAATTAAAATTAACTCCTTTAATAATAGCAACATCAAAAGTTAGTTTAAACTAGTTACAGCTAGTACGAACCGGTATAAACCGGTGTAAACCAGTATAAAGCAGCATCTTGGTTTCACCGACTCGCGTCCCACGGCGACGCTCTTGGACAAATTACAGTTAAACTGTAGCTCTGACTAGATCTTGAAAGTTCGCTTTATATATTAATGATTTAGATTCTATTAGTTGTGTGAATCTTGGTGAAAGACAGGAGAACCAGTAATGTGAAAGTTAATGAGGGAAGAACTTATGTTGCTTAAGGAAACTGAAGATTTTGGAGATGGAACTCATGAATCATGATTTCTCCCTTTAAGACCTCGGCAATATCGAAAAAGAGGGGTTCAGTCTCTTGCTAGTCAGCCACTAGTAAAGTAAATTGTATGTCTATGACAGCAGAGAAGATATTCCAAGAGATAGAAAGCATCTTGCATAGTAGCCATTTCAGTTCCCATTCTTTGGCTACTTTTGGCAAAAGGCTGGCATAAAAATGGATCTATTTGTAATTCAGACACAAGAAGAACACAAGAAGGCTTTATATCTGACCCAGATGTTATAAAAGAAAGCTTAAATTCACCAAAGCCAACATTTACTTTTAAGCCAGATAATAAATCCGATTAGAATGGTGTTCATTAAGGGGGGAGTTGAATGAAAAATACTAATGATCAGATTGTGGGCACGTTGATAAATGGACGTGGGCGATAAGGCCCCTGCTCTTTATTTAGCCTATAAAAGCCTTTGTGGAGACGTGTAAGCCTGCGGGAGGTTTGTTATAAAACTTGTACAGCAAGCCAATAGAATAAGCAAAATAAACATCTATTTTTAACGGCTAATGCGTAAGTTGAAATGCATAAACCAAGCATTTTGTTTCATTCTGCCTTTTTCTATTGCTTAGCTCTAAGATGACCTTTACTAACATTTATTTATCGTGTACCTTTATTTCCTATTTTAAAATTAATATATTTAACTACATAATTTTCAGAATTGTGACAGCACAGTAGGAGATGGTCCCGAATGTGACGATCGGTACTTGGCCCCTTATTATATATATTTTATTTTATTTTAAAAGTAACGATCGTTCGCGTGGTTGAAAGCTCCTACTCGGTGCTGCCACAAATAAAAATAAAATAAACGTACATGGCACGCTAGTCGCTGATTTGAGACACCACTGTCATTGTCTCGCTTGTCAGATGTTTTTTTTTTGTAACTGGCAACTCTTCTTTTTGCATTCCTTTTTACGATAAAAGCTTTTTTTTTCTAAATCTGGTGAGCGAGAGGATGATGTTAGTGCAGTCAATGATAAAAATCTATTCTAATTTCACCTTTGTCAATGACAGCACGTTTTTAAATAATTAGCGTCCCAGATGAATCCGAAGCACTGATAAATAAATAAATAATAAAAATTATAAACGCTTTATTATAAAAGCACATTTTGCTTTAGATATAGCTTTAATAAAAAAGTAAATAATATATTCTGTATCTAATTAAAACTTCCATTTTTTTAAATAAACACGACGTTCTTCATTATTACAAACAACTTTCTTTGAAATTGATTCTTATTTTTATGTGATTTTACTGACGCTTTGCTAACTTCAATTTCTATCTAAGTTAAATTAAACAAAAACGTTTATTTTAACCTTAGAGTTTAAATGATAAGTCGTATATTTTTCTGAAAAATAAAATTATTTTGTACATGCAACGTGTTTCAAAGATAATTTTAATTAAATTATAAAGTTGATCAAAGAATGCTATTAGTACCCAACGTTCGTTTTCAATTGTATGGGTTTGATGAGGGTCACTTGGTTCATCTAATTTATTTCTGTAAAATTTTGTATATAATTTATTTATAACAGTGTCCCTTCATTCATTATAAGTGAACGAGTGGGATTTCGAAAAGAAACAAAGCATAAATTCGTTGCGTGTGATTTTTTAATCTGGCAACAATTTATCTGAATTTAATTACTTTTTAAAATACTTAGGAAACTGAATTCATCATTGTATTCGCTGACCATTAGATGTGGTAGCTACATATTTTTACAAATTCTATTTGATGATAATTTTGCAATATTTTACAAGAATGTTAATACCAACAGTTAGTTGATGAAACAATTCTTATTGACACTAGTGCTGACGAGGGTTTTGACGGGACATACCAGACCAACGTGGTGGTCAGAAACAACGGCAGTTGCCTGTACGTGCCTCCTGGCATATTCAAGAGCACATGCAAGATAGACATCACGTGGTTTCCCTTCGACGACCAACACTGTGATATGAAGTTTGGTAGCTGGACATATGATGGCAATCAGGTAGAAACCTAGAACGTTAAAGATCTAATATTATCTATTTGGCTCTCAAGAACTCTGTAGTAAGTTACTCCGGCTCTTATAAAAAAAAATATTTCAGAAAAATTTTGAATTTAGGTTCTATCACAATAAAAAGAATATAGTTTGAATTTCGAATCTGCCACCATTTTTTTCTTTTATCAAGACACATATCTTCACTTTTGATTAGGTTAGCATAGATAGCTTGGTAACTTTTGCTAAGTCTGTACAGCATTGATTCTGCTTGTCTCTTAGGTACCTAAATAATCTTGAACGAAGTTAAGTTAAACACACGTTACGGATTCACCTGTCTGCATTTACATTTTAACTAAAGATTTATCAGCACGTGTGCCCCGAAGCGGTATTTGCGTTTGTAATGTTGACTTAGCCTCGAGTTTTGTTTTATTTTAAAGGAAGAGTAATTAACATGCGCCTTGTTCTATGAATTTCAAATGAGGTCGTATATTATGAGGATGTTACATTTGTGTTTTAAATTTATAATAGCCTAATTGCTCTTGCATTGCTGATTTGTTCTTTAACGCGCTTCAGGAGTGGTCTTAAAAGATAGGAATTTACTTTTGTACTGACTGAAAGACGAGAGTAGATTTTTAATCCTAGTGTTTAAATTGATCCAAGGGGAAAAATACATGAGCCTAGATATTAAAAACATTTCCTACGCAGAGAGTATATGCAAGGCAAGTGATTCAGTAACTGTAAAAGCTTTGACAGGAAAAAAAGTATTCAAGTAACTTCTGAAAGTCTTAAAGTACAACATCTTTTCCCTAACAAAGCAGATTATTCGAGTCTCATTACAATTAATTACTGTTAAATTAATGAGATTTAATTACATAATAACATTACAAATAAGAGCCGTGGCTGGAATAATTAAATTAAAAGATCTCGTGAATTAATCTTATTAGGATAAAGTACAGGTTAGACTGGGATAAGAATAAGATAGGATGAGTTTATTTAGGATAAGTTAGGGTTAGGGAGAAATCTAAGGGAACCATGTGAGAAACCTAGGATATTTGCATATCCAGTTTTGTGTGTACTATTTTGCATGATGCAAAAAATTAGCACTGTACATAAATAATGGAAGAGTCACGAAATACTGAAACGATTACGAACCGCCATACGGAAAATTCTGTAGCATTTATGTGTGTATATATGTATTTTATTACAACCTTTTCTATGGACATTTTGATTGAGATATGCGATTACCAATATCTGACGTCATGTTTTTTAACTACTACTGGAATGAACTAATTTAAAAGATTGGATCACTTGTTTTAATCAAAATGTATAGTGATATACACTTTACAGGATAGACTGTGAAGCGTTTTTACTATATATCTGTGTATATCGTTTTATAATGTGTGTGTGTTTAGTATAAAATGTGTTAAATATACAAATAGTCTGTGCATTAGTATGTACACACGATATGTATATTTAAATTTTTATTCCATCTTTCATATTTAAATAACGTTGATTTTGCAGTCTGCTAAATTATTCGACATGTTTTGTATTTTTTTTGTGCCTATAAATTCAGTAAAAAACTTTATGTATCTTTATGTATATATAAATGATGTATTGACGCTAAAAGAATATTTATTTAATTATTCTGTCGAAAAAAAAACTAAAAAACGAAAAAGAAAAACTCAACTAAATAATCCCAATTAGAAATCCCGGTGACTTAAGTATGTACTTGCAAAACCTATTGTTTCATCTACATAATTAATTAAAACATAATGGTTGACAATCACTTTTAAATTAATACTGAAACACTATAGTAAATTATTTCGTAAAATAGATGCCATTGTATCCCAGTTTATCGGCAAATTATAATAATTATACTGCTGCAAAATTCATGAAAAGATTCATTAAATATTAACAGGAAATACGACAAAAAAAACCGTTATGGTAAAAACAATACATTTAAATCCGAAGCATGAACTGTGATTTTGTAATAAAATTTAAATGATTTAATTAAGAGTTTTTGTCAATATACTTACTGGCTTATCAAGGGCGTTTATAAATTGTTGTTGACTTGTTATAAACATTAAAAAAACCATATCTGTAACAAAACTTTAGGAATCCTAGTCTGAGCACGGCATACATTTCTGTTCAAGAAGTTATAATAACTGAAATAAGTCTTGAAATATACACATAACTCCATGTTTTTTTTTTATTATTATCGTATTTGAAGTAAATTTTGTGATTGTTTTTTTTTAAATTTTCTAATTCAATGATGAAATTCTTTAAAATGATTAAATTTTTTATTTTTGTGTATTTTATTTGTTGACATGTGCGAATTCTAAATGCGGATTATTGTTATCTGAAATAAATAAATAAATTGAATAAATAACATCGGGCGATAAATTTGCGTAAATTAATGCTAAGTACAAACACTTTATTACTATTCATAATCATAATATTTGGAATAAATATACTTTCGTCACCTTTATTTGTATCGCTACACGTATTCAAAAGTCACCTCTAGACGTTTGACTACTTTGAAATAACTATATAGTATGTATACATAGTGCCCCGAAATAAAAAAAAAAACTTAAATGGTTCGAATTATTTAGCATACATTCATGTTTCAATCCGTTTTGTAGTCTCTACAATCCGTTTTCCATTCTCTAGCCTAAATTAATGCCATTTTCTTTTATACTTAGCAATGTTCTTTTATAAAAGTGTAGCTTTATACTATTGCACGTTTTCTTTATTTCTTTAGATGTTGAGAAGTTTGCATTAGATTCAAAATTATTTGTAGATATATTTATTTGTAGTAGCTCTTATCGGAATTTATGACAGTCTTAGAGTGTAGTATTGATTTTCGATCAAGAGTTCAGTCTCGCTGTCTCGATGTGATTTCACTGAACAAATTCCGTTGCACAGAATAAAAACATCGTCTGAAAAATAAAAAGCGACGTTTTTAAATAAATGCATTTCAGTTCTGTCACCCGATTGATTCCTGCTAGTCTATTCTGTAAATAACCACTTCGATATCGACTTCACCTGAGTGACTAAGCTTACAAAGTGAACTTTATTTCACACATCATAAGGTCTTATATTTATACGAATTTGAAACTCACTTCGGATTCCGCTGTCGAGACACGAAAATGTTGTTACAGAATAGCACTGCTGTTCGGACAGTCATTCGGTTGATGAGTACAAATGTTGCAGCGCCAGTGTAGGTACAGTTTGAAACCGATTGACCGGCTAGTGCCGTTTTGTTTACAAATGACCGCTGCGCCGAAATCACAAGCTTTTGTCAATTGTCGACTCGGTCACCGTCAAACGTTCCATTTTTATTAGTGTGTAGCTTTTTAAAGCTATCTTTATTAAAAGTTTTAAATTCGTAGTTTTAAAATAACATATCTTTGAAAGTATCTGTAGTTGTTACAATGTATATTTTTTAAAGTTTAGCGTCTCTGACTTTCAAATGACTTTACAAAGTTTTCTCTTCAGTCTTAAAACTCTAGTTAAATATATTACAAAAGCTGTCATAAATATCGTGTACGTTGAGTGATAACTTCTTGAATAATTCTGTAGTTGGGGACGCCTCGAAGTTCATTACTCCAGTTTGTACCACGTGTTCGTTATAGACTTAATCTAACTTTGTCTTTGTGTCCTCGTATTATTTTATCTTTCGTTATAATTAGTAGTTTTAGAATTTCAAGTCTGACGTAGTTGGAGAAAACTGGATTAGCCTGGTTCATTACTGGCAGAGTTGTTTGAACGATGTTAACTTTAGCTTTGGGTATCGTTAAGGGTTCAGTTTTTTTTAAGCAAAAGAGCATTTAAGTTATTAGAATTTTACATGCTCTTGTTGCTGCTTGTAACTTATGCTTGTAGATATTGTTTCTTCTCTAACAATAGTTCATTTTTTATTATGTTAATCTTATCTGCCTCTCATTAAAACTCCACGTAGTCTATTAGATTACTGTCAACAAAATTCCGTATGGCGGCGATATTTTCAATTGTTTAAAGCATGCTCTTGCATCCCCTTCCTTGTCTTGCATTTAGAGGTTCTCACAATTCCCTTTCGATCCAAGGTATAAATTATTTTACAAGCAACTTTTAAACCTAAAGATGGCAGGATCAAAAGATTTCAGTAAGTAAGTCAACAAATTTTAAGCCGATACCGAATAATAAGCTTCAAGACGTTTGTTACTTATGAAATCTGCTGAAGTTTTTTATCCAATAAAGTATGCAAGGGGAAGGAAAGAAAAGGACGATGGTAAAAGAAATGACGAACCATTTCATTACAAAATTGCTTCCTCGACAGCAATCATATTGCTTGAACAAGTCGCTATTGTGAGGCGAATAATTTCAGAAATTCGTTCTCTATTTGGTCCTGCTATCTTGGTACAATTGGCATGTTTACTGGTATGAGTGAGGGTATTAGTGCATCTTGTTTGAATGTGTCAAACTACACCGTGTTTCGCCCTGACAGTTGGATCTGGTGCTAAAAGATGAGGCAGGCGGTGACCTGTCGGACTTCATAACAAATGGGGAGTGGTATTTAATAGGTAAGTTAAGATCGTCATTTCATTTAGTTTCACGGTCACTTTGACAGGTACTGTCGCATATTGTGATTTTCCCTTCTTAATTATTATTTATATTTTATTGTTTCTTTGATAAGAACAATACCTCATTTACCATTTTTTTACAATTTTTTTTTCATCTTTGTCCAATTTGATTCTTGACACTTTTCACGGGAAATTCATTTCATTCAACCTCATCCTACCATAACCTATTCTATTCATTATTCCCAACTCTTACAAAATTACCAAGTTTTTACTGACTTTCTAACCAACAGGAATGCCAGGCAAAAAGAACACAATAACGTACGCGTGCTGCCCGGAGCCTTACGTCGACGTGACGTTCACCATCATGATCAGGAGAAGAACGCTGTACTACTTCTTCAACCTCATCGTCCCGTGTGTGCTAATCTCTTCGATGGCACTCCTTGGGTTCACACTGCCACCTGACTCCGGAGAAAAACTTACTCTCGGTGAGTATACTGTTCTTTACTCATCAAAAAACACCAGATGGGTTAGGTTAAGATATGTAAATTTCCCCTCTTATAACTACTATGTTATAAGAAGGGCACACAATTTCCAATGTTGGGGCTGTATATTGAAAAATCCTATTGGAAAAACCCAATAACACTTCCCGAGCTAGAATCTAGATTTCTAGAGCAACAAAGGAGTCCAGCAAACCAAATGCACTGTCTTCTACGAAACTAGATAATTCACTGTTACTAAAATATTCAGCATTCTCCGAAGAAAACGCTGCTTTGTTGACAAGTGAATAACGCGGGACGTATAGTAAGCAAAAGAGGTACGGAAGAACGGAGCAAAATCGTGTTCCATTTTCTTATCTTGAAAATGCCACAATGTGCATGTTCGTATCACACTCGTATATATGGCACAAGTGCTGATGTACGTTCGAGTTTGCAGTAAATTTTATATGTGTCAACAGTGGAGGGAGTCTGTAAGTAGGTTAGCGTTTTATAATTGAAATTACCCTAGTCATCATCTGCCTAGCCTTTTCCCAACTATATTGGGGTCGGCTTCCAGTCAAACCGGATTCAGCTAAATACCAGTATTTTACGTGGAGCGGCTGCCCACCAGGCCTCCACAACCCATTAACTGGGTAACACCGTACTCCTTGGCAAGACTGGTGTCAGATTTTCTGGCTTCTGACTATCCGTAACGACTGCCAAAGATCCCCAAATGACAGCCGAGACCAACGGCTTAACGTGCTTTCCGAGGCACGGAAGAAACTCTGTAAGATGGTCACCCATCCACAGACCAACCTCGGCAAGCGTTGCTTAACCTTGAAGTAGTAGTACTTGCAGAGCCCGTTGTAAGAAAAAATGAGCTTCTTTAAGCGTTGTTTTTATACTAGTTAATAATAAAACGGTCAAACCAGACTAAGCTGTCTCCAACGCCAAAATCAATGGACCATCTAATGAAAGATTACAAGTAAGAAGCAATCCGACAAGCAGAGTGCTTCCATAATTTGTAACTAAAGATGGTTCATGGTTCATAAAAGACAGTTTTACAATTTAATTATAAGCGATGAGTCTTGAGTATAAAGCAGCTCCACTGGAACTAAGAATGTACTTAAATTTAATGGGGCAGCGTTTGAAGGAGGCGTTAGAATTATTATTGCACAGACTAGAAAATTGGCCTGGTTCAGGAGTCAGATTTGAAGTATCATTCACGGTTGAGTTCCTTCCAAATTCACTCAGAATTTGCTTCATTTCTTGATTATGTTTGCGTGATGAAGTTAATCTCAAACTGTACCTTGAATTTTGGAATGGTAAGTAAAACATTTACTAATGACTTCATTCGTTACTTTTAATTTTGTATTTTAACGATCGCATCACATGAAACTACTCCAAATAATTCAATACTAATGATGATGAGAATGAACATGTGGTAGATACTTAAGATAATGACCAGCAAAAACAGAAGATGCTTTTATTACACGCTATCAAGCATTTAGTGCTAGAGTTAATCGAGTCTTCTATCTTACTCTTGCATTTTATTTCCTTGTTAATGTCAGAGAATACCTGCTCATATATTGGCCGGTTGACAGGTGTGACAATCTTGTTGTCATTGACCGTGTTTCTGAACCTGGTAGCAGAAAAGATGCCATCTACATCTGATGCAGTGCCATTAATAGGTATCGCACTGTTGGACATCGTGCTGGTGAAAAAGTGTACGCTGCTACCGATATTTTGAATGTGTTGCCTACGGAAGTTCTGCATAGGAATATGCTACGTTCAAAACAGTTAAAAATAGAAATTTATAGACTCAGACATTTCACGTTAAAGTCATAAATAAGGACACAATTTTTTCCCTGAAAAGAAAGCAACCGCTTCTGGCACAAGGAAATAAAACCTTTGAAATCCATTATCACCAAACAGTGCTTCTCCGCATCGAAACTCGGGAAATTAATCAAACTCACAAAGGAAACAACCCCAACAAAACCAATCCAAAATATTAAAAATCTAACAAGAATTGCAAACGCATTTAATATTCATCCCAAACCAACGATAAAAGCAACAAGAACCATTTAATATTACACTGTCGAGGCGAGAATTAATCAGAAATAATAAACGTGTACCGTAAAAGCCAAGAATTTACGCTATACAGCTTGTTGAACGTACCAAAGGGGTAATAAAACTTTTAAGAGCCGTTCGGAAGCAGCGTGCACTGAAATGAATATTAGATTGTCTAGAATGTGGTATGACTGTTTGTGTCGGTGTTAGTCTGCCGCAAAGATCCAGACACATAAAGACGAGATACGGTAAGTTTATTGACGTAGATATCATTTCGTTATTATCATCATCCACAACTGTATTGGTTAGGGAATGGCGTATGACGGTGACTAAAACTGTGATATACAAACATTTCGGAGAGTTGATATAAATATCAACGTCTGTAGGGGTGTTAACCATGTGTTTGATTGCAGGAGTCACTATTCTTCTCTCGCTGACGGTGTTCCTCAACCTGGTAGCCGAGACCCTGCCTCAGGTCTCCGACGCTATCCCCCTGTTAGGTACACTACCCAAACCTAACCCACACCGTTTGTCCATCCCGCTTGTCTCCCACATTTATTTTCTCTTCATATTCATGTTGTCCTTGTACTTTTATTTCATCTTTCATACTGGTTTTATTTTTTTCAGCTCTCATTTATTTTTGTTATTAAAAATTAATAATTAATAATTATTTTAAAACATTACAAGGAGTAAATTATGTACGTTTAAAGTTAATTTCAATTACTGTGAGTTTAAGGTTGCTATTAAGTGGTTTCAAGCTTTCATTTTTACTGTCTGTCTAAAGACGTCGATTACTTACTAGACGTTTTTAAATGCTTTTGCTTCAAAATAATTAATCCGAAAATTTGTTCTTTTGGAAAGCAAATTGTAATGGTTCAACAAGATTAATTGTGAAGGTTCTTTTATGTATTTTCTTTAATAATTTCGGTTAAAAATCTTGGAATCGATTCCGTGATTCTTCGCTTCAGCTTAGTCACTTGATTACTCATTTATTTGTTTTATTTGGTCGATACACTTCTGTAACGATACTAAATTTCCGGCTTAAGTGGCATGGCATGTGATTATAACTTTTACAATAGCTTTTAATTACTTAAGGACGCTGAAGGTAAGTTACGAAATTTTATTCTAAATGTTTACAATCGTATTTTTATTAACTTCAAGTATTTATGTGAGTTTGCTGTCTACGTAATCGATTCCATGGTGTACGATTTGTACTGGGTGTTCATTTTGAATGTTTTTTTCCGCAAATATTTTTATATCCATAGGCTTAAAGCCGCGGTCTCTGGATACTTGGAGGGTGGTGTAACTTTAGCAAAAACTTCGAATTAAACCCTTCTCCTCAAATAAAAGAAATATAATAATAATGACGATAAAACGCCAGTGATAAAACCCTCTATAATAGTGTTTGCATGACTATCCTTATGTTTCGTTTATGATTTCACTTGAGCCCCTGATACCGACTCAGCACACAAACAGGACGAGATCTAACCAACGACGTATAGACTGGATGGTACTATAGGTTTAACCATTGTAAATAGAATATTTTGATTTGATTTTGTTTCATAGTTTATATTGATCTTTGCAGGTGTTACAATCCTCCTGTCGCAAACTGTTTTCTCTCTATTGGTGGGACACGTCATCACAAAAACCTCTGAGGCGATCCCCCTAATAGGTGAGAAAAGTACCACGCGTTTGTTATTTTTTTTCCTAAATAACTAAACTAAAATAATGATGAATAGTTTTTCATAAAAAGAATGTAGATCGAGGAATATTTTGGTGTGTTTAACCTGAAATGTCCCTCTGCTCATTCATGAAACACCAACTTAACAAAGATCTAAATAGATATTTTTGCTTGAAGTTATGAAGGAGAGCGTATAGTTTCTTATATTTTTCTGTTTTCAACTTGCATTTTAGAGTCTCGCCGTCTCTGGAGACTGATCTATGCTTGTACAGCGCTCTTGCGGCTCTCTCGACACTTGAAATAGAGTTATTGCACTTTAAATTCGTGCTGTTGAAAATACGTAGCTAAACTGAGTCTATTTAAAGGTAATTTCCTGAATATACTGGCACTCGATCTTCTTGTAATGTATTAAAATAACCTACTTACATTACTTCTTGGTCCATTCATTAAAATTTCATTTACGAATATATTTTACTTTCTTTGTTTTTCTTTTTATTGGCCTTTCTGTAGACAGCCGACAGACACGCGACTACAGACATTAGCTTCGAGCATGATTTTGAAATGGTTGAAAAATATTAAAGCGGCGAAAATTTCAGTAAAACTCTCCTTATCTAAACGAGCTTCTAAATACTTAATTGCTTGTAGTTTAAAAGCAGGATTTAAAGTTAAACAACAGTTTAAAGCAACAAAGTGGATGCGGGTAGTGAGGGTCCAGCCTCCAAGTATCTCGTGAACTTCGGGTCTCAACTTTGCCGGGTCTGTTACTATCCCTGTAATTGACGAAATGATAAAACTTATTGAAACCTTTGACAAAGGTATTTGATGAGATAAAACTTTAACCAGTCATCTGTTCATTTACTGAATTGTACTATAGTTCTACAATTGAGTTAAATTTGATTTTAATCCTTTTACGTATACATGTGCTCCAGTTTATATTAAAACGTTTTCATCATTGAATTAGTAACAACAAATTCCTTTGTCAGACTAGCGACTCTGGTAACGTAAGTAACAATTTAAATATGTTAATGACTTGGAGACTAACTACAACATCGTTACAAGGGACGCTAAATAATAAACTGAAAGAGCTTGTCCAAAAGATATAATTGTTAACTTAATTCACAAAGTAATCATTGACAAGCTCTTTCTTTGGCCTACCTAAACTAATAAAAGTAGGTGATAAAGAAAATAGGAGCTATAATTTGTCGTGTTTTTAACACTTTGGATAAAAACAAGATTATTGTTGTTGATGAACACGACAGAATATTATAAAACCTTGACTCATTTAAGTGGATACCGTCAATGTAACGCATAAAAGCTAAAACTCATCTAAATGTAGATTAGAACATCGCATGTACAATTAAAATGCATGAATGTGGCTTTCTGTGTCATTGTTAATTAGATATGACATATAGCTTTGAACCACGTGATATTGTAATTAAAAATTTAATTATAAAATTTTAAGATAAACTCGTTGAAGTACTTAATTTTCTCCTTACCATTCTCAGTTATTTTTCGTGTTTGTGTATCACCTTATATTTTAAGATGTATATAAAAAAGTGAGATTTTACACTTAACATCTCTTTGCTCAAGTATTTAGTCAATTTTGTGAATGATCTAAAGTGCAAAATAATGCATTGAAAATCTTGCAGTGTTACGTCAGTAATGAAAAGTTATTGCCATTATAGTATTATTTTTATGAACAAGTAAATTCTGACCTCCACTCGCAAAGTAAATTATAACATTATCTACATAGAGTTGTAAAACACAACGTGTAAAACTAATGTTATGTGTAACAGGGACATACTTCAACTGCATCATGTTTATGGTAGCATCGTCAGTGGTACTGACAGTAGTCGTACTCAATTACCATCATCGAACAGCAGACATACATGAGATGCCACAATGGGTGAGTATTTGATAAAAAGCTTACGGCAAAACCATAGTTATTAGAAGTATTTGAAGGTAAACATACTAGAAACGGATGGTCCATACAAATATAATTTTCAGTATTGTCTATCATTTTATGATGATTGAATGAAGGACTAAAAATTATTTTAATTCACAGATAAAATCAGTGTTCCTGCAATGGTTGCCGTGGATTCTTCGAATGTCGAGGCCAGGGAAGAAAATAACTAGAAAGACTATAATGATGAACACAAGAATGAGGGAGCTAGAGCTTAAGGAGCGGTCATCCAAGTCTCTGCTGGCAAATGTGCTAGACATAGATGATGACTTCAGGCATGGCCCTCCACCTCCAAATAGTACAGCGTCGACTGGGAATTTGGGGCCGGGGTGAGTAAAAGTATAGTATTTAATCCGAAGTGGAAATATTAATTTATATTCAGCTCAGTTTTGAATTTATTCATGTCATCTTTACCCAATTCGACGTGTATTTTTGAGTACTTATTCTATGTGAAACGAACTTGAACTCGCTCTAATTTATAGCGAGAGTAAAGGAATAATATGATTTTGAAATAAATATTATTGGAATATTAATTATTATAGCTGCAATAACTAAAAGTGCTCAAATTCCTTTTCATTTAACATCTTTGTATCAGCTAGAATCTTGAACCAGTTTTCTAAATCGATGTAAAGTACTTTCTATCTATCTCATTAAACATTTATATGCTAATACACTTTTTCCAATCTCTCCATCGATTTAGGTGCTCGATATTCCGCACGGATTTCCGTCGGTCGTTCGTCCGTCCGTCCACTATGGAAGACGTGGGCGGTGGACTGGGAAGCCACCACAGAGAGCTTCATCTAATCCTGAGGGAACTTCAGTTCATTACTGCAAGGATGAAGAAAGCAGACGAAGAAGCTGAGCTGATCAGCGATTGGAAGTTTGCTGCGATGGTTGTTGACAGGTGAGAGACAATATACTTTATACTCATTAATCATCATTTCATCTTAGAATTCACATCAGTAGTGCAATTCACTAAGGAAGAACATCTTTACAACCAAGAAATCATCGTTGAAACATCTGATGTGGCATATATTTAACAGATGTTTCAACGATGATTTCTTGGTTGTAAAGATGTTCTGCCTTAGTGAATCGCACTACAGGAAGTGTAGAAGAAATAAGTAACAACTTATTTTTTGACACCTGTCACTTTGAGGTAGGAGAAGATAGTTGTGTTCTGCTATCTCAAAGTTTAGTGTTAAGTTTGCATCTTATCAATTTCTCCTGTCAACCATATAAAATATAGGTAAATTACTCTTGCCCGGTGTTAAACGATTTAAATTCTCCGCATATGAAGGAAACGCACGAGGAAAAGTTTCAAGAGTAAATAGAACGTGACCATACATAATATATAAAACCATAGAACAAGCAGAGACGATAATTTCGAGGATAAAGAAGTTATTCGATTCAATTCGGTATTCGCACAAATCCGAAAAGCTCCAGCGAATTGATTAATGAATATGGTAAAACTACAGTCATTCATTGATTTATGACTGTATATTGTTTTCACAATAAAGGGGGATTAACCAGCACCGGGCTTTTGTTTCTGCTTAAATGAATGATGTTGGTATTTCATTTCCGTATGGAACAATGCGTTTTTTTGTAGCAAATTATTTAATGTGTTTTATGTATTGTTTTTTTTTATTTTTTTTTCTTAATTTTGGTGGATCAGATTGATTTTGATCATATAATAATTAATCCAGAAGCAGAACGGTTGAGAGGATCTGATAAAAAAAAATCGCGGTCGTTTCGCGTGTCATAATAATATGTACCTATATTGGTGTGTCCTGCCGAAGGTGACGTTACGCGGTTGGGTAAAGGAACTGATACAGAAGGCAGTACTATTCAATACGGCTCGTATTGGGAGGAGGTTCCTTTCTATGGAGCCCTAACCATATCGGTAGATTAGATCTTGCTCCCGACACCGGCGGCGGTCTACTACTTTTTATATTTTAAAATGTTTTTTTTTTCATATAAGAAATACTTAAACATATAGATAAGTATGTAAGGAAAAATGAATAAAGAGAATTGGTGTGTAAAAAGTGACTAATTTTTAATAGCAGTAAGACATTGTTCGTTTTACTGCTATTTTTTATTAATAACTCGATGGCACATAAGCATCACTTAAATTATTCATGTGTTGCGTTCAGAGGCAGGATATAAAACGCGTTGAGTTTATCGCCTCCAGCAAATTCACAGCACTTATGAGATACGTAGAGTAAAGTCACTGAAAATTATATGTATGTAGAAAAAGTATGTTCACTTCTTGTTGAATTTGAAGATGTCTGAAAAGAAAAGTTAGTAGGATATCGTAAAAAGTTACTTGTTTATAAAGGATGTATAGTATTAACGCCAATATGTGCTTGAAATAAAAGCCACAATTAAAAGAGCTAGAACACTACTTTAAGACATTAAATGACCACGAATTGCAATAAATAATGAACTTCATAAAATAGTAAAGGAAATAAAATAGCTCTAGAAGCCGCACAAAATTTAATTAGCAGCGTAAAAGCTCGTAACCTGCCAGTTTTATGGTCAACTAACAACCTTCCTGCGATCTAAGTACCTACCTACACTATTTTATATGTTAGCTGCATTTGTGGGACCATTTATACAGGAAGAATGAAAAATGGAAACATGTCACTGTAATGTTACATGGTTATCCTCCTTTTAGCTCATGTCACAGTCTTGTATGCTTGTGGATAACGCAGCGAGTGGACAAAATGTTGAGTTCAACGTACGGTGATATAAAATCAGCTAATGCGGTACAGCTGCATCCGTCGGATAGCATAGAACGTTTGGCTATAAAGCCTCGTGCGTTGTTTAAAACTCCTGACATTTTGTAAACAGTGGGGGTTTTTAACTGAAATTCAATTTTGTACAGTCTTTATTTTAAAATGCAAACGAAAATGCATGAGATCTGCCACACGGGTATACATTTTGAATTTCAAACAAGCAGTTTTAAATGCTGAAGGAAAATAAATTAAGAAGCGCTTTTAGGAGGAAAGTCTGAATTTTCAAGAACGTATTGTTAGGAACTGCAACTTAAGTTGATACCAAGCATTTGACTTGATAGTCGACATCTAAATTATATTGCATTTTATTTATGAACCATCGATGTATAAATTTATTTGAAGGACCAGATGTATTTTATGCTGAAATTACTAATACCCATAAATTGTAATGATCGTTTAATAAGCTGCTAGGTTCTTCTAGATTAAACTCGAGGGATTTTTCAAGGACCTATCTTGGGGCCAAATCTGTTCTGACATATTGCTTTTGTTCCCAGGTTTTGCCTGTTCGTGTTCACACTTTTCACAATCATCGCAACAGTGGCTGTCCTATTATCGGCACCGCATATCATCGTGCAATGAACCAACTACTAGGTGCCTCCGGTGAGCCCGGCACAAGTATGAGAGAACTAATTATTAGATTGCCGATTTGTAATTATAATTGAAGATGTAATTAAATTTAATACGTGGTTGAAACGCACACGTCTCCAAAATAAAGTCTTAAGACATTAAATTATAATAAATTTACATATTGTAGTTAAGTTGAAAGCTAATGGAAATTTTAGCTGACGTGTGAGGAATTTTGTTGTAAGTTTTTGTAGTAATTTCATTTTTGCTGATGTACATTACAGAGTTGATAGTTGAAATATCATTTAAAAAAGTATTTTGTTTGGTTTATCTTATGAAGTATTTTTTGAGTTCAGACTAAAATATCCATTAGAAGTTATTTAAAAAAATGTGATGTTGACTAGGATGTTATACGGATAAAAATGTTGACGTGTATAATTTGTTAAAAAACAATGTTAATTACTATAACTAAACAATATGTAACTATAAACGAAATACTATGGAGGGTTTAGCGGAAGAATGCTTAGCTGGCACAGAGCTGCATTAATTTGGAAAAAGAAATTGGGAAAAAGTTTATCTGGAAATCGAACTCTTTGGATGAAGAGTGAGGTTTGATAAAAAAAGTTTGTAAAACAGAAATTATGCGAATGCTTAAATTAAATTTCTCGTAAATTGAAGGGAAAGGAGGTCCTTTTAAAAATTAAATTTGAATCGGTATCCTTTTTACATGTAATGAGGGATCACAGACGATGACATAAAACCTTAGGGTATTAAGTAATGTACATAATGGATCAAATATCGGTAGAGTCAAGAATAGCTTAACAATTTAAGATTATTCCATTCGATATTAAAATTCGATTAGCGATAATCGCTGCATCTACATCGATACATTTCGACTTAAATCGATATGTATAAATATAGATAGATCGGACATTAGTGAAGGGTTTGGAAATAAAATTGTAATTATAAAATGAACGTACTACGAAGATTAAATCCAGGAATTGTTAAACAGTTATGGAATTGATAGGAATTCAACAATTAATACGGAACCAAAGATAGAATAGGTCTAGCATCAGGGGGTTGAATTAAAAATAAATTAGGACCGACTCAACGGAACTTAACGAGTGATTCGACATTAATTTTTAGTTTTTAAAACCCAAATCGATAAAACGGAGAAACTAATCGTTAATCTCTCGTATCGATAACTGCTCACTAAACTATCGTTAGTGTAAAATTATTATACTGTTAGTAAATCGATATGAGAGTAAGTATTTAGCATCAGAAATAGTATTCATTAGAAATCGGATTGTGTTAATGTTATGATTAGCGGAAATATACTGTTAATATCACTAACCAACACGTAACCATATTGATATATTGTACATACAGAATAACGCAGCGTGTATGTATTTGTATATTTTAGAAAAAAATCGGAAAAAAGACTAAAATATCGCATTTTTCACTCTAGTAATATAACAACCAGTCTTATTGGGCAGGAATAGTACACTATTACTCGTAAGTACTAGATACTGTCTTTATATTGATATCATCTCGATAAGTAAAGTATTATCTGATTAATTTCAAACGTATATCGATTGGAGGCGATCCGAAAATTTTCGCGCCCAATAAGACGTCAACATGTCGCTTTGACGAAAATTCAATTGAAAAAGTTTTCTGATTGAAATTGGTTGTTATCGATTCCAATTCGTCAAGTGTCTACTCGATTAGAACCTTTTAGCACATACTGTAGCATCTATATAATAGTCGTATTATTTAAAAAATAAACAATTTAAAAGTCTTTATCTATGTCCGTTCCTCAATTTCGCTCTTATAGATGTCGTGATAGCCTAGTGAATGTCGTGTCCCTTGATTTAAGCTAAACTTATAATGGAATAACTATAAATAAGGAAGCTCACTAAAACTAGATATAAAATTTACGCGTTAGTGGTTTTGCATATTATTTCATTTTCCTTTTTTCGATAACGAATAAACATAAAATATGTGTTTTACGAAATGTACCTTTTTCTCAAAATCTTAAGAATTCTTTCTGTATGTGAAAAGGGTCAGAGAATTAGTGTCTCAAGAGAAAGCACAGGCTGTTCATAAATTGTATTCGCCAGAATTGTATTATTAAAACATAATTATGTTAATTGTTCCTGAGATTATAAACGTTGTCGTTTCGCAGAATTTATTTTTAATAGTGTGATGCTAAAGAATATCAGATCTCAGTTTTTTTGTTAATGTTTCGTATTTATAATTGTTAAGTATAATTTTAAATTTCATAAACCCTATTGTTATATTTTGATTGTGTATGTTTCAATTCGAAAGTGATGATGAAAAATGAAAATTTGTAAAATTAATTAATATATTTAATTAGATTTGTTAGTGCCAAAAATAGGGTTTATAAATATTGAAGTTAAGTTGGTTTTAGGTATAAAAGATGAATTTGAGAAGATTATTGTAAAGACAAAATAAAAAAACGAACTAGGGACTTTGTTAACATGTAATTTAACTGGTTAATGTTTGTATTGGGCCGCGGCTACGGGTTGTTCAGCCAATTTTAAACTTATTTTGTTTCAAAAAAATGAATGCGAGGTTGTGAAATCGAATGTAAGGCCCGTGGTAGCGGTTCAATGATAAAATATAATAAAATATTGATAAATTTAAAAACTAGTAGAAACGATCTACGATTTAATAAAATCGAATAATAAAACGCCTGCATGGGACCGGGTTAGAATATAAACATAAAAATGAACTGACGTAACCACTTCATATGCGATGCGTACACATTTTACAAGCAGTATTCATTGTTTTAATCTCTCACTTTTACAATATCGGTATAGCTAATCTTCTGATATTTTTGACAATTTGTTCAAACTTCAAGGAACAATGCAATTTGTGTGGGGAAACCGCGGAAACTGACAAAACAATTAACTAAATAAAAATTAATTATTTTGAACTAATTTTACAAACCAATGTTTTTGAAACCCTTGGACAGTCAAAATTAAAGCACTTCATTAAACCCAAGATGTCGGTATGTTGAAGCATGATATATTTCTGTAAAATTCTACATAAAACAATAAGAATTTAATAACTTGTCAGTTGCGTAAGTTTCTTCAAATATTTTGTAGATTTTAACTCTAATCTATTTCCGAATTTCACTTAACACTGAGGAACCAGTTTACATACTCTCGTCTATCTATGTCTACACTACTACATATATGTATACATCTATATATAATTTTAATGTTTGTATGGCATATGACGCAAAATTATTATAATCAATATATTTCATGATTTTTATAATTATGTGATTTATTACAATTTATAAGCTAAATTGTTTTAAACATAATTTATTGCATTATAAATAATTTTACTTACTCATATTTATACATTTTAATTTTATAACTATAGAACGTTTTATTGCTTTTATAAAAAATAAAGTTGGCTGTTATGGAAACGATACTTTGATCACATTGTGTGTTTATTTATTTATATATATATATATTTTTTTTTTTAATAAAATTGTTTATTGACACAAAAATTACAAGATTGGTACTTAAGTATGGACAGTGTTAGGATGTTTCTTACAATATATATGTACTGATACTGAATCCCAAACTAGGCCAGGAGCCTGTATCTTGCCCTATATCATTATACATAATTGTTTTTATATTTTTAATAATTATTATAAATATTTATTCATATGTCATACAGACTGCTCTGCATACTGCACAACAGAAACAAAATGCTTTAATCGTGAAACAGGTATTTTGGATTTCCATGTATATTCTACTTCTGACGCTGTAAACTAAGATTTTAACTATTTCGAGTCTCGTCTACTCTTGTGTCGTTTATTAGTTATAACGGTAAGGAAAATTTACAGCGGTTTAAACAAAAATCTTGTTTAACAAAATTTTGTTGCCAAGGACCTAAGAACCTACCAACTTGTGGTTTAGTTTAATTTTCCCAAAAATATTACGTTGTAAATGAAATTTGAGGGAAAGATAAGAAATAAAACAACTGAATTTTATAATATTTTCTGTGTCTTCTTTAATTTCCCAAAATATTTACAGACCCGTCTTGTTTAATTTTTCTCAACGCGTACACAAACTCGATTGAATTTCGTTTACAAAGTCGCATTTCGAGAGAACACACAAAGAAAAAGTCAATTTTAGGATACGATAAGGTGCAGAACTTGCTCGCTTCTCTAAGACCGAAAAATATAGTGTACCTTTTCACGTAACTTGTGAACGTCGGTGGATAGTGACAGCTTGTTTACTCGTACCCCTTCTCGCAACTCGTGCTTGTGCGATCCTCAAACCTGATACGAGTTGAGCGCTATTGACACATGTCGTGTCTGAAACTTAGTACTCTTGGCAGAAATCGTAAAAGCGCGGTTGAAGAAATCAACTTCAAATAAATTCGGTGCCAGAATATTTTAGCTCACAATTTTGAATTCGAATTTCGAATTTACCAGTATATTACTGAAAACGAATTTTCTAGTTCTTATTTAATATAATAATTATTATGATAATCTGTAAAAGATATGGGGCATTTCAATTATAAACTTTTGAATGAAAATGATCTTACATTTTTTTTATTTAACAAAATGTTTGGAAAAAAAAACTTCAAAAATGGTTCTTATGTTCTTAGGCCAACAAATGTAAATCTGTGTCTCATTTGAACGCTATTTAGGCTACATCTATAAACATTACACCTGGTGGTTGCTCGCTTACTCAAACACCAACTTATATATGCAACAACGTTAATATAAATTATATATTTATAACATTTTTCTCACACATTTTCATCTAGGTGTTGTGCTTAGCTTTTCAACGCATATCACAATTTTTTAATGGTCAATTTTAAAAAGCCTCGCTATAACAAAAATATGTCTCATTGGAAATTTATTTCTTAAGCGAAGTCTCTGTGAATTATTAATAAATATTCTGAAAAAGAGAATTTCATTAAAGTATTTTAATATTTACCGTAACGCCTACGATTCTGTAACCGAGGAAAAATATAAGTACTTAAGTTCGCATTAAATTTTTCACGTAAAATTTGTTTTTACTTCTACAAAAACAAAATGGCGGATGAAAAGCTAAACCCACGCGTTCAGAAACACGTAACAAAAACATTTACCATATTTATTTTCAACTATCGAGCTTCTCATATATAGTTCGACATTTATTTATCGAAATCACACATAATCCACATTGTGTTCCTGTGGCTTAACCATAGTTGAAATAATTAATTAAAATTAAAGTAAAAAAATATACGACTGCAGTAAGTTGAATAAATACAGCCGAGTGTAATGTAAGTTTATAATGAAAAGCCCCTATGGAGGTTTTTATAATAGATGAAAATAATAAAAAATAAAATACAAAGGTAAATTTGTAAAAATAAATACAACGGGTAAAATGTTTATTCGTTAAAATTGACTATCGTAAGTAGTATTCGATTTGTATAAAACTAAAATAAATTAAAGCAATCTGATTTATAATATCCTTGTCGTTTTATTTGAACACCTATACGAAAACACTGTTGTTTTTTTCTAAATTTACAAAATTAAAAAAAGAAATCACATTTCATTTCGTCGGTGATCCAATACATTTTATTCTGTATAGTCATCGACAATATTCTATATCTATTTGCATATTCTGTTTCAATTAAAATTTCAATTAAGTTGCGAATTTCAAATAACTGTGGAAACCTCATCAAACTATCCATTCGTTCAATTCGTGAATTTAGTCAACTCCAAATAGATTTGTATTTTATTATTTTTTCAATCATTGTTGTAGACAGTGTACAGGATATCACGTCAGGTTTCACATTTATGATGCAGCTTATTGAAAGCAGGAACCAGCAGGACGAAACTGGAACATTGAGAATATGCAGTACATTTATTGCCATGGATTACCAATACTTTCAGATTTAATTGATTTACTATTTTATTGAGAACTGTGGGCCTAGCACGAATATTAGCATGTAAGTGTAGTAATTCTACGGGACATACACAATTAATTTAATTTATAAATATGAATGTAGTATCTAATTCAAATAAATATTATGTGCGAAACGCGTATTGTAGCTATGGTAAAATTTTACGTTACGTTACTATACTTCAAAAATATTCGTACTAGGTCCTTAGAATTGAACTGTTTTTTTTTGTAATTCTTAAAAAGATAAGACAAAGGAAGAAGAAAAATAGGTTCAACGGTGATGCTTATTTATTTCAGTACACCTGCGAAAGGAGAGTCGGGTAAAAAGAGATGTAATGTTATTGCAATCAGTGGTAAATCTTACATTAATGTTTATTTATTTATTTATTTATTAAAACTTTATGCACAAGTAACTGTACAAAGGCGGACTTAATGCCATAGGCATTTTCTACCAGTCGACCTTAGGGTGGTGCAGAGACAGCATGGTAGGAGCAACATAATGAAAAAACAAACCGTGAGGAAGAAAAAAAAATCCATAATAAATACATACATACATACACATAAAAAATATTAACAACATTATCAAGAAAACACGAAACCAACCGAACGTATTACCGCTGTAGTGATTCTTCCAACTTATTGCGAATATGCTCACGAGCCTTCACCTTAAAGGAAAACCGACTTGTTGCCATCCTTAGTTCAGAGGGAGCGCTTTCCAAAACAATATCACCTGGACAAAGAAAGAGGAGTGGATAAACCCAGAGCGGTATGAGGGACATCGCAAAAGAAGATTGTTGGTAGAGCGAAGATTTTTATTGTGGGCGGAACAAAGGAATTGAATTTGTGAAGATAAATAAGAGGGAGAAGAAGGATAATTTAGAAAAGAAAACAGACTAGCCAAGGCCCTCAGCGCTCTGCGCTGGCAAATGGGCAACCATTTTAATAGTGATCGATGCGCGGATACGTGATCATAGTTAGAAAGGTTGAAGACGAATCGAACGCAGTTATTTAGAAGGCGGGTCTTCGAATAATAAATTAAACTTAAAAGCTCGTTTGTGTAGCTCTTCAGATTTACAATGAACAAAAGAGATAAAAGATATATTATTGAAAGGGAATCTGTCAAGGACCGCTAATATTAATATCGGTACGACAGGTGGGCGATTTAATTTTCGTCTAGTGCCTTTGAGGCGGCAGGTCTGTGATGTAAATCACTGATTGCATTACAAATTGGAGGGAAGAATGTTTGTTGGTATTTTATGTAAATACTACTGCATAGATTTTGATGAAATTATATTGTTTTTGCCCGCGGATGTGCTCTTATATTTTTCAGCAGAAAAAAAGTTAAAAAAAAACCTGAAATTTGGCATGTAGCATCTCTATACTCCGAAGGGGAGCACGAAAAAAGGGTTTCCTAACATTCCAAGGGGAACGAGAAAAACGGGATGTGGGTGTGCGAAGTCACGGGCAAAAGCAAGTGTCTATATAAAACAGTTGCCTTAACGTAATCCTCTTTCTATAATATATATCTGCAGTATTCCAAACTGAGCCAATTTCCTTTCACTTTACCACTACATACACTCCAACTCCCCCGTATTTGCTCAACTTTTGACGTGACATGCGGCAGGTGCCAGGTTATTGCTTATCTGACAGCCGACGGGGGTTCAACGGGGGTAGGGAGGGGGGGCGCACCCCACGGGGACCCTCAATGACACGGCATTTTAGAAATCTTTGCCAATGGCTCCAATTGTCACAGGTGTTTAAAGTATTAAGGTATATTGAAATGTTCAAGATTTTTGTGAATTAAATATTTGGATCTGAAAGGCTGTTTAGAAATTGAAAAGGTTTTCGTGGGTAATTTGTTTACGGTAAGTGATTTTTATCTGAATTGGATGGAAATTCAATTTGGAATACATTTATCCTTTGTTAAAATATCGTGTTGTTGAATGGTGTAAAACATTTTCGAGGAGCAAATACATACGAGTAGGTAATAACTTTAGATTGCTCGGGCAAAACAGTAAAGAAAAACATGTCTAAAAACATATATCAGTACCCTAAACGGTATAGGCAGTATACCGTTTCAGCTAGCAATTAATTTCATTGCACAATACCACAACTAAAACAAAAATATCAAACATTTTCCACCTTCCAGCAAAAACACCGCTGAATTAAGCCATCAAGCTGTCAATTTGGCGTCCAGGAAAGCACCGCTCTTGTCCAACGTTAGAATTATGCAAAGCTGACTGCGATAGCAAAAAGCGCTGCCGATATTACGAGTTAAGCGGATTATAAGTACTATGGTTTATTTTGGCCTAGATTCAGAGTACGACCTCGCTTTAACTGGAAAAATAAAGTTTAGCCGGATTTGCAGGTACTTGTTGTACCAGGTAGCTTTGTTGTACTCAATACTGATATTCAGCGGAATCCGGTTTAACTGGAAGCTGACCCCAATATAGTTGGGAAAAGGTAGGCAGTACTGTAACGATGTATTTTTGCATGACAGTTACATACATACTCGTAGTTCTTCAAGGTACTTTGAGAGGATTACGTATTGCGTCTTGTTCCTTTGTTTGCTGAGGGTTTGGACTACTAAAACAACAACTATGCGCAATGCTTCATCTATGCTCAAAATGTTTTAATACATTTATTATTTTCATAACAACAATAATCCACTTCTTGTTTGTTCACCAAACAGGATCTAACAATCCTTTAGGATGAAATAGTAAGTTAGACAAAAACTTCTTTTCATCCATTTTTTACTCTTAAAACATTGTAAGCATAGATGAAACATTGCGTACATATTTAATAGTTGTTTTTCTATACTCGTATCTAGTCTTATAAATAGTTTTGTATTGTATCAAACCCGTATTCTTTTTTTTTACTATTGATAAGAACCTGCGCGTTTGACCACTATCTCACCCGATGGTAAGCTATGATGTGGTCAAAGTTGGAGCATGTTCGCCTCGAAGTAACTACACACAGTCACTCTTGACTTAAAGGCTCTCAGTTTGTAGCGATCAGGAAACACAGACTCTGGAATTTTGGAACACACTCATAGTGCGTACAGCTAAGGAGTGGAATTCCCTGCCGGAGTCTGTGTATCCCGATAGCTACAACCTGAGAGTCTTTAAGTCAAGACTGAATTTGTAGGTTACTTCCAGGCTAGCGTGCTCCTTCTTCGACCAAATCATCGCTGACAAACAGTGAATGTCAACCCTAAACGTTTTGGCCGTGTGCGTGGGATGTCCACTATGTACCGGTGGCGCATCGCCGTACATCTTGTGGTCCAGTGATAGAACACTGACAGGCTAGCAACTCGGTGTCGATGCTCAAGACTTATTATTATTATTATTATTATAACTTGCGCCTGATAAAGTTTGAGCAGCTGTTCCGGCGTCAAGTACCGTCTCACCTTTGCTAGGATTCCAAACTTTTTAGTTTCCTGATTTGTAGACAAGCAAGGGTGTACCTATAGAATACACACAAGTTAATTGTAAGTCACATAATATATTATATATTGCATCAGATCAATCCAAGCTGCTTCGGAGAAAATTCAACTTTCCCAATACTTTTTTCCACGTGCCTCAACTGTTTTAAAATATGTATACAAAAAATCGCAAGGTTTAAACTATTATTTTTTAAATGAAGCGTTGCCTACAGTTTATGTATTAAACAGACGGGTTCTTAAGAGATTTGTTATACAATTTGACTTCGTTTAATTTCTAGGAAAAATACGTGCTAAGGGAGTAACAACTTAAGGCGCGTCCCCGAGCAAAACGCAGCGCTAGCCGTTTTTTGTGCAGTTTTTTGGAGCTATCTACTCTTTATCCAAAAGAAATACCAACTAATAAAAAATTCATTAAATTTTTACATAATCTTGGCTTTAAAATGGTAGATTTTATTTTTTATTATTAAGTATAATGTTTAAGTAATCTCCTCACAACGAAACCACAGAAATGAGAAAAAAATACTGAAAAAAATGCATCTTCTCGAAAACTAACAATTATTTTGATTTTCTACTTACACTAATGGATAGGCAATTTAATTATGAACATTTTGGTAGAAGTATTTTTTTCAAACGACCAAAATTAGATTTTATAACGATTTTTTTCAACATTCTGAGCGTATTCGCTATTGTATCTCTTGCGCTGTTACTGAGGGAAAAAATGCTCAAGGTTATTTGCTCAGGGTACGGCCTTAACAAGATAGAAAATGTGCAGATCAAAAACTTTTTTTATCTGTACATTTGTTTGTTTTGTTAGTTTCTTCGTATTTTGACACCGACTTCCGAAATAAAGTTATTTTTTACTTTGTAGTGTTTTTTTATTTGGAAGTCGGTAAGTTGTATTTTTTTGTAAAAAGTTTTTTGTTTTTCACTTTTTAGTGGTACCCCAACCCTAACAACACCACTGCCAAAAAAACAGAAAAGCAGAATACGCAATTTCGATTACTTGGATGACAAAAAACCATCATCCAAGTAAACGAATTCCAGCTATTTCGATTTAAAATTCTAAAAAGAATTTTTCAAATCGGTTCATAATAGGGAATATGCTTGCGATTTTTTATTTGCAAAATAAAATACTTACTAGCTCTAGTAAACAATCATGAAATTATTTTTTAAATACCTTCATTATTTAATTTTAAAATTTATTAGCTTCAAAGACTACAGTTAGAAAGAAAAGTCCGATACGTACTATGACGTCAAATTACACGACGACTTTACAGCTGCCATAGAAAACAGCGTTTTTGCGAGAGGGACAGATATATTTGTTTAAAATAATTGTATCTCGTTCGTTTTTCGAGCAATTTAGATTCTAATTTCACAGTTAGTATTATATTTTCGAATACTTTTAGATAAACTATTCAGATCATAAATACTTTTTCCATGCATATTCCCTATTGTCGGAGTTATGAGGCAACAAACATACCTCCTCCTTTTTGGGAAGTCGGTTAAAAATAGAAATAATTAGCTTTCTTCCACACTTCACTGGACGAAGGTCAACCGTATAGCTGCGAACACCTTACTTTCATCATCATCTGAACATGGCCTGCCCAAGTGTCGCCACAACAACCAGTCTTGTGTGTCTCGCATCCATCAGCTACCCGCAACCCTCACCAGGTCATTGGTCCACCTTGTGGGAGACCTTCCAAGCTGCGTCTTCCGGTACGTGATTACCACTCCAGAAATTATCAGCCCCATCGACCATCTGTTCTGCGAGAAGTGTTCCACTGCCATCTTTCGGTAACCTTGATTTTCTAGTGGATATCATCATTCCAGCAGTGCTATTCTGTAACAACATTTTCGTGTCTCGACAGCGTAATCCGAGGTGAGTTTCAAATTCGTATAAATATAAGACCTTATGATGTGTGAATTAAAGTTCACTTTGTAAGCTTAGTCACTCAGGTGAAGTCGATATCGAAATGGTTATTTACAGAATGGACTAGCTGATTCAAACACGTAAAGAAACTCCAAGCACCGCTCCCCTTACACCGTTTAAACTACCCAAAAAAACCAAACATCAACTTAAAAAGGTTTCAGCAAAAAATCTCAGTAACAGCACCAAAGGTCCTGTTATATCATTACAAGAAAAATGTTTTGGCACTTTCAGAAAACAAGTGTCGTGAACTTTTTCACTTAGTTGCGAAGTCTTTAATGACTTCCTTGGGATCGCAGGGCCGTACTTCGGATGGGTCGACGGAATTATTTTGTTAAACTTAAACCAATTTGGGTAATGTATGTATTTTGTTTTTCTGCGCTCGTCTTTTGTTTGTGTTGTGTTTTATCTTTTGAGTTTCGAGTCGCAGGCGGGGTTGTGACGTCATTGAGTTTGGGGTTTTATGAAGCTGTATTTGAAGCCTTTTTAGGCCCAAAACTATGTCATTCGCTACGTCCAGAGTAGAGCTATTTGTATGTATTATGCTGCAATTTATTGATGAATATTTTCTAGTGAATAACTTGTAACATAATTATATGTACTTACTGCACAATGTTTCAAAGCACTCAAACTAAGTGAGAGCTTGCATTTCAGCATGCAGCAATAGCAATAAAGTTAGTACAAAAATACAATGTTGTTTTAAGAACTTAAATCCGATATATAATTAACATCAGGTGAGATAGCGATAAAAATGGGTTCCACAGAAAACTTAGAGAAGAAGTTAAAAAAAGTATTAATTAAACAAAATAATTTCCCGCTCACTACAGAAATCAACAGAATAAAGAACGCAAAGGGCATTGGGAGGAACACGGATGGGTTTTAGTCAGTAAGACTCTGACACTACCTTCTGCTCCGCCCAGAGCGGGAGGAGTCATTTGATGATATTCTTAAAAAATTACTATAGACCTAAAAAAATCCTGTTACATCTCTTCATAAATAAGTGTCTATCTACCATACATTGCACGTTCTCCTTTATAAAGAAACTCTTGTCATTGAACGCCCCTCTAAGGGCCGCCAAGTGGCATAAAATATAAACAGCACACCGGGGTCCAATGAGGTAAAGCCGCCACTTTCACAGACCTCATACAACTTTGTCATAGCGTTTTTGTGAGCCTACCCGTGGGTGCAATATTGGTAGGACCTAGTAGAAGGTAATCAATTAGATTGACAGCTTTGCAGGCTTTGAATTTCGTCTTTAGGCCGCTATTCCACTGGCGTTTTGCGAGCGTTGGCGTTTCTCCAAAGTCCAAGTCTGTAGTGGCAAACGTTAACGTCGCGTCAACGTGACGTTAACCTTGCGTTTTTGCCAACAGGTAAAATCACGCCATCCCGCTCTTTCCGTGTGGGCGCGGACGGGACGGCGTGAATATACCTGTTTCCAAAAACCGCAACGTCAACGTCGCGTCTGCGCAGCGTTGGCGCTGCATAGACGTTGGAGAAACGCCAACGCCAGTGGGATAGCGGCCTGAGAGTTTTTTTATTTTATTTTTTTTATTCAAAACGGGGAAACTCTTGACCCAAATCTCACCTGATGGAAAGTGATGATTAGGCCGAAGATGGAAGCGAGTTTCACCCGGAATCCTCTTACACAGAGTTTCGTACATTTAAAGGAAGAAACGGAATCCTTATATGATAACATAGTTGTTCTTTTGTCTATTAGTCTATCAAGAACTTTTTCCTCAGGAACGCATGGAGGAAACATGTTGAAATTGATCTCAGATACGTAAGTCTAAAAAACATCAAGTTTCTTATTCAATACAATAAGAATACGACCACTTTTGTGATTATATTTTTAATGTAAAATTCACGCAAATAAGTCAACACCTATGGGCTACTCCCCGCTGACGAGTAAACCTGATATTTGGCTTGAAGCAAGGTTTGGCAAGTAAGCACAAGTAAAGAAAAGAGGCCGAAGATTTTTAGATCTGTCACAAGAAACATACTTACATTTGCGGACGATTTTGACTTGACGTCTGAGACGAACAACCACAGGCTGGCTGATTTAGCATATTGCAAAAGTGACTAAAACTTTATTCTGCTCATTCAATCGGTCCGAATCGTAAGTGCCACAAAAATATGATTATTTAAATAATTTAGGAATATTCACCATTATGTTTCCATTTCCTTCCATTGAAACCTCTATTACCTTAGCAAAATGAGTTCAAAAAGCAATTACCTACAACAGAAATGCAATACTTTTAGACCACGATAGATTCGAGGTGTTTTTTGTGAACTTTGTGTTTACTGCTCGTTTCATCAATGTTTCGTGAGTATCAAATCGCGTAAACCTTCTGAACAAGCGTGGTAATCAATGCACGAGGTTTTCCCTTAAGAGAGAGGGTCTTTGACCTTTCCTGAAACAATTGTACGCTATTATTATATTCTAGTGACTTTGTTGAAACAGTTCCTCTGATTCAAAGGTAGGTTGAGTGCGGTTTCGTCTCTATACCACCCTCGGGCATAATGTAACGAGGTGCCGCTGAGCTCGCTACTAATTAGTTTAATTGACAATCCGTTTAGTGGATAATTAAGATGGTGGTGTCGTAGGGGATGTGTTTTAATGTATGTGGTAGCAGAGTTCTTGAAATGTGTAATAAGTAAGAAGATCAAATCATAAAAGCAAAGATTTGTCATCATCTGCCTTGCGTTTTCCTAACTATATTGGGCTCGGCCTCCAGTCAAACCAGATTCAGCTGAATACCAGTTATAGTTTACGTGAAGCAGCTGCCTACTAGACCTCCACAACCCATTAACTGGGTATCACGCATGTTTTTGGCAAGACTGGAGTCAGATTAACCACTCAGCACCCGATGGCACGCCCGCGTGCCATGAACTGTTTCATAGGGTATTAACAGTTGAAACAGTTCAAAACTACGGCTATTTGCGGCGGTCGCGAGCAGGTTAACTGGCTTACTGCCAAATATCAACAAATGACAGCCAGGACAAACGGCTTATCGTGATTTTCGAGGCACGGATGGTCACCTATTCACAGGCCAACCTTGGCAAGCGTTGCTAAACCTTAACCCTTATCTTTTCAAAGTTAGAGTGAACAGTCTACTTCTGGGTAAGCTCGCTCCATCGTAAACTTTGTCTCTGTCTCTGACTTAGACTAGAGTCAAGAGCAAACCCATCACAAATAAAAAAAATAACAAAGTAAACTATATTAATGTTTTTATTTCTTACTTTTAGCATTAATAAGACTGGCGAATTACGAACGAAGAACAGTTAAAAGATCAAAAAAATACTTGCAGTAAAAAAATAACAAAGTAAATTTAAATTAATGTTTTTATTTCTTACTTTTAGCATTAATAAGAAAGGCGAATTACGAACTAAGAACAGTTAAAAGATCAAAAAAATACTTGCAGTAAAAAAATAACAAAGTAAATTAAATTAATGTTTTTATTTCTTACTTTTAGCATTAATAAGAATGGCGAATTACGAACGAAGAACAGTTAAAAGATCAAAAAAATACTTGCAGTAAAAAAATAACAAAGTAAATTAAATTAATGTTTTTATTTCTTACTTTTAGCATTAATAAGAATGGCGAATTACGAACGAAGAACAGTTAAAAGATCAAAAAAATACCTGCAGTAAAAAAAAAAGGTCGAGCCGTGCGACTATTATTTTCTTTAGCCACGAGCTCCTCTTTTTTACCGACTTCCCAAAAAGGAGGAGGTTCTCAATTCGGTTGTATGTTTCTTTTTTTTTTAATGTTTGTTACCTTATAACTCCGTCAATTATAAACCGATTTGAAAAATTCTTGTTTTATCTGAAAGGATATACTTGCAGATTGGTCTCGTTTAAATTTTATCAAAATCGGTTACGAAGTAAAAAATTACTTTAATTTCGGAAGTCGGTGTCAAAATACGAAGAAACTAACAAAAACACCGACTTCCGAAATTAAAGTTATTTTTTTAACATGTAGTGTTTTTTTTAGAAGTCTGTTGTTTTTTTTTTGTACAAAGTTTTTTTATTGTAAGTACTAACTGTATACTTAATATTCCTTCACTGTAACAAGAACTAAAACGTACCACTAAAATCTTCACTGCAATGTTCTCAACTCCAACCCTGACCAGTCGATAACTTTACAAGCGCAACCGCTGCAATAACTCAGTGTAACGAAATGGAAACTTGTAATCTTTCACAAGAACGCCCTCTCTCCTCTCTGGTCCAACATTAGTTCGTCTAACATATCGACAGTAATAACTTGGAGGAAATTGGGGGAAAAACGCTCAAGTACTGACCAATAATGAGGTTATGAATTTTTGGTTATGAAATATGGATTCTAGATGACGTGTTATTGATGATTCGGTGATCTTCTTTTTCTTGGGTAATATATTTGGAAATTGAAAATATTTTTTTTCATGTGCTAATCATAATTATAACATGGAAATATGTTGGTTAAAACTGCGTGAAAAGTACTCGTAACAAAAATGCATTTCGTTAAAATATTTAGACGCTAACTAATCACTTTGAATTAAATACATTGAAACAAGGATTTTTGGATCCTAAAGTTACACCGTCTGTAGTACCACAGAGAATAGATTAGAAAGTAGTCCCGAATCATATAAAACTATTACGCAAAACATCCGTGCACTTTCCGTATTCCGTTGCTTCTAACAAAATCAATCGCCAACCAATTACCGAAAATTCTACTAAACAAGTCTAGTTACCCAATTTATTAACCCTATAATGAAGCTGCCCACCGCCGTAAAAACATTTAGACCAAACCCCCACCAAGCGTGAAGCCACTTACTTTTTAGCGTCGGTTTTGGGCGAAACAAAACAGAAAAAGCTCCATTTCAGCTAGTTTGCGATAGTAGGAGTAAAATGCCAGCTAATTTTTTGTTCCTATCGCGGGATACCGAATTGAAGCCGCGAAAAAAAGACTATAAAAGTCACAGTGAGTAGAACTGGGCGAAAATAACCAGGAATCGACTGGAATGGGTTGGATTTAGAGATGGGCATCTTTCGGGTTCGAACCTGTTGACTGGGTTTGGACCCATCTGTATAGATAAGCAATCAACCAGGGTTTGACCCGATTATATTTGGGCTTATCATAAACCCGTCTTGAGCAAACAAGGCGTCTTCTTCGTATGAGAATAGGTATTTGCCTAGCAGTGGGATAGTTCCTCATCTATATAACGAGACTTATGACAAAACAAAGCCCGCAGAGGCCTCTGCCTCTCAAACTATAGCAGGTATGCATACGTTCAACGTACAAACTGACACGACAATTATTACAATAAAATAACGTTTGGGTGCTCCAGGATCTTGATCCTGGATTGACAGATATGATTCACCTCACTATTAAGTGTCAGGCAGGTTTAAGCGGATGGATGATATGCATCATCACGATAATAAAAAAAACGATATCTATTATTCTACTCCGCATAGGCCTCCCCCAAGAGTCACAACATCGACTGGACCTGTACGTCTCGCCTCCATCGGCTACCCGCGACCATCACCAGGTTAGCGGAACATCCTGTGGGAGCCCTTGCAACGTCGCGTCTCCCGGTACGCGGTTGTCACTTAAGAACTTTTTGGCCACATTGACGTTTGGTCTGCGAGCTATGTGCGCTGCCACATCAGTCACTAATCCAGAACCTTTAATGTTATTTTTGGGTTTAAACCCATCTTTTGCCCATCCCTTCAACGAACGGCTGTCTAACCTCATAACTCGAGAGAAACTCGATTGGAACTCGATTCGATCGTAAGTCTTGCTATCGAGCCATGCCAAGATTGGATTCAGTAATAAATAGTGTTCTTAGTGGCATTCCGATTCTATTACGGTTTACTTAGAGCATCAATTTAGTGCTTTTTGTCGTAGTGTGAAATAATTCAGGCTGGGTAAAAAGTTGTTGGTTAATTTTAGTTATCACTTTTACTACTGTTACAAGTGTGGTTTTTTGCCTGCATAAAATCAAAAAGTATTGGTAAGTAGGTACTGAATTACAGATATTTTTTTCTGTGTAGGAAACTTTCAGGACCATTAGAGGTCGTACATGAGGAAATAGATAATGTTTGGTCAGATGGACTGTCCCTCTCTCTATACATTTATCTTTTAAATGTTGTAAAAATCAATCGTTTTATTAAAATAATTAAAAGAATAACAGTGGTGTTTCGTTTTGGTTCTCCATAGGAAACGACCAATTGGAATCGTACTCTAGGATCCCTCCATAGTAAGTCGATGGGATGGAATTTAAATCTCAGCAGCTCCTTTGTCTATCTTATATGGTACTAGCAGACCAGCGCAACTTCTTCTGGGTCAGATTTTTCATTGATGCTCCGCTTCTATTGGTCCTTTGGTCTTAGCGTGATGTTATACGCCTACAGCTTTCCCCGACAAATGGGTTATCCAACACTTAAAGATTTTATCAAGTCGAACCAGTCACTACTGGTTCGACTTGAGTTTAGCGCGTTCAAACAAACTCTTCACCATAATTTTACTAGTATAGATTTAGTAGTACTAAGTCAGAGTGGAGCCAGGTTCATTTTTTTTGAGGGTGGGAAATCGTCACATGACTCCTCTCGCTCCGGGCAAAGCAAGAGGAAGTGTCAGTCTTGCTGACCAAAACCCATCCGTGCATTCCTCCTAATGTATTTTGCCATGATGATATTAGATTAAGCAGATCCTAACGTAGTTGAATGTTAAATGGTTAGACTGGCAATTATGATGACTAATAGACATGATTACCGAAGTTCCTTTATGCATTCCACGTGAAATTGAGGAACAGAATAGTTACAGCACGCCTGTTGGTTGCGAATGTCCTATTTCCAAAATGTCTAGTGCCTTCAATTCTCCGATTCCCTCAATGTTCGACCGGTTCAAAACGTCCAATTTCTAATACGTAGGTACATTTCTCGGAACACAACATTGTATGTCACACGAATCTCTTATACTGAATATTGAGTCACTGATTTCTATTGCACCTGATTTAGTCATATTTCCATTGGCGACTTGCTTCTTTTTTTTACTTTTGTTAGGCATGTGTTTCACCACTATCTCACCTGATGGTAAGTGATGATGCGGTCTAAGACGGAGCACGCTTGCCTCGATGTAACCTATTCACTCTTGACTTCAAGATTCCCAGGTTGTTGCTATCAGGAAACACAGACTCTGGCAGGGAATGCCACTCCTTTGCTGTGCTCAATTTGTTCCCAAAACGTTTTGAGCGTGTGGGTGGGATGTCCACCATGTACCGGTGGCACATCGCCGTTCGTCTTGTGGTCCGATGATGGAACGGGCTTGGCGGAATTCAATTATGCATTAGATATTAATTGATCAATAAAATGTTGGTCATCTTTCACAGTTCTCGTTAAGTTCTCGTCTGGTCAGTTTGGCTAGGACAATGCAGGCTTGAATCACCTGATTGTCTGACAAAAAGAGTACATATAAGCCGGTGATCCTGGCCGCCAAATGGCGGTCGTCAAATAAACCATGTCAGATGCCCTCGAGGCGGTTTAGAAACTCTGACACTAGGGTGTGTACGGTAGTTTAGACCTTACGGGCAGTAACGGACACGGTAAGAAAAAGAAGACAGTCATTATGGGTAGTCAGAATTCAGAAAATCTGACATCTGACTGGCTAAGGAGTTTCTTCTCGCCCAGTTACTGGGTGGTAGAGGTCAGATCAGTCGACCAACATAATTAGGGAAAATAATAGGCAGATTGACAAATTCCTGTAATTTTTTCAAAAGCTTGTGAAGCTCAAAATTGCTACTAATTGTAATTGTATTTTATTATGGGTATAATTTAGACGGTAACCAAAAATATTTTTTTTCGGTTCCTAAAATGGATCAACGGTCACCAAATTCTATCCAACTAAAAGATTAATATTACTACCAAAAATCTTATAGGTTAGGTTAGGTTTGAACTGTGACCAACTACGCGCGAGCCGAGCGAGCGAAGCGAGCGGTGCCGCGCCAGCGGCCGGCGAGCGGTACCTCGAAATTGGTCGCGATTTTTTTCTATATTATCGTTATTTGGTGACCATTTATCCATTTTGGTAACCGTTTAGAATTTTTTTGGTAGTAAAATAGGTACTTTTTTGGGTGGTGTTTAAACACAAGCCTTTTATATTATTACTTTTGAGTCAAAGCTTAGTCATCCGTGACACACAAACACGAATGTGAATCATTCGCGAGATGATTTTAATTATAGAAACTTCATACATTTTTTATTTGACATGGGTTTTCTCTTGACTCTAGTCTAGATCAGAGATGACAGAGACAAAGTCTACGATAGACCTTTAAAGATACTCGTAATGCGATCACAAGATTTTCAGTGCGTCTCTATTTAATTACGTACATTCGTTCTCTTTCTAAGTAAGTAACATATTAATTAATTTTGATCAAATGAGCCAAGCCTTATTTTCTGTAAGCTGAACTTCTGACCATGAGTACTGTGATGATTGTGTGTCCTGGGCTTAAAATACTCTTGAGAGAAGAATTTGATTGTTTTTATAGCAGAACTTGTATTGATATGAATTCGGGCGGTTCTCGCCAATATATTCGTTAATTTCTCCATTTCCTCTTTAATTTCTCGTAGTTTCTGAGTTACCCCACCATAGTACATCATTGGAATCTAAACCATACTATGAATTGCAAGCCAGATGTCCTTTAAACTAGTCTCTCAAAGTTGGCGTATGAATTATTTATAGAGCGCTGGAACCGGGTACGTCTTGTGAATTGGGTTTGACTTACAAGATACGTGAGTACATCAATATGGGTGCGGTTGTGTTTAGCTTCCTATTTCTCGTGTTAGAAGTCTGGGTGAGGACGGATGTTGGTGAGGCTTTGTTAATATTCCTAGATGTTTTTATTTGTTTCTATGAACACACGATTCTGGTAATTTAAGTCTTCAATGTAGATCTTTTTACCCGACTGCAATAGAAGGAAGGTTATGTTTTTCGAATGTGAACGGCTTGTCGTTTTTTTTTAAGTGAGTAGTGTCGATAGATTTGTCTTAGTTGTTAGAGTGACACTGGGTACATCAAAAAAAAACATAATGGCGGATGTTTGGCCCCAAATTATGACTTTAAAAAAATTTTCCTCAAAACCTATCAAGTGGGGTATCAAAATAAAAGGGCTTGCAACGACGATTCTAAAAATGTTACTCACTAAAATGTAGGAAATAAAGAAATTGACTTTATCAAAATTCCCGACCGCTAAAAACGACAAAAAAGATCCAAACAAGTCGCTTTTCAAGCAGTCTGATGCAATTAGTGGCATCAGACTGCTTGAAAAGCAGTCTTAATTTTTTTTTACTAAGGGTTGAAGTATAATAAAACATCATGATTATGGTATAGTATTAAGAGAAGATGGCGATATGCTTTGGATGGCTTCTTAGTGAATAGGCTTGTGTCCTGAAAAAATCTAATTAGTCCGTCAGTTAGATTATCAAAAAATTTTTGACCCGTGTTTTTTCTTTTGTTACGGGAACCAAAATTGACGAAGTTACGACGCTTTTAATATTCTCAATACGTCACACCGTCGCATAATTTTTTGTGAGTTTTGACGTCACGAGCCCCCACTCCCGAGTTTTGATGCGTTTTATCTTTATCAATATTAATTGATTTACAAAAACAAAAAATGCGTGTCCATTATTTTTAAATACTCAAACTGACGGACTAAATAGTTTTGCAATTTGTGGATGATGGAATCTAGCCTATTGGCGCCCAGCAAAGAGAAAAATGGAAGGAATGGGGAGGCATTTGCTCAAGAGAGGGACAGTTCGGGTAACGAATGAAATGTAACAACAGATGACCATATACTTGGATGGTCGCCTGTTGTATGGTTTAGGGACAAAACCCTCGCTTTTTCGTACGTTTTTTTCATGGTTGAACAATTTATAATTTATCAATGGTATCAATTATAATGGCACAATTATATCAATGTTAAACCAAACAAGAGCTATATATGAACATTAAGAGTCTGTTTCAAACGAACAATAGCTTTGCTAATTAGAACATAGACTTCAATGGAGAGCATACAATTGTTTCTGGAGTGAAAGACGTAGTCGTACGAGGACAGCCTTTGAAATGTTAACGAGTGGTTTCTGAGGCTTATAACTTTAATACTTTGAAGCTTGTCTGTAGTTTGGAAATTGTCGTGGGATAAAGGTAACTGAGCTTTAATTTTGTGTTAAGTCATTTGTCAGCTTGGTGAAAGGATATCTATACAGGATGAATTTTTAAAGTGTGCCTTCAGGGCTAAATCCGAACCTATGAGGTCTATTGAAAAATACTGAAAGGAGTCTCGAGCCCAATTTTGATGAAAAGTAAAACTGCATCACTGGATTTTTGAAAAATCGTTGTTCATACCCAGGAATCGAACCATTTGATATCGAAAAAAAATCACATCCTGTATCGAATTCGAAAGTGCAGCTAATATGGATCAAATTCTGGGAACTATTAGTTCCCCGAATTTCAAGCTCTCATTTTTAACAAATTAGTTTTAAACATGTTGACCAAAAGCTACCTATAAATAAAAAGAAACTCATATTTTATCAAAAATCCAATGATGCTGTTGGTGAAAATTTAAACTGCACTTGAATTTTGTTTTGAAAATTAAAAAAATATTTTGTTCAGAATGAGGTCTTTCCTTTAGTTTGCCATGTATTATTATTTCCCAATGGACAGGGTACATTCCTGTCCACTGCCACTTTAGTTTGGCGATCCTACGAGATAGTGTCGGTGACCTTGGTCCGATCAGGGTATAACATTCTTATTTCGATCACGCAAGGAAACTCCAAGCATTGCCCTCTCCATTGCCCATTGAGTGACTTTCACCCTTCTGATCAGGCCCATTATAACAACCATATTATATAATGTTATAAAGGAAACATACCGAATGAAAATAAGATTAACTCTATAACCAAAGCAAGAGCCTAAACAAATAACTTGTCCACAGTTTCTATCCCTTAATTCAACCATCAATCACAACGGAAAGCCTATCACACAAGTTTCGCAACACAAACTTCAAAACAAAATCTTCGAGACTCCGAAGAGTCAAGATTTAGGGTTCATCCACGACAAAATTAGTGTTTTAATAATTAAAAGTAAAACAGGTCAGTAAGGGTTTCGTATAACTTCGTCGGGTGACAAAAGCTGGCCATTAAATTTAATATTTACAGAGAACCGCTAGTTTTGCCTCTTGACCTGGTTGCCGGGTTTCAGCGGTGTAAAGTGGATGGCGAATCGAGGGAATATTTTCGAGGTGTCGCTTACCTAGATTTTTTTAAATTTGTTTTTAATTTGAGCTGGATTATTTGGAGCTGGAGATATTATGAAATAAATGAAACAATAATGAAATATTGTTTGGTTCCTCGTTAACTTGTCAGGAGTTGATTTGATTTTTATGTTATCATGTTATTATGGCTATTTTACTAGATAAATGAAATACATTGTTGCCTTATCAATTTTGGGCGTCTCACTTTTTCCGAAACATCTATCGACCTTGAAAAAGTTTGACCAATTTATCAAATACAAAAAATAGATTGCATTAAAATTTGTAGCCTTATTTGTAAATCTGCTCTATTGAAAATAATGATTGAAACTGCTAATCGGTGTTTAACCAGACCATATTGTTGATTTTTTCACATAATATTAGGACATATTTTATGATTCAGAAAGACCATAAAGGCTTACACTATTAAATAGTTAATAGTTTAAACCTTTATGGTAAATTTATTCCCACACCATTACTCCCTCATTACAGAGCGAGACAGCAACACTGTTAACGCACACATTGTCATTTAATCCCGGTTTTAGTGTAGAACGTCTGTTAAGCGATATTATACTGTCGATTGCAGCCATTACTGGGTATTTACTGCACGTGTATCGCTAAGTCCTTTGCGATTGAATATTACAATGTTATGAGGAGGAGTTACTTTGTCTTCTTGTAAGTTTACAAGCTGTTTTGATGTAAATTAAATTATTGATAGAATCGCGTCCGTCTATTGCAAAAACCACGCATATTTCCACTCGCAAAACTATCTCATTTTGCTCTCATGCACCCACAGATATTATTTTCTTTTGTTATAGATTCAATTGAATGATTGAGAACCCCTGGGAATCCAGGTGGAAGGTATAATTTGGGCATCATTGGCTTAATTCAAGTTTACAGAAGTCGGTTAAAAATAAGTATTATTTTACGTAAGCACCGTGTATTGAGACTCAGCTAAATTCCTTCCTAGTTTTCAGTAGTTTTTTTACATTTAAAACCCCAGAACTCCTCCATTTTTGTGCCGCGCAATAAAATTTCAGGTTCGTTTGAGGTGGTTCATGATTTTGTGTTTTTTTGCTCGGCTCTAGTTTAATTTGAAGCTAGGCTGAGCAAAACAGCGCTGCATAGTTAAACACCTTTGATGTAGCTCGTGAATTAATGGCTTGAGAGAGTTCAAGTGTTGTTTAATGATTTGTTTGTTACCTTTTTCTGGTATGATTTTGGCGCAATTGAGTGGGTTGTAAAGTGTCTGTTTGGGAAAGTGTTTAGCGTGGTTAAGAATAGTTTAACTGGCTTTTGTGATGATAAAAATAATGGCCACTCAGTAGGAAGCTGATGCGTCTGATAGCTCATTGAAACCACCTTCTAACTAAATGTGAAAGCCTGTAAGTTTGGATGTTTTTTCATCAATTACATACATCATCAATCTGTCAAAAAAGCCTCAATTTCCATTGAATGAGAGATGCAAAAGTCGCTTAAAATTAGTGTATAGAATTGGCTCTCAGGTTTCACAAACAATTGATTTCTTGTAAGGAGTGTCAAAGCTTAAACCTAGAATAGGTAACCCAAATAGGTTTAAGGCAAGAATGCCTTAAACCTAATTGCGATCTTTTTTAAGAAGCTAGGGACCTGTGATCTTACTTTTATCCATTCTTAAGACTCTTTAATTAATAATTTTAATTCAAACAAAAAACACCAGGAGTCCTCTAACACCAACAACAAAAAACCCTTTTCTTCCCTTAATTTTTAATTCTAAAATGATCCTTTAAAGAAAATTCGACTACAAAACAGCTTTATAATTAAAAATGCCAATACTTTGTTATCAAGTGTCAAAGGCATTCGCAGCACTGCCGACGATTAGCGAAAAGGGAGGAGAGTAGGTATAGCTGGCAACTAGTAACGGGTTGGTGAGCAGTGTAGCTATCACTGTCGTTGCTATTATTTTATTACATTACTAGCTGACCCACGCAACTTCGTCTGCGTCACATTTTCCAGTAATGCTCGGCTTCTTTTAGTCTTAGCGTGATGATATATAGATATAGCCTTCCTCGATTAATGGGCTATCTAACACTGAAATAATTTTTAAAATCGGACCAGTAGTTCCCGAGATTAGCGCGTTCAACCAAATAAACAAACAAACTTCTGTTTTATAATATTAGTATAGATATATTAATTTAAATTTTTTTTATTATAAGGTATGAACTGAAAACTTAATATTACTACAATTTACGCACTATAAAAGTTACGTGAAGTAATGAGACCAAGTGCACATAACCCTAATTTTACTTCTGGAAAACTTTAAATTCAAATATCTTTTGATAGACTGAACCGATTGCAATGAAACAGAAACTAAATGTTACTTCAAGTTTTGCTCAATCCTTTTGTATAAAAGTTATCTACATTGCTTTCACACATTTGACGTGATGCCCGAACAAATAAACAGACAAACAGACAAACAAACAAACAGACAAAAATTCGAAAAATGCTGGAAATGGTTGTTCTTTAACACCCTAGCTATTTTTTTTTGTTTTTTTTTTTTTCATGTACAAAAACCACTTTTCTACAGTTTTATTATATGTATAGATTATTATATTTTACCCGCGACTTCGTACGCAAATTTCCCGTTTTTTCCCGTTCGCGTTGGAATTTCGGGAAATCCTCTCTTAGTACTCGCCAAAACTCCCCAAGGAACCTATATGCCAAATTTTGGGTATGTAGGTAGTTGAACATCCAGAGTAACACATTTTTATCCCGGAGTTCCCTAAGGATCGGGATTTACACGGGAATAACGAGAATTTATACGCGGACGAAGTCGCGGGCGGCCTCTAGTTATTGTATACATTAGGATTGATAGGATCGTTTGTCCATATCCTCCCCTGATAGAAAGCGATGATAAGGTAAAGGATGGAGCACGTTTGCTTAGAAGTAGCCTATTCACTCTTGACGTAGAGACTCCCAAGTTGTAGCTTATCAGGAAACACAGACTTTTTTTTTTTTTTTAGTGATGGGAAATCATCCAATGACTCCACCCGCTCTGGGTGTAGCGGGAGGGAGTGTCAGACTTCTACTGACTAAAACCCATCCATGTTCCTTCATTACCCTTTGTGTTACGGAGCCACGGTGTCTCTTGCGAATAATCCCGCGACTCCAGCAGGCGTCTGCTCTTTCGGGCCCCTATGTGTGCTGACTCTCTTTGAGGCGCGCCTGGAACACTAACGCGCCTTCGACACGGCCTGTCGTCACTAGACGGACGGACGGCAAGCCACCCATAGCTCGCCGTCTACAGGCCCGCGCCTACGGTGGCCGGAGGTCACGAGGTGGCCTCCGACGCCCAGGAAACACAGACTGGCAGGGAATTTCACTCCATAGCTGTAGTGCAGTGTAGTGCAAGCAGTGCAAGCGGGTAGTTCTGCACTTACCGAGCGGACGTGTTTCTGGTGATCTCCGAAATACTAATTTAAATAATGTCGATGGACTGTCGAGCCTGTGGTGTTAAAGTGCCAAATGGACTATTTATGAGGTGCTCTAAAACTCAATGTAAGAAAGTGTACGATATCAAGTGCCTGGGGTTTGCGGAAGGCGAATACAATGCCTTCTCTAAGGACCGCAAACTCGAATGGATTTGTCCGGAGTGCGTTTGTTCCATACCCAAGCGAAATGACCCGGATACACCAGTTCGGAGCACATTCCAGATGAAGAAAGACGAGAGCAGTGCTAACGTCAACACACAGCGAGGCAGCCGTTCCAAAACAACAGCTGATGTTTCGATCGTCGAGTGTGATAACGGTGCAGTCTTGTTAACGGAGTTCAGACAGTTCAGACTGGAAGTACTTCAACGTTTGGACATGCAAACCAAGTTGGTGAAACATCTTCAAGAAGTATGCTGTACTACAAAAGTTGAATTGGAAGAACTAAAGGCAAATATGAAGGTATTGCAAGAAAAAATTCCGCAAAAAACCTTGTTATTTAGTGGAGACCAACCAGGTCGGAGTATGGAGGAAGCATCAGGCAGCTCAAAAGCGGGTGATGAGATATTTAACCAACCTACTTCTCCATCTTCATATGCTACAGTGGCTCGTAAGGATATTCATTTAAAAAAACAAAATACTGCTTCTACCCGCGTCGCAACTAAAACTAGTGAGGCTACAAAATCAGCGTCGGTAAGCGTAGCTGCGAAATCTCCAACTATTTCACAACCGCCGAATTCAAGTAGCACGGTTTTGGCGGCTAAATCGAATAGAAGAGAAGACAATGATGAAATGAATGAGTGGACCACGGTTCGAAGACAAAAAGGAATTATTAAATCAAATAATGTTAAAAGGGGAAGAAATTCGGATTTGGTAGAAATACAGGCTTCAGAGAAAAAGAAGCATCTTCATATTTGGCGACTGGCTGTAGAAACGACGGTGGAAAAGCTTGCGTCTCATGTAAAAAGTGTTTGTGGCTCTGAATTATGCGTCAAGATTGAGAAAATCAAACATAAAACCGAGAGGGACTATGCATCTTTTATTATCTCTGTACCAGAATCAGGATTTGAAAAGTTATGTGAACCAGAGATGTGGCCAGTTAATGCTGAATTTTGCGAATGGATTTGGTTTCGTAAATCGACCAACAAACCAATTAATTAATAAAAAAAACAGCATCGATTTTTATTACCAAAACGCAAGAGGACTTCGAACAAAGTTGAACAGTTTTTGTAACAATATAGAGTCATTAAAGGCAGATTTATTTGCAATTACGGAAACGGGATGTAATGATTCTATAAAGGATGCGGAGATCGTACCACCGGGTTACCAAATTATTCGATGTGACAGGGCTGACGGCCGCAAGCAAGGCGGCGCGTTTCTCGTGGCCACACACGAACTCGAGCTTCGTCGAGTAAGTACACCGGGTGACGTCAACATCGATAACTGCTCATTTGAACTAGTCTGTGCGACCGTACATGTTAAATATAAATTCATGTTTTTGTGTTGTGTTGTTTACATTCCCCCAAAGACAAATGAGTATGAATATATGATATTTTTTAGAATCATTGAACAGTTGTGTGTTAAATATAAAAGTGTTATTTTGTTGGGGGATTTTAATTTAAACTCAAGTAATGAAAACACTAAACATTATTTTGATTTTTTTATGTCTTTTTGCGAATTCGGCCAGATGAATAAAGTACCTAACTGTAGTGGGAGACAATTGGACTTGGTGTTATGCTCGTTATGTTTGTGTGAGGACGTGCGGGTGTGCGAGGCAGACGAGCCCCTGGTGCCTGTGGACGCGTATCACCCGCCACTCGAGATAGCCTTGCAGCTCGACGTGAGGGAGGTCCGCGTTCCCCCATCGGCCGATGTGAACGTGTCTCCGGACTGTCAGGTACCTGTAGATCAAAGCGTTCCGCAATGGAACTTTTATAAAGCAGACTATAGTTTGTTGTATTCCTCTCTAGCATCCACCGATTGGAGTCCTATTTATCATAGTCAGGAACCTGATGAAGCTTTAGAGTGTTTCTACAATGTTTTCAATGGTATTTTAGATAACTGCGTACCTAGGAAACAGCCTAAGCGAGTGCTCACGCGTAGGTATTGCTATCCAAAGTGGTATACTAAAGAAATAATTTCTGATATACAACTAAAGGCGAAACTACACAAAAAGTATAAATCGACAGGGTTGCTCGCTGATTATAATATATTTTCCGTATGCAGGGCTCGTATCAAAGAAAGTATTAATAGGGAATACCAAAACCAGCAGGATAGAGTGCAAAGCAATTTAGCAAAGGATCCTAAGTCGTTTTGGAATTACATCAGGACTAAAGATAAATCCACCACTCGAAATAAGTTACTTAAAAATGGTTTAATGTTATCTAATTCAGAATGCGCAACGGAATTTGCAAAATATTTCTTTTCGATATACAATGAGGAGCCAGCTCGTCTTGACGTGAGTGAAGCAGTGGAAGCCGGCGGTGCAAGCAGCGCGCGCGTGCACATCCCACAGATGACACTGAAACAGGTGCAGGCTGCCCTGGCTCGTCTCAAGCCCAAGCGCTCAGCAGGCCCGGACGGGATCCCTGCATTTGTAATGCGTGATTGTCGGTCGGTACTAGCGGAGCCACTCGTACACATTTTTAACCTATGCCTGAATACTTCCTACTTTCCGGAACGTTGGAAGGTCACCCGCGTAATTCCCATACCAAAAGGGGGAGATGGAACAGCAGTCGAGTCTTTTAGACCAGTAGCGATACTGTCCGCACCAGCGAAGGTATTTGAATCTGCCATTCAGCGGGATGTTCAGGAACAGGTGGCTTCGCAACTGTCAGACTCACAACATGGTTTCCGACCGGCGCGTAGTACAACTAGCAATCTTTTGAACGCCATGACGTACTTGGTTCCTCATATCGATGCAGGGGTGCAGGTAGACGCCGCCTATTTTGATTTTAAGAAGGCATTCGACCTAGTGGATAATGACATCTTACTATCGAAGTTGGCGAGGGTCGGCTGCACACCAAAATTGCTCCACTTCTTCGCGAGCTATATGAGGGACAGACAACAATACGTTGAGTTCAGTGGTTGTCGGTCTGAACCTTATTTCACTAGGTCGGGCGTGAGTCAAGGCAGCAATGTAGGGCCGCTGCAATTTATTATTATGATCAATGACCTGCCGGACGTAGTACGTGATGCCAGGTGTCTGCTATTTGCGGACGACCTTAAGTTGCTCCTGGCCATCGAAAACGAGGGAGACTGTCACCGCCTTCAGCAGGACATTGATCGTGTAGTTGAATGGAGTCGGGAAAACAAGTTGCAGTTCAATGCTTCGAAGTGTGTAACTGTGACATTCAGCCGTGCAAAATTACCACTACATTACAGTTACAAATTGGGCGACTCACCTATGAAAAGAGAGGAAGTAGTGCGAGATCTGGGCGTTCGTATGGATGCCCAGCTGAGATTCCGGGAGCATATCGTGAACGTTTGTAAAAAAGCATACAAACGACTGGGATTCGTGCTTCGCAGAGCAGCAGCGTTCACGAATGTTAAGGCCATCTCGGCTTTGTACGATGCGCTTATTAGGAGCCAGTTGGAGGGTAATGCAGCTGTATGGGCCCCACATGAGGCGAAATATAATCTCATGTTGGAGCGTATACAAAATAAATATACGCGTTACATATACCTTAGGATGTATGGGGTATACCCCCTGTATCCCTTGATGTATCCAAACTTGTTTGTGTTAGGCATGGTTGGTTACAACAGGTTGGAGACGAGAAGGGGCCTTGCTTTGGCATCATATGTCCTTGGAGTGTTCCGGGGTAACACAAACAATCCGGGTGTGTTACAGGAGATAGGTTTGTGCGTGCCGGATGGGTACGTGCAGCGTCGCAGACGGCCCGATTTGTTCGCACTGCCGCGCAGTCGCACCAAGCTAATGGCCAAGTCTCCGCTCTCGCGGACATTGCGCTCACTAAACCTGGTTGCCAATAAAATTGATGTGTTCTCTTGTTCACTGAGCGAGTTCGCAAAAGTTACTTTGCACATTTTATGTTACTCCAGTTAGTTGAATTTAAACCTATTGATTTTTTAATGTATTATAATTATTGTTTTTGTAATAAATTTTATAGAATTGATGAATTTAATGTATTGTATTGTTTATTTTTTTTTTTTTTTGTATTGCTCATTGAATTTAATTGTATGTTTTATTGGTACCTGAAATTTATTGTTATTGCAATTATTTTTTTCTGTTTCTACACTATCGCATTGGGTTTCTGTAATGGTAGCTGTATGTATGTCCATAATAAATAAATAAAATAAAAAATAAAAATTTGTCTGGTAACGTGCCTCTTTTTAATAACACAGGACCTATGCCTAAATGCGGGTCTAAAAAGGTCACGCTACCTGTTACTGTCAATTTAGGACCCATTATTTTCAGTGTTAATATAGTAATCCGTGGTGCTTGGCAACTGTTGTATATGCCCCTTAGTGCCTATTGGCCTAGCTCTAATCTATCTCCTGTTTGAGAAGGAGGGAAGTGGAAAATATACTTATTTTTTCCTACTCCTCCGCTGTACTCTTCTGATTAATTTCGTTGAGGGATCCAAGACAGTTGAATCGTTTCTCCGGGCCTCGTCAAACTTCATTAGCTCGGCGTTTTTCTGGTGGTCGCCACTTTTGATATTGGCTGTTAATGCGTGGCTGGCTTGTCCCAAAAAAAAACCCGTAACTGTCAAATTTTCCCAATCAACCTTGAACCTAATATATTAGGGATAAAGATGAAAATGAAATTTGACACATGTCTCATATGATTCTCCAAAAGTGGCCTTTTTAGCCCCCTGTTAATAGTTTTCTGAGCGATAAATACTTAGAGTTTTGTCTCAAAGGGCGAGACTATAAACAATTGGGGACTCATTGTAATTGAAACTTGTTGAATATGTTAACGCTAAACTATGTGTTGGGTCTTGTCTTTGAAGGTTCTATATTATGAGACATTCTTGAATTCCATATAAAGATTGATTAAATTGTTTGTTACTTAGAAACTATAGATATAAATGTACTTCGATAGACGTTTGAGAGCTCAGGGTCTAGCACGAATATTTTGACGCATACTAACGTTAACGTAAGTGAATTTTGAATGTGAAAACCTACAACCCCAAAGTATTTTGGTTTAATTTTATGGGACATGCAAAATTTATATCATTTAAAAATATGAATGTAGTATCGTATTCAAATAAATATTATGTGCGAAACGAGTATTGTAGCTATGGTAAAATTTTACGTTACGTTACTATACGTTAAAAATATTCGTGCTAGGCCCTTAGAAGTTTATCGCAAGTGCCTGATGCGTTGAGCTTAACTATACAGCCTATGTCAAACGAACTAAGAAATAGCATTGATATAGACACCAATCTATTTTCTATCTATATACATATAAAAGCAGAAACTAACTGACTTATCGATCAACGCACAGCCGAAACTTCTGATCGTACATAGCTGAATTTTGGTATGTAGCTTCTTTATATTCCGTAGGGGTGCATTAAGAGACGATTTCCCGAAATTCCTGCAGGAACGGGAAGAAAAGGGATATACGCATATGAAGTCGCGGGAAAACGCTAGTCAATATGTCTAAAATTCTTCCGTCACTGAGTAATTAAGTGACTGAATGACTGACAGACAACGCACAACTGAAACTACTGGTCGTAGAATGCTGAAAGTTAGCATGCAATTTGATATTAGGTATATGTATATGAAGACCTGAATTACAAACTACGTAAAAGCCTGTGTTTAAAAAAAAACAAATTTTCCTGTGGAAAGTGATGTTTTTCTCGTAGTATTTTTGAGCGGTCTTTTAGCTTGAGTTTAGCTTGACTGCACTTACGTGCTCTGGTTAATTATTAAAACTTTTATTTTACTTTGTGACTTCATATTTAATAATGCCTCCTGCAATGTTGTTTTAAAGTGTCGACAACAAGACCTACGTAGGAGGCGACCTTTTGAAAGTCGAAATGTCATCGAGTAGGCAGTCTATTAGTGGTTATTTTATTAAAACAAGGAATTTTATAAGAAAAATAACGGTTTTTATATTATATCAGCTGTCCCCTGCGGCTTCGCTCCCATCAACTGGCAACTTTCTTGACTTTTTATTTCATAATAACATTTTCCTTACATTAACAAACTCAAGAAAAAAGAATTAGCGAATCACGCGTGATGCGATGAACAAGGGAAATAGGGATTATTTTTTATTTATATAGATAAACTAGCTGACCCGCGCAACTTCGCCTGCGTCACATTTTCCATTACTGCTCCGCTCCTATTTGTCTTAGCGTGATGATATAGAGCCTAAAACCTTCCTCAATAAATGGGCTATCTAACACTGAAAGAATTTTTCAAATCAGACCCGTAGTTCCTCAGATTACCCCCTACATACAAACTTACAAACAAATGTTACCTCTTTATAATATTAGTATAGATTACCTCTTTATAATATTAGTATAGACTAGCTGACCCGCGCAACTTCGTCTGCGCCGCATTTTCCATTATTGCTCCGCTCCTATTTGTCTTAGCGTGATGATATATAGCCTATAGCATTCCTCGATAAATGGGCTATCTAACACTGAAATATTTTTTCAAATCGGACCAGTAGTTCCTGAGATTACCCCCTACATACAAACTTACAAACAAATTTTACCTTTTTATAATATTAGTATCGATAGAAGAATATTTTCCTTACAATACCAAACACAAGAAAAAAAGAATTTGCGAACTCGGTCCAGCCAATCACGTGTGATGCGATGACCAAGGGAAATAGGGATTATTTTTATTTACATAGATGAATAGAAAGAAAAGGATTGAGAAAGAAAACCACAGTGTAACGATGATGTGATCCGACCGATTATTGTCAAGGCGACTGCTTTGACTCCGCTGTAGTTAGTGTTGCTGAGCTCGCATGTGTTTTATGTAACCAACCTCCTTTGTGAAGATCCTCGCACATTGCGGGCGCGTGAGCAAACCATACATAAAAAAAACCTTTTAACAAAAAAATACAATCGACTTCCATATAAAAAAAAACACTACAAAGTAAAAAATAACTTTAATTTCGGAAGTCGGTGTTTTGATTATTTTCTTCGTATTTTGACACCAAAGTAGGTTGTGCTTTTTTGTAAAAAATTTTTTATTTTTCACTTTTTTGTGGTAGGGGACGCCTAATAACACCACTGCAAAATAGCAGAACAGCAAAATACGCAATTTTGATTACTTGGTTAACATAAAACCATCATTCAAGTAAACGACTTCCAGCTATTTCGATTTAAAATCCAACATTCTTAACCGAATTTGATAAAATTTTAATGACCAATCTGCAAGTATATCCTTTCACATAAAATATTTTTTTTTCAAATCGGTTCATAATTGACGGAGTTATGAGGTAACAAACATAAAAAAACATACAACCGAATTGAGAACCTTCTTTTTGGGAAGTCGGTTAATTATAGTTAAATGCCGCAAGAGGTAGAGCTTTCAACTGGTAACGCTTGGCATCAAGCTCAAGACGCCGCCGTATCTCAAAATCATGTATTTTGAGATACGGCGATATCTATCTATCTATCTATCTTCTATACTTATCTTCTATTCTATACTTATAATAAATCTGTAGAGAGGTCAATTCTGTACATGAAATATATTTCCAAAATAACTATCAGGGGGTGATTAGGGATCGATACTGATGCCAAAAATGCAATCAGTACAATTTTTGTCTGTCTGTCTGTCTGTCTGTCTGTCTGTCTGTCTGTATAACCGTTATAGAAACAAAAACTACTCGACGGATTTTAACGAAACTTGGTACAATTATTATTCATACTCCTGAGCAGGTTATAGTATACTTTTCATCACGCTACAATCAATAGGAGCAGAGCAGTGAAGGGAAATGTTGGGAAAACGGGAGAAGTTACTCCATTTTTTAAGCTTCCGTCACGTGTGCAACCTTAACGGTGAAAGCTTCACAGAAATCATGTATGTCGGAAATGTTCTCCTTAAAATTATATAAAAAATATCCAACGACAGCATATGTCTATCTTTTATGTTTGACGAACAATAACACGTGTAACTCCCGATAGCTTAGCAGTTCGAAGCTTTCTGATTATATTTGTCTACTCTTACGTTTATAAAACTCTCAGTCGTCCCTAATTAAAGTATAGAAACACCAAAGTTATACATGAAATACGCTAATAATAAGCCATGGTCGCGAACGCATTATAGGCTAGCGAGTAGCTTCGTAAAACGCCTTACGACAGTTTGCAATATTTACACTAATAATTTATAGAGGAAAACTTTGTCTGTATGTTTGTTTGTTTGATTGTAATGAATAGGCTTAAAAACTACTGGACCGATTTTAAATATTCTTTCACCATTTGAAAGCTACATTATCCACGATTAGGTACTCGTGGATAATGTAGCTATATTTTATTTTGGAAAAAATAGGGTTCCGTAAGATATTTGGGTTTTTCGGACACAAGGTGTAAAAATCAACCAGAAAAGTTACTTATTTTGCGTACGCTGCCTAAACTATAAAAGATAGAACCATAAATTGTTCTAATTAATTGTAGATCTTATAAAAATCTACAAAAAAGTCCGCGACACACTGTACCTATAAGATTTTTAAATAAAAAAATGGTTGTTGTGCCTCACTCGACATAGATATATCTATGTCGAGTGAGGCACAACAACCATTTTTTTATTTAAAAATCTTGATTTTTTTTTTACTCCATTTAAACGCGTTTATTTTACTTATGATATTAATCCGTATCAAAATAAAGTATTTCATCACTAAGTACAGTTTATGTAGATAATATTTGGTCTTTGAATGATTAAAATCGGACGTTTGGTTTTGAAGTTATGGCGAAATTAAAATATTACGATTTCTGCTGTTATTTAATATAAAAAATGCGAAAGTTTGTGAGTTTGTGTGTAGGTTTGTTACTCAATCACGTCAAAACGGCTGAAGGGATCGGAGTGAAATTTGGAACAGGGATAGATTATGGTCTGAAATAACACAAAGGCTATTTTATCCCACGGGAACGCGTACGAAGTCGCGGGCAGAAGCTAGTATTTAACTAAAGTTCTCCACTCAAGTTTTTGGGTGGCCACCGAGATGCTGCTTTATAGCTGAGAAGCTGCCTGCCATGCCTAAAAATGATAAAGCTGGTAAAAAAGGTGAGCTGATAATAAAGTTTAGGTGAACGATTGAGTTATATACCGCGCTCTTTTTCTTTGGTTGAAGGAGCTCGATATAGGAGTGTGTTGTATCTATAAAAGACGGGCGTAAGTTTGGCTGGTTGGCTATATTATCATAATCTATGTAGTCTTTTCCCAATAATATTTGGATCAGCTTCCAGTCAAACTAGACTCAGCTGAATGCCATCAGTTTTTTATGTGGACTAACTGACCTCCACAACCCATTGACTGAGTAACTAAAAGCATCTTAGCAAGACTTATCAGATTTTCTGGCTTCTGGCAATCCGTAATGACTGCCAAAGATCGAAAGAAGCAACTATTTGCTGGTAATATAGGTAAACACATAGGTTGGAGTATTTGTAGATTTTCCCGATACATTTCGCCTTACGGTGTGCAAAATATTGGATTAGAATTTAATCATAATAATGTACCAAAACAAACAATTTTGTATGCTCTTCACTAGTTGCAACAATAGGCAGTTATAGACTAGTCAAAAAATATCACTCGCATATCGTACATTGAAGAAAATAAATGTTAAAATGTATAATGTCAAATAACTTAACGCCAAGATGTTAAATGTTGAATAGTCAAAAATACAACAACATCAATCACAATAGGCTAGTTTCCATTATCCACAAATTGCAAAACTATTTAGTCCGTCAGTTAGAGTATTGAAAAATAATGGACACGTATTTTTTGTTTATGTAAATGTAAATGAATATTGAAAAAGATAAAACGCATTAAAACTCGGGAGTGAGGGCTCGTGACGTCACAACCCGCTAAAAATTATGGCATGGCGTGACGTATTGAGAATTTTAAAAGCGTCGTAACTTCGTCAATTTTGGTTCACGTACCTAACAAAAGAAAAAATACAGGTTAAATATTTTTTGATAATCTAACAGACGGACTAATTAGATTTTTTCAGGACACAAGCCTATTATTAAAGATTACAAGTGAAAATATTCTGCAATCAACAATATCGAATGCTTACATTAATTCTCTATAATGTAATGAAGCCACGGACAAACGGACATAATAGGTATATCAATATTATAAAGCTTTCAAATTATTGACACTAGTTTCTGCAAGCAGCTCTGCTCGCACTTATACCGAATCGATGTTTCTTATCTCAGAAGTATACATCCAAATTGTAACTTAAACTAGAATTCTTAAACGATAGGATAAGTAGTGCTTAAATAAAGATAGTATAGTCCAAAGAGGCTTCCGGCGACTGGGACCGCAATTAAATAGGACCGCGGTCCCAGTCGCCGGATCCGTAAAAAATAAATATTTTTCTTCCGGCGACTGGGACCACTCATAGATAACTTTAAAAAATCTATAATTCAAGCCAAAATCGGTACAGTCAAACGAAAAAAAAATTAAATTATTTATATGAATATCATTGACTCGTTCTAAACATGATTTTATGCGCTTAGTAATAGATTAAGCTAGCCCGTTTTTACATAATTCACACATGCAGGCAAAACACACACAAAGGGCATAGTATTGTATAATACTATCACTCTCTAACTCGAGTCCGTTTTGCCTGTCGATTTCAAGGTCAGGTAGCCCTTTTGTTATAAACGAGAAATTTTGCATCGCCCGATGACTGGCTCGGCCAATCACGAACAAGAAGCTTATCAATTTAAGAAAGTCAAGTTTTGCATCAGACAGTGTCATATTAGATCATATTAGATATTTCTTTTTGAACTCATAAAAAGCCAGATACCCGAATAGGAGCCGGCTGTAATGACCATGGACTTCGAAGTTTCATCAATACAAACGGTCAAACATTTTTTCCCTGGTGTGAAAATAGTAGGTTGCTTTTATCACTTTAAAAAAAGTTCGTGGCGTAAAGCGAAGGAATTGGGCGTCGACAAAACTCAACCAGGAAAAGATCATGTTCAGCTATGTTCGGCTCTTTCTCATCTCCCAATAGATATGGTCGACGATGGCTGGTTGTATATCATGGAAGAGTCGCCAATTAGTGCAGAAATTACAAACTTTAATGACTACTTTGTACAAACATGGCTAGAAAACTCAACACTCGCAGGTACATTTACTACTCATGGGGAATTAAACAAAACAAATAATGCTGTCGAGCAATGGAATAGCCACATTAGAAAGTACATCAAACCAAAGCCAAACATTGCCCAGTTGCTGGAAGGACTCATAAAAGATATGAAATACTATTCTGGAGCATTAAAAAGTCCTAACGGTATCCAAAATAATATCGAAGAGGATTATTCGATTGAAAAGATGAAAAAAATATATAATTCTGTCAATGACTTACTTATTTGTAAAATAAGTGTTGGCCATTTTTTGGCGAGATTACGCATAAAGCATGATTTATAAATCATGCTTTGTGAATCTTTTTGTTAAGTAAATTTTAAATAACAGAACAGTGGTCAAAGGATGTTTTAAATTTATAAATTTTAAGAGTTAAGGCTGATTTTGTGATAATTACTTACTTGACTGATTTTGTGTGAAGCCATAACGGCCATTTTAAACTAATTATGATATAAATAGATAGTACCTACGTTTATAATTTTTATCGTGATTTATGTTATTTCTTTATTATATTTACGGTACCACTTAAAGGCTGATTTTGTGAAAAATAATTACTTTCTGATTCTTAATTGTTTAAAAATTGTTGATTATTATTATAAGCACGATTTATATGCATGTTTTTATTACGAAAGTTTTAAATAACAGAACTGTAGTCAGAGGCTGTTTTTTATATCAATAAAAGATGTTTTCAAATCAAAAAGGATTTTTCTTCAATTATTGCATCTAAAAAATTTTCGTTTGACTGTACATTTTTTGATTTCAGTTATCATTTATGAGTGGTCCCAGTCGCCGGAAGAAAAATATTTATTTTTTACGGATCCGGCGACTGGGACCGCGGTCCTAGTTAATTGCGGTCCCAGTCGCCGGAAGCCTCAGTCCAAACGATCTCTTTGGATATTCAATCCAGAGAAAAAACTCCTTTTGGTTTGGAAATTCTTGGAAATAACTCCTTCTTCTTTTCCCGCTCTGGACAGAGCCAAAAGAAGTGTCAGGCTCTTACTAACTCAAACCCACCCATATTCCTTCAAGTGCCCTTTGCGTTTCAAGGCCCTTCGAACAAGTTCCGCAAGTAGTCCGATTTTTAACCGACTTCCCAAAAAGCAGGAGTTCTCAATTCGGTTGTATTTTTTTTTATGTTTGTTACCTCATAACTCCGACCGTTATGAACCGATTTGAAAAATTCTTTTATCTGAAAGGATATAGGTACTTGCAGATTGGTCCCATTTAAATTTCATCAAAATCGGTTACGAAATATTGTTTTAAACTTCCATGGTCACTAACATTAGAATAGTTCATATCGGGATTGCTACCATGTACCTTTTTATTTGCGAGTTTCCAATATTTCGGCACTGTTGCAAGCACATGATCACGGAGTAACTGAAGATCTTGCGGGTGGGACGTTATTGGCAGACATATCGGTCTGACCCTCTTTCGTAGTAATGGTAGCAATCCCGATATGAACTATTCTAATCGGTTACGAACTTTGGATTAAATCGAAATAGCTGGAATTCGTCTACTTGGATGATGGTTAGTGATCCAAGTAATCAAAATTGCGTATATTGCTTGTCTGCGATTTTGCAGTGGTGTTGTTAGGTGTATTTACCACTAAAAAGTGAACAATAAAAAAAACTGTTTTTAAAATTTACATTTAACTGAAAGGCAAAAGATAGAAATTCAAATCTGTTGTAAGGCTAAACATACTCCGCCGCGGGCGTCGGGGGCCACCTGGTGACCTCCGGCCACCGTAGGCGCGGGCCTGTGGACGGCGAGCTATGGGTGGCTCGCCGTCCGTCCGTCTAGTGACGACAGGCCGTGTCGACGGCGCGTTAGTGTTCCACGCGCGCCTCAAAGAGAGTCAGCACACAGAGGGGCCCGAAAGGGCCGACGCCTGCCGGAGTCGCGGGGTTATTCGCAAGAGACACCGTGGCTCCGGAACACAAAGGGCAATGAAGGAACATGGATGGGTTTTAGTCAGTAGAAGTCTGACACTCCCTCCCGCTACACCCAGAGCGGGAGGAGTCATTGGATGATTTCCCATCCCTAAAAAGGCTGAACATACTCCATGGATAAAACGGTATTCAATTTTATAAACTAGGATTAAGTCTATCCGAGCGCCAAGATTCATCAAAATACCTTCAGACGTTGAAGCGTGATTGATGAATAAACATACAATACCTTCAGCCTTGTACTTTCAAAATATTAGTAGGATAAACATTTCAAAATATAGCAACGCACTCTAAAGTATTAAAGTGGCTAATTGGCTATTTGGAAACGTTGATATTATCAAATAATACGGGGCTGAGTGGTCCGTGTTTGTTCACTACTACCAATATCGAGGATATTGATTTTGTATTAAGAAACGTCTGGGTAATGGAAAAACGACTCATTGCAGTTTTTATGAAAGAAAGGTTATTTTTTTAGGCTATTTGGCTATTTTGAGAGTTGAATTGAATTACCAGCGCTTCGCTATTATTTTCTTAGGGGCGACGACTTTTCCCTTGATATTTGCCCAGAGACTCTTGTCAGGTTACATGCTGTAAGCGGTTTGAGGCAAAGGTTATTGTTAAATCGTCATAAAATTATAGTACTGACAAACGCTCTCAAAATATTACGTGATTAATCCTAATTCAATGATATTATAAGTAAAAAGGTGTAGATAGGTTATAAGCGCTCAGCAAGCGACACGTTAAAATGTGGCTAACTAGCCACACTTTACCTCAGTGTCGCGTTGCGCCGTCAACGGACACACGTCACGTAGGTTTCACGTTTTTGAAGATCGAATGTTGTATAGGTAACCTATCTACACCTTTTTACTTATAATATCATTGTCCTAATTTATAAGATTCTTCCGTTACGGTGTGAATGACAAAAATAAACAATTTGACAATGACGTTGACTGATGGATTGCAGTAAACGATTTGACAGACAACGCAGAGCCAAAAGTACTGGTCGTAGAAAGCTGAAAACTTTGCAGGAACGTTTGTTGGGGAGTGTACTAAGAGAAAATGTCCCAAAACGCCCCGGGAACGGAAAAAAACGGGATATCCGCGTACGATGTCAAGGCCAAAAGCTGGTCCATTACATTCCAGCATTTCGACAATAGGGAATATGCAAGCATGAAAAAAGTATTTATGATCTGAGGGCCTAGCACGAATATTTTGACGTATAGTAACGTTAACGTAAGTGAATTTTGAATGTAAAAAACTACAACCTAATAGTATTTTGTTTAATTTTATGGGATATACACAATTAATATCATTTAAAAATATGAATATGGTATCTAATTCAAATAATTATTATGTACGCAACGAGTATTGTAATTATGGTAAAATTTTACGTAACGTTACTATACGTCAAAAATATTCGTGCTAGGCCCTCTGAACAGTTTCTCTTAAAGTTTTCGAAAATATAATTCTAACCATTAAATTAGAATCTAAATTGCTCAAAAAACAAACGAGATACAATTATTAAAAAAAAATATCTGTCCTTCTCGCGAAAACGCTGTTTTCTATGGCAGCTGAATAGTCGTCGTGTAATTTGACGTCACAGTTCGTACCGGACTTCTCTTTCTAACTGTAGTCTTTGAAGCTTTATAACTTCATAAATGATGAAGGTATTTAAAAAATAATTTCATGATTGTTTACTAGACTTAATTTATTTGCAAATTAGAACAAAAAAGTAATTTAATTTGCAAATAAAAAATCGCATGCATATTCCCTATTGCATTCGCTGATAGAGTAGCACTTTTTCGTGAGCTTTTAGGTAGGAACATCTTAAAAAAACGCAGGCAGTATAAATAACATGTTTATGATCAGCCTATCCATCAGACACTCGGATATCTTTTGAAGGTTTCCTTATTAGACAAGATCCATCGTCAATCTTTCCGAAATTAAACCTGTTCCATGCATGTTCCATCAGTGAAAATAATACGAGTTGTAAGTTTGCCTTGTTGCTATTTCTTTTTAACCGACTTCCAAAAAGGAGGAGGTTCTCAATTCGTCGGTTATTATTTTTTGTTACGTTGTACACCGATTACTCCGAGATTTCTGATCTAATTTGTGTGATTCTTTTTTTGTTCGGCATTAATTCAGATTGGATCAGTAGTTTTTATTTTATGAGCACTTTTGCTTATTTCAATTTCTGCGTAGAATAAGACGTCGTCCAAGTATCACCACTTTAGAGTGAATATTTTTTTTATACTTAACATTTGAAAGAAAAAAGAAAGAAAGAAAAAGAGTTTATTTGCGGTCAACATGACGCAACGAATAAATGACGATAATGGCGATTTCATAATTTCACACCTGTATTCCTCGAAGGGTTAGGCAGAGGTGTATTCATTCTCGGCGAAACATTGGCTTATCCTGTATACCAACAGTACATCCAAATTTTACCATGTTTAAGTTTCGGGTAATAGGGGGCGAGCTCCAACCGTCAGCATATAAGTAACGGTACTAGTTATAAATCTATGGTTGTAAAACGAAATCTAAGCAATCATAATATTATTATAAATGCGAAAGTTTGTGAGGATGAATGGATGTTTGTTCTTTTTCACGTGAGAACGCCTGAAAGGTAGGTGTAGTAGTAGGTGAAAGGTAGGCACAGAGAATAACAATCAACAACAACAACTAAAACAACCTTTTAAAGTGAAACTTTATTACATCGTCTCAAACTGTTTCGTCTGTGTGTTGCATGTCGCGTGACGGTCGGCCGCGGAGTAGGGATAAAGTGAAAGGCGCTCATCAGAGCAGCCGAGGCCAATATGGCGGCGCCTATAGTTCGCATCAGCTGACCTTTTTTAGTGAAAACTTTCACTTTTACCGTGGTTTCATAAAACCACACAATCCTTTTTTTTGTCTCTACTAAATAAAATAAATGACACATAGGCTATAACGATAACATATAGGCTACTTTCACCCCGGGAATTTGTTCCCTAGGGATTACGCGGGAAAAAGCGAGTATTCAAAATGCCAAAGTTTGGTTGGATGTTTGAAACTCAATCACGCCAGAACGGCTGAACGGCACTGGATGAAATTTAGAGCAGAGGCTAATTTTTATCCCGGGATGTTCCCTAGGGATCACGCGGGCACAGCCGCTGGCAGGAGCTAGTTAATTCATAATAAATATATATATATCTTTATTATTCTATACTAGCTTCTGCCAGCGGCTTCGCCCGCGTGATCCCTAGGGAACATGTTCCCGGGATCAAAAGCAGTTTATGTGCTATTCCAGACTATTCCAGACTATAATCTATCTTTGTTCTAAATTTCATTAAGATCCGTTAAGCCGTTGAGTTACAAACAACCAAACTTTCACATTTTCATTTTTTTTTTTTCATTTTTTCTATTGATTATAGCGTGATGAAAAGTATACTATAACCTGCTCAAGAGTATGAATAATAATTGTACCAGGTTTCGATAAAATCCGTCGAGTAGTTTTTGTTTCTATAACGGTTATACAGACAGACAGACAGACAGACAGACAGACAGACAGACAGACAGACAGACAAAAATTTTACTGATTGCATTTTTGGCATCAGTATTGATCCCTAATCACCCCCTGATAGTTATTTTAGAAATATATTTCATGTACAGAATTGACCTCTCTACAGATTTATTATAAGTATAGATATAGATATAGATAGAAGATAGATATAAAGTAATATTATGTACCCACCAATTTGTATGGAACCCTTGGTGGGTGAGTCCGGTCGCACTTGGCCAGTTTTTTGTACTCAAATTGATGTTTATTTTTCCTCATTACCGTACATAAAGCTATGTAATGGTTTAAATAAAGAACTGAAGTCCACGTATCACTCGCTGGGGGCTCGTCAGTGAACGACAAAATGAGTAAAAAGTTTTTAATATCGGCTTGTACGCTTTTTGACACGTTTTATAGGAGTTTTTTGTTTTTTATTAGTGAAGATCATAAATAGTGGTTGTGTGTGGTGTACGAGTGAATAACACACACGTATAATGATATCCCACTGTATTGTTTTTCTCGAAGAGGTAGGAGTGAAAACTAGAAATATTAAAAAGATAAAGATGTGTCTGAATAAGTCAAATATTTCCCAGCGTGGGGTCCTAGGTTCGACTCCTAGTTCGAGCAAAAGTGTATTGTTTATTATTATTATTTACTGTTACTGGGTTTTTCCATTACGAAAGTCACACTAATAGCCCGGAGCTCAGCTGAGCTGATACCTATTTGTGGTACTCTTGAAAAAAATTAAAAAATGAGAAAAGAACCGACGAAAAATTCCAACACTGGGGTATCCAGAATCATGCCCTGGACCCATGGAAATCGTTTGTGCGTCGATGTCAGATACACGCGGTATACTTTTGTGCACTATAATATGTCCCGCCTCACCCATGGTGGCCAGTTGTGTTTACTTAATCAATATATAACATTTTTTTTAGCATGTAGGAACCTAAAACAGGATTTTCGGAAATTCGTACGGGAACGGGAAAACACGCTATGCACGTACAAAGTCGCTGGCAAAAGCTAGTTCAGTATAAAAAGAGATTAAGTTTATTTTGTGCATGAATTATACCGCGTGTATCTGACATCGACGCACAAACTATTTCCATGGGTCCAGAGCATGATTCTGGACACCCCAGTGTTGGAATTTTTCGTCGGTTCTTTTCTCATTTTTTCATTTTTTTCAAGAGTACCACAAACGGGTATCAGCTCAACTGAGCTGATATCTATTTGTGGTTTTATTCAGATTGCTCTTTTTAGTGAAAGTAGTTAATTAATTATTTTTTTATTAAAAATCTCATTGGGTTAGGTCAGAATAACGATTATGAGCAGTCTAAAGTAAAAAAACCCTTGAAAAGAATGAAAAAATTAGAAAATGCTGACGAAAAATTCTAAGTCTAGGGTGTCCAGAATCATGCCCTGGACCCATGGAAATCGTTTGTGCGTCGATGTCAGATACACGCGGTATAGTATAAACAATGGAAGTATGTTATAATATTAGTGAAGCGCAATTCATAGAGGCAGTCATCGAGGACTAACTAAAGTTATAAACACGTTGGAACTCCGTTATCGTGTTGTAAACAGATACTTCAATATACGTACACACACACATACGTCTATCGATCTAAGTAAAATGTTATTAACGTGGAGTTCATTGGCTCTTGGCTTCAAAGTTTGAGTAGAATAGGCTTCTCACACATTTTTTTTTTGGATGTGTTGGCCTTCTTGTTAGGAATTATATAGGAATAGGCTGAACCGAACTGGATAAAATTGATCACAGAGGCGGACCATTTTCTGGAGTAGCACATAGGATTGGATACTATTATCCAGAGAGTACTTTTTACATGAGTGAAGCTGTTGGCAGATAGTAAAGTATAAATCATAAGACTGAACCAAGTTCTGTGGGGTCTCCGGTTCCATCGCAGACTTCTCCGGATGCTTTTAATAAAGCCAGATCTAGATTTTATTCATACCTAAAAATAATGGTGGTTATAATTTGACCGAAGACATCACAGTAAGCACATTATGAACATGACTAACGACGTCTACGTTGTAGCAAGCCTACGACGTAGCAAGCCTACGGCGTAGCCTTCCGCGAACATGGAGCGTATTTCCTCTCTAAGCTTTGGCACGTCTTATAACTTAGCTCACCCCTTTGTAGCTAATAAGCGTAATGTCATTGAAGTGATGATACCTTGTAGAGTCTTTGTTCTGCATTACGTCTAGGTTCAGTTCAACCAGAATAAGTAAAGGCTTCGGTAATCTTCGTGTTTCCGGATTAGCACGAAGCGGTACAAAGTTAGGACTCACAAAAACAAAGTTTCTAAGTTCTATGACGTCTTTGTAGTGCACCTATCTTTACGCGTTTGCTTAAAGTTTTGTCTCTGTCGTGTACGGCTATGAATTGTCAGTTGTCAGTCTAAATTTCTGGCGACATTTTTCAACCTATTCCACATTCGCCCCATTTACCCCCAATCTCATAAGGATGTTATCAACGTGGGTCTGATGTGAAATAACCGTTTATGAAATAACATAGATTATTTTATGTAACATGTATACTTTTGGAATCAAGGCAATACAAAAGACGTACTTTCCTATTTTGTGACAGCTATTAGAGCTTTTTCATAGATGTAACGCATATTTTGCCAACCTATTTAAGTAACTGTATTTGATTAAAATACTTCATACAAAAAAAAAATCTCTCAATATCACGTATTCATATTTCCGAAGACTGCCGATGATTCCAGAAGGGCATACTTTCTCTGAGTCATTGTGTATTTCAGTGTCACTCCCCAGAGGATGTTTCTACGGTAAGTACTCACTCAAGTTACGAAGTCACTTCCACCCTTACTTAGCTAGCTTAATGTTAGCAGTATTCACGAGCATTATGTTTATATGTTGAAGCTTTGAAGAAGGAATGTACATTTTTGGCACGCGTAGGTGTTGTCGAGATTTGATGTAGGATTTTTTAAAAGTTCCTCTTGTGTTTGCTGTTTCTCTTGTTTTTTGTTTCAAGCATGTGACTATTATGTTAGGACTGATGTTATGTTTACTTGATCAATTTATATTTTTTTTTTCCGTTATAGAGTGACTGACAGACAACGTACAGCCGAAACTACTGGACGTAGGAAGCTGTAATTTGGCTTGTAGGTTACTTGAGGAGTGCAGGGCAGCACTAAGAGAGAAGCAGCAGTAAGGGGTCAGGAAAAAAGTGGACATGCGCGAACGAAGTCGCGGGAAATAGCTAGTATCAATATTTAAATTAACTGATCGAGTGACTGACACGGTTGTCGACACGGTTGGCGCAGTGGTTGAGCGATTAACTGCTGCGCAGCATGTCGCGGGTTCGATTCCCGCACGGAACAAATATTTGTAAGACCTACAAGTATTTGCTCCGAGTCTGGGTGTTTTTCTATCTATAATATGTATGTATTTACAAAAAAATGTATGTAAGTAGTTTATCAGCCATATCGTTACCATAACACAAGCATTAGGTTGCTTACCTTGGGACTATATGGCGTTGTGTGAAATGTCCAAGGATTATTATTATTACTGACAGAAAACGCACAGCCGGAAATACTGGGCGTAGAAAGCTGAAATTTGGCATGAAGCTTCCCCACACTCCGTAGAGAAGCACTACGACAGGATTTCCCAAATTCTTACGGGAACGGGAAAGAACGCAATAGGTGCATACGAAGTCGCGGGCAAGCTAGTTATGAATTAGAAAGCGTCTCTGGCTGTATAGACCAACAGATCGCTGTTTGTTAGGATTTCACCCCGAAACGATGACGGCTTGGTTGGCGCAGTGGTTGAGCGATGGGCTGCTGCGTCGCGTGTTGTGGGTTCGATTCCCGCACGGAACAAATATTTGTATAGCCTACAGATAGTTGCTCCGGGTCTGGCTGTTTGTGTATGTGTCTTTGTATGTTTGTAAACGCAGCCACGATACAGGAGAAACTTCTAGTGTGGGGCAACGTTTCTTAAAAAAGAAAAAACACCGTAGAACCAATTGCGATCAATTTTGGTATATCCCTGACAGTTGGGTAATTATGGATAATCCCAGCAGTACTTTTCCCGTGCATAATTTTCAAATTCCGCCATTTTGGATGGGCCAAAGATATTATTTTCATGATTATCGAGATGTAAATTATTTCGCAACGTATGTTCATCATCAAATAAATATTACAGACCAAAAACTTCTATCTTTATTATTGTTTTAAAAATCATTTTTTTTTAAATTACAGAATAATCATTCTCAATATATTTCTAAATAAAAAGGTAGAGTAATCGCAAAAGTTGCTGATACTGGTCCTAAACTAAGCCATCGCTTTTATTTTGGGATACCGTGAATACATCCTGAAAGCCTAAGACATAACCTTCTGATAACTTTAATTCAAACATTAGAGCCTCCTCCGAATTCCTTACAAAGAGCCTCTTCCACGCACTATTTTAACATATGAAATTTTTATACCACGCAAAGCGAAGCCAGTGGAATTAAAGAGCACAGTTCTCCAGAACACTTGCAAATATGTAGAGCAACATTTACATTTATTCAGGGAATACATAATATGAGGCGGCAGACAAAGAACCTGTACTATTAAGTTTGTTTGTCTGTTCTGAATTGTGGGAAAACTGAGGAGGAAATGTATGTGGAAAGAGATGCCAGAGTTGAATTTATGTAAAAGGCTTTGGCTCACAATGGGCCTCAAGAGTCAGAGAGAAATCAGGAGACCCAAAGTCACCCAAAAGAGGGCAATGCTTGGAGTTTCCTAGCATGATCGAATCGGTAATTATGATATTCGCAAGAGAACCAAGGTTACCGACATAGCCCGAAGGATCGCCAAACTGAAGTGGCTGTGGACAGGGCACATTGCTCGCAGAACAGATGGTCTATGGGGCCGAAAAGTTCTGGAGTGGCGAGCGCGTACCGTAAGACGTTGTATTGGAAAGCCTCCCATAAAAAAGTGGCCCGATGACCTGATGAGGGTCAGGGGTAGCCAATGAATGTGAGACGCACAGGACCGGTTATTGTTGACACTTGAGGCAGGCTTATGTCCAGCAGCGACTTTCGGCCAGTGTGATGATGAACGTTTATAAATATACCAGCGCGTGACATTATTCAATAATAAAAATCAGTTAATTTTAAGAGTTATAATTTATTTGTTATTTAAGAATTGGTTAAATAATTATGTTATGTTCAATATGAATTCGACTAAAAGGTTATTTTAATTTAGATCGGGTAACACCGAATGGAGTTGCGTCTGTCATGGCGGGCGAACGTCTTGAAAAATTATTTTGGGTGGTGGATCCTTTGCACGTGGTGATCACTCGCAAACCCATTGGCTCTAAATCGCTTGTAATCCTTAATTGTTTGAGTAATTTAAGTGTCTGAATTATTAAAATAGTGAATAGCCAACGCTACAAAGTTATTTTATTTCAACTTTTCCTGAAGTCCAACGCCCACAATGGATTCCCGTGCTGACGAGGACACGAATCAGCAGTCAGATGCAGCAGCTCGGCTTCCCGGCACCCCGTTAAATATAATATCCATGCACTAATCTCATCCTAAGCTGAATCTAGTTCATTGCCCCTTTGCACACTCTTAGTCTGAGCTATTTTGCCACCCATCTGAAACTTGCGAAGACTGCTTGACGTGAACTGCATATTCGATTTGGTTCCACTTATGGTGTTTGAACCGACGATCACTTTTAATGAGCTAGACAAGATACAGCAGGATCCGACCGTTGTGTAGAAGATTTTCCATACTACTGCCTCCGTGGTCGAGTGTTTAGGCGCTTGCCTTGTGACCTGGACGTGGGTTCGATTCCCACGGGAAGTATACTTTGTAAAGCATTGCAGGCTTGAATCACCTGATTGTCTGATAAAAAAGATGATTCCGTGCTTTGGAAGGTACGTATAAGCCGGTGGTCCCATATCAGAGGCCATTGAGGCGTTAGACCTTATTACCCACACGATAGGAAGAAGACTATTGCCGAATCCTGATTAATCATTAATAAAGGAATAATAATATGAAAGCTTCGTTATATCCATTATTATTATTCCCTTATTTCATACAATTTAACAGAAACCTTTGTTACTACTAAACAAAACATATTATTATCAGAGACAAGCGAAGCCACATAATCTCGCAAGTTCACCGAAAACTGTAGACAAAGGAATATATTTTTGTATTAAGCATACCGACCTGCTGTATTTTGTTAATAACGCTCCGAGATCTCTCAAGAGTCGCCTGCTTGCCTTCCAAATTTTAATCTTATTACCATATAGATTAAGTGGGATTTCCAACGACGGTGGCGCGAGGAATTTTCTAAGTGAGTACATATATACCGTTTTATTGTGCCCCCACAAGAGTACTCGAGTTATGATTGAGTTTTTTGTGTAACATTGTTAGAGAAATAACGACCAATATGTTGTTTTGATTGTGATGTAAAGGCGACACCAGGACTTTTGATGTTCTGAAGTAAAATGACGTCGTGTTTTTTTAAATGGTTTTGTTTGGTTTATTGATGCTGAAGGTATGGCTTCGTATTTCAATGTTTTACTTTTTATTTGGAATTTCAATGATTAGGTTTGATGTTTAATATCGGATATCAGTGTAGTGAAAATCAATGATTCTGGAATTTGTTTTCCAAGAATAAACTATATAATGTTCATCAGTTCAGGCATCGGTCGTTTGGAATCCAATCTTGGAACAAAACGTATTTATGAATGCCATCGACCAAGGTTTTTTTAAAAAAAAAATGGATTACTGGAGAATTTTAAAACTGTTTTCTGACAAAATATATGCATAGAAAATAATTAAAACTAACATATTCAGGTAAAATGTATCTGCAGTTGAAAAAATCAGCTTCTACACTATTCTGTTACTGGAGTAGAAATCACCACAGACTCATTTGAAATCGCACCTAAGATACAGGAAATTTCTGTTGTGGGGCAACTGTTTATAATATATATATTTTTTAAGACAAAATAAAACAATACAAAGCAAAAAATCGTGCAATACAGCCATCAAAACCTCTTCATAAATATGGACTCCGTTATAACACAGTATAAAGTTACTGGCACAGAAACTGCCATCACATTATTTAAATACACAAGCTTACTAGAGACAACGCGTAAATAATTCGAAACATCGAGCAAGACACTCGAATAAATAATCGATACTAGTCGAATTCGAAACGTCTTCCTTTTCCGCGGCGAGAATAAAAAATGCATCTAATGTAAATTCGCCATCGAGAATGTAGTAGTTGTACATTTCAAAACAGGTTGCGGCAGTGTTTTCTCTGTCATATATTAAAACGAGCATTTGAGAGAAAAATATAAGCCTATTATTAGTCTAGTAGTAGTTAGGTCGTGGGTTTCATTCCCACGGGAAGCATAATTTGTAAAATTGTTTTTCAGTTAGGCTTATCGGTTGCAGAGCGTCAGTGACATGGCATATGCAATGAGTCCACCTGACGGTTGGCATTCACCGTGATCGGCATTTAATTATGGCGTACTTGTTTATATCTTCGGGAGTCTTTATTTGGTTTTTATTTATTTATGTACACACAATTAACTTAAAAAGAAAATTTTGTACAGAGAATAGAGCACAAAACTGCTTATTTCGAAAGAAACTACCGCTGGACCTGCGAGAGAAGAATTTAATTAGAAATGTCAAGAAATAGAATACACATAAAATTACAATAAACACAAAAAACAAATATACACAAATATTTTTTTCTTAATATATAATTATAATAAACTAGCTGACCCGCGCAACTTCGTCTGAGTCACATTATTCATGAATAATATTGCCAAAAAATAAAAATAAAATTTAGGGGCGGACTACCCCTAACATTTAGGGGGATGAACAATAGATGTTGGCCGATTCTCATAGATACCGGATAAGCACAAAAAATTTCATCAAAATCGGTCAAGCCGTTTCGGAGGAGTATGGCAACGAAAACTGTGACACGAGAATTTTATCTATAACTAGCTGACCAGCGCAACTTCGTCTGCGTCACATTATTCATGAATAATATTGCCAAAAAATTAAAAAAAAAAATTGTGGTGGACTACTCCTAACATTTAGTGGGATGAAAAATAGATGTTGGCCGATTCTCATAGATACCGGATAAGCACAAAAAATTTCATCAAAATCGGTCAAGCCGTTTCGGAGGAGTATGGCAACGAAAACTGTGACACGAGAATTTTATATAGATAAATATACAGTGTCTCATTATTGACAGTTAACGCTCTTTACCTCCCTTTTGAAGATTTTTGTTTTGATTTTCATGTCGAAAAGTAATGTAAGGATGATTAATTGATTATGTTATGTTTTATTGATTTTGATATTTTGTTTTATTGCTATCGGTTACATTTTGGGGAGTGTGCGACGGAATTGCATAATTTAATTCCACCAAGCCCGTTCCACCATCGGACCACAAGACGTACGGCGATGTTTCACCGGTACATGGTGGACATGCACTATAATTATGCGACAAAACGTTTTGGGAATACATTCATTGTGCGTACAGCTAAGGAGTGGAATTCCCTGCCTGAGTCTGTGTTTACTGATAGCTACAACTTGGGAGTCTTTAAGTCAAGAGTGAATAGTAATTTCTATGGCAGCTGTATAGTCGTCGTGTAATTTGACGTCACAGTTCGTATCGGACTTCTCTTTCTAACTGTAGTCTTTGAAGCTTTATAACTTCATAAATGATGAAGGTATTGAAAAAATAATTTCATGTTTGTTAGACCTAATTAGTATTTTATTTGGAAAATAAAAAAATCACATACATATTCCCTATTGCTTGATAATTAAGGTTGGTTATGTACATGAAATAACACTTTTACTTATTCAAATTGGACTTCTCGTTTAAAAGTTACGACGGGTACAAAAACACTCTCAGTAAGAAAAATGTGTCGGTTTGAGCAAACTGCCCTACGCTTAGTATATTAATAAATATTTTACACATTACCCTATTAAGATGGTAGAGGGGAGATGAAGTTTGTGGAGTACCAACTAAACCCGCGCGAAGGAAATCGCGGGCGAAGTGAAAGAGAAAGAAAGAAAGAAAGAAAAATGTTTATTCAGGACTCGCACAGTACACTTACAAGTAAAAATATGTAAAACTAACTGTAATAAAAATAAGTTGACACATAAGCTACATCCTAATAATGATATTAATTATCTGTGCGAGGCCAAAAAAGGTCCCTGTCTCAGCGTATGCTGCGTTATTTAAATAAATAAATATCACAGCGCTGGTATTCTGACAGGGCCTGAAAATGATGCCACGGGCACACATACGGAACGCATGACTAGAAATATATAAATGCGAAATATGATATAAATAACACTAAGAATATTAATATAATAAATAAAATATGATAGTATAAGGTTGTTCAAAAATAATAAGTGCTAGAAGACTTCTACACAATACTCTTTACTCTCTTCGGTGGCTTTATATGTGCTATACTAGAAATTTTATGGAAAATGTGGTGAAAAAAAGCTAGTCTTAGTCCCTGTAATAGTGGCCAAGCATACTTCGTTATATTCTTCCTCATTTCCATGAGGAAGAATATAACGATTATAACGAACGGCAGGTAGGATTACAAGAACAAGCATTGCAATATCAGCCTGTAAAGTTATTTAACCACAGCCATTACGCTGTTAGAGTGAGATCGCAATATCAAATGGTATGTCTCCTCTCTCTCCAACACACTGGTTTGTTCAAAAGTTCATGGTGTGTGGTTTTCGATGGGGACCATTACAGGCGTATTATGTGGTTGTACCGGATCGTTACGCCTCGGTTTTATTAGTTAAAAGGCTTATTTTATACATTTGGTTTGGAGATTATTATTATAATTTGGGTTAGATTAAATTAAAAATCGATTCTGTTTGGAAAAGTTCGTCCGCATCAATCTTGATTTTTGAAATAAGTTCACAGGCCGTCCAACAGACAATAGTTTAAAATAGATTCACGTATAACGGAGAAATCGGTGAAGATACACACATACAGTTCAACAAACTCCCCTTTTGAAGGCAGTTAATAAACAGCGAAGACCACATGCTGTTCATAGGACTGTGACCCATTCAAGTCTAGATTCTGCCCGTGGCTTCACCTGCCTGCTAGTCGGAAATAATTGAATCTTCTTCTACACATTCTCTTCGGACAGTCTTTTCAGAGTGGTGCTGATTGTGATACATGGGGGGATGTTCGATATGTATAATCGATGGGAAATCATCAAATGACTTCTCCCGCTCTGGGCGGAGCGGAAGGGAGTGTCAGACTTTTACTGACTAAAACCCACCCATGTTCCTTCTTTGCCCTTTGTTTTCCGGAGCCGCGGTATCTCTTTCAAATAGTCCCGCAACTCCGGCAGACGTCGGCCCTTTCGGCATGGGTCAGTAGTATTGATTGCAATAAGTTTATAAAACACAACGTTAGTTTCATGACCAAACCAAAACGGCAATACAATCCTGCTAGCTTTAGTACCCTATTCATTGATTATATTAATTCAGAATACTCGACTTATCTTAAAATATTTACAGACGGATCTAAGGATAGTGGCGGTACGGGAGCCGCCTTTTATGATACTGACGGACATTCAATGAAATTCCAAATTAATGCCAGTGTGTGTATAATGGAAGCTGAACTGATTGCGATAGCGGAAGCGCTGTCGTATATAGAATCAATCCAGCAAAACAAGATCGTCATTCTCACAGACTCCAAAAGTTCACTCCAACACTTGGCTCGATGTACCTCGACGTTTCGAGGAACACCGATAGCCTACACTATACTGAAAATTATTTTGCAGTTGCAATGTTCTGGAAAGCATATAGTCCTTCAATGGATTCCATCACATATCGGAATAAAAGACAACGAAATTGTTGATAAACTAGCCAAGCAGGCCATATGTGATGGTATTCCTATTAACTTTTCTCCGTACTTCACTAACTTTATTCCTTTTGTCAGACAGGAGTGCTATTCGCTCTGGAAAGAATACTTTGATAAAAGATCAGAAGAAAAAGGAATTTGGTATAAAACGATCCAACCACATCCCTTGAATTCACCGTGGATAGATAATCAGCTGTTGAACAGATGTGATACTGTTATCGCGCTAAGACTTCGATCCGGACACATTCCGTGCAGTAAGTTTTTATATCTTATGGCAAAATCAACAACAGCTAAATGTGATTATTGTATTCATTCCGTTGATGATGTTTATCACATATTAACTGAGTGTGTCCGCAACGAGGAATTTAGAAATAGCTTAGATTGTAGACTTAGAGAGGTAGGTTACTGTAATAGTGTCCTAGCTGTGCCACTTTCTGACACAGCTAGGGTACTTTACAAACTAGTTATGCTAAGATTAGGTTAAATATTGATATGTTATAATGAGTTTTGTTAAACCAACCAGGGCGGCATAATCGCGTGTGCGACAAAGCCCTTTCATTTTGAATAAAAAAAAAAAAAGTTACTTATATATTTGAGATGGCTTTGCTCTTGACTCTAGTCTAGGTCAGAGATAACAGAGACAAACATATATAATATATACACTTACATTTACTTTTACAATTATAAGAAAGAACCAATCTTCGGGAAATTAATTTGCGTATCTACTGCATCTTTTTCTGTCTGCGATAAGAGTCATCGATGATTAAAACTTCAGAATAACATTATTTCATACCGGCGAGACGCAGAGTGGATGGGTCCACTCTGCGTCTCTCTGGGCGTGAATTGAAATCACACTTAGCCTTCTACACGACCTTTACCGCTTTTGCCACTTTTAGATCGCTACCTCTCTTTCTTTCGTAAAAAGCATACTTTATTGTCTTTAAATTTCTAGCTGAAAAGGATTTTTTGTTTCATTAAATAATTGTATCTTTTTCCTGACACATACTAAAGCGTAAACTCCGTAAACACTACTTAAAGGCTTGTCATTCGAAGTTTGGTCTCGTCATATGTTATTGTATAACTCGCGCGCGATCGAATGGGATGCGACCTTTTGAAACTGAGTCGCGCGCAGTCCGCCGGCCAGCCGTAGCGTCGGCAAAAGTTGCCAGCGGGTTCAAAAAGACCACTTAGCAGAATCAACCAACAATTCATACTACCCGAAACTATTAAAGGATTTGTCCATTCTCGGCTCCGCGTGGACACGATGCTCGAAAAGATACTAATAAAAAAAAGTGTTGTTTTGTTTTTAAACGCATATTTATTCAATACTTTTGTATCAACTTGCGCCTACGATGTGTAATTGTTTTATTCTTCGATATATTTACATTACTCGTCCTTCAGAGTTGCCAGTTTCTAACAATTAATCGTACCTATATTTTGTAAATAATTATTTACAAATCGATTCGAATTGTTATTTTTGAAGTTGAACTTATTCCTTCTTCTTAAAATAAAATTGTTTTTATTGTTATATTATAGTTGTTATTTGTAATCACTTAGTACATTCATTCAAACATGTTTTATCCATATAATTAGAAAACAAAAGTATCGAAGATGGTCAATGAATTTCGATTTTTAATGTAGGTACATAATAAATTATGACACGTATATCTAAACATTATTATTAAAAGGATTGCAACCATGAAACTTTTCTGTAAATTAACACAACCCTATGATAGATCGTAGAAATAACTAATTTATAATTAATTCAGAGTTTTTTCGCTAACGCTACTTGTCTTGAGAACTGTCATTTTCTATTTACTTTGCTAAGGTTCCATCCCTTTTTGATCGCGCGCAGATTATAATATAAAAAACTAGCTGACCCGCGCAACTTCGTTTGCGTCACATTTTCCATTAATGCTCTGCTCCTATTTGTCTTAGCGTGATGATATATAGCCTATAACCTTCCTCGATAAATGGGCTATCTAACACTGAATTTTTCAAATCGGACCAGGAGTTCCTGATATTACCCCCTACACACAAACTTACAAACATTTTTACCTCTTTATAATATTAGTATAGATAAGTTCTCTTAATTAATTAGAAATTATTATAAATCATCATATTTATTAGTATATTATTTTATCAAATATATATGTATTTTAATAGTATTATATAAATTATTTGTCTTTTTAACCCAAAGGTTGACTGGTAGAGAATGCCTTGTTGCATTAAGAGCGTGTATTCCGTCCACTAGCGCCGCCAATTGTTTTTTATTATTTGTGGTAAATTTATGACACGTAGATAAAAAACCGCTCTGTAGTGCACTGAAGAAATGTATTTATTATGTTTTGAGAGTTATGTTTTGTACTTTAGAACATAAATAGTTGCCAAAGTCGATATTTTTGCTAAAAGTGGCCACTTTTAGCAATAATTGCCGTTTTGGCTATTAAGCCATGAGTTATGTATTAAAAATAGCTGTCAAAAAATAATAGATACATTTTTTCAGTGCACTACAGAGCGGTTTTTTATCTACGTGTCTTAAATTTACCACAATTAATAAAAAACGATTGGCGGCGCTAGTGGACGGAATACACACTCTTAAGTCTGCTCATGTACCACTATTTAGCATACAATCTAAATAAATAAATAACAAATAATTTTGACATTTTATAACATAATTATATTTGGAAGAAGAAGATATTAGGAGAAGCACTGGGAAGAAGCAATGGTCGGAGTGCACTTCCTTGCGCATCAAGACCTTTTACACCAAACATGGCCAGGGCGTGGATAGAAACTTTGCCATACAAATTTCCACTCTCGCTCATCCAACCCAAAATCACCTTGATGCTACATAAATGTATCTACGAGTATGTGTGTAGCTTTTGCTAAGTTTACTGCGCGGAAATAGTTTACGCGTGTAAAGCTACAAGAAGTCAGTGAAAAAATAAAACGTTCTTGCAAAGCAGGCGGCGCCACAGCTTAATGCTAGTATTAAAATAATAGCAACAGCTTCCAACAACTCCATCCAGGAAGTTGGCGAATATTTTCTTTCTTTATTTTTGTTTAGCACTTCGAGCGGTAACTCATCTCAAACTTTTAGCGGTAATTTAACTTTAACCGCCATTGATATTAGAACCATTTGTTATTTTAGTCATAGTTGAACGATGGAAGCTGGATGTTTTAGTGCTAAAATCATGTAATTGTCTCCCCTTCTTCTTTTTCTGGCTTTGTCTAATTTCTAATTATTGATGTCTGGATTGACACAAATAATTAGAAATGATGTTAATGGTAATGGTATCTGGATAGTAGTGCTACATTATTTTATTTTTCCAATAAATAAAATAAAATTAATAAAGTATTTTTTTTTAATTTATATAATGGTAATATTCTGATCTTTTGGCTGTTTTTAGTTATTAATTCGCTGGTTTAAACTAAATCTTGTTTATTTACATTATAAAATATTCACACAATTTTATTAATGTTTTATTAATACTTCAATTAAAAAGTAAAATAATTAATTTATTTTACTTTTTGTTTGTCAAAAGTCTTTCTTTCTGATCTCTAAAGCAATAGGGAATATACCTGCTTTATTGCGAAATACGAAAATGATTTCACTGGTATAAAACCATTCTATCCCGGAAAATCTACGGTTCCTGTCGAATACGCTACGGTAGAACATTCCATGATGATGGTGAGGAGCTCGTCGGGTCGATCTTCCGAGGTTAAGCAACGCTTGCCAAGGTTGGTCTGTGGATGGGTAACCATCTTAACGTACCGAGTTTCCTCCGTGCCTCGGAAAACACGTTAAGCCGTTGGTCCCCGCTGTCATTTGTAAATCTTTGGCAGTTGTTATGGATAGTCAGAAGCCAGTTAATTTGACTCCAGTCTTGCCATGAAGTACCCTGTTACCCAGTTAATGGGTTGTGGAGGTCTGGTAGGCAGCCGCTCCATGTAAAACCCTGGTACTCAGCTAAATCCGGTTTGACTGGATGCCGACCCCAATATAGTTGGGAAAAGGCTAGGCACATGATGATGAGCATAGAACATTCCACAAATAATGTCCCAGCATAATTTACGACACACACTACATGAGTTATCCTACTTTTATCGGAGCCATTTTCTCCATGTATCAAGTGGAAAAACATAAGTTATATCGAAACTTTATTTCGATATCAACCAGCTTTAACGTCCTGTTTATGCCGTGGTGTGCCTCCGTCCTACTTTCGGTCGCTTTCTGCCCGCTTGTCTGTTTTATTGCCGACAAAAGTATTGTTTTTCATTATCTTATCTTGTACTGAGACCTAAATAAAATTGTATATGGTCGGAAAATGTTTTAGGTTGATCTTGATAGAGAAAGTAGCTCGTATGTATATAGGATATCCCTTATACATATGTCGTCCTTATTTACTATGTGGATTATTATCATCGTAGAACATCACAGAACTAACTAAGATAACTAAAATTGGTTTACGGCACACAACTTAGTACTAAATGAAAAATAAAAACGAAATGTATTAAATTTACTTTACCAAATGTTAAAAGTAACGAATGTGACATCGTATTGAATGGACAAAAACTGAAATTTATTAATCCGACGGTTTTTCTAGGAAACACTTTAGACGAGAAATTGCAATGGGGACTTCACTTAACATCTCTTGCGGCGCGGGTAGGCTCAGCCGCTTATGCTGTTAGTAAAATAAGACAGTTAACAGATGTAGAAACCGCGCGTTTGGTCTATTTTAGTTAGTTTCACAGCATGTCGTATGGTATTTTTCTGTGGGGTTGGGCTGCTGACATTGAATCCATATATATAGCAAAAACGTGCTATAAGAGCCATTTATAATCTACGTCGACGCGATTATCTTAGGGAAGTCTTTAAAAATATTAATATTATGACAGTCCCCTAGTGACTGATGAGAGCAAAATAAAGATATTTCGGATATGGCAGCTTTAAAAAAAGCATTTTGTTTTCTGCCTAATGTGTAGGACGTCAGTGGTATAGTTCTGGGATTTTCTACCACATAATATCTTAGAAACTACTCTACCGCTCAAGAGTAATTGAACACCCCGAAAAACGTACATGTCTTGTTAACGATATATTGTTATAAACTTTTATGGTCACTAACATTAGAATTGTTCATAATCGGGATTGCTACCATGTACCTTTTTATATTTAGTACCGAAATATCGGAAACTCGCAAATAAAAAGGTACATGGTAGCAATCCCGATATGAACAATTCTAAATGTCTAGTTAACCTTTTCAAAAATGAAATTACTTCATAGCATTTTTATTATATTATTAGCAATTTCTTGAACATAATAACAAACCTGTTTTTAAATTTGACTTTAATCTACGTGCCCATCTTAGTTTTTAATAACGGCCTTAAAAAGCTTTCTCTTCACAAAGTACAGATTTCTAAATCCATTTTTATGAAAGTGTACCTTTCCGCTATTACAATCGTTTTAATCAAACCTGACTCTTATTGGACATTAGAGCTAAATTTCACTAAAACATCCCCAAAATACATCTTTCATCAATCCCATTGAGACCCGAGTTTCCCCAGCCATTAAAACCAAGCAATTAGGGACGTCCAGCAACATTTATCAGACGCAAATCACCAGAAAATGGCTATCAGTCTCCAGTAACAAATCCTACTGGTAGTTATGCAAATCTGCACGCTTGTTCTCTGGAAGCTTCCAGCCGAGAGGTAGGGCTGTCCATTATCTTGCCGAATTGAAAGCGAACGGGGAGACTTGTATAACATAGTTGTGTTGTGTGTTGTTGGTCGGCGTAAGCATGTGTTTGGTGTCTGGTAGTGTTAACTGGTTTTAAAGCAATATATTGCCTAGGTTTTGGATAACTTAGAACGGGTAGAAGCGAACGAAAACTGGCTACTATGAAAAGTATTATAGGAGTTACATCGTCAACGCAATCGATGCCTGGCTTTTTTTTGTTACTATTGATAGGCATACGTTTTACCGCTATCTCAACTGATGTTAAGCGATGATGCGGTCTAAGGTGAAGCACACTTGCCTAGAAGTAACCTATTCACTCTTGACTTAAAGACTCCCAGGTTGTAGCTATCAGGAAACATAGACTCCGGCAGGAATTCCACATGTTGTATTTTGTTTTATTAAAAAACAGAAACCTATTTTTACAAGTACCTGTACATTATTGGCAGCGTCTATTGACGTCAGGAGTAGCAGGGGGATCCCGGTCACAGTAGACGCGGGCCTGCAGTCGGCGAGCGATGTGTGGCTCACCGTCCGATAAGTAGCAGGTACACGACTCAAAGGTAGTATAACAGACGGGTTCCGCTAGGGCCAGTGCCTACCAGGGTTGCGGAATTTGTGTGAATTAAGTACCGCGGCCCTGGAAAGCAAAGGGCATTTGGAGGAACACGAATGGGTTTTAGTCACTGGGCCGTGCGAAACGAAGTCAATTGATGACTTCCCACAAAAAAAAAAACAACTAGATGGAGTCGGCATTCCTCTCGATCCGATCAACGATAAGAGGATTCGTGTTTGTGTGTCGTAATAAAAAAAAACATTTGTTTTTCAACCTTGATGTCGATAGTGTTAAAGACAACAAAAACACACATTTTACTAAAAATAACGCTCTTATTACACTTCGTATGTGACGACGCGTAAAGAAAACATGGCGCGTATCTCTTGCTTGATTGCAATCTTCTAAAAAGCTCCCAAACCTTGACCGGAATTTGAGACAAAAACACAGAAACACACGCCACTGCCCATCTTCTTATTATAATCTCTTAGTTTCGTGTTTCAGAAAAGTAAGACCTACACCTGCTTTTATGATTATAATCTTCATTTTGTTGGTGATTTTGGGGATACTTAAATTGTGCGTTTAGCTAGAGAGTGAAATTACTTGCCGGTGTCTGTGTTTTCTGATAGCTACACCTGGGGCTGGAGCTACAATCAGTAAGTCGACATTAAACAGGTTACTTCTAAGCAAGCATTCTACTACTACAACGGGCCTCATCAGAAGGCTTAAATACACTCAAAGAGCAACGGAAAGGGCATTGCTTGGAGTTTTCTTGCGTGATCGAATCAGGAGTAATGATATCCACAAGAGAACCAAGGTTACCGACATTGCCCGAAGGATTGCCAAACTAAGGCCATTAACACACGGCACCGCGAACCGCTGCGGTAGGCGGTGAAGCGGATCTCATGTCGCATTGGACTCTAATAAATCCGTTGATGCTAAACACACGTAAACCGCCTTACCGCGCGGGGCACCGCTATGAAATCCGCGCCGTGTGATAATCGCCTAAAGTGGCAGTGGGTAGGGCACATTGTTCGCAGAATGGATGGTCAATGCGGCCGAGATGTTCTAGAGTGGTGACCGCGTATCAGAACACGAAACGTTGGAACGCCTCCCACAAGGTAGCCCGATGATCTGGTGATGGTCGTGGGTAGCCGATGAATGCGAGACGCACAGGACCGGTAATAGGGAATATGCATGAAAAAAAAAAAACATACAATCATCCGAACATAGTACCTCCTCCTTTATGTGAAGTCGGTAAAAAGTATTTATGATCTGAATAGTTAATCTGAAAGTATTCGAAAATATCATACTAAATTGCTCGAGAAACGAACGAGATACAATTACTTTAAACTAATATATCTGTCCCTCTCGCGAAAACGCTGTTTTCTACGGCAGCTGTAAAGTCGTAGTGTAATTTGACGTCACAGTACGTATCGGACTTCTCTTTCTAACTGTAGTCTTTTTAAGCTTGATAACTTCATAAATGACGAAGGTATTTAAAAAATAATTTCATGATTGTTTACTAGAGCTAAAAAGTATTTTATATTGCAAATAAAAAAATCGTATGCATATTCCCTATTGTAGAGACACTTGAGGGAGCGGCTTGGGAGGCGGGAACGACTTCTACGATACTTAACAAATTTTTTTCAGCACAGATGCATTTTGTTTAAAACAGCAGGTACTCACATTTTACAATGTCTAATTTTCCTATTGAATAAAATATACCCTCAACGGTAAAATAGATGTTTCTAAACAATCGACAGCCATAACGAGAAACAGCTGTAGCGCCTGTTCTCAGCATAATGAGTTGGCACTAAGCTCAATTAATTTTTCATCATTCTCTCTCTTGAACTCGAGAAGGGTACACTGGTAATAAATAGCCTATTAATAGCCTGCCATATCGCACATGAGAAACTGTTCATTCGTTGATTTTCGCTCTCAATATCGAAGTGATGTTTCTGCGTCTTAATAAGCGTTACAGAGGTGTTAATCAATTGAAGCAATGATGTCATCTATTCTTTCCGCAATACATAATTTTACAACAAAAACAATCCTTATAATTAAATAGCTTCAAGGGCCTGGGACAATAGTAATTATTTTTTTTGATATCAACCAAGTCGCATTTGGTTTACCAAGTCCACCCACTTAATGTGAGAAACTGTGGGAAAAGAGTCACTTACCATCACCTGAATATTTGTCGTTGTCACCCCAAGAACACCTACCACCTAGGCGTGATCAATAATGGCCTAGTATATAAAAATCAATCTATCAGTTGCGCATCCAGGTAGGTCGCTCCAAACACAACTTGGCGATAAGGGATATTTACAGACTTGCCGGATACCCAATTTGAGTGCAGTGTATACCGAAAATAAGACAAGCGTTGGAACACCCCAAGTACATGAGTACTCGGGGTATTCCAACGTTTGGCTCATTAGCTCGTTAGGCGACTTTAGCAGAATCATATTAGAATCATAATGTTTAACCACACAACAATCTGTAAGATTTCATTTTCATCTTTATTGCTAACGCATTAGGTTCAACGTTGATTGGGAGAATTTGACAGTGACGAGAAGGTAGCGTGATGTGCTTTCTGATTCTGCTAAAGTGGCCTTTTAAGACCCGCCTGTACTGTGATGTCATTGCAGCAAATTTAATGGGCGGAAAAATGGTTAGTTCTGAAATAACGGTGTATCCTAATCGGTGTATGTATAAATCATTTAAAAGGGTGCCTTAGATTCATTTTAGTCCAATACATCATATTTTTCCTTATCATACCGACCGATCTTATTTTAATGGTTTGAAATGTGAACGATGCAATCAGTGTACGCCTGCTAAGTAGAAAAACCGCATATGAAGTAACTTAGAAACAAAATAATCTTAGTGCATTAAGAATTTTCAATATAGCCCAACTAGTTATTAAATTGTTCCTGTAAGTAGTTAGGGATAAAATTAGTTGGAGTTTGCTAGACTAACTACATACATACCTGAAAGTCGCTCCTCAGGGAATATGTGGGGATTAATGGAGGTTATAAGTTATCTTTAGGTAAGTTAAAAATGAAGGTAATTAAGTGAGAAGCTACGGTACTGTTATTCATTTTGAACATGAGTTACAAATTGTACTTAAGAGTCAATATAATCTACAGACAAACGATTTTGATCTTCAAACGAGAGATTTAAATTGTTGCCGTTTTATGAGCGGATTTTTGAACTAGGTGAAAAAAGCATATTCATATTCATTTATTTATTGTTCAGCTGGTATTTCCATATTTACAGACGTAAGGGACATAACATCATAGTGGTCAGGCAGGGGCAAATAGTTCTCCCTCAGCAAACGGTAAAACACCTAAACCCATGACCTCTCATATTTTGTTTTCATACTAAGCAATAGTCCTGCACCAACCAGGGATTGTCCTTTGGTAAACTTTCATAGTGCGTACACGGGTTATCGTCGGTTGGTGACGTCCATGGTAAATGTGTCATGGGGCCTCTTCGAGTTGACTTCTGCTTTTCGTACGCATTTTCCGAAGGGTTAGACTTGTATAGGTGTAGGTACATATAATCCTAACATGTAAAATTTTGCATTATTAAAAGTTTAAGACTCCTTGCTGGGAGTATAGGGAGTGGAACCAAGAGAGGATTTCCCGGAATTCTTACGCAAACGGAAAAAAACCAGCTGAAAAAACTAGTGTGCCTATATTTTGCGAGTGATTACCAACAAGGAGTATCACAAGAGCGAGCCTATTGCCTTCAACCGGGATCAAAACCCGATTCCGTTCTGCTACTGTCAAATTTCACCTGGTAAGGATGCAGCCAAGGAGACACCACGAGTATCCAGTTAAGGAATCAAAAACTTCACAGAACTGTCTTGGCAAAGGGGGTTTAACAGTCTGATAACTTGAAGCACGAACATTTGACTCCCACGTCTACAAGTAAAACAAAAAATAAAAAGACTAAGCAACAATACAACGCTGAACAAACGCTCACGAACCGTTGATAGATCGCAGCGAGGGACAAAGCATCGCGTGCGACGATTGCGTTTATCAACTCCTGATAAGTTGGACCGCTTAGTCTAAAATCAGACAATTGTGGGTGAGAGAGAATAGGCTGAAAATATTGTAGATTTTAAGGCCTCAAAGAATTGTTTTGTACAAAGTTTTTTATTGATTGATTGTTTTTTTAGAGGGAAATATTGTTTGCCTCTATTATTTAATCTTTGTAGTTTGGCAGTTTGATAATATCAAATTATAAAATATTTTTTGCGAGCAACGTATTCAAATCTAGTTTTTTTTGCTAATATTCACATTCATAAATATGGCGTTAGCCAACTATAATGGCAGTGCACAGAGACCTGTCCAGACAGAGATAATAATATGTCTATTTGTTGCATCTTATGCACAAATAGACATATTTGATTGATTATAATAATAATAATAAAATGTAATAAAAATGTAAAATTTATGTACAAAAAAATAAATAAATGGAATAATAATATCCTTGGACAATTCACACAACGCCATAATTATAGTCCCAAGCTAAGCAACCTAATGCTTGTGTTATGGTAACGAGATGGCTGATAAACTACTTATACCGCGTGTATCTGACATCGACGCACAAACGATTTCCATGGGTCTAGGGTATGATTCTCGACACCCTAGACTTTTTTTCATTTTTTTCAAGGGTTTTTTACTTTAGACTGCTCATAATCGTTATTCTGACCTAACCCAATGAGATTTTTAATAAAAAAATAATTAATTAACTACTTTCACTAAAAAGAGCAATCTGAAAAAATGAAAGAATGAGAAAAGAACCGACGAAAAAGCGACGAACAAACGATTTCCATGGGTCCAGGGCATGATTCTGGACACCCCAGTGGTGTCCAGAATCATGCCCTGGACCCATGGATATCGTTTGTGCGTCGATGTCAGATACACGTGGTATACATTTTTTTTTGTAAATACATACATATTATAGATAGAAAAACACCCAGACTCGGAAAAAATACTTGTAGGTCGTACAAATATTTGTTCCGTGCGGGAATCGAACCTTCAACATCCTGCGTTTGTCAATCGCTCAACCACTGCGCCAACCGTGTCGTCACTGATTGATTCGTCCACATGCACAGTAACCACTGGGCAATAGACTCCACAAACTAGGTGCCCAAGAATAGACGGCACCGTCGGGGTCAGCCTAGGAAGGCCAAAAATATCTGGAAGGACTTGGGGAGGCCTTGCCTAGCAGTGGATAGAAGAGGCTGAAGAAAAAAAGATTCAAATCAATGCATTGTGATTCAGGGTTTTTATTCATAGTGCTGTAAAGAGGAATGAGAACTGATGGAGAAAGAGATGGAGGTCATAGAAAAAAGAAAGTGTGAGCAATAAACAAGAGTGTAATGATAGTAGAGTTGTTGAATAGATATCGTCCATACTACAATACCGGCTCTCGTCCGATCAGCGAAACTAAGCAACATCGAGATACCTAAACACAAGTAGCCTTATTTTCCAGATCGGCCCTGTCTCTTGGAAGCCTTGCTTTGTGGCATCTACATAGATATAGTAGCAGGCATGAGTCGTGAGCACAGATGAATGCAGCACGGCGACTTCTTTTTATTTATTTTTTTGTGATGGGTTTGCTCTTGGTCAGAAATGACAGAGACAAAGTCTACGATGGAACGAGCTTACCCAGAAGGAGCCTGTTTACTCTAACTTTGAAGAGATTAGGGTTGTAGGAATGGAGAGAGATTGGAATTCTCACGGTAGCATCTCAATTTATTTTTGCAAACATTTTATATATTAGGCAAAACATACATTTATACAGTAAAACGAGCGACATCCACAACTTTAACACCAGAAACAAGCACAAGCTACATGCTCCTTCACACCGACTTCGTAAGGTCCATGATTCATTTGTGGGGCTCGGTATCCGTTTATACAATAGACTTCCAATTTCTTATCTTGATCTGCCTTTTAACTCATTTAAAGAAAAAGTAAAATCTAACCTCTGTTCCAAGGCATACTATTCTATTAATGATTATTTAGACGATAAGAATAGTTGGTCGCTGTGTTGAACGCAAGACAAATTATCATGTTCCTTGTGTATAAGTAGATAGTATAGTAGTTTTATGACAGGTTATGTGTTCATATAATTTTTTATTTTATTTTATTTTATTTGTTCTTTTTTTTATTTATTTGTCTGACTATGTAGGTCATTTTTTATACTTATTTAAATCCACATACGTCAACACTTGCTTAAGTGTGTATTTTGTTTTAGTGTCATAGTGCTAGTAGCTAACGAATTATGTCAGTCCAGCAGGAAGGTGCAAGGAAACCCCGAGATTACTGGAACAGGTTTAATTCAGTATTAACATTTGTTCAAAAATCTTAAATCTAGTGACGATCGTTCGATGGTTGAAACGAAAGTGAGCCCTACATTCCTGCGGTCCGGTGGCCGGGGCACGTCACCGTGCGCCACGATGCGTCGACTCAGCATTTCCGCTCTCGTCGCTAGGCTGATGCAATACTTGTGTGGAGTTGGCTAATTTCCTGTGGTTCGCGTGGTATGTAACATCTCCCTCCCGAAGCTCAGCGACTATTCGAAAGTTGGTTCGAGAATAGCGCTGACAACCTTGGTTGAGCAGTTGCGGCGTGGTGGTTGATCTCGGCATATACCTCGCTGCTGTCTATTTCGCCGTTTGCACGTTCCGCTGTTGTTTCCAGTGTGCGCCGGTTCATGTATCTTCGTAGTACGAGCGCGATGCCCAGTACGCTTGCACATAATAGTACTAGGTATAGCGGTGTGATAGTGTAGTAAGTACACCCCGTGAATGTCGGATTTAGTCAGGGTTAATGGCGTTTCCATAGATATTTCCTTCTTGGCAACATGGAGGCTGTGGAGGTTGACGGAGTTGAAGGTTAGTCTTCTAGCTTCAGAATTGTAGTTGGTTCCGTTATTGAATGGGATGTTCATAATCTTCAGTACTTGTGTCCTTTCAACCGGTCGTCCTTATTTGCCAGGGTTAGGTCTGGGGTTTGCACATCGCAGCCCTTTGGGATCGTGATGAGACAACTTCCTAGCACTGTGCTGTATTGGGTTTCGGTGCAGGACAGGCGAATTTTCGTTGGCACCGGGAAGCTTGCTACATAGTGTCGGTCGTCGAGTGGTTCCACGGCTTCGGTTTCTAATTTCGTGATGATGAATTGGCAGGACTTGTCGATTTGCTGCTGGGATGTGAGGCGGTGAATACAGTCGCCTTGACTTCTGTAGTGTTGATCGATGCTGTTCTCGCAGAGATAGTATTGATTTGACTTCGGGCATTCTGCCTCTATGTACATAAAATCTTTGTCGTGAATTGCCAGGAAAGGATAAGATGGAATTAGCACTTGGTTATCTTTATTGGGAACTATGGATAGCTTATAAAGGTCATAGGTATAGGGAAGGGCTACCGGGAACTTAAATATCAATACTAAATTTCGGCTGTTATAGTAGTAACCTAACTTAATTATGTCGAAATATTCCCTAAAACTAGCGTTCAGTATATGTTCTCTGCGATAGAGAGCATTTAACTGTTCTATCATTATTCCCTAAAACTAGCGTTCAGTATATGTTCTCTGCGATAGAGAGCATTTAACTGTTCAAGAAAATGTGTGCTTTTAGCACGTATAAATCCTGATAAGTTTTCTAACCTAAGTAATTCTTCAGATAACGTTTCAATATTATCCGTTAGCATCGTTATATACTGGGCCAGATGGGCATTCTTGACGATATCTTTTTCATGTCGCAAGTCGCTGATCATGATCTCATTAACAGTCTCCTTAATTTTGTTCTGATTCTGGACCAATTTGTTAAGAATATTCGGGTTTCAGACATCCAATGTTTATTTAAACTAACGCGATTATTTAATTCCGTGACCATTTTACTCTCATTTTCCTGCAGAGTTTTAATTGCACTATTGTAACGAATAGCGTCTGTATAGTCCCAACTTCCAGAGATGCTTTTAACAACTGAAGCTAACCTATCAATTAGACCTCTCTTGAGGCGATTAGGCTGGAACAATTCTAACTGGTCAGATGCTGCGTTATTTCATTATAGAGATATTCTATATATGGCATATATAATGACAGGGTTTGATTGTGAAATTCAGGTAGAATATTAACTAACTGTTTTCTTACTAAATCTATATTGCTACGAATAACGTCTAGATTAACCGGTTGGATAAACGAGTGGTAATGGGAGATAACTTTCGTTTTTCCTAGCTTAAAAGGCAAGATGCCTGGGCCATTTTCCAGACTATTCACGTTATGTATTCCGCTTGCGTTAGGCTCAGAGCCAGGAGGGCAATCCTGTAGCAAAAGGTTGGTGTTAGGGACTCGTTTCAGGCAGGACTTAGCGATGGTTCCACGTTTCTTTTTAGTGTATATGTGGATCGGGAAGTCCGCCAATATTGTATCGCGTGTAAATCTGGGGGCCAGTTTTTGTCGACTAGCCATTGGGTTCCGTATAAAAATTTGTTGATCCGCAGGGTATATCTGTTCGGTTTCCCTGTTCTTGTTAATATTCTCGGTAATCCTTGTGTGATCGTGCAGAGTTGAATCATTAATCATCTCGAAGACTCTTTGCGTTTTTTTTTTTTTTTACGATGTTCCTGTGTCAAAAATTGTTCTTTTGATTGTAATATATTTTCTTACAGATTTATATCTAACGGATCGCAAGGGTCTAAATTGCCAGTAATTATATCTAAAGGTCTGCACTTGGTGAAACTGTGAATAGAGCTATTATAACCTGGAATTGCATATGGCATTAAACTCATACCGGAGTCCCCACGATGCTCCAATTTTAAAATACGTAAATTCTCTAAAAGTGATAGCCTTTCCACCATGCCATTTTCATTATAGCCTTTCCACCATGCCATTTTCATTTGGTGTGCATGCTGAGGTTTTGTGGTGTTGAATTTTATGTATTTAAACGAACTCCGAGAATAGTTGGTTCGTAAATTCCGGGCCTCTGTCCGTGTCGATAGTTAAGGGGAATCCATGGTGCCCTGCCGAACGTTAAAAGAGCTTGTACGACGCTAACCGCAGTTGCGTTTTTTAGGTGGTAAGCTTGGGCATATTTTGAAAATGTATCAATGATTGTGAGATATTTTTGCTTTTCAACACTGAGTAAATCAAGATGTACTATTTCGAACGGTTTGGATGGAGGTGGTGCAATATTAAACCTTTGTTTGATGGGGTTCCTATCGTACTTGGCTTGACCGCATACGTCACATTCATTTATAAATTTCGTTATGTGCTCCTTCATTTTTGGCCAGTAACATTTATTAGATAAAGACAGATAACACTCATTAATTCCACGGTGATTCGTTTTACCTTCGTGATAACTGCGAATGATCGCCTGTTGTTTTAGATAATCTTTGACATTCTGTAACCCTGCCTTTGTTAAGACTAAATCCATAGATGAGCTTTTAAATTTATTCTGAATAATGGGAATGATTTTGTACATTGCTAATGGGGGATTAATGAGAATACCGGTCTTTACGTTAGGATTAATATATATTCTTTCACAGCATTGACGACATCCTCTTCGAGATTGCTCTTGGAAATCTGAATATGTGTTCTAACGTGTGACTCAAACGGTTTTGAAGCTGAAGGGCAGCTTTTTACTTCATCGACCACTATGAAAATGATTTGTCTGTGATATTTGATAAGTGGGAAATCAGTTATAGGAACCTCTAGTATCGGATTTTCGGCATCAGTGTGAACTGTATCGGTGTTCGAATCATCCAGTATTGAGGATGGTTTTTCAGTAGGGTTGACTATAAGGGAGCTAGTCTCCTCGTTATGTACTTCAATACGGGATAATGCGTCGCAATGGTGTTACATTTTCCTTGCATGTAAACCACAGAGAAATCAAACTCACTTAATTTCAATCGCTATCGAGTAAGACGCGAGTTAGGTTCTTTGATGTTCATTACCCATTGGAGGGGCCTATGGTCTGTGACAATTTTGAACTTTCTACCGAAAAGATACGGTCTGAAATATTTAGTACCCCAGACAATTGCAAGGAGTTCTTTTTCAATTGTGCTATAGTTAATCTCACTACTGTTCAAGGTTCTGGAAGCATAAGCAATGGGTTTATCCGTGCCTATGATACCCTGGGATAAGACAGCTCCTATGGCTACGTTCGATGCATCTGTCGTTAAGATAAATTCTTTTGAAAAGTCCATATATTGTAAAATGGGATCATTAATTAGGAGTGTCTTACAATTTTCGAAACAATCAATATAATTCTGGTCTAACGTAATTTTTTTTTGAGCCCTTCTTTAAACACTGCATCATGGGTTTAGTTACTCTCGCGAAATCGGGTATGAACTTCCTATAGTAACCGAGAAGACCCAGAAACCTTTTGATCTCTGTAGGGGTTTTCGGAAGGGGATAATTCTTTCGGATATTTTATCGGGGTTTGGCTTAATGCCGTCTTTACTGATAACGTGGCCTAAGTAATCTGTCTCGAGTTTGAGGAACTCTGACTTGTCCATTTGAATTTTGAAATTGGACTCTTGTAGTCTATTGAATACTTTTTCTAGATTGACCATGTGTTCTTGGAGTATATAGGAATTTCATCGCTAGGTTTAATTAAGTGTTTAATTTTATTGGTAAAAGTAAAGTTCTCCTAAGTTAGCACGTTCCTCTTTGTTTAAGTGATCGGTACGCAAGCGCGATAACACTTCCTTTACGCGTTGAGGTGCCTGCTCGGTGCGCGTGCACTCAGTATTATAAAGCTGCGCGTGCACTCAGTATTATAAAGCTGCGCACACACCGGGCGATCCTTGGAGAAAATAACGTCGCTTTGATTTGGATTGTGAATTTCTACTATACCCCTCTGATTTTTTACAGTAGTCAAACATTCACCAATATGACAGTTTGATATAATCTGTTCCGGGATGATAACTTCTCCGTTCTGAACGTTAACTGGTAATTTGACTAATTTAGAAGTATCGGCGGGAATGATATCCTCGTACATATTAGCGTTCCGTGAATCGTAAACCTGTAAGGGATTTAACGCGTTTTTGGTAATTAATGATTTGGTCTTGAAATCAATGGCGGCTTCCCATTTGTCTAATAAATCTGACCCTATCAAACTATTGAAATAGTCGTGGAATCGGTATACAAAAATTGTGATGCGATCGCTATCATTCAATTCCGAGAAGCAAGGTAGAGTTATTGAATAGTTGCTACACGTGTCACTGCGTGTACGTCACAAACTTCAAAGAGGTCAAAGTTTAACTGCACGTTTAAAAATAAGTTTCAACCGCATTAGGGCTAATGAAAGATTTGTTGGCACTTGTATCTATGAGAAACTATAGGGATCTTTAATTTGTAAGTAGGGAAGCTGGCGTTGTGTTTGAAGGTTAACTTCTATTTTGGTTTGTCTAATTCCTTTGGATTCGGAAAATCCTCTTTTAAACTAGATGGTTTAGTGGGCTCGTTTTTTTTTTACCGAATCGTTAGCTACTTCGGGCTATGGGTAACACGCCTTATCGTAATCAGTGTAATAGTATCCTTCGTGATACTCGACGTTAGGTTCGTAATAGGAGTAGCAATCGTTATCGAATTCTCCTAAATCGTAATAGTTAAAACAATCGTTATAATTCAACTCTTTGTTTCCGAAATAATTACTTGCCGCGGGATTACCAGACTTAGTCCAGTCATGTCCCTTTGGTGCAATACTGGGTGGTAACAGTCTCGGTACAAAATGGCTGACCCCACTCATGGGCCTAGATTGTTGAAAATTACCTTGCGGTGCAGTATTGCGCGGTACGAATTTAAATGCGTTATTCTGGTTATAATTAGGAAGGGGAGCACGGAACATTTGTTGCGTACGAGATGGACCAGCCTGATTTGGAGTATTTAAACTAGGTCGCCACGTTGCGGGTATGTGTGGCGGCATTGATTGTCCGAATGGACCTCCGGAAGGTCCAGGCAAACTAAAAGAGAACGGTCTAGGTTGTGGCATGGGAAAACCCGATGGGCCGCGGGGCAGGTTACCTTGTTTAGTATACCGTTGATAAGAGCAATCTCCGAAATCTCCGAAAGTCTGTTAGGTGGGCTTACGTTCTTAACAAATTCGTCTACGAGTTCGTCACATAACTGTATGAACCTAGTTAACACGTTGACATTACCGTCGAACTCAGGGACCAAGCGAAGGGCCTTAAAAATGCCATCTAAGTCAGCCATCTTATTATGTACGTTATCTGACCTAATACTAGAATCTACGCTGATTTATTTATTTAAATCTTGAGCACTATCTACTACTCTGCCTACTATCTAACCTAACGCTACATGGTTCCCGGGGGTAAAAATCTTGGAATTTTTTTTATGGACCCAGGGAAACTTAAAGATTAGGGAGAGCAATCCACTAAAACGATTTTAGTGTACTCACAATTATCGCATCTCGGTGTCTCTTGCTGTATCGATGGCTGGATACCCTTGCTGCAGGCCATGACGTATAGATTCGGATCCTCGGACGGGCTTGATAACCGCTAGGACAGCTCGCTGGTGCTCGTTGACCCCTCGAAGATCCTACCGACTGCGCCAATTATGTCAGTCCAGCAGGAAGGTGCAAGGAAACCCCGAGATTACTGGAACAGGTTTAATTCAGTATTAACATTTGTTCAAAAATCTTAAATCTAGTGACGATCGTTCGATGGTTGAAACGAAAGTGAGCCCTACATTCCTGCGGTCCGGTGGCCGGGGCACGTCACCGTGCGCCACGATGCGTCGACTCAGCATTTCCGCTCTCGTCGCTAGGCTGATGCAATACTTGTGTGGAGTTGGCTAATTTCCTGTGGTTCGCGTGGTATGTAACAAACGAGTGATAAATAATGTATATATTTATTTTTGTGTCATGTAAATTTTAGAAGGAATTTTGAATTTTTGGGTTACTTTGCATATTAATTATTGTAAAATTCTAGTTCCTAAAACGTAACAGACAGTTGTGTTGCTGGGGAGTTTGTTGGCCACTTCTTCTCCACAGCTAAAACACTAGGAAGTGGTGACGGGCGGGCGTTTTGGGGGACTGTCTTTTGTAAAACATGACGTTCAAAAAGGGCTGGCCCTCAGCCTAATTTGAATAAATGACTTTTGAATTTTGAATTTTTTGAATTTTGTAAGCGTTCGGAAACACAGACGCAGGCAGAGAATTCCACTCTTTTGCTGTCCGCATTATAAAAGACGTTTGGAATCGCTTAGTGCGAATTCGTGGAATAGCAACAAGGTAGGGATGGTAAGCTGCAGTGCGTCTGGATGTCCGATGGTAGAAGGGTGCTGGTGGAATGAGGTCGTGGAGTTCTTGGGCACATTCGTCGAAGTACAATCTGTAGAAGACCGACAAGCAGGCAACCTTGCGGCGATGAGCCAAGCTGTGAAGCTTGGCATCCACCAGTTTTTCGTCACCGATGAGCCTCTTAGCTCTGCGTTCCACCGAGTCAAGTGCGGCAAGCTGGTACTTGGCCGAGCCATCCCAGAGGTGGCTGCAATACTCCATGCAGGATCGGACTTGTGCTTTGTAAAGGGTTGAAAGCTGTCCAGGCCTGAAGTATCGCTTCACTCTATTCAGGATGCCCAGCTTTTTGGCGGCAGTTTTGGCTTTGTACTCAATGGTGGCGCCGAAGTTCATACTGCCGAAGCTCGAGCCGATCAGTCACAGGAACCAGATACACCCCGAAAAGTAGGAGTTTGGGCGAAACGACTCCTTTTAGCGGTAAAAAGACACGCCTGAGTTTTGGTGGCGTTAAGTGACCAAATTGTCGTCACTCCTCTGGGAGACAAGGCTCAAGGTCAAATTTGTCCGCTCTACCATTGCCTCTCTCAATGAACGAAATTCACCCCCGCTGGTTGTTGCGCTAGACATGTATCTCTCTGAAACCGTACTGTCATCTGCGTACCCAACAAGACCAGGCTGAAGTAGGTCATTGATGTGCAGCAGGAAAAGAGTTGTAGAGAGAACAGACCCCTGAGGAGCTCCGGCATCGATAGCCATGAGGTCAGAGTAGCAACCGTCAACAACGACTCTGATTGACCGTTCACTGAAGAAGTCTGATAGCCAGCTACAAAAACCAGCCGGGATGCCATAAGCAGGAAGCTCGGTGATCTCGCCAATGTACGGTGGCCGAAGGAAAGGTTCCTTCCGTACATTGCGAGAAATGCAAGCGCCTACAACGTGCGTCAGGACTGTCTGTGCTAGCTTACAAGTGTCAAATGGTTTTAGTTTTTATGTGTTACCTATGTTTTATTATTTTTCTTTGTAATAATACTTTGCATACTATTGTATAAATGCAAGTTCTTATAACGCAACAGACAGATGTGTGTGGAGTTTGTTGGCCACTTCTTCTTCCCAGCTGAAACACTAGGAAGTGGTGACGGGCGGGCGTTTTGGGGGACTGTCGTCTTGAAAACGTTGACGTTCAAAAAGTGCTGGTACTCAGCCTAATTTGAATAAATGACTTTTGACTTTGTCGTCATCAAACCGACCAATGGAGAGTGCGCTCATAACTCGTGCCAATTATTATACCTATAGTATGAAGAGCTTGAAGAGATATACTTCAACTCAGCGCTTTTTTTCTTTTCACAACTATTTTTCGTATTATACAGCACACAATAAACTATATCCTCCGATCTACACATAATACTTCTTCTACCAGTTTACTAGTGCTTTTAACAAAGTGTTAAACGAACATGGATGCACAAAGAAATGTCCCGTGCTTACAATGGGGAGTTTAAAATATATAAAGAACGCTACTGATACCATTGTGCTGGGAATTTGTGCCTTTATGTTATCTGCAGATAAACTAGCAGTATTTGTGACATTGTGGGGGTTTTGTTCACGGACAGTGTATTGTGAAAGATCGCTTTCATGTTGAAACTGCATCGCTTATGACGAAAAAAGAAAACGTTTTGAGTGTCGTATATGTAGGTAGAATGCAGAAATCTATACATTTATATCTATATATACATATAAATAAAATTGGAGTGTCTGTTTGTAATATGAGAAATAACGGTTTTTTACAACATGTAAATGAATATATATACGGTAAATATACCAAAATGTTTTTTTTTACAATTTTTGTCTGTCTGTCTGTTTTTTCCGGCTTATCTCTCAAATGGCTGGACCGATTCTGACGGGACTTTTAGTGGCAGGTAGCTGATGTAATATGGAGTAACTTAGGCTACGTTTATTTAAAAAAAAAATAAAGAATCGACTGTTAGGCGGAACGAAGTTCGCCGGGTCAGCTAGTAATAGATATAAATTTTGCTAACTTCATTTTACTCTTGTATACACAAGTCATTTGAAAGATGCATACGCCTCTTTCGTCGTCTCGTCTCTTCTGGAGCCCCGACACTTCATCTGGAGCCAATCCTGACACCAGCATCATGTCATGCTTATGATAAACATGCATTGTCATCGGAACTAGACCAGTTCGAATTTCAGCTCAATCGGACATCGGGAAGTGGGTCAAATTTAACTTGCAAGATTGCTTTTAAAAATATTCTGTCTTTGGCTACATTTATTTTTAGTACGTAATCAAATAACAATAAAAATACATAATAACCGACACAATCACAAAATAACAACCACATTGTCAAAAAGCAAATATCGCGTCTAATACTTGCGCATTGGAGCGCAGCTGCGTCGTCACAGTCTCATATAAATTCACCGCCGCGGGAATATTTAGGAAATGTGCCAGCAAATTGAAACGTTATGACGTCGTATTAGCATCGTATATTGTTCTTACAATGTATTTTATTAGGATGTGCTGCCAGGTTCGAGGGGTTCGCGAGAAATTTGAAAGTATTTTTGGGAAGAATTTTGTTAAGAACGTGGAATTTTTGCATCTAACCGTTGACAGTTTTAGTGGTTTTATGGATCCGTACCTAAAGGTTAACCAACTGAACCCTATTACTAAGCCTCCGCTATCCGTTCGTCTGTCTGTCAGCGGGATATATCTCAAGAACCGCAGTAGGTAGACAGTTGATATTTTCACAGAGTCTGTATTTCTATTGCCGCTATAACAACAAATCATCATCTGCCTAGCCATTTCCCAACTGTATTGGGGTCGGCTTCCAGTCGAACCGGATTAATAACAACCAATAATAAACATTAAGTTAAAAATTAAAGGAGGCGCCCATACAAGAAACCTTTTTTCTTGGTTTATTGTACGGAACCCTTATTTGTTTTTAGGGATGAGAATTCATCCAATGACTTCCCCCGCTCTGGGCGGAGCGGGAGGGAGTGTCAGACTTCTACTGACTAAAATCCATCCATGTTCCTTCATGTGCCCTTTGTGTTCCGGAGCCACGGTATCTCTTACGAATAGTCCCGCATTGTACGGGTTGTGTGAGAGTCCGACTCGCACTTATTTTTTTTAATATTCAATTTTGAGATAGGCCACGGATTGGGTAGATTTAACCTCTCGTAATCATCGCCCAAAAAATCAGCTGAGTTATGTAAGTTTAAAAACTGAGCACCTAAGTAAATTGGCTATATGACGGCCAACCCAGTATGCGATAATTGCAAAACTGTTGACAACGAACGATTTGTCAAAACTTTCTCGAGCTGTGGCTGTCGCTCCGCTGGGCAATGGTTAATATTAAATATTCCCAGACATTCTTCTCCCGCGCCGCCTCGAGCTAGCTCTCAGCCAATCGCAGTCCAGGACTGAACGAAAGCCTTCCCCTAAAGAGCACCAACCATCCCGGTCTTGAGCAGTCTGCATCCATCTGCTGCCAGCTTTCTTTTTCAAATCATTGATCCATCGTGCCGGAGCCTCCTCTTTCAAACCGGTCCCGATAACGCCCTCCATTTTCAGGAACCCATTGCATGTGTCCTACCTCCTTGTTTTTAAATAATTACAATAATTGTAAAAGAAACATACTATCCCAAACATTTCAATAACCAAAAAGATCTGGCAACTTCACGTCGCCTCGAGAGAAACATTAAAACTTGCAACACCGTTTGAAATTCACAGCAATGACCGCCACTCCTAACGTTTAGCTGCGGAATATCATTATATACAATGTGGTTTTTGTTGTTTATTCAAAAGTTTAACTTTTACTACATTTTGGAGCAGCTGCATTTGCTCCAAAATGCTGCGCCACCACTTGATGTAATGCATTCCTTGCCGCTCATAACTAGAGTTAGACTGGCCAAAAAGCGTAAGGAATAATCTAAGTCTACATACTTGTTGTGAGTTACTTGGGCGTATAATTTTCATATCTTTTGTAATTCTAATAGCTTGTCGAGAAACATACTACTAAGTCCATCAGCTGATTCATAAAAACATTTTATATACATACATATTAGAGTTTACAGAAAAAAGTATATTTTAAATTTAATCAAAAGGCATGTCTTACGAATCTAAATGCTACTTAATACATGAAACCACATAGAATTAACAAATAAATTCTAACCGAAACCAGATTAAATCTAAATGACTGATTTCAGTCTAATTGTTGCATTTAAATTAACACTATCCATGTTGAAACTCGGTATTAAAAGTCGCGAATTCAAATCGTCATTTGGTCGGTTTGTAGTTCTTTGTTGCGGGGAATACATTTAGATGGTAGAGTAAACGGTAACTAAGTTTATAGCCTAAACAGAATGCTAGTAATCACGCGAGCTGAGCCAACCGTTTGCTTTGATTTAAATCTAAATGGGGGACTACGTTAGTTTATGAGTATCTCCATAAACATCGCTTGTAATGTAAGAAAATATAGTTGAATTTATGTATATTAACGATCTACTTAATTGTTATGATAAATCTACTCAGAAATATTTAAAAACTACACAAGTGACAGCGATGCCCATTTGGAAATTCATGTTAAAACTTCTCACGCGACCGTACCAAAGACCCATCCTTGATCGGTGGGGCCTGTTACCAGACCAGACCACACTGATACGGGAAGGAAAGCACAAACTATTGACGGTATAAACTTGGCTGTAGGAAGAACAAGGCTACCGATGACGATGACAATAAAAGATAATACATCCAGACGCGCTGCAAACTACCATCAATATCTTGTTGATATTCCAACAATTTGCACTAAGCGTTTCCAAGCGTCTGTGTTTCGAACTCTGCATTTTTTTTTTTTTTAGGGATGGGAAATCATCCAATGACTCCTCCCGCCCTGGGTGTAGCGGGAGGGAGTGTCAGACTTTTACTGACTAAAACCCATCTGTTCCTTCATTGCCCTTCGTGTTCCAGAGCCACGGTGTCTCTTGCGAATAATCCCGCGACTCCGGCAGGCGTCGGCCCTTTTGGGCCCCTCTGTGTGCTGACTCTCTTTGGGGCGCGCGTGGAACACTAACGCGCCGTCGATACGGCCTGTCGTCACTAGACGGACGGACGGCGAGCCACCCATAGCTCGCCGTCCACAGGCCCGCGCCTACGGTGGCCTCCGACGCCCGCGGCGTCCACCACGGCGGCTGGGACGAGAGGTTTTCCTCTCCCTCTCCGCCACCTCCTTCGCTAGCATGACTGCTTCGCAGAAGGAGGCAACGGCGTCCCATTGACGGCGGACCATGGCTTGGACAAGGGCCGGACGCGAGAGGTCGCCGCCGATCGCCGCTTCGAGGACACGGTGGTGCCCCGCCCAAGCGGGGCACACCTGCACAGTGTGCTCCACCGTGTCCTCCGGACGATCCCCGCAGTGGTGACACCCGGGCGTTTCTACCCGCCTGATTCGGTGCAGGAACCTCCCGAAATATCCATGTCCGGTGAGGACCTGCGTCAGGCAGAAGGTTAGGACGCCGTGGTGCCTCTCAAGCCATTCGAACTCTGCCTGCGTCTGTGTTTCCGAACGCTCACAACCCTATAATCTTTTCAAAGTTCAACAGACTAAGTGGGTAAGCTCGCTCCACCGTAAAATCTGTCTGTGTCATCTCTGACTTAGATTAAAGCTAAGAGCAAACCCATCTAAAAAATACAGTCTCGTGTTTTCCCAACTATGTTAGGGTCGGCTTCAGTCTTACCAGATGTAGCTGAATACCAGTACACGGTAGTACCAGTACATGGAGCGGCTGCTAATCTGACATCCACAACTTAGTCTGGGTTACACGACATCTATCCCTCAGCAGATTTCTTGGCGCCTGACCACCCGTAACGATTCTAGAACATACCCGTGTAGCCAAAGAAGTATCCAATAGGAAATAATGTTCGCTAGAAATCAATAGTGGACCTCTCCAAAATCCTTATGTCAGAATAAATTGGCTACAACTATAAAATACTTATGGTCCATTCACTTTTCACAAGAACTCTACAGAACTCTAAACCACTGAATAGAAGCCATACCAATAAACTTAGCACCACAATAATTTACAACTTGTGTACTGCGTAGTCTTTAAGCTGTGTCTTCACGACCGAGGGGGTCATTAGGGGTGCTCAGGCCAAGTGGTATTGATACTCAGTGCATTGGCTGCCATCCAAACTACGGCTTAGTTCAGGTTTCATGAGCTGTAAGAAGTGCTTGGTCTGATGGATTTAACTGTCTCTTAAAGTCAAAGGAGTATGTGGGGACTTAGGTATCTGCCAATTTTTATTTTAGATCTGGGGTTATATTGAACGGTTTATATTCGTGACAGCCTAAGAAGTCGGAAGATTACTTTAACAATAAGGGAGAAATCCTATTCCTGTCATGCTTGTTTTCACCCGCGCGCGGATCTGGTCCGTATGCGGGTGATAGCACGCTCCTGGCCATACCCAGGACAACGATTTCGTTTGCCGCTGCAGTTTCGTGCGTGTCGTCAGTAACTTAACACGTGACGAGGGTCGTACGCATGGTCATAGTCTATGACCATGTGCAAGCGTCCGACCCGCGTCACATTAAAAATAAAACTGAAGACAAAAAAACGCCGCCCGCATACGGATACGCACGCGGGCTGTGCGTCTACAGCCACTTTGCTGACCGCATGATAGGAAAACATGTATGAAATGATAGGATGTCGACAGCCCGCATGCGGAACAGATCCGCGCGCGGGGGAAACACGACAGGAAAAGGGCCTTAAGTGCAGAAGAGATAGATTTTCATGTCTCTTTTACATATACTTATTAGTAAAGCAACGTTGTATGCTGCTGTCAAGTCCGGATTTTTTAGACTCTCACGTTAAGTCAGTAAGAGTCTGACACTCCCTCTCGTTTCCCCGAAATGCTCTTTGCGTTCCAGGCGGTTTGCGGTTCTTTTTAAAAAAATCCGCAACCCTGGAATAGATAGGCACTGGTCTAAGTAAGTGTGTTTGTTATCCCCAGACAAAATCTGTTTCTAGCTGTAATAATATCAAGTTATCCTTGTATATAAAAATGAACTACAGAAAAAAAGCCATTGTACCATTAAAGTTTTATTCATACTTAACTTTTATACCAAAAATAATTTCTAGATCTTAATAAAGATAATTGTAACTGACTGACGTTACAAAGGTAGCATAATACAGTGTTATGACTGAACGTAAAATGTTTAAAAGGATATCGACTCGCCAATAAAAGCCGAGATTGTAGAAGGTAGATAGACAGGCCGGAAATTCATGTTTTGCTCTAGAAAGAGGGATCGAGTCTATGTTTTCTTGCACGCTACTAATATCCGCATGTTATACGGAAATAGCCTTTTTTGCTATTGACAGATGTTACAATTTCTCATGGCTATGTTCTGAATTTCGTGTTAACAAACCAAGTGAATATGCGTACTTTATTTACATCTATGTAAAACTTTAAAGTCATTGTTTTTCTAATCTATACTATAATATTATAAAGCAGAGGAGTTGGTTTGTTTATTTGTTTGGTTGAACGCGCTAATCTCAGGAACTAATGATCCGATTTGAAAAATTCTTTTATTATTAGATAGCCCATTTATCGAGGGAGGCTATAGGCTATATATTATCACGCTAAGAAAATAAGGAGCGGATCATTAAAGGAAAATGTGAGGCAGACGAAGTTGCGCGGGTCAGCTAGTGAATTTATTTAGGTCTAAAAGTTAATTCAGTTTCGCTCAGTCGTTTTTATTGCAGCATTTTTGCTTATTTGGATGATGTGATCTCTGCGTAGGCGTGACGTGACGCCAAGTGTTAAAAAAAAAACTTATAAAAAAACACAACCGCCTTCCAAATAAAAATACTACAAAGTATAAAATAAATTTTATTTCGGAAGTCGGTGTCAAAAAGCCAAGAAACAAAACCAAAAAAAAACTAACTTCCTATTTTTTATGTATAAAGTTATTTTTGCAATGGCAGCACATCTCCTTTTGTTACAAGATCCTGGCCTAGGTGCTATAAACTTAAAATTTTGAAAGCAGCTATAACTTGTAAAGTGGTGACTGGTGATAAACGAACACCCGGGGGCGCGGTTAACCGCGGTTTATTATTCAACCGGGTATCAACCGGTTTCAGGGAGTCGACTATGTCTGCTTGATAAATTGATTCCGAAATCCGGGTATAGTTGTGTCATGACTGAGTTATGACCGGGTAGTGGGAGAAACCGAGGGTTGTATGGCGACGTGGGAAAGGTTTTTAGGCTGTATGGGATTGATTGTCCAATAATGTAATTTATAATGCACCTATGGTTGTCTTTCAATCAGTCAAAGCATTTATTTCAATTAAACCATTTACAGGCACTTCTATTCTATTCTATTTTTTATTAATGGCAAGTAGAGCCGATGTCGACTATTCTGCCAATGTCAAAAGTAAATTGGAAAAGCAAGTGTGCATTAAAATTAAACTAAACAGACAGGCACTTTAGTTTGGCACTTTTGAATTGTCAAGGTCGGTCGATCTAAACAGGTGAAGCTACTTGCAGGTTACAAAGCGTAGATCTCTATGGAGAAGAACCATAGACCACCTAAAGATCCAACAAAGGAAGAAGGATTGCTTTTGAAAAATTGAATATTTGTCAATCTTTTTTCTTTTTGTGTCGAGTATGTGGTGATTTGGACCGCTTTATCATTAGCCACGTTCCGGTCCTGGAAGGTGCAAATGTTTGGGCTAAATGATGTGGCTTTTTTCACGGCCGCGGATCAGCAAGAAGCGAGTAAAGCTTGAAATTCGAAACGAGTTGGTGGGCAGGGCGTAGCGAGTGAAAAGTTTCGATAGTTTTGACGCTCGGCATCAAGCGAGTGCTTTTGAGGGACGAGTTTTTACTCGCAATACTCGCTCCGGCCCGCACTATCGGTAGAAATTACCGCCGGTTGGTGAGGTCTGACCGCCCAGCGAGCATCGTCAAGTGAGTGTCGTTGAGCGAGTACAATCCTTGATAGCTCTTGTTGCTGCGATCAACCTGAGGTAAGAACGGCAAGCGGGCCGACAGTGTGAACAGCCAGCTATCGACTATGAATTTATGTATCTCTTTCACTCACACGAGATCTAAATCTTTTGTCCCTTTTCTCAGCGAGCAAATAGTCGAAAGCTAATTGCTTCCTCGCCGACGGCGGTGAGACAAGTGTCTTTGGAGCTAATTCCGAAGGATCCCCATACTGGTACTGTATTTGGAATGGGTTTATGATACTTCATTTGGCCAAACTGATTCTATAGCGACCAACCTGGGCATGCAATCGCTAAGATTGTAATGAAATGAGTGTCCAACTGCTACCAAAACCTTACCCTGCTCAATATATAAAAACTAAATCAAAAAACATGAATGCCAAAATAAAACAAAATGTTCCAACGCAAATAATTTCCCTAGCGTGAACATGCATATGTATTTGCCAACACAAGTTTAATTATGAAATTGTCTCCGAGCGAGCAAAGCTTGCAGCTTGAGACTTGAGTTAGTTGAAATATGCTGATGACATTGTGAATGTGGTGTCGAGTTAAATAAGGAATTTTAGGAAAACCTATTTCGACTGTTGCCAAACGAAAGATGCAAGCTTGTTGCTAGAATAACAGAACAATGTTGGTCGTCCACTGCCAGTCTATTCTGTCAAAATCTCACCGTGCATACTTAGGCGGAGTAAACGACAAGTGAGCTGTCATTCAATCTGATTTGTATGATTTGACAGCTCACTTGTTCACTTCGCCTAAGTGCTCACTTCGACATGTTCACAGAATCGCTCGACAAGCCCGCCACACATTTCCAACCACTGCACTAGAAAAAATCGCGAGAAACGATTCAACTGTCTTGGATACCGCATCAAAATTAATCAGAAGAGTACAGCACAGAACAAAACACAATCGGCCGGCTATACCTAACGTTTAAGGCAGATCGTCATATCAGCCAACATTGCCACTACCAAACGTAAGCCTCTCTACAGAGTACCAACCATCCCGGTCTTGGGCAGTCCGCATCCAGCCGCTGCAAATCAAAACTTATCGCAAAACTATTCTTTGAAAGGTTATCACAAGTATACATATAGAATTATCAAAAAGAACAGAACATTTCTTGTTAAAACATAATATTAGTTTGCAGCAATAACAATAAGTATGAAGTAAAAAAAAAAAAAAATCTTTAGCGGAACATATTTTGGCCCCTGCGACAGGTTGGGAACCACTGGTCTACAGACATGGCCGGCTCAGTTCCACTTCAGCAGGCTGATTCTACATGCGTCAGTTCTCTGGCGATTTACTTTTTGGCGAATTCCATCCAACCGAAAAACCTCAAGCATAAGGCAGCTTACCGTAGACTTAAACAAAAGGCCGTTAGAACGATTTTTTAATGTCTCGAGTGTTTACTCCGATCCAGTCGAACCAAATCGTGTTCTCAAAAAAACGCCCGGTGTACCCAGTCCTTACTATTTAAGTAGCATTTTAAGATAAGTCTTTATTTGCCTTAAACATAGTATACAGTTGTTACAGCCAGGTATTACTGTAAGGTCCACATGTTCCTTCATCATCGATCATGGTTCCTTTTAGCATCAATACAGTGGCTCACTAATTAGAAGTCAGTCAGTCAGTCAAGCGGTAAGTAGCAAAACTCCTCATAGTCGGGCTATTTCGACAGAACAATAGCAGTGTGTGGATCGAACTGTGTCACTAAATATGCTCCGCCTTCTCTCCTGCCTTATATGCAACTTCTTGTCATCGAAGGCGCTAAATTAGCAAAGTTTTCGGTCAACAGATACCGTGAACGGTTTTGTCTTTAGATTTGAAAACACAACTAGCATTTCTGACTTCTAAAAGGAGGATATTCTATGTTCGACTGAATTTATTATACTTTGTATGTATCTTCGCCGTATTCTCCACCATTTGTGGATCGATTTTCGAAATTATTTTTTTATTCGAAAGCCACTGTCACCAAGTTGATGACGGGATCCCAGGGGAAACGAGGGCAATTCCCAAAATTGTTGCCGCCAGAAGTGCAAGAATAAAGCCGGAAACTCTTTAATACCAAAAGTAATCGTTCAGTCCAACAAGCGAAGCCACACTTCAACTAAAGCGAAGCCACCATTAAACCGTGAAGCCGCTAAAATTAAAAAAGAGATTAGGCAAATTAGTTGAGGAAATTATGCAGTATATCCACATAGTTGCATCCGACATCAGGGCGCGACTATAAAGTTACATATCAGACAAAACTTCCCTTAACGAAGGCGAACTTTGTCGGCGCACTTACGTTTTTGCATAATTCATAAGCAATTAATGTCGAAAACTAAAAAAAGAGTAACTAGTTTTCATGGAAAATGAGCCTTTTAAATCTGTTCGTTAAAATGTTGAAGTTGGGATGGTGTTAAGAGCTTTTGTGCCTTTTCTGAGTGACCGTTTAAAATGGCGGTCTTCGAGAGTTTCGTGGTTGGTTGTTTGATTTTCTGTATAGTACAAGCGGTGGATCCAGGTCGTTTGAAGGTGAGGATAGGTACACTACGCGGGCCTGTAGACGGTGAGCTATGTGCAGCTCGCCGTCCGTCCGTCATCTGACGACAGGCCGTGTCGACGTCGCGTTCGTGTTCCACGCGCGCCTCAAAGAGAGTCAGCACACAGAGGGGCCCGAAAGGGCCGACGCCTACCGGAGTCGCGGGACTATTCGAAAGAGATACCGTGGCTCCGGAACACAAAGGGCACTGAAGGAACATGGATAGGTTTTAGTCAGTAAGAGTCTGACACTCCTTCCCGCTCCGCCCAGAGCGGGGGAAGTCATTTGATGATTTACCATCCCTAAAAAAATAAGTAGGTACACTACTAATGCAAAAATAATAATTTAGCTTAAAGCATAACAAGCCTCCTTGGATTGTTTTTCGTAAAATCCTCAATGACTTTGTTAGGATGTAGACTACCGAAGAAGTTTCGGTATTTGGTGGAGCCTCTAAGCCCTTGGATTCACAGTTAGTATTATAATAGTACTGAGTACTAATAAAATTACAGGATTCCGAGGTTCCTAAATGGGCAAAAAGACTGTCAAATTAAAGTTTCGAGATTGTGTGGGTCCCGTCAGCCGTACACTTACAAACCGCTGGGCAAAAGTATGGGTGCCAGAAGATAGGAAGCGCCGCCATGGCGAGTCCAGAAATAGGTGACGCAACGACATAGATATGCACCGCGACAGCTTGTTTGAAAACACCTATTTCAGTGTTTTTCTGAGCACCTTATGTGCAACCTTAACGAACCGAACATAGGACATGGTTCTTCACTGATTGACTGTTATGTCTGCTGTGGGGACAAAAACCTGTAAGACTAATCGTATGCTGAGACGCAGGTAACGCAGGTCCACGCAGCTCAGCGCAGAGCAGACTTTGTAATGCATGAACGTACTATGAGCTGCGTACGTTGCGGCACAGGCACGTGTGACGTAGACGCCTCTGTGCGCCTCGCCTGCTTTGCCCTGCAAAATCTTAGCTGTGCTGCGTCACCTGCATCTTACCCTAAGCCCTCCTACGAACTAGCGGTTGAACTGCCTAGCGGTTCGTTTGAGCGGCTGACCGAATTTCCAGTTTACAATGCAACCGCTAGTGATTGTACGCACTTAACCGCCATTAAATGACAAGCGGTTGCTTAATTAAACTGGAACCGCGTGGTTGATCGCCGCCGCGGCTGACCGCTAGTGCGTACGCAGGGCTGTGTGGCATTGTTGAGTAACATACTTCTGCATACTCCTTCAGATAACAGAGGTGTGATGTCATGTATCCGGGTAATAAAGAGTTGAAACTATTTGGTATGTTAAAATTTTATTTAAACTGTACTTTACTCGTAACTACAGTTGTAGATTTTAATAAAAATACACAATTGTAAACTTACCAAGAAAATAAATATGTGGTCAACAGTGCCCATAACAAATAGGTTTAGTTTTTTTTAACATAAAATGCTATGGCACGTTATGACGATCAGAAAATCCAGAACAATGGATGGAAGTCTGTGGTTTTCTGACTATCCTCAAGGAGCAAACGCGTGTTATGTATTTAATATCTACATATAAAAAAAGAAACAAAATTTGTGTACGGGCGGGCCATAACTTGGGAACGACCTTAAGGATTTTAATAATTATTTTTTTTTGCGTCAGTAATTGTCAGAGCAAGGTTTGCAGGAATGAAAATGTTGAAAAAAGATATTGACGAAGCCGGGTCAGTAAACTAGTAATTTAAACTAATACTACGCAATGTCATCACTTCTCCACAGAATTCACAACAGGGATTGGTTTTTCTTTTCCTTTTTTAAATTTCTTTATCCTAAATTTCCTTTCCTTTCTAATTGATTTTGAACACTGCGGTTTTTCTTCTACAGTATCTTTGTGCCCTTCTGTTTCTTGTTCTTTCTGATTTTCTGTTGGTTCTTCTTTACTTGGAACTTTTTCTGGACTTTCAGAAACTCTACTTTTGACAGTGCAAAAATAGACTTGGTTGGGGATGTCCTCAGCAGATTGTTCAGGGATTATCATTAGCGAATGAGTTTCGATTCTGTAGTATTCCGAGTTGCGATTGCTATCGTCGTGGCGGTCTTTGTAGCAACATCGGAAGGGCCTCGTCAGTCTCTTCCAGTAGCTGGGCTTTCTTTCTTCCTGGTCCTGGATCTCCTCCAACATCTCGGTAAGTTCCTGCGACAGTTCCATCTTTTCTCAGATTTATTTTCGAACCGTTGCAACATGTCGTTTGAATGCTTTAGAAGAGCATTGAACACACGGTGTGTTAAGGCTCAGGATCAGGAATATCCCTTTTACGGCATTGTATTTTCAGTGCTTACATTTCAGTTTATTACTTGGACTAATGGATTTTAAAAAATCTGTCACATTACTTTAAAATGACAGTTGTCGTTTCTGATGGCATGGAAAGGTTTTTATTCTGCCATACGATTAACTAAAAAGTTCTGCGTGAACAAGCTGACAGACTCCTTGACAAAAATGCATCCCTAAAAAAAATATGGAATTAGTGTGTGCCTTAGATTATATACCTCTAGATGTAGCCATGAGACTGTAGGGAAGTGTGGAAGTGAGAAGCATATATACGAAACAAGTGAGAAAATTGAGACAAAACATAACATGCTCTGTCTCATACGGCGTGCCGGTTTTTCTCTGGCGAACTTTGGAAAGTTAGCCAAACAAAGGCCTGTCACTGTCACTGAGAGGTCGACTCGAGTCAGTTTTTTATGTTTTTAGATAATTTCGGCAATTAAAGTAGTAGTGCATTTATGAGAAATAGACTCCAATAGTTAAGTGTTTTGTGCATTTTGTGTGCTATATAAATGGATGGTGCAGTATTTTAGGCTGCAAAAGCCGCACAGAAAGAAAGGAAGATGAGAATGTTACTTTTCACTCGTAAGTATGCAAATGTTAATAGTTATTGTGCACTGATTGAAGAAATACATTTGTGTTTATGTAATGACATGGCTTTCGATGAAAATTAGGCGTAATTATAGTTTATTTTTCTTGCTACATAACCTATAACTTGATATTCGTTGTGTTGCCATACCTTGTCATCTTTTTTTCCCTTAACTCTGTAATAAAAACTGCAAGTAGTTAAATAAATAAAATTCAATGAAATAAATAGTTTGTTCACCAGATTACTTTGAATTATAATATAGTAAACTTCATATTAATCTAATATATAAAATTCTCGTGTCACATTGTTTGATACAAAAACTTCAATTCAATGTGCAAACAACGAGGCAAAAATATTTCATAAAATAGACCTCTCGAGTCTCTGCGATTAGTTTGTTCAATCAAATAAACCATCAAACTTTTAATTCTGCTTTGTAACAATAGTTACGTAAGTATTTAAAGTATCATGTAATATGTTCCAAGATTGTTTTACTAAAATATTACTATTAATATCATTAGAATCCTGTTGGAAATTTTATATGTTGAATAATATAAATAATTTTGCACTCTTCATATGAATGACATTATGCGACTCATATTAGTACCTACATTAATAATAATTTAGTAGTTGTTACAACGAAACACCCTCACGTTTTTGGTCATATTTAGGGAAAAGTTTCCATAATAGCAACATTGAAGTTTTATAGTGCTGTCTCATGTGCGGCCACGAGGTGGCTACATCTAGAGGTATATAATCACAGACATATAAATAGTAGCAGACCAAACATTCGCTAAAATTTGCGTAGCCATTACGCACACCTAGGGAATGATATCATTACAGGGCCGAATTAGGACCGGTTGCCAGTATTATCTAACGATATTCTGAAAATCCGTGAAAATCTATATTCTCTGGGTCCATGAAATATAGATTACTCATCAATAGTCTTAACGAATAGAACCACCCTCTATTCCCGTGGTTATTGTTAAAGGCGACTAAGGGAATATTTTAAGAGGACGATGGGCAGCAGTCCACTCTTTATCTTTTGACGGTGTTTACAAACCATTGACGGACGTCAGTATTAGCTAGAAAAACTGGCACTGCAGTCATTAACCCGCATGCCATGTTTTGTAGAACCGAGAGTCAAGGTATTAGTATGCCTGAAAGCTAGTTTAGGAATAAATCAGGATTTTTGAAATAAAAGTAATGTATGTAATTCAAAATTCAAGCATTTATTTCAAATAAACCATTTACAGGCACTTTTTAATTGTCAAGGTCGGTCTGTCCAAAAAGTTGAAGCTATTTGCACGTTCCAAAGCGTAGATCTCTATGGAGAAGAACGTGCAAGAAACTCCAGGGACACTCTTCTATCTTACACTCTCATAATGCTTACATAATATGGAGTAAATTCGGTAAACAGTGTAGGAATTGCTCCGGGACGTAATGTTGTTCAAAAAGCGCTGGGATCGATCAAGTGATTCTCAAAATGCTTTGAACAAAGTACACTTGAAGGTCTTGGTTGCCAATCCTGGAGTTTCAGGTTTTTAATCCAGGCATTCCGTAAACTTTCATCCTTGCGAAACCTGGAAAAATATTAGTATGCTCAATTATTGCCTGCTGAATGAAAATTCATCGTTATGTGAGTAGCCTATACTGTATTTATACATATGCCTATGTTCATGTTCTCCATAACACAGACACTGGGTAACATAATATTGATTTTATAATTTATTTTTAATATTAGCATGACATGTGTACATACACTGAAACTACTACAGGTATTTTGGAATTGTATCACCAAAAAAGAATAAAACATCATACATTAAACTGAGGCTTTATTTGATAATTCAATGGAAATAAATATTTTACATAAATACATACAACAAATGCAATTTACTAAAAGTTTCGTCTTTGTTGCCTGATTCGTCCCTGACTAATTGAACAGGTACTTGAGCTGTCACTTGATGCCACTTTCTGACTATTTTGTCCTTGTTATGGTTTATTTCTTTAGTTGTAGGCTAACGGTACAGACAAATCGCATCTTTGTTAAAAACTGTATGTAAAATACGAATAAACAGTATGGAAACATTTGAATTTAGTAAAGAAAGCACTAAGATTTCCCAAAACTTACCGATGAAAGGTCAATCCAGGTGTTTTGTGGTAGCTAGCACTGTCACAGCGATACGCACAGCACTTCACCATATTATTTTACCGTCCTCGTGTGTTTTATGTCCCAAACAAGTAATATTTTATCAATTTTAAACGCGATTGAAAAACATTTGATGCTTATCAATATGGCAGACAAGCTACGCGTCAAATTTTGTCTATGTATGAGTCAGTGTGACAACACGTGACAGAACGAGACATGCTTATGAATTGTCACTTAGAAAAAAAAGGATAAAGAATCATACCATATAAAAAAATATATCTACGTATTAATGTTTGGTCTGCTACTATTTATATGTCTGTGTATATAATCTAAGGTGTGTGCTCTATAGTCAAGACCTACTCTACGAAACGCTTCATTAAGCTGCTTTCAGACTACGCTACTATAATATAATAGCATATAGTTATCAGCTCATAGCAAGGCAATATCGCGCACCATACATTGTTATGGACACGTTCACACTGTACCATACTATATATTATTGACAATGTATGCAGCGCCATATTGTTGTGCTGTGAGTTAAATACTCTATGCTATATATTATAGCGTAGTCTGAATCCAGCTTAAGGCACTTTTCTCACCACCAACAATCATCAAGTAGTATTTATTTAT